>OZ023248.1:0-600000 GCA_964006365.1 Trididemnum miniatum | reverse complement strand
CATTGCAGACATGGACAAGCCGTACGCATGGCAACCCACCATCATCGATGTTCAGATGTTGAAGATTGGTCAACTGATCATCATCGCCGTACCGGGGGAATTCACCACGATGGCGGGAAGGAGGATCAAGGACGCGGTGCGGATCGAAGCGGAGAAGCACGGAATCTCGAACGCAAAAGTAAGTTGCAGCCCAAGTTTGATCTGCAAGTCGCTTATACAAGATGAGCCAAGCGTGGGGTTCGAACTCACGACCATGTTGATTGCAGGTTGTTCTGGCCGGTCTCTCCAACGTCTACACTCATTACATCACCACACCTGAAGAATACACTGCTCAGCGTTATGAAGGAGCGTCCACAATATTCGGACCTCATACATTCGAAGCATACTTGCACAAATACACCGGTCTAGTGGGAGCGATGGTGGCCGGCAAGCACGGTCAGTTGCCGCTCACATACAGTAGATTTTCCCATCTCATCTTCTTCATATTTTCAGAACAAGTCCCCCCAGGCCCCACCCCCGCCAACATATTAGACGAACAAGTTGAATTCTTGCCCCCTCCTGGTCCCGACACTGTCCCTTACCCACATTTGTTCGGTGACGTCATCCGTGATGTAAACGGTACGTTTAAGCGCGGGGATTTGGTTTCGGTGACGTTTTACGGAGCAAACCCTCGTCATAATATGAAGGTAATAGTGACGCAATAGTGATGACATTGTGATGTGTTATGACGTGTGACGTTTGCAGATCGGTATGACGTACTTGGCGGTTGAGAAGTTGATTAACTCCACGTGGGAGGTGATTTACGTTGATACAGATTGGAGCACCACCTTCCGATGGAAGGATGCTGGATTCCCAAAACAATCATCCACAGACGATCGCAACGTCATCACTGCATTGTTTGATATCATCACCCAGTCACTAGGAGTTCGATTCAATTACGCGAAAGCACTCGAACTTTATGAATCCGGTAGATTTCGTGTTCCTGAATCACTCCACAATATTATCGACGGTTCAGGTCAAATTCAGCGAAGGTATGTCGTAGGACGCACGTGTTTAATTCGTAGCCTGCTTTTCTTGGTTGCTACCGGTCCAGCAACTGATCATCCACTCGTGACCGGTCCAGCAGCTGATCATCCACTCTTGGCCGGCGTAGCAGCTGATCATCCACTGGTGGTCGGTCCAGCAGCTGATCATCCACTCGTGGCCGGTCCAGCAGCTGATCATCCACTCGTGGCCGGTCCAGCAGCTGATCATCCACTGGTGGTCGGTCCAGCAGCTGATCATCCACTGGTGGTCGGTCCATGGATCAGTTGGTGCTAAGTTATCAGGAGAATTGAGAGACGCAGCTCGATTCGAGCGCATCAGAGCCCAGTCTTCCGTGGTGTATTAATGTTTATCATGTAATTCATGTTTGTCTCGCATCAATCATCAGCAACAAACTTAAGAGTATGCTGTTTCTGCAAAATTGATGGAAAAACTGCACAAGAAAAACTCCCTGCTTACAAACAGGAGTTGGCAAAACCCCGAGATTGACGCAAAAACTTAGAAATTTTTGACCCAGATCAATATTTGTGATGAGACTGATGAAACTTGCTTTTGAAAGGCAATGTATTGGCTGGACCACTCGTTCGTCTGTGCGGGATTTATCAACAGGCTTTGCAGGATGAAGTCTAAATGCGTTGTTATGAGGTGCCATTTGTAAACCCTTACTTTCCCATGTACTATTGCCTTGTTGACGATCTCATGTGCTATATCCAGAGATGGGCATTTATCGAGATAATTTATCCTTATCGCTCAAAATACTTTTGATTAATCGATTACCGATATCGCTTTTGTAATATATTTTGTTATCGCTGATGAATTATCGCGATAAACGATATACAATGTTCAAAGTTAGTGAGTTGGCGATACAGAAAAAATACGCAGTGTCCATTAAGTCTTGTTGCAATTTAAAAATTCTCTCTTCGTTTTGTTTCATGCCACGGCAGAGTCCGTGAACCGCTCTCTTTTCTTGAAAAATCTGGAAAAACATTTTTGCAATTTGACTTACGAGAAAAATTTCGTCAAAACATGTTGAAAATTTACCGCCGCATATATCGGAAAAATTAATTGACGATAATTTATCGATTACCGATATCGCTTTAAAAAATTGAGATTTATTAGTATCGCCCAGGAGCTTTTGAGATTATCGATTACCGTTATTGCTAATTACGGAAAGGTTTATCGTGCCCATTACTGGTTATATCACATACTGTAGGACTAGGTATGAACGAATTCTTTGGTCAAAGTAGATGGGTTTTATTTTGCAGTGAACCCTATTGTATGTACTGAATCATAAAGGATTGACAAACCAGCTTAGAAAATATGCTATATCGCATAGGTATGCACTAACTTTTCATTCTTATGTGCTTTGTTGACAATCCTATGTGCTATGACACATAGATATGCACCAAGTCTCGTTCCTGTCTACTGTAGCGATCATGCGTGACGAATGTGCGATTGGCGGCAATTACTCAGCATTTTTACCACAAAGTTTCAGGGATTGCTGGTACTGTTCAGTTCCCGTTAGCGAAAAGTTGGGATATTGTTAGGGCAAGATAGACAGGTTTAACCGAATATGGATTGTAAATGCAAAAGTTATGATAAAATGGATTGCAAAATCTGCGTGGATATGTTGTGTTAACAAGCACCAGAAAATGCTGATCTTTTCAGTATTAAAACGAGCCGATGTGCAGGCCTATATGTATTCTAAGCCTACACATGAATTACCGGTAACTCTCTAGTATCGGACTTTAAACTAAAAGGTACTATAACCTTTACCTACCTCTGCTTTGTCACTGAAAACACACCTAGACTAGGCCTACAATTCAAGCGTTTCCCGACTTTTCGCTCACGGGAACTGAACAGTACCAGCAATCCCTGGAACAACTTCGAGGTAAAAATGCTGAGTAATTGCCGCCAATCGCACATTCGTCACGCGTGATCGCTACAGTAGACAGGAACGAGACTTGATGCATATCTATGTGTCATAGCACATAGGATTGTCAACAAAGCACATAAGAATGAAAAGTTAGTGCATACCTGTGCGATATAGCATATTTTCCAAGCTGGTTTGTCAATCCTTTATGATTCAGTGCATAGACTTCACTGCAAAATAAAACCCATCTACTTTGACCAAAGAATTCGTTCATTCCGATGTGATATAGTACATGGGAACGTTAACAAGGCTATAGTACATGGGAAAGTGAGGGTTTACGAATGGCAGCCCGAGCCCATACCTTGAGACGAAAAAGCTCAACACGGTTATGGAAGACCTTACTTTTTTTTGACATCGACAATGAAGACGTTTACTTATTTAGAGATGAGTCCGATCGTTAATCATCAGTGGCGAGTCCGATCATTGATCACCAGTGGCGCGTCCGATCATTGATCACCAGTGGCGAATCCGATCATTGATCAACAGTGGCGAGTCCGATCATTGATCATCAGTGGCAAGTCCGATCATTGATCAACAGTGGCGAGTCCGATCATTGATCAACAGTGGCGAGTCCGATCATTGATCACCAGTGGCGGCTCGTGAAGAATATTCTCGGGGGAGCTGCAAAGTTTCACGACAAACATGACATATTTCACTAAGCTTTTAAGCCGCTAGTTTTTAAGTGAATACTTCTGCATAGCCCAATTACTCTATTTATTGTCAATAAATCAAATTTAAGTTTCTTTTAATTCCAAATAATCCAGATTTGAATGCTCAAGAAATTTGATTGCAGAGTCTGAATCAATAGTCAGGGTTGGAAATCGATAATGAAAAAGTAAAGAATAATTCGATACCTCAAAAAAAGTAGCAAATTCCTACATTCGATTACAAAAATAAAAAGTAGAGAATATCGATTAATCGATAACGTCAAATCGATACTTTTCTCTGACTCAATTGACAGCGTCAACATATTTTGATGCTAATGGGGGGAGGGGGACTCCAGGTTAGGCAAAGTGGAGAATGTCGGTATCGAAGGCATAGCATAATTATGATGGGCAGTTTAAAACAGGAATACCAGAAGGCTTACTCACTTTTCCCTTTTCACTATGAAAAAGATCAAATATCACTTTTTCTCGTAAATACTTTCTACCTTTGATCTTGGCCTACTTCAGGAGCTATTGACTATAAACCTTTTCTACGATGTTCGAAAAACAAAAGTATTCCTACCAGTATCAGATGTAATCTTTTAAATGAAGAAAGCTGTTGAACAAAAACTCAAAAGCCACTTTATTAGCCTCACAACTGCATTGGACTGCCTGGCCCTGGCCTGCGATACCACGTGACCAAACGTTAAGCAAACGTTTTCTCGTGTTATATTTTGGAATGAAACAAAAAATGACAGTGCACACGGAATTTTCCGCACGCTAACTGTTCTTATGCGGGTGTAAAGTAAAATATTTACCTACAAACACCACAAAAAACAGATAAGGTTCTGAAAATTCGATTTACCCCGCAAAAAAGTAGGAAAAGCCCCAATCGATAATGAAAAAAAAGTGGAGAATTTTTGCATTTGATGACTAAAAAGTAGAGAATATCGATTTCTGATCGATATTTCCAACCCTTTCAATAGTTCCTTGAACAGTCGATTAAAAGCCATTTTCTGGGCTTTTGATAGACTCTGTGGCGTCGCTCTAATTTTCATTTCTTTCTGATTAGTTTTGTACTTTTAGTTGACGCCGAAATATACAATACAATTGCCAAACTCTACGGCTGCTTGAGCTTGTGATTCAATTTCCTGCAGGTTCACGTTCTCTAGCCTTATCGTTCTTTTAAAAATAGGCTAGAAACATTGTGAAATCTGTTTATGCGTTTATATGCACACCCGAAAGAGAAAATCAACAAGAAATCGATCGTTGGTGCTGCATGCTTCGAAAAGTGGTTCTTAGCGCCACAGAATTTCCATCTACTAGTTTATTGGGATTACGTAGGCTACAGCTTCCCAAATCAAACCCCTGTTCCTTAAGTTCGAAAAGTTGTAGGTGTAAATGATGTTTGGGATAGACGCTTTAATGGAGTGAATAATTTAAAAAATTGCATTTAATTAAAAAATTCAGCATCAGATTTTTTTGGCCGGTTTGTCTTGGGGTAATAGAGCTCCTATACACGAGCCGCCACTGTTCATCGTAGCCAAGCACCTCTCATTGTTTCAATCCGACCATTTTGAGTTTGGTGAAGTTCTATTGCACAAGAAAAATCTGTATTTTTAATTCCCTCATCTTCATTTGATTGGGGATGAGGATAATGTTCTGCTAACCACCGCGCAATCTTTAGGTCGGTTTTGGAATTGCAACGACAGAATGTTATGCGTTTCACCAAAAGACAACCAACCAATCAAATACCCAGTGTCGTAAGTCACGTGACTATTGATTGGTGGATTCCAGATGATCAACCAAGCGGAACATATCGGATCACATATTATGGAGATCGCAAGGATCAGTACGGATCTGTGATTCCTTTTACAGGACGTTCTAATTCTTTCATAGTAGCGGAGTAGATTCCATGTGCAATATCCACAACTTACTGCAATCAGTGTTATTTCATTTTCTTAATTAAACCTTGATCACTGTAAATCTGCGTCATTTTTGTGCTCGGATGCGAGTGCACTATGTCACTGGTTAAGTGATAGAAATCTTCTGCGTTGAAAAGTGAACTACAGAAGTATTTACTGCAGGTGCGTTATGTACGCTACACGTGGATGCTTACTCTCAATACTTCTTAAAGTTTTTTGAGAAAAGGCCGATTCTTAGTCGCGCGTAGCTGACCGGGTTATGTTATCCCTGTTGCTTCGCAAAGGCAAAAGGTGTTTCCAGCATTGACAATCGTGCTTACACTGTCATTGCAGCGTAGTCAGAGCCGTATTAACACTTATGGGGGGTGCCCCTTGCTTTTCGCACGTCTAATTTTGAGGACGCAATTTACAAGCGGGCCGTGGGGCAATAGACAGTAGACACCCCTCACTTAATCAGGCCCTGCGTGTAAGAATGCCACTAGACGGAGAAATTTACTTTATGAAGTAGAACCGGCAACCCCTGGCACGCATGCCGAAAGTGGCACGCCGGAAGGTTTTGCATGGCACGCGAACCGATTCCATGCGCAAGTAAATTTTAAGCTCTTAAGATTTAAAATTACTTTTGAATCTATAAGCGATTTTGAGTGCTGTGGGCTCAAAAGCACCGGCGCAGCCGAAAATAAAAAAAAAAGGGGGGGCGATTTTTTTTTCATTGAATTACCGTAGCGCTACTAAGAAGGTTTTATCCAGACCTATTGGTATATATTGAAGAATAATTGATTTGATTCCATTGTTGCGTCATAGTCAGAACGTAATTCAGAAGTTTTTTTTGCCTCTGCAAGACTAGAATTATTACTGCCAACCACTGCGCACTGATTAATACAGGGAGTAAAATCGCCCATTTTTTTTCTGGCTACTTTTCTGCAAGTGCGCAAATGAGCAGTAAGCACGGTAAATGGCTTGATAGCACACTTTTCAGGGGCAGGGCGCTAATGCACTCTTTATGTAGAAAGAATGTAACAGCGATTGATCATATGTTGCGTTCGGTTGTCTGAAGAGTTGGGGGCAGTCAGTTCAACGCAATGGCAATACAATACGGCAAGTTACCCATACAGCGGCATATGTAGTGAGCTACAACCTATACTTATGTACGGAAATTATAATTAAAATGATCATTAATTAAACTATTCACCTTTCGCCGCATTTCTGGCAATTTGATCACGCTCAGGCTAAAAAACGGAGATACCACAGTAAAATCACTTTTTCAATCCGCACCTTTTAAAGGGGGGGGGACTAATTCCCTCCCCTGGCTGCGCCGGTGCTCAAGTCATCAATTAAGGTATTTTTTGGCAAATAGATCTTCAAGACCTTTTTTCGATCTGCACTGATATTTTTAGAGGAAAGTGGGGACATCTACATAGGTGTAAACCTTTTTTTTTTTGGTTTTCACATATATTTTTAGAGGAAATTAGGACAAAACGGCAAAATCTTCATCAAGTATGAAAACACAACCGTTTGGCACGCGAGGAAGTTTCTATTTTGACACTATCAAAAAACGGCACGCTGGGCTCAAAATATTGCCGACCTCTGAAATAGAACCTCATCAAAAAACAGCGGTTTCCAAGAAAAATCGCGTACTTCGGCTAAACACAACAATGTAGATAATTTAATAACTAATAAAACAAATAAAAAACAACAACCTTCATTCTTTTAATGCCTTTTTTCGTTTTTTTTCAGCTTCCCAGAACATTCCCCCCACTAAGGCCATGACAGTAAACCCCTGCGCAGTTATGCGTCCGCGCATCATCATCTGCGACTTAGCTGAATTGCGCTTAACCATGTGGCGCAAACCGTTCGCTAGAAAAAACACGGTTGCGGCGAGTCCAAGAGGAACGAAGGGGTTGAATTTATCTCGGAACGACCTCCAGAGGGATTTTTTTTCTTTGACCACAACCGGATTATAATCTTCTGATGTAGGAGGACCGGTCACTTTGCCCAACAAGCTCAGTTTCTCGAATTCATCCGGAAGTTGTTTCAGAATTTCTTCTTTCGTCATCATTTTTTTCGAATCCTCCATCATGAAGACGTCAGACCCAACAGATCATCGACTGCGCGATACTTCCACGATTCCGCTTCGATTATTGGAAGCAAATCTTTCAAATCCTTGATCCGTTGTTCGTGTTGTCCTGTGCAATTATTCCTGCTCAGCACAAATCAAACCTTCATTATTCTCGCGATATTACGCCGAAGCGTTATAACGAGTGGCGAGATCCATCTCCGCGGCTCAGCGCCTGGGCTACACAGCTCCGCAGAAATATCGCAGCGGTGGCGAGCTGTTGGCGACACTGTGTTCAATTTGACCGGCCCAGGAATCGATCCCATAACCTCCTGCATCGATAGCAATGTGCTTAACAACTGAACTAACGTTGGCTAATCCAAATTCAATATTATTAGAAAGGGGCAAAGCTAAAGAGAGCCGAACATACGACTGCGGATGAAGATTAAAATACATTTAGAACAAACTCCTTTTACATCCATAATGCAAAAAAACGTCAAACAAATTTCAAAATCCCTTTGTTGCTTCCTTCTTAGCATTGAAGTCGGTCGTTTGCACATCGACACTTTTAACGTTGCATGCACCGTATCGAGGAGAGGAGGTGAAATAGCCTAGCCAGGGCTTACGCCGAGGGGTGACCCTTTTAGCACACGCACTTCATCATAGCTATTTGTTTTCTTGCCCTGCGCCCCCAAAACCCTCTTAGTGGCCCGGTACACAGTTTCTGAAAATTCATGCTTTCCTGGCATTCAGGCAACAATATCGTCTGAAGTATTGTGATTGGCGAGTCCCACCTACCTCTACCAGGTGCTATGACCTTGAAAACTTTTTAATCGTTACCGGAAAACTTTGAAGTGCCACTCTGGAAGATCGTTAAAAAATCAAAACAACAAATTCAACTTGTCCACTAGAAGGTGCACTCACCCTTCTCAATATCTTCTCGAACTTTACGAGCTTCACACTCGATGTGAATGAGATTAGATTGATTGTCAGAGTTGGCTGAAAACAATATTGTTTGATTAATAAGCACGACAATAAAAATATTAACTTTGCCATCCTAGCTTGTATCACTTCGAAACAAGTTATAAAAAATTTCGATAAAAAAATCAAATCTTCATCGTACTTGCGGTAGCTTGCTGAAGCATGTAGCGAGTGATGGGGCACATCTCTGCAGCTTTGAACACTGGCGACATCGTGTTCGATTTGACTGAGCCAGGATTCAAACTCTAGACCTCACGCACCTATAGCAATGTCTTAAACCAGGGGTCGGCAACCTCTGTCACGCATGCCGAAAGTGGCACGCCGAAAGGTTTTGCAAGGCACGCAAAGCGATTACATGCGCATGGAAATTTTAAACTCTTCAAGATTTAACAAATTTACTTTTGAATCTATGAGCGATTTTCAGTGTTGTGGGGTCAAAAGTCACTCATTTAAGGTACTTCTTGGCAAATAGGAGATCTACCTACGTGAAGACCTTTTTTGTCTGCACTGATATTTTCAGAGGAAAGAGGGGACATGGGAACAACATCTACAGAGGTGCAGACCTTTTTTTTTTTGGTTTTCACTGATATTTTCATAGGAAATTAGGACAAAACGGCAAAATCTACATCAAATAAGTAAACAAAACCGTTTGGTACGCAAAGAAGTTTCCATTTTGACACTATCAAAAAATCGCATGCTGCTCTCAAAAGGTTACTGACCCTCTCTTAAACCATTATGCCAAATGGCCAATATGACTATTGAAAGTAGATTAATTTCCATAGATTAGCAAATCACATTTGTTTTCACCTCGTGAGTTCAAAGAACTTGAGGAAGAACAAAAATTAGTGTAAGCTACTTGTCCTAAGCCTGAAAACTCTTGTGTCAGTTTGCGTATGATATATGATAATAAACCCTTAGCGACAAAATATCGAATAAGATGACCAACAACGTTTAACCGACAATAACACTTAATGCAATCATTTACAACAAGCAAAGATTTTATTCAATTTTAAAAGACGAAATTCAATGAACACAATTTGGTCTCCATTAATTTTTGCAGACACCAGTGCACAAGCAGGTGACAGTGCCCAGTACACACCAGGCACTCGATGTAAACAATGAGACAAAATGAACAAGTAAAGTTAAGACATCAAACTTCTGAGAAGATAACTCGGCAATGGAGAGTGTTTAGCTGTTTAGCTACATCTCGAGCCATCACAAGAGACAGGTCCTGCTAAAACCTGCAGGAGCATTATTACAAAGGGCCCTAACCCTAATCGAAGCATAATCCTAAGTAATAACTCACTAGCGCCCCTAGTGCTCCTAACTCACTTGCAAAAGCGGCCCTTGTGCTCCTGCAGGTTTTAGTAATGCCGCAAGAGACCACTATGAAAATGCTACCAGTATCGCAGTTCTTTTTCAGCCAGTCAATTAAATAACTCAAAATAAATCCTTCTTATAATTTTTGTTTGATTAATATTTTTAATGAAGTTTATTTCTTTAAACTGAAAGAAACACGTCTAACTTGAATGGTCTGCTGGTTACCACAACACAGCAAATTATGTGATGAACCAAAGGCATTGTTAGTTTACGGCAGTGTTCCCTCTAGGATTTTGACTGGTGCGAATTTGCCCAAATGTTAAAATTCATTGAAATTTTTGCCCAAAGATTTCACTACTTTGAGGACCTCTTTTACAATTTTTTTGCATTAAATTTGCTTTTCCAAGATGCAAGCTACAGTCTTGCATTAAAATATTCATGTTTTTTGTTTAAGTTTTTTAGTTTTGCACTTCATAATATTAATTTCTGGTTCAAAATCAGTAACATTTGGCCTAAAATTTCGCATTTTTCTCAAATTTCTCACTCTAGAGGGAACACTGGTTTACGGGCAGCAGCTAGTACGCAATTTTACAGAAACAATAAAAGAATCTGATTGAAGCAGAGGTTGTTTTAAAGGATGCTTGATTACGTGACAGTAGAAGTACTGTAGTAGAAGCACTGGTACCAGTATAGTCTAACAATGCATTATCAAATATTTCAAACTTTCATTTTGTTCTACATGGTGAATAATATACACAAAACTGTAACAATCGATAATTCACAGCAAACCACCACACTAGCTCATCACACTTCTTACCTTTATGGTCGTGAACTTTTTCAATTTTGTCAGCGTAGATTGGCTTAAAAGATGTTGTTCTGTGGCTTTCTGACATTTACAGTAAAGAATAAGCCATACAATTTAATACTATGGGCAAAAGGCATCTGGTAATTGGTTCAACAAATCAACTCAATACAATTAGACTAGCAATGTAGCCAAACAGGAGCAGCATGCAACAAACCATCTGAGTATTATTTTCGTTCTCTGCATTTCTAAAGCGTGGACTAGCCTAGCCCACTCAACATTGCTATTTTACAAAGTCACAATGGCAAACTTTCTTTGACAAGTCTATTGGAAGCAGACCCCGACACTTCATCTGGTTTATTTATGGTTAATGCACCAAGCACCAGTAAGCCTAGACTACCTAATCCAGCTAAAGCTAGTTAGACTAGCACCTGTAGTATTCTGTATTGGTGTACTGGTATAGTTATTGGTATATACCAGTACATCATAGGGTAGTGCCACACTAATCCAGAATCAGAAGTCACTCGTATTGCTATGTTTTGTTGCCAGTGATGGGGACGATAAACCTTTCTGTACTAAAGCGATAATGATAATAAGAATAATAAATGAAAAGATGAGTTAAGCGCAAGCGCTTTTACATCATATCAATCAATGAGCATTGACAATTGAAGAATTATTTGCTGTGGTGAACAGACAACTCATACAACATCAGACATTTAAATTATGAGTTCGCAACTCACTCAGTTTATACTCATCTAAACAGCTCAGCGTGTAGTGCACCCATTACGTCCGACCCAAACTAAACCCATTATCTTCTAATTCCCACCAAACTTGTTGCAGATCAACTGAGTGTCAAGAAGGAATACATAATTTGAATCTCCAAATTGCAAAAAGACAAAAAAAAAACAACACTGCATCAACACAACATACTGTAAGTCACAGCAATCAACACTGGAAGAGTAAGAAATATTTGCAATATGAAATGAATTAGTGATGCACTTGATCTACAATGTAATTGAAAAGCATTAAATACCAGTAATGCATTCACAACGCTATTATATTACGTAAAAATTATCACGAGTATCGGTAGATGTTTTGTTTACACTAGACTTAGAACACTGACTGTGGCCTAATAACAAGATTACGCATCAGGGTCAAATTTTATCGGGAGAGCTTTCCAGTGATCATCCAAAGCATTCTCAAATGCATCTAATGACAGTGAACATACAACATTTTCCGGCAATGAATTCCAGTCATTCACAACCCTTACTGTAAAAAAGTTTTCTCTCATTTTTGACTTAGGCGCACACTTGTATAATCTGAATTTATGTCCTCTAGTTAAGTAATGAGGATCAATCACAAGTTCAAAGAGATTGGACTAATCAAGATTATAGCGATCATTCAAATATTTGCACACTTGGATCAAATCATACGGCATCTGCGATATGAGATCGTAGGCAAGTTTAAAGCTTTCAAACGGCCGGTGTATGAAAAATTGCTCATACCTGGAAGCATTTTAGTAACACGCCTTTGAACCCCTTCCAGCTTTTCAAAATCACCTTTATAGTTGGGATACCAAACACTGTTATTATATTCCAATATAGGGCGAATTAAGGTTTTAAATAGTATCACAAAGCTTTTTTTGTCGAATGCAAGCAGGGATCTTCGAAGCAGCCTAACAAGTCTATTGGCATCATTAACAATACAGTCAACATGTTTAGAAAAATTCAACTCTTCATCCAGTGATTTCAAAAATGCTCCGGGCAATACTGATAAATCTCAATTTCTTTAAGCGAAATCAATAATGGATAAATTATTGCCAATAAATTTTTGCGATAAATGATGCGATCAGTGTTCCCTCTAGAGTGAGAAATTTGAAAAAAATGCAAAATTTTTGGGCAAATGTTACTGATTTTGAACCAGTAATATCATAAAATGCAAAACTGAAAAACTATAACAAAAAACTTGAATGTTTTAATGCAAGACTGTAGCTTGTATCTTGGAAAACAGAAAAGCAAATTTAATGCAAAAAATTTGTGAAAGGGGTCCCCAATAGAGTGAAATCTTTGGGCAAAAATTTCAATAAATTTATCATTTGGGCAAACTCGCACTAGTCAAAATCCTAGAGGGAACACTGGTTGTGATAAATTTTCAATGTGTTTGACGAAGTTTTGTTCTTGTAAATCAAATCACAAAAGTGTTTTTCTAGATTTTTTAAAAGAGAGCAGTTCACGGACTCTGCCATGGGATTAAACAACACAGAGAGATTTAAATTGCAACAAGGCTTTATCGACACTGTGAATTTTGCCAAAGACCTAGCGCCAACTCCTTAACTTTGAACACTGTGTGCATAAAGAATTGTTTATCGCCATAATTTATCAGCGATAATAGAATATATTACAAAAGCGATATCGGTAATCAATTATTCTAAACTATTTTGAGCAATAATAACGATAATCAGTAAAAAATTATCGCCAGTAGGCTAACTATTGCTGATAAATTATCGCAATAAATGCCCATCTCTGTCTGTTGCCAGACTGCATTGAAACCTCCATAAGCTGTCAAGGTTACAATAAGCGGAAATGTTTCCCAAGAATGATTGTTGTTCAGTGCTAGGCTATTCTATGATGAAGATTAGACCTACCCTAGTCCGTAAAGCAATTATACCATCGACCATCCACTTTCCCCTGGAATAGACTGCTAGTATGTTTTATTTAATGACCATCAAAGTGCGTAAAAACAATGCATATCTCAAGATTCAGCTAAAAAAAAGGTACTGGCAACAGCGACAAAACGCCAACCGTTAAAGTATGTGCAAGGCTCGACCCTGATTCTGGACCAATATAGCCTACAACCCAAAAACAAGCAACCCAGGTCTAGAGGTCACTAAAATCCTGGCTCTTCATCACACACTTGCATTACTAAATTCTATTAACAATAATGTTTGAGCAGACTAGTGCAGATACTCCACTTAGGCACTGATGAGAGCCAGGTGTGTGCTACAGCATAACAGCAGGCCAGCACAAATTCACGCTTGCATAATCGAAATCACGTGACTTTGTTTATGCTTGAGTGGCGACGAAGATATCATTTGGAATGGAGTCAGTAATCAGTACGAGCTGTACTAGTAAGTGATAGAGATGGCACGTGTAGTGACCTAGTCACAACAATGTGTGATTACTGTGATGGTGATAATGTTCAGATGTTGATTAACTCCGTTATTGTTAAGTGTAAAGTAATATTAGCAACACTGCAATCTACAATTATTAAGTGGCAACATTGATTAACTTTTATTTTCATTATTATTATTGGCATATTTATCCTCCTATCTCGAGAAAGCGACGAAGCGCTGTACGAGCTCGCTTAGGAGTTGGCGGCCATCTGTCTACCACACCAAGATGGGGGAATCCCACTAAGCGCCTTTCCCAACGGCACAACACGTCAACTTGCCGGCTTTCTCCACACTGTCCCTTTAATGCTGAGCGTCAAGCAGGGAAGCTGTGAATGCCATTTTTAAGGTCATTGGTTTGACCCGACTCGAAATCGAACCCCAAGTCTACCGATCCAGAAGCAGACGCTCCATACCACTCGGCCATCTAATCGGTTTTCTTTTTTGTTGTTTTGCACTTGCAGGAAAGAGCAATAAGCTAAAAAATTATGGTACTGAATTGTGTTTAAATCACTTGTTGAGAAAAATGAAGAAAAGTAAAGGAAGACTAATAAGAAGGCGAAAAGAATATTGTAGGAAGTGAGTCGTGCCCCTACACACGGGCTGACTTTTTTGTTACCCGGACCGCCCATGGCCAGAAACCTCTTGCCCCGTAGCGGTAACCGACCCGGAAACTCATCCCAATAATAAAGTCCGGCCCGCCCAAAGCCCATTTTTTCATGAACGTTCAACCACATTTAACAGAAAAATGAAAGTTGAAAGGGGTTTCAAAAAGTGGGAGCGGCTCGTTAGCGGCCCAACTAGAAGCAAAGATAGAACTGGGCCGTTTGCGGACCACTAAAAAGACCGGTTAACGGCTCGTTGGCGGGTCTCTTAGCGGTCCATGCCCTCGACTCTACTCAGTAGAGCATTTTATCAAAATCCGTATAACATATTAACCGAACATTGACCCATTTATTTATCATTTCGGCTCTCATTTTCTTGGTCAGGTAGCCTACTACCGTACAAAGTTTCGTCAGTAATAACTTAATTTCTTCATTTTTATCTTCCTGAAACGAGAAAGCGATGGAGACGCTTTAAATAGAAGAATAAAATAACAGCCAGTGCCATTTTGTTCTCATCTTTCAAACTAACCCCATACCTCCACCCCCCTTTCTTATACTATAAATTCCGTTGCTTTGTTTTTTAATTTTTGCTTCAATCAATCCCTTCGATTTAGGAGTAAAGTTAGTTTGTTGATCTGTGGTTAGAATTTAAAAAACATTTTGCATGCGTTGTTAAAGATTATAGCCTAGAACACACCTATACACGTCATCCCACCAAATGCGTCAAAACTAATAATGATTGCAGCCTGTTTTTATTTATTTTCACCCAGCTTCTGTTTTAAGACATGGGCTACTAAAACATTGTTGTATTGTCTGACACTAACCCGTTGGCGACTGTGCTCTAAGGCGGCTGGGACTTTCCCCCAACCCCCCTGTAATGTCCTCCATCTTTGTTAAATCGTGGGGCCACAACTGATTGCGCATACTGTTCATAATTAAAGAGCGGTTTGGGGTATCAAAATAAATTTCGATTTTTTATCCAAAAATTGGGGTATCGCAGGGGCGTACCCAGGGGGGGGCCGCTGGGTCCGCGGCCTCCCCCCGCTGAAATATAAGCTGATGTATATCTCCAGTCAGCGGAACAGTGGAAACAGGACATCTAAGGACGCGATGACCTTTTTTTTGGTCTGCACTTGATTTTGGGGGGTAAATTGGACGTCGGAAGGCGTGAAGACCTTTTTATTTTTTTTTGGTCTTCATTGATATTTTCAGTGGAAACGGAAACAGGAAATTGCGCCCCCTCCCTTTTTCAAATTTTTGGGCACGCCCCTGGGTATCACGACATATTTTGGTATCTTTTCCTAATTTCCTTTTTTCGTGATGTTACTCAATGCTGAATATTGCTTTTATAAAGGTTGAAAATGATCAATATCTGTTTAAGTGGTTACTCGGGACCCTCCAAACTTACGCTTCTGCTCGGGCTCAAAAAAAGTTTCAAGTCTATAGGGTCTTGGTCTCGAATCTTTTTTTTTTTTTTCCTTGAAGTCTCAGTCTTGACTCTCGACCATCAAAACTTGACTCCATCATTAGTTGATAACAAAATCGAAAACTTTTAACGTTGCAGCTTTAGAATGTGAGTAAAATAATTAATTTTCTGCCCAAACTGAGCTGTTTAGCTCATCGGGTGCTGACTGTTCTACCATCATCAGCCCTAGTCGAAAGAGATTTTGGCAAAGGGGGATTTATTATGTGACCCCATCGAGCTTGCATTTCGGGGTCTGTGCTTTCGACATTGATTTTTCTTAAGTCTAATTAAAACGTTGTGGGGTAGTTCTTTGAGAGTGAATGTGACACATGAGTGCTTTTCACTTTTTGTTTTGCTTCGTTTTGTGACTTTGTTTCTTATGATTGCTTGCATCTTCGTTGATTGGTTGTTTTTTTTTTTTTTTTGTAAATTGGTTTTTAGTTATAATGTTTAATGTATAAGACAGTGGCGGCCTGGTGGGCAGAACCACCTTAAACTAAGTCTGGCTCACCAAAGGATGTAGGTAGCAGTGGCGTACGTTGGCCTTTTGACTGGGTGTTCACTTTTTAAAAATACCTATCATACCCTAGGGGCTTTGCCCCCCAGACCCCCTGTTTGTCGCAGCATTGCAGCGAAGCCCCCCAGGGTATGATAGGTATGTTTAAAAAGTAAACACCCAGTCAAAAGGTCACCGTACGCCACTGGTTGGTAGGAATGGTAATGTACGATGTTGTACCGAAGAATGCGGCTACTACACCTATGGGAAAGCGAATTGCGAATTGAGTACAGGCGTAGAAAATGCGGCTATAGGTTACCTACCTAGCTTGAAAGCACAAAATCCAAAAATTGTTGAACAATTTGGTACGCAATAAGCAGAACAGTGTCGACCAAAGTAGTAAAGATTTCAACCATTATTAATATTTGTTTCCATGTAGATATTATTTAATTTAAAAAAAACATTAAGTTTTGCTTAACTCTGATAAGTTTGTCTGTATCTGGTTTATAGTGCATGCGTTTTTTCTATGTAGCCTACATTAAACAACATATCGTTGAATAACAACAAGGAACTTTATGCTTGATTCATCGGGGTTAGTTTTAGTTTTGAGGCGATATTCAACTGGGGCATATCAATTTATAGCCTTATACCCTGCGCCTAGTAGACCTGGGGGGTTATTACAGGATGCTCGCTAAGCGGTTTGCGAGCTCGCAAACTGCTCGGTAAAAAATTTTTCCTCGCTAACGCGTTTTTCGGGATTACAGGATTTTCCGAGCTAGCGAACTCTCTCGGCAAGTAACGAGAAAAAAAATGATCACGTTAAGTTACCGAGCGACAATTTCATACACAACTAGCCATGGCAGAGCGCGTTTTTTTTAGGTCATGGTGTATGCACAATGACTAGAACCTAGTTTATGACACAACTAGAGCTTTATGCAACTCCCAGGCTTGTTGTGAAGTGGTGGATTCAAGTTCAAGTATATTCGTGCATGCGAATTAAGAGCCAAAGCATGACATATGTCAACAAAAAAATCAGACTTTCAAAAATAAAAAAACAAAACAAAAAAGAAAAATGCAAAGCATAGTCAACATACAAATGCATACACATCAAACTAAGACTAGTAGGCTAGCAGCTGATTACTGGCTAGCGCCTAGTCTAGTGCTAAAATTGTGCCAGTATTACCAAGTTGGGATGGCTGTGACTTGGTTACAGGTAAGAGTGTAGGCTATGTAGTAATGGTGTCTACAGATGAACGGGTACAGGCTTGGTGTGAGGTGCTAGACTAGCAGCTGCTGTTTGCTGGCTAGCGCCTAGTCTAATGCTAAAACTGTGCTAGTAAGCCTATAGCAAGCATGCGTTGGCTGCTGAATTAGTCGGAGCATTGGTCGGAGAGTATGAAGTAATGGTACCTTCCACAAGTAACCGTGTGAGGCCATGGCCAGCAACTGCAAGTCTAGCACCTCACAACAAGCCTATGCATCTGGAGACACCATTACTGCATACACTCTTACCTATAACCAAGTTAAAACCATCCCAACTTTGTAACACTAGCACAGTTTTGGCACTAAACTAGGCGCTAGCCGGCAAACAGCAGCTGACAGTCTAGCACCCCACAGCAAGCCTATGCATACCGAGCAGTTAGCGAGACACTCGGCTTTACCGAGTAGCTGCTCTTTCTGCGAGAACCACCTGTAATCCCAACTTTGCGAGCACGTTATCTCGGCTGCCGCTCGGAGAATTTCTCCTCCGAGCAAAATTAGCGAGAGAAATCGCTCGCTAACACATAAAATCCTGTAATCACCCCCCTGGCACTAGATTGTTATCACTTATATTCAAGGTTGGCAGTACGGGACGTTACATTCAAAATTTACGTACCCGTACTTCAAAATTTTAACCGTACTAACGTAACGTACTTCGAATAAATTTAACAAGCGTACCGTACCGCGTACCGTACCCATGAATGGTACGCTTAAAACGTACCGTACCTTAAAACGTACCGTACCTAAACTTACGTAGGCCTACCGTACCTAAAAATTACGTACCGCACCTACCGACCACCATTCTTGGATGCACGCCAAATTAGCTAAGTGCTATTGCAATGCCTCTAAATAGATTAAAGTTTGCAATATGCGACCTGATTGAAAATTGAACCCCATACAAGTTTTCCAGCTACAGTACGAACACTCTTGTGGTGTCCTCGAAACTACCAAGTCGCCAGCGCTGTTCTACCCTATGAATACAATAGAACATATCGCATCCTACTTAGACTAACGCGGCTATCATCAGTCTAGAAAAGCATTGTCCCAGTCAGGGGCGGATCCGGAGGGGGGTGGGGGGGGTATGGGGGATGCATCCCCCCACCAGCCATTTTCAACAACGCTTTGGATAAATAAATTTTTTCCATATTTTCGAACTTCTTCATTGCAATAAGCCTTAGTCGCCTTAAGCACGCATAATGGAAACTGTGTGTAGCCTACAAAATGCATCATATTTGGTGAAGCACTCAAAGGTCGGGGCCAAAAATATGAACAACCTTTGCCTGAAAATTGTACAAAAAGCGCTAAAATAACCATTGCAGTATGTAAATTTTCAAAAAATTTCCGGGGAAGCATGCCCTCGGTCTCCCTTAGAGTCGTTTTGGTAACTTAAGTTGCTTAAAATTAACTCTGCCGGAAAAAAAACTACGCTATAAAAGTGACGAAATTTTTGTGCCCTTCCCTGAAAAAAATTCTGAATACGCCCCTGACACGAAACATTTTCAGAGGGCTTATGTAAGGCCGTTTCCGAATCTAAACGTCTTAGTATTTAGTTAACATTTAACCTAATTTAAAACCACATCCCCACCACCAAAACTTTCTGGATCCGCCCCTGGTCCCAGTCACACTGATCGATACAATTCATATGGGCGATCGGAACCGCAGCTAGCTACAACGTTTTGTAAAAGCTGAGTAAACATTAGCCGAATTTTTCTTTCTTTTAATTGCTTCCCAAATACTGTAGGTTGCGATAAAAAATAATGCTGCTCGGTGACAGTCAACAAGTCCAAACTTGTCTACTGAAATGCACATTGCGTAAAACTTCTCTTGTAAGCCTATTGATAGTCTGCACTCTGCACCCTACCGAGCCCTGTTTCAAGGAAGCCAGGACTACTAAAGGGACGTCAGAAGACCAAAAGAGACTTCTCCAATGATTTACCGGTAGCATCTTTTGTTGTGCTCATGAATCCTCTCTCAATTGAAATTCACAGTGGGTGCATACCATGTATAATTGCGACCTGTAATTGTGAATTTGTAATGCTGCATATTAATATTCCAAATGAAAAATACTCTGTGTTGTGCTAGGTCCCACAGGAGTTTTCTGTCCACTGACTGCTGGCCACAACAATTTGTATATAAGTTTAACTTAAAAGTTTTGCAAGAGCATCAACCTTTTTTTTGTCACAACCTTTTTTTTATAATCATTAAGTAGTTTTCAGGGACAATCTAATTGTACCATTTAAAAATTGTATAATTGCATGCTTACGTGTTTTAATTCCTGCTTTGTGCTTTAAACATCGTCGGTTACTTTTATTTATTTTTTGTAAGTCCGTAGTTCCAAGATTACCGCCAGGACTGATGGTGTACCATACATTATCAATTCTGTATCGCTGTAGATATAATTAATCATTCAGTGTTTTTGTCCCATCGGTCCCTGATCTTCTGTACTTCAGGTGGCAGCGACCTAAATGAGCTTTGCTCCTTCGCCGTCTCCAATGTGCATATTTCCGAAGCTACCGAGTGTAATGTTACCGTTTACGTATGTTTTGTTTTGGGAAATGTTGTATATCAATAAAAGCTTTGTTCTTCTTGTTCACAAAATTTCACAATAGGCTATGCCAATAAATCATATGCACAATTTGCCAATAAGAAATATGCCAATAATCATAAAATACCAAAATACGTACCGTTCCACATGGCACCAGTATGATACATTTACCAAAATTTCACAATACCAAATTACGTACCGTGCCACATGGTACGGTACGTAAGGTACGTTTAATACGCATATTTATAAAACGTACCAATGTACCGTACTCGTACCTTAGCAATAATTACGTACCGTTCAAGCGTACCGTACTAATTGCCGAAAAATAGAGCGTACCGTACCGTACTTGCGTACCGTACCGTACTGCCATCCTTGTTTCTAATATTTTAGTTACCGGTAACCCTGTAATTTTCGAAAACGATTGTCGTTGTAGGTCTGCAATAATAGGCCGTAAATTGTTTGCGAACCATTATTTCATGACCAAATGACCCACATTTTGAGATTTCATACTGAAATCAGAAAAATGCTCGTTGTTTTTGATCCATGTCCCTGGCCTCGACTTTTATGTCCTTGGCCTTGGCATCGACCTAAAGGTCCTTGGCCTTACTACAACACTGCAACTTGCGTTTTGTGAAAACAATCGCAAAGTTGATTTTTTTTAAATATCGAGTCCTTGAGCCGAGGACAGCGCAAAATCCTACGCCTAGGAGATCCAAGGACAACATGGTCGAGGCCAAGGACTTTACAAACCTGTCCTCGAGGACGTCTTTGAGGCCAAGGACATCCTCGAGGACTACATCACTGGTACGTGGTCTATGGTGGCACTACCACTTCTCAAGCCTTGAAATTATTGAAAGATAACTAAATGGAAACACTATTTTAAAAAGCGCGGGAAAAGTTTTGCAATTTTGACGGTAGTATTTTCTACAAATCTAGGCAAGGCGTAGGTCGGTGGATTGTGCTAGAAAAAAATTACGGGTTTCTTCACATTGGTGATAGTAGGCTGCATTTGCTTAACGTAAACTTCTTATCATTCTGGAAGTCAGCTTAAACGACTGTCAGCATAGTTTTTAACTCTAGGCCTGGCTATTTATAGTTTCTGCCAAGTTGAAGGTGAGTTTACTGATACCAGACAATTTCTTTTTATCGCACTTGCTTTTATTGATATATACCGGTATAAGATCTTTGTTACATTATGGACATGGTATTTCCTGCTATGACTTCATACTTACCGTAATAACAATACAATGAAGGTGAAAGATTGAAAAAAATTATGGCAATTGGAGTCACGATTAATCTGTTAATAGCCTACTGCTTTAAAATCTAAGCATGTGGCGCTTGCAGTCAAGGAAGTTGATTCAGCATTAGGATTGCTAAAACGTACTGTTGTTTGTCATAAAAAATATATTTTTCTTAAACTGTAAGCTTTCAGTTTGACTGCATCTGAAATATGCTGCAGCAGCGTGGGAACCACATTTTTCCAGCAGCGATTCAATTAATTGAAAAAGTCCAAAAGCGAATGAGTAAAAACCATACAAGGCATGAAGGACTTAACCTACAACGAGTGATAAATAGCATTGAATTTGGACTCCCTTGAAAAACGTGGACACATTTTTGATTTGACTGAAATTTTTTAATTAATACAATAACCTTTCAAAATTTGATTATATAAACAAGTTTTTATACACTTTCGGATGTTAAATACACTCATAGGCACGACTTCAAATTGAAAACAAATTTTGTTAAAGTTGATTGTCAACAATATTGTTTTTCACAAAGGTGTGTATACTGGTAGGCCTAAATAGGATTGGAACAATTTGCCATGGAATGTTGTGAATAGCTGAATAGTAGGCCTACTTCTGTTTTTCAATTCAAATGTGTTGTTTCTGAATACTGCTAATTTTTTCACTTTTGCATTGTCATGATATTCTTTATTTAGATTAATTGATCTTTTTTACCAGTGTAGGCTACGGTAATTTCCACTAGATTTGTTAATGTGCATATTTGTAGCCTACCCTTTTTAGTTCATAAGTTCAACTAATGATATGCATACTGTTAGGCATTAAGCTATTTTATTTATTGATTTATGAGCGTGTTGATTTGTTGTTAGTCATTTTATTCACTGTGGTTACAGTTGTCAAATTGTCAGTTGATCCATCTTTGATTTTTAAAAACTTTTTTGTCATTTCTTCATCTTTATTATTTTTTGTTGGCATGCACTCTGTGTTCTGCTTACAGATAGATGCGCTTTGGTTAGAGCTATCAAATTGTCGGTATATCCATCTATAATTTTTTTTATTTTTTATTTTTTTGTCGTTTCTTCATCTTCTTTTTTATTTGTTGCTAGATGCACTCAGTGTTCTGCTTAGTTGTTTCGTTTGATGTTATTTGACATTGTTTGGTTTTATGGTTGTCGTCCCGAAGTGCCATGTGCAAATGCATGCGCTGGACTCAGGAAATACATCATGGTTTGAAATTAACACCCGTCTGTCGGTCCGAGACCAACTGAAATCGCCTCAGGCAAGTTGTTTTCATATTCCACTTGCCCGTCGAACCAGCGCAGTTTTGTGTTGTAGTTTCACATAAAATCGACTCCGGGACGTTGTTTGCATTCTTCACTTGCCCATCGGATCAGTGCTACTACTGTTAACGAAAAATTTTGCTGGCGTGAAAATCTCGTGTAAGTTGTGATAATTGAGTCCTTTTGTTTATCGAACACACGCATAATTTTTGTTACTCCAAAAAGTGCTGAAATTCAGTGCAGAATTGACAGTATAATAATTAAATCAATCACACCTCATTATCCTAAAGCTGCAAGTTTTATTTTACAGTCGCTAAGTATTGCCGACTTTGATTCTCTACTTGCAATTCGATTGTGCAATCAAGCTAGGCCCCCCCATGCGCAGACTAAATTTTGAGCGAAAATAAACATGCTTTTTGTTTTAAGTGTGTTTTGTGTTTTTAATGAAGATCTCTGTTTTTTCGGGCAAGTTGATACCAGCTGCTGTCGGTCCGTCCACAGACTGTTTATTTTTCAGGCAAGTTGAGATTACTTCGGGCCAGCTGATATTAGTAACAGTCGGTCCAACGGACCTGCTGCTTACAAAGTTAATTTTGACCCCAGTACATTATTATTATTATTTTGTTTTGCTGTTTAGCAGTCACGCAAAAATCTGCTGCTTTCACTTACATTATAATTTTTATTAAGTTGTCCCTGGTCACATATCCATGAATGCACTTTAACTGGTAGGCCTACCTGAGGTATGGTATCGGTACTGGTACTCCTGTTTTTACATGTCCCACATAGAACTTTTATGACTGGGGTTATGGTTGATTTTGCGTTGCATAATTTGAAAAATAGGCTTCTGTAATGAATTGTGGCTTCGAAGCTGAAAAATGCTATCATTAACATTAGGCTGGCTACATAGGTGATAACTGAATGAGATGCATAATGTACTAATGGTGTACTGGTACCCACAAGTAGTTATTTGTTATCATGTGAATAAAGTGTATTATGAAGAGAAAGCTTCTTATGGACTCTTCATAGCCACGCCTAGCCCTAGGCAAAGTCATATTATACACTAGTGTGTCCTTATTCTCGAAAAAACAGCTCAAATGGCCGAGTAGTGAGAGCGTCCGCCTCGAGAGCTGTAGACTTGGGTTTGATTCCGAGTCGGGTCAAACCAATGACTTCAAAATTGGTATTTATAGCTTCCCTGCTTGATTTTTAGCAGTAAAGGGACAGTGTAGAGAACAAGCCGTCTAACCCTAACACTCCTAAGCGAGCTCGTATGACACATTGATCGCTTTCTCATGATAGGAGGATAAATATGCAACAAAATACAAATACAATACATAAATTGCTGATATTGTGAAAGGTCATGAAATGTCAGTAACATCGACTGATGTTGGGAAAAGTCGATAGCTACATCAGCATTGGTGCATCACTATTAATGACCTGTAGGAAACATTATGGTGTTGATAAATGCTCATGAAGTTTCTGCAGCAAAAATCATAAGTCTGGATTTTCATGCAGCTTCCAGCCTTTGTATTAATTCGTATTTGGGCAAAAACCCTATTATGTTTCCAGCTCAGTTTACTTGGTAGATGACCTGTGACATATTTCATCAGGTATGCAGCACTTGTATTATGTACTTGATTTCAGTGGCGCACCCAGGGTAGGGTGTAACACTCAAATACAAGTTTGCTTGTAATAGCAATTTTCCTATGCCAAATCGAATAACTAGATTAGTGATAAAAATTTTTGTGACCAATTTTTGCATTTTTGCTGCCCACACTCCCCATTTCTATGGCGATGTAGTCCCTAATCAAGATATTGCTCAATCTTCGAGTAAGATTGTCGTATTGAGTTGCAATTAGAGTCAAAAGAATCGGAATACCCAAGTTTATATACCACTTCAAGAGGAATTAAAGGCCGAAACCCTTTAATTTTAAATATACTAGCAATTATGTCCATTTTTAACAAGAAATTGTGTGTTTTCAGATGTTGACTGTTCGGCAAGAATAAAAATTCCAAAAATTGACAATTTTGCTAATAACTTAAAAAGTAAAGAGTTTAGGTCTATAATTCCTCTTGAAGTGGTATATAAACTTGAGTATTCCGATTCTTTTGACTCTAATTGCAGCTTAATACGACAATCCTACTCGAAGATAGAGCAATATCTTGATTTGGGACTACGTCGCCATAGAAACAGGGAATGTGGGCAACTAAAATGCAAAAATTGGTCAAAAAAATTTTATCACTGATCTAGTTCTTCGATTTGGCATAGAAAAATTGCTATTACAAAAGTTTGTGAGATGGTCAGTAAAAAAATGTTAGGCTACACCCTAACCCAGGGGTGGTTGGGGGTCAAACCCCCACTCCCTTTTTGAAACCTAACCCTTGTTTTTAAAGTGAAGTGTCCAAACTGTGCAAGTGCAGTACTTTCAAAACAGCTGTTACAGAATTACCCTGCTCCATACTTCAGCCAAAGCGGCTAGTTGGTTTAGTGGTAAGAGTCATTGTTATCGGTGCGGGCAGGGGCAGATTCAAGGGGGGATGTAGGGGATGCATCCCCCCCACACCAGCCATTTTCAAACATGTTTTTGATGAATGCAATTTTTCAATAATTTGAAATCTTTTTGATAACAATAAGCCTTACGCTTTAATCGAAAATGTACAAACAGACGTTTGGTGGTACAGAATTTGAAGATGGCTTGAACCAACACCAAGACGTCCAAAAGAAAGACAAAATTTTGATTTTGTAACTTCAGTGTATAGGAAACCCACTTTTACCAGCCAGTACCTACGCTGGAATTCCTTTAGCCCCACCAAGCGGAAAACCAATCTGATCTCCACTCTGGTACACAGAACTTTCATGATCTGCTCCAAAAACAAGCTGGAGCCGGAATTAAACAAAATTCGATCAATCTTGACTAGTAACGGCTACTCTGAAGACGTAATCACATCAACTTTTCAACGTAAGCTCAAGCAACTTAATGCCATACTGATCCACTCAGCAGACAAGTGCCTGGTATATCTACATGTCCCATGGCTAGGGAACGTTTCGACAAAGTTCGAAAAACAAATCAGCTCTGCAGTCAAACGCTGCTACTTTGCCGTCGAACTACGTGTTGTTTTTACAACCCGACAGCTCTTGCCATCTACGAAGAACGACGCGTTGCCTTCCCATCATTGTAGCAATCTTGTTTACCTGTTTGTGTGCCACTGTGATAGTCTGTACGTTGGCCGCACGTCTCAACGTCTTCAAGAGCGTATCAAACAACACATCCCTAAATTCACCATTGCAACCAACCGGAAAAGTCTTCCTCGTCGGTGTAAAGCCAACAGTTCTCCTCGGCAATTTCATGAGTCTGCTATTAATCAACATCTTCTTGATAACTCTGAATGAACTTCTCATTACAAGGACGACAAATTTTCAATTCTTGACCGAGGTCGTTCTCTCTTTCATCTTTCCGCCTTAGAAACTACTTTTATTAAATCTCTCACACCTATCCTCTGCAAACAAAAAGAATTCGTCTATTCTTTGAAACTATCTTAACCTTTCCCTTTGACTTTCTAGCCAATCAGAGCTCTTCCGTCTGAAGATTTCTATTGGCTGTTTCTAACTAACCAATCAGAGCTCTCTATTTCTAACCAATCAGAACTCTTTCTATCCCTTTATAAATCAGTTCGGTTTACTTATTCTTCATTCTGACGATTTCCCCTGAAGAGTGTCAGATGAAACGCTTTGGGAAAAATGAATCTTGTACTTCAAGCCATCTTCACAAAGTATAAACAAAATGCATCATATTTGCGAAACGCTTAAATTTAGGGGCAAAACATTTAAACAAAATTTGCCTAAAAATTAATCAAAAAGTACTGAAACGGCCGCTACAGTATGCAAATTTTCGAAAATTTTTCGGGGGAGCATGCCCCAGACCCCTAGGGGAGCTTTTTTCATTCTTAATATGCTTCAAAATGTTTTTGCCGGAAAAAACTATGCTTCAAAGTACATTAAAATTTGGTGCCCTGAAACAATTTCTGAATACACTTCAGACATGAAAACATTTTTCAAAAGGCTTTTTTTGCCTTTTTGGGGTCTAACGTCTTTGTATTTGTATAACATTCAACCTTATTCAAACTTTCATACCCCCACCAAAATTTTCTGGATGCACTTCCTAGTGCGGGATCGTGTTTTTTTTTACACCCTCTCCTTTGAAACATGCTGGGTGCACCCCTGCTTGATTTTATTGATTAATGGTTTGAATTATGCAACTCTGGTTTGCAGTTGCCCATATTTAAGACGAAAACAAACAAAAAGATAATGAATAACTGAGGTTATTTTCAAATTATGTTGAACTGAAAATTCACCAACAATTGAGGAAAACTTCAAAGTGAGCTTGCGCTCTTCGAGTCAGCAGCCACCGTCTCATATGTCAAATACGATCGGCTCCAGCCGCGAATCGAACCCGTCACGTAGGATCTGTCACCAGCGCGCGGTACGTTTCTTTATTGACTAATGTGGTGTGTTATTACTGTGAACCCGAAGATTTAATTCAAAGAAATATCACTGTGCGCTGATGTGTCTCGTGATGACACTGTTTTGGCAAATCAAAGTATTCACTACTCCTACTGCTTAGAGCAGATTAAATACACACGCTGATCCAAGTACTGGTTAGTTTATATCATGTTGGGTAGAATTTGGCTAGGATAAATCCGGTAATAATACATTATGGGTGTACTCTAGCCATATTGTTAAAGAAAGTAGCGATAACTCTTGTATTTTGCACTTGGAGCTTATGATTTAAATCATCAGGAAAGAGCACTGCACAAGTATGTGATTATTGTATTTATGTATTTAGTTGCGTATTTATCCTCCCATCACGAGAAAGCGATCAATGCGCTATAGGAGCTCACTTAGGAGTTGCCGGCCATCTGTCTACCACACCAAGATGGGAGAATCCCGCTAAGTGCCTTTCCCAACGGCACAACAAGTAAACTTGCCGGCTTGTTCTCCACACTGTCCCTTTAAAGCTGAGCATCAAGCAGGGAAGCTGTAAATATCAATTTTGAAGTCATTGGTTTGACCCGACTTGAAATCAAACCCGAGTCTACAGCTCCCGAGGCGGACGCTCTTACCACTCAGTCATCTGAGTATTCCAACAAATTTAATACTATTGTACTAGTACTTCTATTGCAGGTTAGTTCCTCGGTTAAAAATTTGTATATTTAATAATGTAAGTTTAGCAACTATTGCAACTTGTGATAATAACATCAGTCGTAATGTCAGCGAAGAAGACGGTAAGTTTCTTTGTTAACCTAAAAAATTGAAATATTTTTATATTTCTATTTTTCTAAAGCTCATAAATGCCATGGTTGGTGTGAGTATGTGTCCTCAATTATATCGTAACTTCTTGTCGCTGAGCTACCAATTGATTATGTTCAAATATCAAATATACTCGCTGTATTACACCAAAACATGTGATTGGCAGAATCCATCTCCGCGGCTTAGTGCCACGGCAACACAGCTTTGAAGAAACATTGCAGAGGTGGCGAGTTGTTGACAACAGTGTGTCCGATTTGACTTGCCTTGGAATCGAACTTGAGACTTTCCGCACCAATAGTGGGGTGCTGAGCTTACCAGCAAGTACAAGATTTAACAAATTTATTTTGCAGTTAAAGTAATCCAGAGGAATTTCTAGAGTACAGATTGTTAGCATATTGGTTCTTCGATTTTAAAAACTGTCAGTGTACTATACCTGTCTCCGATATTTTTTGCTTGTCATTACGACATTTGAATCTACAGCACATCGTGCGATGTGATCGGGCAGTTCTATTGCGGTTTTACTACACTGTGACCAGCGTTGCAACATTGCGTTGTGCTGCAGGTGCTGCAGCCTTTTTTTAAATCTGTTAAAAAATCTGTTGACAGATTTTAAAACTGCCTTATTCACTTTTTTAGCAACTTTTGTTTCGTGAGCTTGGGTTTGGTGTTGAGATTGTGAGCTGTTATCAATTTTTTTCTTCTTGTAGTTAAGTTTTATACCCTTCACGTTTGCATATGGTTATTGTACTTTGTGCAACTTAAGTTTTCATGTATTAAGTCAGTAACAAACAATTAAAAAAATATGGGATTAGTGCAATTTGAATTAATGAGATATGCTCTTCAAAATCTTATATCAAGCTTTTGTGTGAGTAGCATCAGATGTAACAGACGAATTTGTGTCAAAGATCAAAATAATAAGATTAACGATTCACTTGGCAGTTAAACGCTAGATTTTAGTTCATTTACTCAATTGATTAGCGACTTTTTGTGGTTTAGCTTGAATCTTGTCTGTCATCACGTAAAAAAGTCCAAGATTTTTTGAAATCAAGTGCTTCAAAAGTTCAACAAATTTGTAGTGGCAAGTTTGAGTCAAGTCTCAGAAGGATAACTTTCCAGGTTCGAATCATTTTTTATTTAAGTTCTTAAAAGTGTTGGGGTTGACTTTAATAAGAGTCCATATTTCACGGGATTAAGATTTTATAGTAATTTTACTCTTTTCTTTACAAATCTGTTTGTGTAACTCGTGATCTAACATCAGTGGCTTCAATTAATGTCTTGACTTCTGAATCAGGGATGGGGAACTGGCCTAGTGCAGCGGAACACATTTACTTTTAATTTTATTTCGCTTGCGAGTACACAGTTTTATGTCAAAAATTTACTAAGCGTTCATGGTGAGTGATTGTTTGCGGTAAAATCCGAGACTTTTGCGTGGTTCTTGTGCCACAAACATATCATGTATATAGTTAATTGTGAAGCAGTTTTTAATTAATGTTTCCTGTTTTACCGGTGTGTTGTACCTTAACAAAGTTCTGATGCGGGCCTCATTCAAAACTTGAGCGGTCGCAGGTTCGCTCTGTTCTGAACGAATCATGTTATGGAAAATGTTAGCTATTTGAAGTGATGATTTAACTTCAGGGTCTTGCTAAACTTGATTCCGATGTGGTTTGTTCTTCACTTGAAGTCATAAAATATCTCGCCAAACAAAACCACTCGCAAGGAATTTATTTGCTGCTTCAGACAGGTCTTCATGGAATCTTGGGTGAGTTTTTCATTAATTTCAGTTTGAAATCATATTTTGATGATTATTGATGATTCCAGACAAAATTCTGCAGCGATGTTTTGAAGTCTTCGACGATCCCGAGTTTGATGTAGAGAAAGTGCTCGGGTTGTTCATGGATGACATCGTAGTGAGTTGAGCGGATTTGTGTGCTTCCTTTATTTTCAGTTTGAGATTTAAATGCTGTTTTTTTTTATTATTTTTATTTTTAGTTTACGTTGAGTAATTTTTGCTTACTGTTTGTTTATGTTGTTTTCGGCGTAGTGAGTTGTACAAATATACTATCTCTCAGTATTTGAGTTGGAATAATTTACCGCTGATTTACTAAATTTGCATTTATCAGAGGGAAGTGATTGTGCAACATTCACCTCACCGCAAGAATTTATTTAAAGTAAATCGTTTTCAAAACGAAGATGGTTCCTTCAAATTACAGGAATGATGTGAAAGAATAAATATTAAACAAAAATGGCTTAAGGATAAGAAAATAAAAGCCAAAGCAATTGTTAAAACTGGCTGCTTCGACTACATAGATTCAGCTGTCATCATCAGCAGAGTAAGTAAGGTGGTACAAAACTGTTGATGATGACAGTTGAATGTATGTTGCCGAAGCGTCCAGTTTTGAGAATTGCTGTGGATTTATTTTTCTCTTTGACGATGATGAGGTTGTTCAAATTTAGTATTAGTTGTGTTGTTCCTTTTTACGCAAAAATAAGTTTCCAAGTTGGTTCCAAGCAGGCTGGCCGACAAGTTTGACCACGGCTGTGATCACTTTAGATTATTGTAACTCTGGATGGTGATCAACGCAAGTTTTTTAAGACTTTAATCATTCCGTTGTTGAAGATGGTCCAAAAATCATATATCCAAGTTAGTTTTTGTGAAATGGTGAGTGCTGTTTTAATATGCTTGCATTCTTGTGCTTTCATTTACCATATAAGTTTTACTCGGATTATCAGCTTAGGTGGCCGAGTGGTAAGAGCGTCTGCCTCTGGAGTTGTAGACTCAGGTTTGATTCCAAGTCGGGTCAAACCACGGCTTCCCTGCTTGACGTTCAACACTAAAGGCGCAGTGTGGAGAAAAAATCAGCAAGTTTGTTTGTTGTGTCGTTGGGAAAGGCACTTAGCGGGATTCCCCCATCTTACAGTGGTAAACAGTTGTCTGGTAACTCCCGAAGGAGTTCGTTATAGCGCTTTGATCGCTTCTTTTTCGTAGGAGGATAAATACGCATCTAAACTTGAGTCTGATTTGTAGATTGTGGAGTCATTGATCCAGATCTTAACCACATTTGATCGTGAGGATGTTTTCGCGCTTCGAAACGTCGTGCGGGAAAGTAATGATGCTCTTAACATCTGGTGAGTAGTTGTCGTGGTCTTATAAAGTCGCACTGCCAAAACTTATTTGTTAATATGTGTATGCTTTCTCAAGAAATTGCCTCTGAGATTTTTCTCAAAGTATTTGTGCAAATCAGATTAGCTAGGTCTAGTTATTTCATTTACCAAGTTCCTTGTTTGAATTTTGAGGAAATCCAATCTTCATTGTACTTGCGATATTACATCGAAGCGTGTAACAAGTGGCGGGTCCATCTTCGCGGCTCAGTGCTTGGACAGCGCACTTGTGAAAAAACGTTGCCGGTGTGGCGAATCGTTAGCGACACTGTGCCCGATTTGACCGAGCCAGGAATCAAACCGCAGACCTCTGATAGCGATGTCTCTGACCTCTTAAACTCTGGATGCTTCACAAAAATTATAAGTTTTGATGCGAAACAGATTCAATCCCAGCACAATAACAACCTGATGATGTTGAGAGTGAACAAGAAAATTACAAAAAACGTGCTGATTGGTTGAGTTGTCAATATTGATTTGTTTTTCTACTTCAGTATTTGTGGTGGGCGATTAGATATTTGCTGAAAATTTAATCAACACATACATTGTTGGTGTGTTATAATTATACCATCTTCAGTTGATGATTTCTTGCTCTTGCTTTGACCTTGATTATTTTTCAGTAAGGACTTGACGTTGCGTCTTCATCTTGTCGGTGATTACTCGTTACAAGCGAGCATCTTGGAACTCATATTTCGTGTCGTCCCCAGCAACACCAGATCATCTGTGTCCTTGAACTGGAACAAAAACCCAAAACTTGCGCAGTTATTTTCCGACATAACCTACCAGTTGTTTGACGAGGTGAGATGGAGCATGATAGATCAAGTTGACGTTTTGCACCATCTTTATGCCAACTTTATCTGTTTCAATTCCATCACCCTCCGCTTACACCGGATATTGAATCCTATTTTCCGGCCCGATAATCGATCCCAAGCAGGCGCGTCGATTTATGCAAAATGTTGAAGAAGTGGAGAGAGGACTTATTTTTACAGGGGGCCAGAGGGGGATAGAACAATTAAGCCGTATCAACGTTTGGGGGGCAAAGCCGTTGCAGTTGACGTTGACCGGCTGGTTATGTTGACGTTGACTGGCTGGTTATGGTGACGTTGACGGGCTAGTTATGTTGACGTTGACCGGCTGGTTATGTTGACGTTGACCGGGCTAGTTATGTTGACGTTGACGGGCTAGTTATGTTGACGTTGACCGGCTGGTTATGTTGACGGGCTAGTTATGTTGACGTTAACCGGCTGGTTATGTTGATATTGACGGGCTGGTTATGTTGACGTTGACCGGCTGGTTATGTTGATGTTGACGGGCTGGTTATGTTGACGTTGACCGGCTAGTTATGTTGACGTTAACGGGCTAGTTATGTTGACGTTGACCGGCTGGTTATGTTGACGGGCTAGTTATGTTGACGTTGACGAACTAGTTATGTTGACGTTGACCGGCTGGTTATGTTGATGTTGACGGGCTGGTTATGTTGACGTTGACCGGCTGGTTATGTTGACAGGTTAGTTATGTTGACGTTGACCGACTAGTTATGTTGACGTTGACCGGCTGGTTATGTTGACGTTGACCAGCTGGTTATGTTGACGTTGACCGGCTGGTTATGTTGACGTTAACGTAGATGATAATGCTGGTTGCTTGCATTTGATGAAGCTGAATCATTGAGCAACTTGGAGCAGTACCACGTCGTTACAACGTAGTTTAATGCACTGTCAGTCAGTCACCATTATTTGATGGCAATTGTGTAATTGTTGCATTGATTTCTTTCAGACAGTTCGTGCTTACTTGAATCAAGTCAACAAAGACTCTTCGGAGTTCGGGTAAGGCGAGTTTTTGTCAATGTTGGTCAGTTTGGAGGACGAGTTTTGCAATGGACAGATTGCCCGCAGTACATACGATACGACCACCACAGCACAATGTTGTAACCAAGCGCTTCGTGCTCACCTTCATCTGTAGTTTTGCTGAAGTGATTTTTATTTGACCGTAGAGTCAATCAACCGTGATGTTTGTATGATAGGAGGAAAACACACACGAAATGTTTTGTTTTCGTCGATTTTGTTTGCATCACAAAACAACGAAGACGCTGCATGCGCAACTTAGAGTTTCGGTCGTTGTAAGATAATTTTCGACTTTCTATTATAATTGACAACTCACGGCAATGTTGTGTTTAGGGTTTTATCCTTGCCTGCCTCATTAGTCAGAGTTGCGGGTTATGTTTTCACTAATCGCTGTTGGATTGATTTGTGTTTTCGAAGTCGGAAAGTTTGCATCAGTTTCACTTCACTCGATGATGAAGTAAGTGTTCATGTCTTTGTGTTGTTCGTTCATAATCTTGTGAATGTAATTTAGGAATCACAAGAATCTCTGACCAAAGACATGGTGAAAGATATTCTCATCGAAGGTTGGTTGCGGTTTACTGATGTTGTAGCAACCATGATTTTGTGCACGAGGTTACACGAAAGCATCTGCCTCTCTAGCTGTAGACTCGGGTTTGAGTCCTAGTCCGGTCAAACCAATCACTTTACGATTCACAGCTTCCCTGCTTGACGCTCAGCATTAAAGGTACAGTGTGGAGAACAAGCGACAGGTTTACTTGTTGCGCCGTTGGGAAAGCACGTAACGGGATTCCCCGTCGTAGAGTGATAGACAGATGGCTGGCGACTCCTAAGCGAGCTCGTTATAGCGCTTTAATCGCTTTCTCTTGATAGGTGGTTAAATAACAGCTATATACAAGCACACACAAGCGTTCGATATTGTAGCGAACATCTTTGTGTCAACTCATTGTTTATGTGTGGGATTGCGACGTCACAAATGTTGCCCCCTTATTACTTGATCCGTGTTTCTATGTTCATTGCTTACGTCAGATTTCGTTATGTTATATGTTGTATTATTAGAATCAAATGACGTCATCACGGTAAAAATCGCTACAAAAATCCCTTTGAAACTCGCTTTGGATGATGACGTTACCGAACAGAATTGTGACGTCCTCATGTTCGCTATCGAGCGAAGTCACGTGCATAACGTCACATCCTTCAACAACTCTCTCACTTCAATCTTGGTGAGTATTAGAGGTCTCCCCACTCTCGTAAAAATTACTCACTTATCAACGATTGTTTGAGGAATAAGTTACTTGATACAGCTGCGAATGGGACTTGCGAGTTAAGTTCACCATGTCGTCACGTTTGTAGCGCGCATTTATCATTCGTTACCGCTAGCCACTAATTTGTTTGGTTTGTATTTTGTGTTTTGTTCTTGTTATCTTGAAAGATCAAAAATCAAATCAAATCTTCATTATACTCGCCGTATTACGCCGAAGCGTGTAACGAGTTGCGGGGCCCATCTCCGCGGCTTCGCGCCTGGGCTACACAGCTCCGAAGAAACGTCGCAACGGTGGCGAGTCGTTGGCGACATTGTGCCGATTTGACCGGTCCGGGAATCGAACCCAAGACCTCCCGCACCGAGAGCGAGTGCTTTGCAACTGAGCTAACGGCCGGTCATCTTGAAAGATTGATTGGTCAAATCAATGAAAAATGCAAACCTTGACAAGTTTTGACTGATTTGTTGCTCCCTCTGCTCTTCCTTCCTGCGTATTTACGTCAGTGGCCATTATTATGCCACGCACACGTCACTGACCTCGCTTTCATTACAGCAACCTTCGGAATTAGGAGTGAAGCAAAGTCGTCCCCGTGCAAGTGACGCAGAATGCGCCAACCTTCTCGTACAATCAAACAGCAACATTGACGGTTTCTCCCAGGATGTCCTGGTGCGTTGTGGTCACTTGACTGACATTATTGATTTGTTGTAAATTCTCGGGGTTACTCCAGGGCAAGGACCGGCTGCTCGGAGTCACTCCAGGGCATTTTACTCGCATTAATACTCCTAAGCATTTAACGAGTGTCGGGGTCCATCTTCGCTGCTTGGCGCCTGGGCAACACAGAAACGTCGCAGCGGTGGCGTGCTGTTGGCATTGCTGTTTCCGATTTAATGGGCCGGGGAATCGAATCCTGGACCTCCCGCACCAATAGCTGAGCTAACTATATCTGTCCAAATTAATTTTCTCGGTATCAAGTGACGCTCATGAAATTGTGACAAACCGTATGATAGTCTATTAAATCTTGTGGAGACAGTTGTGTGGCGCGTGTAGTTGTGTGGCGCCCCATGCATTCGTTCGAATTCGATTGCTCGCTGGTATGCTCCCATTCTTGATTAGCTAACATCATAACATGTGTCTAGCTGAGCAGCCAGGCTTGGACATGGAAAGAAAGCAAGCCAGAAACTGCTCTGTTGCTGCCAAGTAAGTACTCATCATAAACATGGACAGTCTTGTTTGTTGATTGCTTTTATTAGTCACGTTATGCGTTTACATCAAATCTTCATTCTACTCACGGTATTACGCCTAAGCGTGTAACGAGTGGCGGGATTCATCTTCGCGGTTTAGCGTCTGGACAACACAGCTTTAAAGAAACGTTGCAGCGGTGGCGACGCTGTGTCCGATTTGACCGGCCCGGGAAGCATTTTTATGTAATGTACCCAGCACCAGCACAACCTTGTTTTTTTCTGACAAAGCGTGGATTTATAAACGCCATTTTGTGCATGATTGCAACATCTGTTCTATGGCGCAGTGGCTTGGAGCGCTGCACTAGTTTTGGGTTCGCTGCTCATCGCGGCTTCGCTTGTGACATGTTTTCAACAATCGGGTTTGTCGAGATAATAGAATAAAATAAGAATGCTGGTGTTTGGTACATTACATAAATATGCGCCCGGGAATTGAACCCGTGACGTCCCTCACCGATAGCCATGTCCTTAGCAACTGAGCTGTTTGAACCTGACGTGATAATATATTCAGTTGTTGAAAGACAAATAAAGGATTGTGAACAAATTTCTGGGAAAAAACTTGAACTTCAACGAATCAAGGTAGAGAGCGTGCACTCGCTTGCGACGTCATAATCATGATTCGATTTTGTAGCAGGTGGGCAGTGAAGCGCGACGACATCGAAGAAAAAAATCGGAAAACGTAGTTCGGAGTTCGATTCCTCGTGATAACTTCCCTTCCATTGATACAGGTAGTGTTATTTTGACGTCGTAGTTCCTCTCACGTGACTTGCTTGTTCAAAAAATAGAAACATCAATAAAGTCACTAGAGGTCGCGGAAGAGCCAGCAGCGGTGGTCGAGGAGACACAGGAGATTGTGGCAGAAACGCAGGTTTCAAACCAATCGAGCCCATCAACAAATTTACAACTTTCCCAACTCGGAGATATCCGACATGTGAGGTAACGGCACGGCCTGCCACTTGGTGGATCGGCCGCTTATTTTGATGTTTGCTTTCAATACAGTGTGACGTCATCACGAAAACGAAAGCCATCGCGGATTCAGCGAGCAGACAAAGAAAGGCCTATTATTACGTCATCAACAAAACAGCAAGAGGATGCAAAAAGGTGCAGTGTTCCGTCATCAACAAAGAAACAAAAAGAAAACGCAGAAAGGTTTACTGTTACGTCATCAAAGAAGCAACGAGAAGATACAGAAAGGTGTATTGTTACGTCATCAAAGAAACAACGAGAGGACACAGAAAGGTCTACTGTGACGTTATCAAAGACACAAAAAGAGAACGCAGAAAAGTCTACTGTTACGTCATTAAAGAAGCAACGAGAAGACACAGAAAGGTCTATTGTTATGTCATCAAAGAAACAAGTGGAGAACACAAAAAAACCTGCTGTATCGTCATCCAAAAAGCGACTGGAGGACACAAAAAGGCGTTTTGATACGTCATCAAAGAAACGACGAGAATGCACGAAAAGGCCTACTATTACGTCATCATCAAAGAAACGACGAGAATGCACGAAAAGGTCTACTGTTACGTCATCAAGGAAACGACGAGAATACACAGAAAGGCGTGCTGTTACGTCAGCAAAGACGCAGCGAGCAGGTGATTATGCGATGTATGCTCTAAGTATTGACGTTCTTCTCACTGTTTGAATCCAAATAGTCTACTGTCTGTATCCTAGCAACGTACGAACTTGAATATTACGTGCCTGTCTTCGTACCACAAAGGTTAAACAGGCCTACTCTTGGGTATATAAATATCGAGAAATGATTTTCCAATTTACGGTCACAATTTCTTAGTGCAGTGACAGGGAATAATGGCCTGATACAGTTAAGTCCGCTCTGCGTTGTGCCAAAATCCGAGCGTTGATCTCATCGAGGTTATCACAAGTTTGTATAACGAGTTGATGAAGCAGTTATCAAACTTGTTAAATTACAGAACCAACCAGCAAGAAGTCAGCTAGTTTGAGAAGAAGAGATGGAATAAGCGCCGTCGATGCTGCCGCTTGCATTATGAGAGGTAGGGACACCTGGGCGATTCATCGAAATATGTCGGGCATAGGAATCGAAGATTCTGTTATGTTGATTTTCATGTTACTTGGTTGTCTATTTTGTTTCACGTAGATCCAGAAACGGACAAACCCCCCCAGCCCCCGCCACTTGAATCCCTACCTTTTTCATCACAACGTGAGCCTCATGGATATGCAGAGTCCGCCCCACCACTCCCCTCGGATCTCCCCCAGACCATCAAATCGGACCAGGTAATTGTTAGTCAACTATTTGTTGATGGAAACATGACGTCATCAACTGTTTTGATCATAAGCGACTAAATGGCGTCGTGACATCGCTATCGACGTAGGAAGTCTTGGGTCCGATTCCCTGTTCCTTCCAGGTCTTGTTTCTTCGGAGCTGTGTTGTCTAGGCGCTAAGCAGCGGAGATGGACCCCACCTTTCGTTACTTCGATGTAATATCACGATTATAATGAAGATTTTGTTTAGATCATGAATCGGTTTGGAGATTCATCAACTGCGCATGCGCACATCTCATCTTGTTCAAGCGAGCAAAGAAAATCGGATGATAAGGTAAGTGTCGTGTGTTAACCCGAGCACTGTGCCTCCTATCACGAGAAAGCTATCAAAGCGATATAACGAGCTCGCTTAGGAGTTGCCGACCATCTGTCTACCACACTTAAATGGGGGAATCCCGTTAAGTGCCTTTCCCCACGCCACAACAAGTATACTTGCCGGCTTGTTCTCCACACTGTTAAGCAGAGCGTCAAGCAGGAAAGCTGTGAATCCCAATTTTAATGTCATTGGTTTGACCCGACTTGGAATCAACACGAGTCTATAGCCCCGTAGGCACTTGGCCATCTGAGCCGTAAGAAATGCGCTAAGTGCCTTTCCCAACGACACAACAAACAAAATTGCTGTTTTTTTCTCCACACTGCTCCTTTAGTGTTGAGCGTCAAGCAGGAAACCGTGGTTTGACCCGACTCGGAATCAAACCCAAGTCTACAGTTTCAGAGGCAGACGCTCTTATCACTCGGCCATCTGAGTTGTTACTTTTCACGCTCATCACATTCGATTATTGCAGAACAAACAAGACGCCGATTCTTCAAACAAGAAATTGCGATTTTTCGCCGATCCTTATCAATTTGAAGACAAACAAAGTGTCGCTGGAGGTAACGGCGAAGGGGTATGGGTTGGAAAAAAAAAACAGCAAATCGTTCATTATCTCGGTATTACACCGAAGCTTGTAACGAGCGGCGGGATCCATCTCCGCGGCTAATCGTCTGGGCAACACAGCTCCGTAGAAACATCGCAGCGGTGGCGGGTCATTAGCGAACCGTCCGGGGAATCACACCATGGACCTCCCGCATAGCGATTTGCCAACTGAACAAACGGATGGTGGAAATTTAAATTTTGGTATTTTTTTTATGTTAGATTCGAAAACGAAACCGAAACGTGGACGTGGGAAGAAAATTTTTGAAAGCATTGGTTACTCATCAGGTTGGTGATGTCATAACCAACGATTCGGTGTTGTGACGAACATTTTTGTTTCACAGCTACTTCTAATACTTCTGAACTTAGCTGGGTTCGAGCGCATAAAAAACTAAGAAACAAGAAACCTGTCAAAACTTACCAATGTAAACCAATCAGATCTGACCCCGTCCGCTCTGACGTGTCCATGCTCTCTGCGTCTATTGGTCAGGTGCGATCACGTGACATTTGAAATAGATAATTGCCTGACCTATGTTTGATCCTTCATAGACGAGTCCTGAATCTTTCCGAGACGCTGAAGAAGTTGAACTGCCTGCCGTCATCAGTCAACTGGATAACGTGAGTGTCAATGACGTCTCAGTGTGATGACGATCCACTGTAACGTCATCAGTGTGATTGTGAAATGATGTTGGTGCGATTCGAAAGACAAAATAAAATACAGTCGAATCCCGTTAATTGCATAATCCGCATTATCGCATAAAGATCACAAATTCTCAACCACAGTCAATCGTTTTTTAAGAAAATAGTTTTGTTAATCACATAGCGGATTAGCGACAAACTTTAGCGACAAAGGCACCGCTTTCTGAACGACAGCAGTTTGTTTCAATGTGAAAATTAGTGTTTCCCCCAGGAAGTCGGGACGGGAAATTTGGAGTTTGGAAATTTCCCGTTTCCCGGGAAGTTTGCGGTCAGGATCACGAAAAATTTTTTTTCCATTTTAAGGGTTTCAGTGGTAGTGATATCTATCATTCCAACGTAAAAATGCGTTCATGAAAAGTTTTTCCTTAATTTGTTAAAAAATGTAAAAAAAATCGAACTCAGTTCGTCAAAGTAACATTAAAAAATGCTTAAAATTGGATTAGAAATGCTGAAATTAAAAAAAAATGTCTTCGTCACTCCTCTTGCGGCCAAATAAGCAAGCTCGAAAAATTTTCCTAATTCCGGGAAACCCGAGGATTTTCGGAATCTCGGAAATTTCCCGCAAAAATTCCTGAAAATTTTCCTTTTCCCGTGAAGTTGAAAATCCGGGAAAAAGGGAAAAGTTTGTGGAAATGGCCGCTTGTCAACGTCGTGAAAATATCAAATCCGCCACTGATTTGAAAACAACGCAGCGTGTGATGTTCTTCATAGATAATTACCGATTCAAAACAAAATCACACGGGCTTTCGGATAATTCGTGATTTTCTTTCAGAAGAATGCGTCGTCCCAAAGTGTGCAAGAATCCGCTCCAGAATCAATCTCCGACACCAAGGTGTGTTTTCAAACTTCCCTTCCTGTAATCTTCTCTATTACCAGTTTTGTGTTTCAGTCGATCAAAAGTTCATTGGTGATTGAACCGTGGCCTGTGCAGGTTCCCCTCTCCTGTATCTCCCCAAAGTACGCTTACCCCAAACTTGTCTCCCCCAAATACGCGTCTCCCACTCAGGTAAGTTCAACACCAAGCTTTGTGGCCGCAGCTGTTCTTAGTATTTCACGAGAATTTTTTTAATTCATCAACCAGCGGTTGAACTGCTTGGATGAGCTGCTCTTCTCGTTCACTAAAGTTTCTATGAAAACTCTAGCGTTTCGTGCGAAGTCATGACGTCATCAATGTGCAGACAATGTTGTCTTTATTGTGGAATGATGATAGAGTTTTGTGTCGAGTTCATTGACACGCTCTTTTCAGGTTGAATCCATCCAATCGGGTGAGAAGATGAAAGAGAGTGTATTGCGTGTTCGTAACAACGCAACCCCTCTTGTCGCCCCTGCGCTCCCCGGGTCGGTGAAGAAGCATCGCTCTTGCAAGCAACCTGTATCCTCTGCATAATTCGCTATCGAGTATGACGTTTGTGTGGCATAGCCAGGGTTATAGGGTATTTCCCTCTGTTTGTCCCCACTTGCAGATGACGTTTCACATTAGCGGATGAGGACCCCTGGGATGTTTACATTAGCATTTCGGTACTTCTCGGTCATAAACTGCTACAACTTTTTTGATTTTGAACCCCCTTAATCAATGTCTGGATCCCCCCTGTGTGACGTTGTTATAGCCTTGACGTACGACCAAGCAGAAGACGAGCAGAGGATTTGCGAAACCGAAACAGCTTAACTTTTTGCAACACAGGTGAGACGTGCAATGATGACGTCATAATGCTGTAATAATGACGTTTGTTGTTTAGAGAAATTTCTCCCGCTCAAAGTTCGCAAACAAAGGTTTGTTATGTCATGAATTGTTTCTTGTATCTCATTGTTGCTAAACAACCTGCGTTTTGTAGGATTATGTGACGTCATTACGGCGTAACATGGAGGAGGTGGAAAAAGCGTGGAAAATTTTCACATTGGAGAGGTAAGGTAAAAAGAATCTTAAGTAAAATCTAATCTTCATTATGTTCACGATATTTCCCTGAAGTTGTAACGATGGCGGGATCCATTTCCGCGACAACATAGAGGCATCGCAGCGGTGCCGAGCCGTTGGCGACGCGTACCTGTCCACATGTCCAGTTTATGTGGGTTTTATCCCGCATCGCAGCGGTGCCGAGCCGTTGGCGACACTTAACTGTCCACATGTCCAGTTTATGTGGGTTTTATCCCGCATCGCAGCGGTGCCGAGCCGTTGGCGACGCTTACCTGTCCACATGTCCAGTTTATGTGGGTTTTATCCCGCATCGCAGCGGTGCCGAGCCGTTGGCGACGCTTACCTGTCCACATGTCCAGTTTATGTGGGTTTTATCCCGCATCGCAGCGGTGCCGAGCCGTTGGCGACGCTTACCTGTCCACATGTCCAATTTATGTGGGTTTTATCCCGCATCGCAGCGGTGCCGAGCCGTTGGCGACGCTTACCTGTCCACATGTCCAATTTATGTGGGTTTTATCCCGCGGCTCTTCTAGTTTCTTCAGCACAACCAATTTTTTGACGTCATAATCATGAAATTGATTACGGAAGAACTAGAACCACGAACCTAAAGCCGCTGAAATTGCGCATGTGGACAGGGTGATCCGATTTTGACCGGCCCGGGAATCGAACCCCAGACCTCCCGCACCTATAGCGATCATTATCCAGTTTCATTCCGGTTTCTTCCTCTTCACCGGAGGTGGCCGGATACACCTCATCCCCTTCGCAATTACTCTCACTCCTTTCCTCCATCTCGTTCGATCTGCAGCTTCCTCGATCTTCAACCCGACTTCCTTCACACTCTTCCACCTGCCTCCTCCATGTCATTTTTGACCGTCCTCGCTTTCCATTCACTTTCAGCATCATTGCCTTCTTCAGTATATTATTATCATCTCTTCTAATCACATGTCCATATCATCTTACTCCATTCGCGTTTGCCATTCTATCCAAAGTTTCCTTCAAACCCAACATCAGCTCCTCCATCTTCTTTCTATCCATTAAACAACTCAGCTACCCACTAAACAACTCAGCTACCTACTAAACAACTTAGTTACCTAGATTTGTTTCAGGAATGATAATTTGGAAGGATTTGTAGAAAAGTTGATGAAATCCGCACAAAAACACGAAGTCCTAATGCGGAAAATCCGTACTGCGGAGAAAAAATCCGTAGAGCAAATGAAAGGGAACCAAGCAACTTTCGAGGAATTTTTGGAAGAATCCAAGAGTTTGTGAGTGATGATGTGAAGGATTTTTGCTTCTCCAGAATCACAAATTTGTTTTGTCGGTAGACGTCATCAAATGCTGACCAATGTAGGCCTACTGTACAATAGGGTGTTTACTAGGGTTGGATCCATTCATTTTTTCTCTAATTTTGAAATTCAAATTTATTGACTTTGAAAAAACGAAATTCAAATTCATTGACGTTGAAAAAACGAAATTCAAATTCATGAAGAATTTGTGAGCAGATTCAAATTCAATCCAACTTACCAGTCACCATATACTCGCCAGTGTCGCCACTCATCAGCCACCTCTACTGATTCCATACTTGGTCAGCCAGATTATTATAATTATGCGTTTAAAACAAGAAATATTTGTAAGTACTGTAGGTTTAGCGAGTAGCAAATTGTTCAAAATATTTTCACTCAAGAAATGCGTAAAATAAAGTAAAAGTGTAGCTAGTTTCAAAAATGACTGTACAAGATGCAAAAAAACATAACTTTTATTAGAAAACACGAAGAACAATTAACGAAATCGAAGAGATAAAGCAAGCACACGAACAAATTTTTAACGACTACAATTCAATTCAAGTCAATTTATTTCACCAAATGGCAACACATAAACGAAATAATGTAGCTGTAGGTGTACAAGTGGAACCACTTGGTGAGGAGACAGCGAAAAGACCATACGGTCACCTAGTCTGCTGCCACCTGACCAGGGGGGTTATTACAGGATGCTCGTTAAGCGGTTTACGAGCTCGCAAACTGCTCGGTAAAAAAATTTTCCTCGCTAACGCGCTTTTCGGGATTACAGGATTTTCCGAGCTGGCGAACTCGCTCGGCAAGTAGCGAGAAAAAAAATGAGCACGTTAAGTTACCGAGCGACAATTTCATACACAACCAGCCATGGCAGAGCGCATTTTTTTAGGTCATAGTTTATGCACAATAGCTAGTACCTAGTGTATGACACAACTAGAGCTTTACACAACTCTCAGGCTTGTTGTGAAATGGTAGACTCAAGTTCAAGTTTACTCATTCGTGCGAAAGAGGCTAAGGCTCATTAAGTCGCTACACTCTATCTCAAATATGACACATGTCAACAGAAAAAAATCAGATTTTCAAAAATAAAAAACAAAACAAAAAAGAAAAATGCAAAGCATAGTCAACATACAAATACATACAGTGATACACATGAAACTAAGACTAGTAGGCCAGCTGCTGATCACTGGTACTAGCTAGCGCCTAGTCTAGTGCTAACACTGTTCTAGGGTGACTTATTACAAAGTTAGGATGGTTTCAACTTGATTACAGGTAAGAGTGTATGTAGTAATGGTGTCTACAGATGCACCGGCATAGGCTTGCTGTGAGGTGCTAGACTAGCAGCTGCTCTTTGCTGGCTGGCACCTAGTCTGGTGCTAAAACTGTGCTATTACGCCTATTGCAAGCATGCGTTGGCTGCAAACTTAGAGAATATGTAGTAATGGTATCTTCCACCATTAACTGTGTGAGGCCATGGCCAGCAACTGCTAGTCTAGCACCTCACAACAAGCCTATGCATCAGTAGACACCATTATTGCATACACTCTTTACCTATAACCAAGTCAAAACCATCCCAACTTGGTAATACAAGCGCAGTTTTAGCACTAAACTAGGCGCTAGCCAGCAAACAGCAGCTGCCAGTCTAGCACCTCACAACAAGCCTATACATACCGAGCAGTTAGCGAGACACTCGGCTTTACCGAGTAGCTACTCTTTCTGCGAGCGCAACCTGTAATCCCAACTTTGCGAGCACGTTATCTCGGCTGCCGCTCGGAGAATTTCTCCTCCGAGAAGAATTAGCGAGAGAAATCGCTCGCTAACACATAAAATCCTGTAATCACCCCCCAGCACGGCTTCAGTCTTACATATGTGCACAACACCGTAAAACAAGAAAACAAAACTACAGAAAAAAAACAACTAAAAACGACAATTTGTTGCTTAATAAGCTAAGCAAATAGTAAAAATCATTTGTTTAACCTAATATCAGAATATGCAGTATGTGAATATTTCAGCACATTAATGTTCACTCAGTGTAATTTAATAATGTAATCAATTGATTGGTTTGTATTGTTCCAGCGAATAATTAACATACAGTTTTTTAAACTTAACTGTTGATAAAGATTTGATGCTCTGTGGTACTTCACGCCATATCTGTGCTCCAGCAAATGCACACAAGGCTTTTCCCGAATTGGTGCGAATATTAGGAATGACAAAATTATATTGGGATGATGCTCTCGTGTTGTGATTATGCAATTTTTCTAGTTTTATCGAGTTGTTTATTGTCCATGTACCGGTATTGGTTTGATTGTTTATATGATGCATCATTTTCGCAATTTGAAGTTTATACACATCATCAATTTTTAGAATTGTTAGTTGAAAGAATAGTGGTGCAGAGGGTGTTCGATATGGAGTTTTGGTTATTAGTCGTAACACACGTTTTTGAATGATACTGAGGGGTTTGAGAACGCTTTTAGTAGCTCTTCCCCAGCTAGATATGCAATATTGCAAGTGAGGATATATTAAACTATAATACAGTATCCTTGATGTATGAAGGTCAAAATAATTTCTTAGTTTAGAGATACAAAACGTGTTTATTGCATTTTATAAGCAACAGCCTCTGAAACGTCTCCGCGCCTAGTGAAACCACTACTATTGAAACCATAGATCAAACGCAGCTATTTCACATTCAAGATCGCTGCGCATAAATGTGCATTCCACTCTATATGAGAGGAGAAAGCATTGTCCGGCCATCCGACCTTCATATTAATAAGCTACTTTAAATCGTTCTTATCTTGCACTTATAATTAATTTTACGAAAACAGTTTGAAGTTGAAACTTGGTATCTTTTCCTTCGCTCGCCTGTTGGTGAAATAAATAAGCTTTACTGATCTCAAGCGGAAGATTGCTGACGTAAAGACAAATTTCATTCTCGGCAACTCCACTTCAAGTTAAAATGCTATAAAAATCTTTCAAGATATGAAATCCGAGCGATTGAGTGGGAAGTCTATTCTCCAGCAGGTGCACTAGGAAAATTGTGGCCAAAAACAACTTCAAAGCGCCTTGCAGCGTCATAATTGCCATCATAAACTTTTTGTTCGCTTGATAAAATGTTATGGAACGTTTGCAACACTAACTGGTATAAACCAGTTACAAATTGCTACATTTGCTTTGTAAGGTTTGAATCGAAAAATTGAAAGTTCGTCAATTGTTTGATCAAAATATTCAAATTCATTGACTTTGAAAAAATGAAATTCAAATTCATTGACTTTGAAAAAACGAAATTCAAATTCATCAAGAACTCGTGAGCGGATTCAAATTCAATCCAACCCTAGTGTTTACTCTTCACTATTTTTTCTGATCCCTTAGTTTATGTGATTTTGAGGGAATAAATCAACCCCAAATGTCAATCAAAAATTTTTTTTTAATTTTGTCGTCTTGATACTTTGCAGGGGGGTCGAAAACCCCCATTTTGCATATCTCGAAAACTACAGCACCTAGAATCATAATTTTTTCACCAAACGATTCAGAATCCCAGGTTTCCTACCTGTTCATAATTCATCGAATTGGGCTAACTCCTTTATTTTTCGAGTTATTACGCAAAAACTGAATTTTTTCCTTTTATGGTGTATACTAGCCTACAATTATGGCCGAGTGCATGCTCCAAAGATACGTTGGTCTGAAGCAGTGCATTAGGGTGTTAATTTTTTCAGATTTCTCAGTTTATATGATTTTTGAGAGAACAGATCTACAACTCTGTGCGAACACTTTTCGTCGTGACAAAGTATTTTACAATCAGGTCCCATGTTGTATGCCCCATGTTACATTCAGAAAACTACAGTACCGGTATTCAAAATTATAATTTTTACACCAAACTACTCGGACCCTTACATTTCCTCTGTCCTTGATACGTTAAGTTGCGTTAACTCCTTTATTTGTCGACTTTTCTCAAAAAAGACCAGAAACAATGCTTTTGGCCTTGTTGGTCTCCATTTAATCATGTAACAAAACAATTCAAAGCACGTCAATATTGTGCAACAAAGAAAAAACTCCCGTCTGTTATAGCTTATTTTATTTGCTACCGTAGCTTATGTATCCCCTAATTCTCAAATCTGTGTTATCCATTTCTTCCCTACTCCTGAAATCTCTTACTTTCTTGTCAGTTAGGCAACGAGACATGCGACCAATAATTCAATAAAGCGCTCACACGAACGGTTGTGGTTGTCAACAGAATTCCAAAAAAAATTTGTTGACAACCGTGAGACATGGGGCATGTTTGCTTTAAGATGTAAAGTAAGATTTGAGAGGTGCTCTTTTCCATGCAAGCTGTTGAATGTCAGCTTTGTCTGTAAGATTTTGATATGGATCCTGAAGATGCTTCAATTGGTATGCCGGATTGCTGGAGTATACGTTTAAAGCGATGTTGAAAGTGTTTATAAAACATTTTTCTTCCTGAATAAATCCAATCAACATCGTTTTAAACGTATACTCCAGCAATCCGGCATACCAATTGAAGCATCTTCAATACGCCATTTCGAGATATGCGAAATGGGGGTTTTCGACCCCCCTGCAAAGTATCAAGACGACAAAATTTAAAAAAAAAATTTTTTGATTGACATTTGGGGTTGAATTATTCCCTTAAAATCACATTAACTAAAAAAAGTAAACACCCTACTGTACAACGAACTAGCTAAAAACAAACAAAAATTTTGCGAAAATACAATGATCAGGTCCATAGGCATCGATCCGGCGGAAGCAGGGGGTGGCGACCCCTAGGGTCGAAATATAAGTTCAAGTCCACCTGTCTACCACACCAAGATGGGGGAATCCCGCTAAGTGCCTTTCCCAACGGCACAACAAGTAAACTTGCCGGCTTGTTCTTCACTATGTTCCTTAAATGCTGAGCGTCAAGCAGGGAAGCTGTGAATACCAATTTTAAAGTCATTGGTTTGACCCGACTTGGAATCAAACCCAAGTCTACAGCTCCTGAGGCGGACGCTCGTACCACTAGACCATCTGAGCTGCCAAAATACATTGTTAGTAGATGCGTTAGGGTTAGTTTTAAAAGTTGTTAGATGCAGGAGTTGTACTCTTCTTTCCACTTAATACATAAACGGCATCTCTAATTGCACAACTTGTAAACTCAGGCTTTTTGCCAATGATACCTGCCTTAATATGCTGAGTAATCGTAATTTGTCGCAATTAATTGACGAAAGAAATAACCACCTTAATAATTGGATGATTGCAAATAAATTGACATTAAATATTGCTAAATCAAGTTTAATCCTAATAAATTCAAATATTAAAAATTACAATAATTTTAATGCACTGGCTTACGTTCTACCTTCAAAAATAATGTCGATCGAAACTGCTAAATGCTTAGGTATAACGTTTGACAACCGTCTCTTTTTCGAAAAACATTAACAACTTATTAAAAAACTCTCTAAGGCGATTGGAATATTATATAAAGTTAAACATTTAAATTCTCAAGCACTTCTCCAGCTTTACTATGCTATCTTTCGCTTGCATTTATAATATGTACTTATTATATGGAGTTCCACTTTCAAAGCCTACCTTAAAAAATTAACTACCGTACAAAATAAAACAATAAAACATTGTTGGTGATGGTAAATATTTTCATCATGCTACTCCTTACTACTCTAATATTTTAAAATTGGTTGACTTTTTGAAATTAGAAAAGGCATTATTTGTTTTCAAATACAAAAGCAAAGTTCTTTCCTCTGCATTTAAAAATTATTTTCTGAAGTTTACAATGATAGTTTATACTCGGTCGGTTATCCAAAGTAATTACTTTATTCCATTTACAAAATCCACTATGTTACAAAGATCTATTGGAATTCTCTAGATTTACACAGCAAAACTCTATGAAATTGTTTAAATATCATGTAAAAAAGTCAACAAATTTAGATGTGTCTGCGCGCAGCTAGATGTGGGCCAAAAAGCCTAAGTTTTTTTTCACATTTGACTGTCATTCGCAGCCATTAATGCATATGCGATAATACTAGTCAGTACCGTGACATTACAGTCACTTTTTCATTGACAGTTTAGTCTGAGTTTTTTTGTGCAGGTTATTACTGTACCGGTAGGTAAATATTTTGACTTTTATAAATATTTTCTCATTTCAAGTTTGCAAGTAATGTAAGTTGTAAGGCTGTAAATTTATTTCAATTTAACTCGATAGTTTATAGCGCTAGAAATTAGTAAATGCGCGGGGCCCGGGACAACTGCCCGGTTTGCCCATAGCTTAATCCGGCTCTGCATGCCAGAACAGAAACTCCCATCTCACACGTATATAACTTGGAAAAAAAATTACAATTTTCAAGACTTCTACGTACAAGATTGGATATTCGTTTGCTAACAATTAGGGCGATTTTTTATGACCTATAAAATCGAAAAATATGACTTTGTGTTTTGAAACATGTGACTTTATTTCTAAAACAGCAAATTTATGCTGTTTTCCGTACGTAATTAACATCTCCTATGTATATGTTTTATGACCTAAAAAGAAAATATGACTTTATAACTCCTTAAATAGACCTCGTATCAACGTAGTTTTTTGCGATTATCGGTTCCATCAGCTTTTGCACTACCAAAAAAATATAACTTTAATGACTTTTATCCCCCCTACTAATAATCTTGTCAACATTAATCACGTCTGCTACAAGAATATCAATAACTTGCACTGACCTATTTGTAGTAAATATTTTGCGAAAAAAAGCTGAAAAATATTCGACGAATTTCCGCTCGATATCAAGAGGAAATAGACAAAATGTCACAAAACAATTGCTGTGGAATAAGGGCTCTTTGTCACCTACAACCAGACCAATGTTAAATGATGTGCAACACTTATGTTTAAAATCTCGGACGCCAGAAATTGTATTATCTCGAGATTTGGGAACACAAACATTAGAAAATCGATGCCTAGCTAATAATTTAAAGATAAACCAAGTACTACGCAACGCCCCTCGTGTATAAGCGACCCATCGATAAAATTTTGCCGACGTACATTCGGGATGCGACCCATGGTTTGAGAAACGCTGATCGAAATTATTAACAAAAACAACAATTTGTTGTCAACATTAATACTTTTTGAGCGCGACCAAAACCTGAGTTTGATAAACTTTATAAAATTTCTGCTGGATTGTGATGTCAGTGAAATTTAATATCAAATCACGTTTTCATTATACTCGTGTAATTACGCCGAAGCATGTAACGAGCGGCAGGTCCCATCTCCGCGACTTAGCTCCTGGGCTACTCAGCTTTGAAGAATAGTGGCAGCGTTAACTACATTGAGTTCGATTTAACCAACCCGGGAATCGAACCCAGACCTCCCCACACTCTTATCTTCCCCGGGCCTCGCGATCTCTTTATCCGCCCCTGGTGCGGGCCCTTAGCCTTGCTAATTGGCTACTACAACCAATTCATTTTTATTTTCATACATGGTTGGAAAAGACGTTGACTTTACTTGGTGGATTTTCATAAAAGATTTTTCTCAAAATTGTTTCCATATTCTGCGCGAAGCGCTTTTGTGAAAAAAATGCTAAAGCGAAATATCCGAGGAGACAAGAAGTGAATGATTTGCTGATTTGTTTGTTGCAGATTCACAACTATCAACCGTGCTCATGTCGAGTACTCAAATGAACAAGAAAAAAAAGAAGAAAATTTTGATGTTGTTCTGGGCGAATTATCGCTTCAAGTCACTGAAGATTTGAATAAGTTAATGAGGTCATGAGAACGCCCTCCAGTGAATTGTTTTGGTTTATTGTTGTGTTGTTCAGTTGAAAATGAGTAAATGTTTTTCTTTTGATAAGCTTATTGGTGTCAGGTTTGGTTTTGCTGCTCTTGCAAAATATTGCTCCTCGTCTTCTGTTCTCCTAATTTGATTTGAATTCTCAGGCACGAGGTTGTTATCCCAGCGTGACGTCACCTAGCTTCATAAACATTCTGTTCAACTCGAGAAGTTGGCTGACGACAACATTTTCTACGTTAAGCTACTGGCAACAACAAAATAAATAAGCAACAAACAACATCGAAATACAATAAATGCGGCATGAAAATAGCCTAAGAAGAAAAAATAAATTCACAAAACTGGACGTTTCAATAATACGTATTCAGCTGTTATCATTAGCAGTGTAAGCGATAATCTATGTTGTTGAAACGTGCAGTTTTAAAAATTACTTGGACATTATTTTTCCTTCTTAAGCTGCAGAACAGTTAGCACCAATTTGTGGCAGTTTATACGAAGATAGACTCGCAAATGGTGGACAGTCACAATTGATGAATTGACGTCACAACTCTCCATCCGCCCATACGATCGTTGTTGCGTTTGTGACGTCATTGATGTGACAAGTAATCTGGTTGTTGTTAAGGTTGATGACATTGACGTGATTGTAGCTAGAAGTCGCTAGATACCGATCATACCTGAAAAATCATCATCACTTTTGTTCGCCTTCCACCACGGGAGGGCGCAATTGAGCATGGACTATTATGAGGGCAAACTAAGCGCCGCCAGCGGTGTATAGGCTACCACTTAAACAAAACTACGACTGCTGCGGCTTTTGAAGTTATAACTCGTGGGACAACAGCGCTAATAAGTCTTGATGCTATTTGGTTGCACATTTATCATCCTATCACGAGAAAGCGCTATCACAAGTTCACTTCTAGGGTTGCCGACTAGGGTGAAGTGAAAAAATTTTTTTTTGAAATCGAAAAAAGTGTTGTTCCCGAATCCTGGCAAATGGTCTATAACTTCTTGAAAAGTTGGTTTTGGGGGGTTGCTCCCATTTTCCAGCCGACTACCCCCCAAAATGTTATCGCAACTGATGACGCAGGGATAATTCTTATATCTTGGTAACCACTGGTCGTAGAGTAATGGTATATGGCTCAAAATCTGCGGAAATACCATGTTCCTATCTGTGCTAAGAAGAAAGTTTTTTCTATTTTCACCACAAAAAAAGTTACAGCCGAAAAACAATAATTATGACATTCTTGATAAATTTTTCGGAAAATTCATTTATGAGTTATCGTGTAAGAAGCACAGTCGCTAAATTTTGATCTGTGAAAGTCATTCCTCTCGTATAACTAACACTGTTTGTGATTTAATGCATTAATGAAAGGACGGATGGTGACAACCACTAAGTTTATTGCTGAAATAGGATGAGTAGTAACAATTGCCTCAAATTAGCAAGGACATAATAACCACAAGAGGAAGTCACTGAAATAGGCGTACAGCTAATTTAGTGATTTTATTAAATTGGTTTTAATTCGATGCGAAATTGTTTTTAAATGAAACACGAAAACAGTGTAACGTGTAAAGGCTGGGTGGTGTCAAGACTGACTTCACGGCAAAATAATACAAGATGAAATGGTTGTTTTTAGCAGCCAAAAAATGCTGTCAACCGCATAGAGATAGTTTATTTTATTTTTATTTATTTAGTTGCATTTTATCACGAGAAAGCGATCAATGCTCTATACGAGCTCGCTTAGGAGTTGCCGGCCATCTGTCTACCACACCAAGATGGGGAATCCCGCTAAGTGCCTTTCCCAACGGCACAACAAGTGAACTTGCCGGCTTGTTCTCCACACTGTCCCTTTAATGCTGAGCCTGAGCGTCAAGCAGGGAAGCTGTGAATACCAATTTTAAAGTCATTGGTTTGACCCGACTCGGAATCAAACCTGAGTCTACAGCTCAAGGGACAGACGCTCTATACCACTCGGCCATCTGAGCTGTTAATAGTTGTGGCAAATTCCAGAAGTTTGGTGCGGTGGTGCACCTATTTGGTAAAGTAGATAGTTTAGAACAAAAACAACTGCAGTAAGATCAATTTTGGCTATCCGGCATTCAAAAGAGGTCACACGGTTTGCTAAAACACTATTTTAAACTGCTTTTTGCTGTCAAATGTTTTCGTAAGTTACGCCTACTTGATTTTTTTTGTCGAATGACTTGATTTTATTTTTTTGTCGAATGACTCATCTTGTCGATCAAATCTTTCAATTTGTGCAGATGCTTCCGCAACCAGTTTGATGAGCTGCTCCACAGATTGGCCATGTGCTACATGATATCTATTTTTGTATCTGAAGGTTTGCAATTGGCGGAGGTTTTTGCTGGTAAGAATCAAAATTGACTAATTCATAGTAAGCATTTGCTTCCAAGTTCAGCGATGGTAAATCGAACAAGCGAATCAAACTGCTGCTCGGTGCATGGGAGCACTCATCGTTATTTGCACTTTCTTCAGCCACTTGTTTCCGGCGTGCTAGCATTTCGCCACTTCTACATTTCTCACATTTTTATTATAATCCCCTAACATCGTAATCAAAGCTTATATACTTGGTGTGCAAAATAACTATTCCCTCAAAGCGCCGTAATTTCTTCAAAACGTTTGTTTGAAAAATTCTTAATCATCTAAACTAAGTAGAAAAAGTTACTGGATCCATGGGTTATCTGATTATTTGATGGTGTTAGGAGATGATAATGAAAGTGTAAGAAATGTAGGAGTGGCAAAAGTGCTCGCACATCGAAAACTAGTAGCTGAAGAAAGTACAAAATTATGACGAGTGTCCCCATGCACTGAACAGCAGTTTGATTCGATTGTTCGATTTACCATCGCTGAGCATTGAAGAAAATGCTTGATACGAATAAGCCAATTTTGATTCCTCCAGCAACAATCTCCACCAATTGTTTGAAGCTGCAAGTTTGGCTCCAAGGGCAGCCATTTATTTCATCTTGTATTGTTTTGTTGTGTAGTCAGTCTTGACACCACCCAGCAATTATATGTTGCATTTTTTCGTGTTTCATTTAAAAACAATTTCGCATCGAATTAAAACCAATTTAATAAAATCACTAAATTAGCTGCACGCCTATTTCAGTGACTTCCTCTTGTGGTTATTATGTCCTTGCTAATTTGAGGCAATTGTTACTACTCATCCTATTTCAGCAATAAACTTAGTGGTTGTCACCATCCGTCCTTTCATTAATGCATTAAATCACAAACAGTGTTAGTTATACGAGAGGAATGACTTTCACAGATCAAAATTTAGCGACTGTGCTTCTTACACGATAACTCATAAATGAATTTTCCGAAAAATTTATCAAGAATGTCATAATTATTGTTTTTCGGCTGTAACTTTTTTTGTGGTGAAAATAGAAAAAACTTTCTTCTTAGCACAGATAGGAACATGGTATTTCCGCAGATTTTGAGCCATATACCATTACTCTACGACCAGTGGTTACCAAGATATAAGAATTACCCCTGCGTCATCAGTTGCGATAACATTTTGGGGGGTAGCCGGCTGGAAAATGGGAGCAACCCCCCAAAACCAACTTTTCAAGAAGTTATAGACCATTTGCCAGGATTCGGGAACAACACTTTTTTCGAATTCAAAAAAAAAATTTTTTCACTCCACCCTATTGCCGACCATCTGTCTACCACAACGAGATGGTGAAATCCCGTTAAGTGCCTTTCCCAACTGCACAATGAGTGAACTTGCCGGCTTGTTCTCGACACTATCCCTTTAATGCTGAGCGTCAAGCAGGTAAGCTCTGAATACCAATTTATAAGTGATTGGTTTGACCTGACTCGGAATCAAACCCGAGCCTACAGCTCCAAAGCACCCCCCTCCTAGTTAATAAAAAGCAACTCATGAAGAACCCACCATGCGCTAGGAACCAGCTGTGGACAATCTGATTGGTCAGTTCCTCTCACCTTTTGCACTTCGTCTAGATCAGGATCCACATACATCACAAAATCTGTTGAAAGATAAGTCACGGGATCAGTTCTCATCAGCTGATAGGCTCAATAAAAAACACATGAGAGATTACACCTTGTTGTTTTTGACGAAAGAAAGGGAACAAACGTAGGCTTAAAGCAGACGTTCGTAACCTGGGGGGGGGGCAACAACTGAGGTTCCACAAAGTTGCAGAGATTCTCAACCTTTTTTGTCGCGTTTACCCCTTGGCTAATAAAAAAACTATAATTTACCCCAAGTGCAATTAAATTTACCCCCAGTTAAGAACCCTGCACTAGTGGTTGTTGCATGTTTTCTGCCAAGTAGAATAATTTTTTACAGGAATATTTTAGGTAGTACCATAATTAGGGGGTATTATACCATGCCCCTCCTGTTTACTTAGCCTTGTAGTAAAAAAGAACAAGTATTGCCTAGTGCCTGAAATATACCCGACGTTTTTCCATTACTTTTGTAGTTTCCCCTTCTCCCTCCCCTTTTAAGTTCCTCGCTATGCCACTCCTTGTAGGAGTCGGCACTCCCTAGAAACACGACTCCGAAACATTGTCCATCCGATGCTCTCTCCAGTCACACCCTGAAGCAAATTACCTTCGTTTTGTGAAGAAAGATACGCAATCACTCGGTCAGGATCGGATAGTTTCGGAACAAAAGTGACGTCACAAACACTCAAGTTTGTTTTCCAATTCTGCAACATTCACAGTTTGATGCGTTCCACAAGTTACCTTACGTAGTAGTCACTCACCATTATTTCGTCATAGGTACCAGATTCTCTGATGCGATGCATTGTGATGTCACCGTTCGGATACGATCGCAGCAAATACCGCGCATCTTCGGAAACAAATTGGCGCGAAAATTGAAATTCTGTGACCAGAAATTGTAGTGAGTTCGCTGGAGCTTTGAAAAGAGTTTAAGAAATCACGGTTACACCGTCCGTACCTGACGTCATCACACTTCCAGTAAACGTGTCCACTTTCAAACGAAATTCTCCCTGGCACGTGACATCAAGAACTCCTCCGATTGGTTGAAATCCAAACTTGATTGGAAAGCAGTTAAGCTCGGTCAAGTCGATGACGTCATCATACACAAGCGTAGCGAGATCAAGTTTATAGATCGACTGAAAGTTTTATGACGTCACAGATCAAACTTACATGCAGGTACAGAATGCAGCTACCTGCTGACGACGGTGGGCGACGAACCCGTGACCCCATGTTTCATGTGAAACGAAGAAAGTGAACACAGACAAGTCGATCGTGCGTCCGCCATCTAGTGGTTGGATTTGTGCGGCCATGTGTACCCCAGGGACGGCGGCCGCATGGACAACTAATAACATCGAGTGTTCACGCGACCAGTCCATCCAACAAAGAACAAAAAGCTGCAAACAATTAAAATCGTAACTACTTTTATGTCGTCATCACACTGATGATGTCACCTGATCGTTTGATGTGACGTAATCCAGCGAATAAGGTAGCGGGCTGGTTGCCAGGACCTCGACGACTCGCTGCAAGTCGACCTCGAGCACTATCAACCGGCTCTCGAGCGGTTGAGCTGCGTAGACGAACCGGGACCCAACCGAAACCGCCTGCGACCAACGACACAACCGATTCTCTCCGTCCGGTCCCACTTTGCACAACTTGTCCTGTGACATATCAAAATCTTCATTACGCTCACGGCATTTCGCCGAAGCGTGTAACGAGTGGCGCGATCCATCTTCGCGGTTCAGCGCCTGTACAACACAGCTCCGAAGAAATGTCGCAGGATTGGCGACATTGTGTCCGATTTGACCGGTTCAGTAATTGAACCCACGACCTCTCGTACCGATAGCGATGTCTTGAACTACTACGCCAACCGACCGGTGGCAATAAAATGGTTCGACCGCAGTTTGATGCCAAGTATTCGAGCTACTTGTCTGAGCAGTCCAGGCATGGTTTCTTCGGAATCAATGAGTCGCAGGGTTTGACAGGAATCCGATTCTACGATGGTGATCCCAGCTTCATGGAAGATATAAAACGCTCCCACATCTCTCCGCCGTGAATCTGCAACAAAAAACACATTGAAACCTCAGAGTGAAACAGCTCAGACGGCCGAGAGGCAAGAGCGTGCGCTTCTGGAGCTGCACACTCGAATTTGATTCCAAGTCGAGTTAAACGAATCACTTTAAAATTAACATTCGCAGCTTCCCTGCTTGACGCTCAGCATTAAAGGGACAGTGTGGAGAATAAGCCGGCAAGTTTACTTGTGCCGTTGAAAAAGACACTTAGTGGGATTCCCCCATCTTGTAGAGGTAGACAGGTGGCCGGCATCTCGTAAGCGAGCTCGTTGTTGCGCATTGACTGTTTTCTCGTAATATCCAAAAAATCAAATCAAACCTTCATTATACTTGCGGTATTACGCCGAAGCGTGTAACGAGTGGCGGGGCCCATCTCCGCGGCTTAGCACCACGACAACACAGCTCCGAAGAATCGTCGCAGCGGTGGCGAGTCGCTGGTGACACTGTGCCGATTTGACCGGCCTGGGAATCGAACCCCACACCTCCCGCACCGATAGCGCGCGCTTCGCAACTGAGCCAACCGGCCGATATCAATATCCAAATAAACAAATAAATAAACAAGCTACTAGTTCTTGCCTGAAGGATTGTCAACAATGACCGCAGCGATATTCTCACTTGTTCCTACTTCATTTGTTGCTAAGCAAGTGTACGCTGCATTATCGGTTGTTCGGGCGCTGTTGATGTGAAGTTCAGTGTTGTTTTCTGCCAAATAATTGGGTTAATTCAAAACACTTTGGTTAATTGGGTTGGATGGAAAACAGACAGGGGATCACATGTTTTTTTAAAGTTTTATCCAGGTCAGTGGCGCAGCGAGAAATTATAAATGGAAGAGCTATAAACTGCAAGAATCATCAAACGAGTCCGCCATTTCACTCGCTCAGCAACTTTCACTAAAAGGCGAAGTTAAAAAAGTGTGCGGTTGGCGGGGGTAGGCTGGCATAATAGCCCCATAACTGCGGTATTGATCCATGCATGTGGCCCGAAGGTAAAGCAGAAATCGGACGCGGGAGTTAAACCCAACTTTTTATCAAGAAACAAAATGCTTTCACATTTTTTTCACGTGTCAAAGGACACCAGTTTAGTCTCAGCTCTTGTGGGCTTTTTTGTGAACTTACCTAGAAGGAGGACACCTTGGCGATCCAGGACTTTGCCATTCTTTTTCCACGTCACATGGGGAGGGGGAATTCCCATGGCGCGGCAAACCACGGTGGCGCTGCTTTGTTCAAACACGCGCTGAGTTTTTGGATAAATCTGCGCAAATTTCGTCACATTTTTTATCTTACTTCCAACTTCATGGCCTAGCGGTACCTCGCGGTACTTCCAATTTTACTTTTACTTAAACCTTTTTTACTTACAATTTTACTTACACCTAGCGGTACTTCCAATTACGTCAGCGACATGGCCTAGCGGTACCACGCGCAGGTGACAGATCCTACGTGACGGGTTCGATTCACGGCTGGAGCCGATCGCATTTGACATATAAAGCTGGTGGCTGCTGACTCGAAGAGCGCAAGCTCACTTCGCAGTCTCCCTCAATTACTGTTGAATTTTCAGTTAAATATTATTTAAAAAAAAAAAAACTAGATCGGAGCCGGCGTTGCAAGCCTGGCAATGAAAGCCCAGTGATGTTGCTTTACAACTGTGTTGTCTAGTAGGCGCCAAGCCGCCCGCCACTCGTTACACGCTTCGGCGCAATACCGCGAGTATAACGAAGACTTGATTTTTTCAAGTCTGGAGCAGTGGTCCCAGTTGTCAACATAAGGCCAGTCTTGTTCTTATCAGTGGTGTAATATCTTGCTCTCATCGAAGCAACTTGCAATACCATCAATGATTTGCAATGAAATCCCGCGCGACCCCAAGAGCAACTTTATGACGTCAGAACTTTTGAATATTGTGACGCCAACAAGTAGCAACGATCTTGAATGCCGCAAATCGATCAAAATTATCGATCTTGGACGAATCGTGAGATGGTTGAACCGTCAGAAGCTGCCGTTGTCTTCACAATGACAAATGTCAAGTATTATTTCACAAAAATAACTTGACTTGGATTGGGCTGGTCAAGATTGACTAACCTGGGTGCTGGGTCTTGGTCAGGGTTGACTTACCTGGATGCTGGGTCTTGGTCAGGATTGACTAACCTGGATGCTGGGTCTTGGTCAGGGTTGACTAACCTGGACGCTGGGCTTGGTTAGGATTGACAGTTCGATGGTTTGAAACAAGTTGGGGTGGTCCCGGGCACGACATGTGAAATTCCCGGCCAGATTCTGGTGGGCACTCATGAAATGGATAGCAGCGCCATCTATCTGAAAACCAGGGTTGCACTGACGTTACACAAATCATCGCACCGCTGACGTCACACAGCTTACTTGCGCGACATCTTTTATTCGCGACAAATCGAAATTTCCTCGCCACCAGGTGGGGTTTCGCTCTCCTTCGATTTCGCACAGTAAAGTAAGGGAAAGTCCCGCGACCGCGCGTCGACGAACTATTTCTTTCCCCACCGGAAGATGAAGAAGCGTGACGTCTGCAAATCGAGATGTTAGAAGCGTGACGTCTGCAAATCGACATGTTATTCAATAAAAGCTTTGTTCGAACTTTTTCATTTAACCTTAACTTTTTTCTTTTTTGAAAAAAGAAGTTACCCCACCCCCAAGGTCTTATGCCAAATCAAATGTGGGATTCGAACCCACGCCGCACCGACCAGTGGCGTATCACCAGCCCAATGGTTGCGGCGAGTTTTTACCGGAGACACAGCCTTAATCACTCGGCCATCGTAATCTGACGCCGGAGCAGCCGAATTTCTAGGCGCGTAAGCAAAAATGGAGATACTATTTTCTTCGGAAGTGAGAGCAGTGGGTTGGTTCGGTCAAGTGAGCAATACGAATGTGGGCCACACATTTCAGTGGAGTGTTGAAATTATGTTGAGATAATGTTTCTTGCTTGAGAGTAGAACTTGCCGTAAGAAGCAACTTTATTGATCAGATTTGTTCACTGTCTACAGTTGTCAATTTTTACATAGGCTTATTTAACACAAATTGAAACCAAAAATCTTTTCTTTTATTTTTCAAAATGACGTCTTTTGAAAGCGTTTAAAATTAACCCAGAAATAGCATTGAAATCACCAACGCGGAACGTCATAATTAATAAGCGGCGGAATCAAAATTCCCGTGCACGAATAATACACTGCGCTATGACGCCATTGTACATGTTTATTGCTCACTGTATATCTTCATAATTTCGAAGACGTCAATCGCGTTGTCGCTGTTCACGTCTGCGAAGTGAAGAAGATGAAATAAAGAGCAAGGAGGGGGAAGTACCGAGTCCAAGCCTTCCATAAGCGTAACCTGTGCAAATCAACATTGTCTAGTCACCATCTGTGTAAATCAACATTGTCTAGTCATAATCTGTGCAAGTCAACATTTACTAGTCACAATCACTAACTTATCTGCAGCGACCGCGCTAAACACGCTGTGTTATCGTATCCTTAGTTTTAATATTTCGTCCCTGTTTCCTTATTTCTGCTATTTTATTTGTTCCTGTTCTTTACTATTTCGAGGGTATAAATGAAACCTCTACTACTACTGCAGCACTTAGAATGAAACTTCGTGCTGCTCACCAGGCCAGCAAACTTGTCAGCACTTTCAATGAAAGCACTATGAGTTGCAAGTCCAATTCCAGTTCTTCATTTTTTTTTACCTAGTTTACGCCAAGTTCAAATAGTTTAGTTCAGGACAAGTTCAAATCTCGATCAACTACTTCCGAGATTGAGTTCAATTTCAGAGTTTGTAGTTTTTCGCTTTCGCAGCCTGCTACTCACTTCATACAACTCCTCGCTTCCCACCAGTTCATCTTGGTCAAGATCAAAAAAACGGAAAAGGCGCTTTACTGAGTCGCCCATGAAGTCATTTGTAACAACGTCCTCGTATAATTCTGACGATGACGTTGCTTGGATGACGTTACTTGTAAGTTTTTCCCGTGAAGATGAAGCTGTTGTGTTCGTGATGACGGCGGTAAAATTTCCCCCAACTGGTTGTGATGCAACTTCATCCCTACTTGCTGGCGTTAGGTCATTGATAACGTGACCATGACGTGACATCGACGTAATTGAATGATGATATTCGAGAAGTAGTCGTCGAAATTGCGAAAGCTCGCTGATATTGCAATCCGACCCTGAATGAAGACCAGCCGGTTAGCTCCATTGATAAGCACATTGCCTCGGAAGGTCCCGGTTCAATTCTCGAGGCGGTCAAGTCGGACACAGTGTCGGCATCGCGGCGACGTCATGGTAAGATTGTCATTGCAATCACATCCCGCATATTCGCTGCATTCTAACAGCTGATGAGAACTTGGTTGTATGAAGGCGGTGGTGTGCATTGCACAGCTAAGTAATTATAGTTAATGAAAACTTGATCGTAAGAAGGCGGTGGTGTGCACCGCACAGCCAACTAATTATAGTTGCTAATACTTAATCGTATGAAGGCGGTGGTGTGCATTGCTCATCTAACTAATTACAGTCGATGAAAACTTGATTGTATGAAGGCGGTGGTGTGCATTGCACAGCTAACTAATTATAGTTAATGAGAACTTGATCGTAAGAAGGCGGTGGTGTGCACCGCACAGCCAACTAATTATAGTTGCTAATACTTAATCGTATGAAGGCGGTGATTGCACAGCCAACTAATTACAGTCGATGAGAACTTGATTGTATGAAGGCGGTGGTGTGCACTGCACAGCCAACTAATTATAGTTAATGAGAACTTGATCGCAAGAAGGCGGTGGTGTGCACCGCACAGCCAACTAATTATAGTTGCAGAGAACTTAATCGTATGAAGGCGGTGGTGTGCATTGCTCTTCTAACTAATTACAGTCGATGAGAACTTGATTGTATGAAGGCGGTGGTGTGCACTGCACAGCCAACTAATTATAGTTAATGAGAACTTGATCGCAAGAAGGCGGTGGTGTGCACCGCACAGCCATCTAATTATAGTTGCAGAGAACTTAATCGTATGAAGGCGGTGGTGTGCATTGCTCTTCTAACTAATTACAGTCGATGAGAACTTGATTGTATGAAGGCGGTGGTGTGCACCGCACAGCTAACCAGTGATGTGCGCGTCAGCGAAAAAAATTGACGGCGTCAGCGTCAATTGCCCAAAATGTTAGCGCCGTCAGTGTCAGCGTCAAAAGTTTTAAAATTGACGACGTCAGCGTCAATAGCGTCAATTTCAGCGTCAATTTTTTTCAATAGCAATGATAAACCATATAGTCTTTTTATTACCTCGTCTCGAAACTTACTGCGAATATTTTTTTTTCTATATTATTTTTGATAGTGAAGTATGTGCATCATGGTAGATGACTTGGCCGAGCATCGACTCGGGGAAAGTAGATTCGCAATCCAATGAGCTGAGACCACTCTGCGTTGCATTGTTCGTCGTGGCGGCTTCTAGTGGTGTTGTTGATGGGCACTTGGGGCAAATGAGCAGTTAAGCACCGGTCAAATGGGCACCGTGGCTATTTATAAGCATATTTAAACTTGTATTCATTCCTATATTGAATATCGAAATGATAATTAACTTAAGCAGTAACTACAGTGAATTTTGGTTTAAGCCAAAATTTACCGCAAATTTATACCCTTCTTCTGTGACCATTATTATCTAAACGCACAAAACTGAATAAATCCGATGTTACGTGGTATAAGAGAAAAATAATTGAAGTATTTTACGTTCAAAACCGGTTGCGCGCCCATTAACTGAAGTTAATTTTCTCCTTATTTTCTGAGTGATCGCAATTTCAGCGTTTTTATTATAAAGAACATCTCGCTTGTTTTGGAAAAAGCAAAGAAAAGTATTGCAATCTAAGAAAAATTGACGCTTGACGCTAAAACAGCTGAAATTTTGACGGCGTAACGCCCAGCGTCAACTTTTTCAAAATTGACGGCGCATCGGCTAGTGTCAACAAAAAGTTGACGCCGTCATGACGCCGTCAAATTAGCGGCGTCAACGCACATCACTGCAGCTAACTAATTACAGTCGATGAGAACTTGATTGTATGAAGGAGGTGGTGTGCACTGCACAGCTAACTAATTATAGTTGATGAGAACTTGATCGTATGAAGGCGATGGTGTGCTCTGCACAGCCTAATTAATTTATTATATTTGATGAGAACTTAATCGTATGAAGGCGGTGGAGTGCACGGCACAGCTAACTAATCATTATAGTTGCAGAGAACTTGATCGTACCAAGGCGGTGGTGTGCATTGCACAGCTAACTAATAGTTGAATGTTATGAACTCACTTTTATAAAAACAATCTTTGTGTTTCGCGTCAAATATCTCCTTCCCGCTTAGACACGATGTTTTGTGCATTTCGCATCGGTTTGTGTAATACTCCCCATCCGTACCGCACACTGGCTGAACAACAAACTCAGAGTTGATTTCTTTCCTCATTAGCAATCATTTGCCCCATACCTTCACCACTTGGCGGCAGTGTCGTTTACACACGCACGTCCCCCTTCCACTCAGACCGTCCACCACACATTTCTCACCAATATGACAACGTTTGAACCGGCATGCTTGTGGCGCAGTCGGCGGGCGATGGTAGGTGTGTTTGTGCTGGATTGATTTGCGAAGAACATCGTCGCCGACGCTCTAGAACGAAAACAAAATATGGTAGTCTAAGACTCTAAACGAACTTGCTGGCTGCATTCTGACGTAATGATGATGTCGTAACGCGGTTGACATCGAGAGGATTAATAATTAAAGTGCGACTTTCTACATGAATTATGCAGCATTGCCGTGGTTTGTCTCAAAAACAACTGGGACATAGTAGCGACTATAGCACGATGAAAACACAGCGATTGTAGCACGATGAGGACACAACGATTGTAGACGTTGAGCACGGCGATTGTAACACGTTGACACAGTGATTGTAACACGTTGACACACCGATTGTATCACGTTGAGCAAACAGCGATTGTAATTGATTAAGTGTGCTGTGTTGTTCTACTACTTACTTGCCTCGTCATCAACTCTTTGTCACGCTCTGTGTCGTCATATTTCATCGCCAGTGACGTCATCAAAATAGGTATTACAAAACAAACAATGTACATCATTGCAGTTGTGTTACCGCAGCTCCAAGAACATTGAGTTCTGGCAACAACTCTCAACCTCAAAATAGTCAATAAAACAAACGATAAGAATTCTTACGTCACTCCATCAATCACGGCTGAAAATTTGTTATCAAAACCTCAACAGAGGAATTTTAGTTACACTCGGCTAACTTCAGAGGGTAACTTTTGTTTTATCATGTGTAGGACGGAGTAAGGTTTAAAATTTAATATTAGAGTTAGACAGAGTACCGGTACCATATATCCATATGGCAATCCTTTGTTGCTTGAAATAAAAGCCTCCACTGATTTCGAAGATTTGTAACAATTGTTCAAAAAATTTTTTCTCAGAATTGTGGAATAAGTTTAGAAGAAATTTGATAAGTTTAGAAGAATAAGTCTAGAATGATTTTGGTTGACAGGTGGAAAACGAGGTGCTGGGCCATATATAAGCAAAGTTAGCAATCAGTGGCGCGGGAACGTTTTTTGGACAGGGGGGGCTCAAAATAGTAAGATCGTGTCAACGTCTGGGGGGCGAAGCCCCCCAGACCCCCCTTTTTTCGAACGCACGTTTTTATGAGCAGGACACTCAGCAGACCTATTTTGATAGACATCAATTGCATGCCCGCTCAAGTGACCGGAACTTTTTCAGGATAATTTTTTATCGTGGAAAACAAGATTGCTTACTACCATTAGGCTTTTCTAACCATGCTCGAATCACTACTCATGTATTTGTAAAATGCAAATACCTCAATGACAAAACCAAAAAGTAGGCAAACAAAATTTGTCCGATCTAACTTTTGCTTTGCTGATCAGAGTTACATGCAACAAACAATGCCCCATTGAGGTTTAAAAATAACAAAAAACACACGATCAAAATAAAGCACTGAACCATTTTTTAACATAATGAGATGTGTAGATATAGGTATTTAGGTAGGCGTACTAGCTCAATTTTAGTAACAATCATCGGCAGTGCTCGAGTTGTGAAAACACTTATGGGGGGTGGTAGGCTACAACTTTTCACGTAGACCTAAAAAGAAATGGTCATTATAGTTGTAAGAATTGGTTTACGCTAAAATGTTTATGGGGGGATGGTGTTGTTTTCAGGGGGGATGGCATCCCCCTCAAATCGAGTAGCCTACTGATCATCGGTGCCAGTTTAGTAGTGATTTAGCCGCTTCATTGGGTTGGTAGAAAAAATTCAAAACCATTAAAAAACTCAACCAGAAGAGAACTTGCACCAGCTCATATAAGCTTGATTAGGGGTGCCCAACCAGTCGATCGCGATGTACCGGTCGATCTTTGGATGCTTGGCTGTCGATCCCGGGTTAATTTGGCATGTGCACAAATCAGGTTGGCCACCAACATTTCCAGTTCATGTAACGCGTCCGGGCCATGAAGACCTTTTTTTTAGCTCTTCACAAAAATTTTGGTGGAATTCGGAACATCTGAAGGATTGAGGACCGTTTTTTTGCACTTCACCGTATTTTCGTTTACGATTTACGTAATTCCCATGATCAGTAGCGACTTTCATTCGAGCATTCAGAGTAGTTTGGCGTAAAGTGTTTGGCAGCTACAAGAATTGGCAGCCATTATACTTTTACTGGTCCATCGTCCATGACTGCTGCAAAGGTTTGCAAACGCTGATATAAAACACGGTTAAAAATAAAATTCAAAAATTGAAAATTTTACCAAATTTTACGTTGACCTAGTGAATAATAACTAACTGATTTTTAAAAGAATAGTGATTCTTCGTTGGTTAAAAGCACTTTAAAAAATATTTGCTTCATTACGTATGTACGTTGCGAGCATTAATACCGTCGCACTCAGTGCATAATTTTTTCAATTGTCAGGGGGGGCTCAAATGGTTCAGGGGGGGCTAAAAAAAGTTCAGGGGGGGCTTGAGCCCCCCCTGGCACCCTACTTCCCGCGCCTATGTTAGCAATTTAACAGCAAGTAAAATTCAAGTGACCTCAAAGTTATGGCTTGACGAGATCAAAAGTGGACTGCCTACCACGGTGATAAAAGTAAAACTTTTTCACTACGGTACATCAGGGCCGGCGGCCGGATTTAGAACTTTTATGGGGAGGAGGGGGCTTGAGTTGAAAAAGCGCTGATCTTGTAGTGTCGGGGGTCAATCCGAAAGTATCGAAGTGCTGACGTATAATTAAAAATTTAGAAGAGAGTTTATTGAGCCTCCCCCTTCGAATCCGACAATGTTTGCTACAAATGCTGTGAACATAGTTATTAGTTATGTCTAATATCAAAGCTCGGCCAAACAAAATTCTCATTTATTCAGCGATGTAGCGTAAAGAACTCCAGGTACTGTTTCGTACTAGGCGTTAACAATCGTTCGTTATGACGTCACTACTGCAATTGTCCCTACTGACGGCCAGAGCCGGATTTAGACAATCACCCTGTCCGACCGACCAATTTTAGTGGGCTTCAGGCCCGCGATTCTTGCTTCTAGTTTCTTTATCATAATCAATTTCTTGACGTCACAGTTAAAAAAAAGTGATTATGAGATCAAGAAATTGATTATGATGAAGCACTGGAAGCACGAACCGCGGGCCTTAAGTCCACTAAAATTGGGCATGTGGACAGGGTACATGAGGAGAGGTCCTAGGCCAGGGATGGGCAACCCTTGGCACGCGTGCTGAACTTGGCACACGAGCTCGTTTCTCTGGCACGCGAGCCATATGGCCTTTTAATGTTTTGGGGGACGAAAGTTGGACATTAGCGGACGTGATGACCTTTTTTTTTGCTCTTCACCTAATTTCAAGGGAGAATGCCAACTGTCGGTTGGCACGCGGAAAGATTTGGCCCATGATTTTCGCCGATTTTGGCACGCAGATCGAAAAAGGTTGCCCATCCCTGTCCTAGGCTACACAGCTTATATTGTTTCAGGTCTGCTGCCAGTGCTCGTAGATCGGACTCGTCTCTACGTAAATAAAGGTTTTCATGGGCAATCTCCGAAGCAAAAAGGTCTTCGATTCGTAATCGTGTCAAACCCTTTGTTCGTGACGAGGCCCTAGGCTTCAGCCTGCTTAGCCGACTGGTGAATTCGGTCTTGCTGACGGCCCACCCTCCACTTCCCCCAAGAACTCTCCTGTCCCCAAATGTACTTTCTATGTTTCCCTGCAGTCATTGATTCATCTTACTTCATAGAACTAACAAACTAAAGTCACGCTCACATGAGAGAATACAGGATTCCCACAATTGAACATCAAAAACTCAGGTTTATTTTCCTACCAGTGAGCCAAATATGCCATGATCAGCCTACACCAGGGCCGGCGCTAAAAGGAGGCTGGCCCCCCCAATCGACATGCTTGGCCCCCAGAATCAACAAGCCTACTCTTTTGAAAATAGTGGCTTTTGTGCTTAATTTCAAACTTAGGCATAGACGGGAAAGTTAATGCAAAACGTTAGCTTCGTTAACCACTACTTCGTTAACACAGTTATGTACATCCGTTCAGAGGCGGATCAAGTTGGGGGGGGGGGCGGAGCGGGCTGAAGCCCGGGACCCCACAACATTTAGGGGCCCCACAAATTCACATTTTTCTAAAGTTTTTTTTGACAAAAAATGTTTTCGATTTTAAAAAAGGTCTTCACTTGCAGAAACTACCAAAGTTTTTAAAATTTTGGCGCTGAGGGGTTGGGATCTTGGGGGTAAATGTAATATGTTGTTAGTTAACTCAATATAAATATTTATAAGCAAAAATCTTCTCAAAGTAAGAATCGCAGTTGTTATCAGCTAACATTATTGCTTTGTTTATTGCTTTGTAGCAGTAAGCTACCCCAGTGGGGTCCGGGGCTCAGCCCAGGGAAGGTATAGCATTTTCTCAATTCATACTCTCAATCTTAAATAACTTAAGATCTGAAAAAAATTAGGCAACCGCTACTTTAACATATTCTTATAAGTGCTTTCATTAACGCTTATATAAAGCTGCTGACGTGTTGTAATGTTGATGAAAAATAAACTGTTCTGTAATAGGCGCACTAAAAAGGTTGTTCTTGATTAGTTTGCGAAAGAAACCATAATGGCTACAAGATAATATTGTAATATTGCATTACGTGTAAAATGCATTTTGTGTGCCTTTGAAAAACTAACAGTAAACAAATTGCTGGAAAATATTGGCGCAGTCTGTACCCACAAGCTCCACGCATAAAAAGCATTTAACTTCTTACGTTACTTATCATTGAGGGAGACGTTTTGGCATCCCACCCAGGACAATTTTTTTTTCTTTGCTGGGGGGGACATGTCCCCCATTCCCCCCTACTTCGCACTCTGTCACTCAGTAGGACTCAAAGGCAGTAATGGAGCGTGCTGAACAAAGCACAAGAAGTTCATACTGGTCTTTTCATGCTACTGATCAATATTGCTAAGTTGTTGTTTTGTTTTTTGAGGCTGTTCTTTTAATTTATTGTTCTTTTCATTTTATATCGTATAAGCTTTCGCTGAACTTGGGAGAGAGGGCCCCAATATTAAATTAGTTCAGGGCCCCACGTTCTGTTAATCCGCCCCTGCCTCCGTTAACGTTAATTCGTTAAATTCAGCTCCAATTAACGGAAGTTAATTAAATCTGTTAAATCGTTAATTTTGACTTACAGCAGCGTTTTTTTGAAAAAAAGCTTAAAATTTTTCAATTTCAATGCTTGCGTAAGCACTTAAGCAATTTTTCTGTTCACCAGCAGTATGTTTTGTTGTTTTCATCTCGCTTTTTGACCTCATTGGTCGTATTTTGCTAGCTTATCGATGTCAAACTTAGCCAACAAGAGAGATGAGCGTTCACAAAAATTTAACGGAAGTTATCAAGCACTAACGGAAGTTAATTTAGTCTGTTAATTTTAAAAAGAAATTTAACGAATTAACTAGTTAATGAAAAAGTTAGCTTCGTTATTAACGAAATTGTGCCACCTCTGAACTTAGGCGCTCCTGGACAAACGCTTGGCCTCCTAAGTCGACTGCTCTGGCGCCGGCTCTGGCCTACACAGGGTTTATCGACAGCGTTTTGAGGAATTGGAATGGTCTCTCAAAATTGTCCAGCGGTTTCTCTAAATCTGCTTTTACAGTAGTGTAGAAAGCTGTGTTTTACGGTGTAAATTCAATAGGCAGTCTTTCAAAATTGCTTAATGGCTCTTCAAACCAAACCTTAAAAAGCACTGACCTTACATCCCTCTTACGTAGGTTAACAGCTGCTGTTTACCACCCTGTCTGCTCATAACTGACGAGCAGCTGCTGTTTACCTCCCTGTCTGCTTATAACTGACATCCATATCAGTCTAAAACTGCTTCTAGCAGCCTACGAACTTGGCCTATTACTGAGCTCTTACTCGGGCTAACCAATCACTTGTCATTGGGCTAACTCGATGGAGCAGGATTAAAACTAGTCCAATAATTATTACTATGGTATGAGTTTGAAATGTGTTTTGGGTCATGTGAGTGCAGTTTTGATACGATGAGCTTTGCACCTTCGCTGCACTCCACGACTAAAGTTTGCGTAGAGCATTTCTATTTTGTGGAATCGATTTTGCAGCTTGTTGTGCTGCAGTTTTATTCAATTAGCTACATTTTTGTAGTACTGTTCTCATTCAACTAACCGAGCTGATAACAGTGCAGTTTAGAGAGAGACTGGACCAGCTGACTAAAATACGTCATCATACCTTCAATCCTTGCGTCATTGCACAAAGAAAATGTGAGCAGCAGAAAAAGCAGAGCCTCCGTCAGTGTGCGAAATAAGGCGGAATGGAGGGACATGTCCCCCCACTAAAAATTGTCGTGCCCCACTAAAGAAAAAAAATTGTCCTGGGGAGGGGATGCCAAAACGTCCCCCAGTGATAAGTATCGCAAAAAGTCAAACGTTTTTTACCGGTAGGCCTTGCCTATACGTGTGGACTGTGGGTAGGACTGCCGCAATACGTTCCAGCATATCTTGTAGCCAATATGACTTTTTTCACAAAACAAACCAAAACAATCTTTTCAGTGCGCTTATTGCACTGCACAGATTCAGAACAGTTTATTTTTCATCAACACTAAAACACGTCAGCAGTTTTTTATTAGCATTAGTGAAAGCGTGATGAAAGCACTAAGAAATAAGAATATGTCATAGCAGCGGTTCCCAAGCTTTTTTTAAATCATTTTTGAGATTGAGAGTATGAATTATTAAGAAAATGCTATAGCTTCTGGGGCTCTGCCCCGGACCTCGCTGGGGAAGGTTACTGCTTTCCCCCTAAAACCCTTGCTTCATTTATGAAACAAAAAATGCCTAAAACAGGAATGTGGGAGCGGAAGCTCGAAAAATATGCCGCTTCCGCTTCTACATCATTCAAAAAGGCACTCTGTAAATAACTTATTAAATATTATATTTTATACAATTGATTAGACATTATTTTATAATGCTAAATTCGCATAGATGCCAAATCTGACTATAGGCCATTACTCTTCGCTTGATTTTCAGGTAATAGGCCTGCTAACGTAGAATCGCCTTTTCTTTCAGCTTTCTCTAAGTTTTAACATAAAGCGACTAATTTATCAATAGCGCTAAAAACAATGGTTGACTCTTTTCCAGTATTTAGGAGGGTGGGCTCTTAACTCTGTCTTTTGGTAACAAATAACAAAATTTATGGTGCCAAGTGACTGAAATATGCCAAACTTATTTGATGTTTTTTGTAGCTTATGGCCAGAAGGGTAGGATGATGGGTATGCCTCCTCCCACCATCCATTTTGGAAAATGTTTTTGATGCACACAATTTTTCCATAGTATCGAGCCTCTTCGATAGCAATAAGCCTTTACGCCATAAGCACGCATGATCGAAAATGTGCGAACAAAATGCATCATATTTGGCGAAGCACTCAGAATTAGGGTTAAAAATTTTAAACAAAATTCGGCTGATATTATTCAAAAAGCACTAAGATAGCCATTAGAGCATGTAAATTTTCAAATCTTTTCCGGGAGAGCATGCTCCCGTACCTCCCCAGAGCCTGTCAGGTTTCTCAATCAGCTTCAAATTAGTTCTGCTGAAAAAAAAATATGCTTGAAAACATTGTGGAAATTATGCCCCCCTCCCCCATTAAAAATTCTTGTAACGCCTCTGAGTGCTGTGTATCAACATTTTTGTAATGAAGGGAGTAAGTTTCGTTGCAAAGTTACAGTAAAAGACTCCCAGGATTGTGACGCAATATGGGACTCAATCATTCCTTTACACTTTTGTTTACTTTTTACAAATTATTATCTTTAAAAAAACGTTTGCTAAAGTTTGACCAAGAGCTTTTAGCGTGTTGGAAAAAAAGCTACGATTTACGCCATCGGCTATCAACACACTGGTCGTATTTTACTTGCAAAATTTGGGTGAATTTTTTTGGAAGCGGAAGCGCTGGAAGCAATTGGTGCGGAAGCTGTTTGCAAATATACCGCTTCCACATCCCTGGCCAAAACAAAGCTAATGAAATTTTCCCGTTGATAATTTTGTTCATCATGCTGGCGATATGCAAACACTCAGCAGGCCTCCGCCACTGCTTTTATTTGGCTATATTGACCAATGACTACGCCCCATGAACAATCAATACCATTTTTGCAATAATGTCTTATTTGGGTTCAGAATTCAGGCAAAATTGTAGACAAAAACATTCCACCCTAGTAAATATTCGTATGAGGTCAAGACGAAAAAAAACAAATAACTTTTAAAGTTGATGAAAGTTTCCTTTTTGTACTAGGCCTACAACAAAAACTAAGTGGATAAAAGTGAAAAATTAGGGAGTGCTGCAGCTCCTAGGTACGAGTCCCCACTCACCTGAAAGCAAAATCTAGTCGCGCCCTTCTGATTAGCAAACTGTACAAATTAAGCTTCGATTTTCGTTGGTTTAGTTAGAGCTAGTTTTGGCTCTCGTAGTTGTGCACCTGATGAGCCTGGAAGGACGAAAAAATGATAACCGGTTACCATTTTTAGTGCACTAAGCGTTAGTGTACACCCGGCCCATGTCGTGCTTGCATTGCTCGGTGTCGCAAACAATCATTATGATTAGCTCCCAGGAAGGAGAGGAGGTGAGCATCTTTCGAGAATGTGGGACAATGCACCACTCGCCGCCTTCCTCGTTGAACACTCTTGCTGTGTTGTCTAATTCAGAGTAGCCTACAATGTTTATTCTCTGCGACTTGAGTCCACAGCTATTCGCCTGATGAGTTTCTCGTGCATTGAACTATTGGTGGCCACGTTGGTTAATGTCGTCAGCGGTTGAACGTCATGACAATGGCGGTCAAAAACAGTAAGACCGGCTCGCTTCGCCTCACTGGACTGAACCTACTTTTATAGGAGGTTCTCGTGCCTTTCTGTTTCCGTACGTTTATGCCAATGAAACGAAACATGAGTTTTGCTGTTTTTCGATTATCCCGGGCAGTTTTGACCTTTGCTACGAACTTTTGTTCTCGGTTATAGTCATTACTTGTTGTTACTTATAATTTCGACTTCGATTTCTGCAGTTGAGTTGATTTGCACGCGCGCATGATGCTTGGTTGTTTAGTTAATTGTGATCTGACCCACAGCGCTTTTTCCTTCGCCGTGGTTCTGCGGATTACGTAATCTTGATTTTGTAATTGAGTTCTGGACTTCGAGCGCTTTCAGTCTTGCCGCGTCCCTCTTATTAGCAAACTGCATAAGCTTCGATTTTGGTCGGCATTTTCACGTACGCATGGTGCTTCGTAATCTTAGCTAGTTGTGTTCTGACTTCTGACCCACGAGCGCTTTTTGCTTCGAGGTGCTTCTGTGGTTTACGTAATCTTGGATTTTGTAGTAAGTTCAGGACCTTGAGCGATTTCTGTCTTGCCGCGCCCTACTGATTAGCAAACTGTACATAAGCTTCGATTTTTGTTGGTTAGCCAGAGCTAGTTTTGGCTCTCGTAGTTGTGCACCTGATGAGTCTGCAAGGGCGAAAAAAATGATAACCGGTTACCATTTTTCGTGCACTAAGCGTTAGTGTGCACCCGGCCCATGTCGTGCTTGCATTGCTCGGTGTCGCAAACAATCATTCAGAATTTGGCCCTTCCCGAGAAAGTTGTTATATCCGTAATTCTACAGCGTCACGTAGTTAGAAAAGTAGCTCGTACTAGTAAAATATTAAACAGTTACAAATGGAGTTGCTATAACTAATTGGTGCAAAAATGTACCAAATGTAAAGCTGTTTCAAAAACTTCTTCACTGCGTTTTGTTTGAAAAGAATTTGTTTGAGAAGAAACTGTTTCTGAAATTGACATAGAGTTTCCCGCCCTAACTTCCAGGGTAAACAGTAACAAAAGTTTTGGCTACAATATTTTGTAAAACTCGCCTGCAATGCATTTCAACGCTGACTTGGCAAATAGGCAACCTCGTCATGAAGATAATCGTCACCTTGAACTGCCTTCGCTCAGCTGCTCATCTTCTATCCGCTGAGCGCGCTTTTTCTTGGATCGATAATCGTGCTGCTTCGATGTAAGTTGCATGATTACGTCACAATCGGTCGATCACGAGATCGCGCTGCCGTCCATCAATCAAAATATTGGCCGAGTGGTTGGTATACTGATCTCCGGACTGGTTTCATGGGTTCGATGCTCAGCTAGGGCATCTTCCATGATATTTTTCACTATAGCAATTTCTTCATATAGCAAGTACTTCAAGCATCTTCAATGTTTGAAGTACGAAATGATGTTTGAAGTGAATGGACCACGAAAGCGAGGACGGCCGAAGCAAACATGGAAGAAACAAGTCGAGGAGAATATAAAGAAGATTGGGTTGAGGGTGGAGGAAGCTACAGATCGCGCGAGATGGAGAGAGGGAGTGGAAGCGATTGCTGAAGGAATGAGGTGCATCCGGCCACCTTCGGACACGAGGAAAAACCGGATTAAAACTGGACGATGATGATGATAGCAAGCACCTATAAGCAGCAATAATGTGGCTTAAGAAAATTCAAGTGAAAAAGGCACAAAAAAGTGCAGCCTAGTCAACTGGGTAACTAGTTTGTTGCTGCATTTTCAGCAGTTCTCTAAGAGTTTTGCAATGAAACTTTTCGATGATGACGACCACCTCGACAACATACTGCTTTCAGCGCGAGATGTCTGGGTTCTATTCCCGCAGTGTCGCCACTCGCCAGCGGTTTGCCACCGCTGCGAAGATCGCAGCCAAGCGCTGAAACGCGCGGAGTAGACTCTTACCACTCGTTAAACGTTGGTGTAATACCCAGTGGTGTAGCAAGAAATTTTAAAAGGGAAGGGGGCATAATTTTCACATTTTTTCAAGCGTATTTTTTTCGGCAGAAAACTAATTTGAAGTTCATTGAGAAACACGACAGGCTCTAGGGGTGTCCAGGACATGCTTTCCCGAAAATTTTTTGAAAATTTACATGCTGTGATGGGTATTCTAATGTTTTTTGAATAATTTTAACTCAAATTTTGTTTAAATCTTTTGACTCTAATTCTGAGTGCTTCGCCAAATATGATGCATTTCGTTCGTACATTTTCGATTATGCGTGCTTAAGGCGTAAGGCTTATCGCTATCGAAGGGGTTTGAAATAATGGAAAAATTGTACTTATCAAAAAGTTTTTTGAAAATGGCTGGTGGGAGGATGCATTACCCTCATCCTCCCCCTCCCCCGGATCCGCTCCTGGCCATAAACTATAGAAACCATCAAAAGAGTCTGGCATACTTGGCACCATAAATTTTGTTCTTTTTTACTATGGCAGAGTCAAAATGAGGGGGCATGGCACAATAATGGCCCCTCCCCAAATACGCTCCTGGTAATACCTACAGTACAATGACCAGTGCCATATCCACCCCCACCACCATAATTTTTTCCACATACCCGTAGGTTGGGTTGTTTTTTTCAAAACTTGACTTTAGTCAATTGACCTGTCTACATTCGGTCATTTCAATTTTTTTCGGAACTGGTAATGTTTGAAGTAACAGGACGGTAATGTTTGAAGTACGAAATGTACACCTGCGCTTTTGTAACCGCAACACAAATGAAAACTACTTTGATGTCTACTAAACCCGACACTGTGACACCTGTAGTCCGTTGGTAATTGTTGCTTGCATATTGGAAAGATATTGACTTCGGACAATTGACCAAAATGGCTTTAATCTTTTCGGTTATTACGAATTTAATTTGGACTATCACCAAAAAAAAAAAAACAGCCCCTAGGTCAATGCTTGAACTCCGCTGCCTTATCTTGCCGCAGATGTATTCAATATTGGTAAAATTTTTGTGCAAAATTAAGTGAAATAAACTCGACTGTTTCAGAACTGAACCAATAGAAATTGCAACTCGCTATGAATATTTACCTCCTTTTTGCTTTTGCCACTGCTTAATTCCAGCTATTCAGCCCACTGCGCACTTCGAAATTATGCTGTTTTAAAACTTGTATGTAATCGAGAGAGTTCGCCTATTTTGATGTTTTAGGCTATTCAATCCAGCAGGTGGCAGCAGTGGGTAAACACTTCGCTATTGTTGCGGTAGGTTTGGTTCCTGGGATGGTCAAGTCGGACACAGTAGGCTATTGCTAATGCCTCGCCAGTCGCACCAGTGCCAGGTTTCTTCGGCGCTGTGTTGCGCATCAGGAGCTAAGCCGCGAAGATGGATTCCGCCACTCGTCACACGCTTTGGCGTAACACCGCGAGTACAATAAAGATTTGATTTTCTTGACACGCTGTAGAATATGTCAAAAGAACAATCGTTTATGTGCGAAGCGCTTCTGGAATGCAAACTAAAAGTTGAGCAGTTATTAGTCTTGGTTCCCCTAAAAACTACAAGGCATCAGTGAGATTTCTCTCCCAAGCAACTTGGCAGTTTATTGCTTCAACAAATTTGCACCACACAATCTCACAGTTCCTCTTTGTCGTCATAAGTTTTGTGGAAATATTTTACCTTATCTTTAGGGTCAGGGATAATCTGCAAAAAAAAACCATCGTGAGATCGTGCGTACGGAGTGCTGGACGCTGCATCTCACGAATAGAGTGGTCCTAACGTCTTCACCACTGTTCATCTGTTTCCTTTATTTCGTTCATTGGTCAGCAGAGAGGACGGAGCGTCGTTTTTACGGCTTTGATCGCAAGGTTGATGGTTCAACTCCCACCCTAGCCTCCTTGTTGCGTCCATGGATAAGATCATTTCTGCTTGGTGGAATCTCACAAGCAGCAAATTAAACCAGTCAGAAGCAAAACTCAAGCGGAAAACTCGGATACAACTCCTGTGAGAGTCTGGATTAGTCCCATGTATATCGCCTCCGTCGCTTTCAAGTAATAAAAGGATAAAACGAAATTAAAAATCGAGTTGTTAGAAATGATGTATTGGGTTCGATTCTTGGGCGGATCAAATCAAACACATTGTCGCCAACGGTTCGCCATTGCTGCGGAGATGGATCCCACCGCTCGATACATGCTTCGCCGTAATACTGTGTGAGTGTAAAATTTCATATCATGGGGGTACTCCACTACTACAGCTTGCTTCATGCGAGCCAAGAGGAAGTTTTCACATTTCCATTTTCAAGCGAAGGTTCGAGGAAGTTTTCTCACATACAGTCAAGCGATTGTTAAACTATCAGTCGTCTGTTTCGTCCCAATTGCTCATCACTGAAATTATTTGTTACATAGCAGATATTCGTCATAAACACCGAATCGTCGCTTCTCTAAATAAAGATCGTAACTGCGTAGGTATGGACATGTGACACGAATGTCCCAGGAATGAACAGCCAAAAAAATCCTCTGTTCAACACTGGTTGGTCGAAGGCCTATAGGCCGTTCCAGAACTCGTTGGCGATATTACGTTGAAGATCTTAGTTGGTCTCGCCTTGGCATCTCAGCAGAGCATCTATCCTTTGTTTCAGAGGATCGAGACGCTTGGAGGCCCAAACTCGAGCAGCCGCTCCCGCAACCTCCCAAGGATGCACGGGTTTAAGAAAGTGCAAAGTTAGTTACACATCTTACCGTGTCTTTTCCCGGCTCCCAGTTGGCTGGACACACTTCCCCGTGTTCATCTGTGTATTGGAACGCTTGCACCAACCGCAGTGTCTCATCAACCGAGCGACCAACTGGAAGGTCGTTCATCGTGATTTGACGCAAAACTCCTTTCGGGTCGATGATGAACAGACCTCTGTGTGCATTGATTTCATATTATTAAAAGCCAATTGTAACTTCTCACATTTCCAAATCGACTTTCATAATTTTATTTTTCCAACTATCAGAAAGTTGCTTTTTCTTTCCAGTAAGTTTTTTTGTGCAACAATTATGGGTCGAAAATAGCTTAAGGAGAAAAAATAACGTCGCAGTGAAACTGAAGAAAGGAAAACTTCCTGAACAGCCCTGTTCATGCTGTTGATGATGACAGCTGAATCTATGTTGTTGAAACCTTCAGTTTTACTGGACTCGCTTATTTTCCTCCTTAAATTCCTAACTAGCAGTTGTGCTGTTTGCAATTCTATTTTTTCGATTTTTGACCCATTTTTAGTCGAGATGAAAATTTATTTCGCAAATTGCTACAAACCATTCTGAGATTCAGGGTCACTTTTTGTTGCCAGATATAGAATAAATACTTAGTTATTATTAGGACAACCAAAAGTCAGTAAGTCAAATAATTTTAACTGGCTCAGAAAGCCATCAAACTTCTGGAAAGCGTGTTTCAGCTTCAAACTAAGCGTAGTTTAAAAGTTATTAGGTCAAAATGTTGTGCTATGTCAAAAATAAGGTCAAATTTGCTTTTTAGGTTAAGATACAAAACATTCGTCGTTGTTTGTTTAATTAACAGATGAAACAAATCACGTCGCAATGATTAGTTGCCAGCTTGTGGAAAGCAAACCGGTAGCCCCTTTTTCAATGTAAGAGCATTAAAACAGCATTCGAGTACAGAAGTAGTAAAGTGTGTTTATGACGAGACAATCGCTTTCGAATAATTCCAGAATTTCATTGTTATATCGCAGTAGCTGGAGATCGAGTTTTGAGGATTAGCTTAATTCCAGTTCCACTATGATCTTAACAGTGTAGGAAAGTTAGCAACAGTGTTTGGATTGAATTGTATTGTTTCATTCAGAAATGCTCAAGCTATGCCAAAGATCAAACCATCATACCCTTCGAAGGTGAAAGCTGTGGTAAATGAACATACTTCCGAGTTTAAGTCAGCACCTAGTGGTGAATTGTACTGCAAGCTATGCGACTGTATTGTAAAATGTGAGAAAAAGTTTACGATGGAGTCACACCGCCACAGTGTGAAGCATCAGAATGGCATGAAACGAGCTGAAACAACTACGACTCAGACATTTATCAAAGCACTTGCGCCAAATTTTGCTGAAAAAGTATAAGGCTTTTTTGTCTGCCGACATTCCTTTGCATAAGTTAAGAAACATTCACTGAAAAACTTTATTCAGTGCAATTGGTCATCCTTTGCCTTCTGAATCTTCGTGCTGATCAAAAGTACAAAAGCTGGCTGAATAAGAACTGTTGAGGTGGCAGAGTTATTTGAAAAACGAAGAGCTTTTTATGGTTGTAGATGAAAGTGAAATTGACAAAAAACAATTTTTTAACATTTTGGTTGGAAGATAACTGCTCCTGAAACAACCTACGTCTTTAGTTGTTTGTCTCTTTCCAAATCGGCAGGTAGTGACTTTGTTACTCGAGAAATAGATGATGCTGTTCGTTGCCTCGGCACTGCACGGGATGAATTTTGTCTGTTGCTGTCAGGTGCTGCAAGACACATGACAACCTCAGGAGATTTGTTGAAAAAATATTATTGTATCCGAAGCTTTTTCATGTGGCATGTTTGGCTCACCTCATGCACAATTGCGCTGTGAGAGCGAACTTTCCTGCTATAGATGAATTGATTGTAAGAGTAAAAGCACTGACAGTAAAAACCAAGCCAGAAGGATTTCATGCGACAGGCCAGCCTCCGCAACCAGTCGTAACCAGATGGACAAGCTGGTTGATAGACCAGCCTCCGCAACCAGTCGTAACCAGATGGACAAGCTGGTTGATAGGCCAGCCTCCGCAACCAGTCGTAACCAGATGGACAAGCTGGTTGATAGGCCAGCCTCCGCAACCAGTCGTAACCAGATGGACAAGCTGGTTGATAGGCCAGCCTCCGCAACCAGTCGTAACCAGATGGACAAGCTGGTTGAACGCTGCTCCTTACTACTCCAGAAACCTTCCGGAAGTGAAAGCAATTGTGGAAAATCTAACTGATGGTGGAATTTTGGTGCAACGAACCAAAGAGGCATTAAAACCTCAAAATCTCTCTGCACAACTGCTTCAGATTGAACAGCAGTACAGCGATCTAGCTGATGTCGTTCAAAAAATGGAAAGCAGCCACCACACTATTGGGAAAGCCTTCCAAGATGTAATGTTTCTCGATTTTGGGGCTGATGTTTGTAGTATTGGAAAATATATCAAACGAAGGATAGCAAAAAATGATATCAAGAGTATTGTGAAAATGGAAAGAGAGGAAATTTCCCCTCATTTATACAAATTGCCTCAGAAATAACAAGCAACGTTAACATCAGTGAAGCGAAGCTTATCCGTATCAGGGAAAATTTCGGAAAAAGACCGAAATTTTTGCGAAGATCACATACAACACTACGCAATGATCAAGTATAATTTTTCCCACAAACATGAAAAAACCTTTTGCGTCATTCCAGAATAATTTACTGAACTTTGATTTTGTATCAATTTTTGTGCCACAAACAAAAAATTATTCTGGAATGACGCAAACGGTTTTTTCATGTTTGTGGGAAAAATTATACTTGATCATCACGTAGTGTTGTACGTGATCTTCGCAAAAATTTCGGTTTTTTTCCAAAATTTTCCCTAATAACAAGAAACACGGAACAGCAAAGGACTTCGTTTTTGTATCAATTTTTGTGCTTGCTGCACTTGCTATTGTATACAGTGCTGCTGAATATGCTGCACCGGCATGGTGCCATAGTAGACACACCAAAAGATTGGATATTACTCTAAACAACAACACGCGGATTGTTACAGGCTGTTTGTTCCCCACCCCAACATTATTATTGCTCACACTAGCAGGCATAGCACCAGCTAAATTACGAAGAGATGAATCAGTGCACAAACTTGCCATGTAAGCCATCACTGCCAACAACCATCCGTTGTCCAGATATATATCTGTTGCGCCGCATGAACTCCCTCGACCAAGACTGAAATCCCGGAAACCCTTTTTCCGCCATGCAACTAACTCGCTTGCGTCCAGATTTAATATTCTACAAAGCTGGAGTGCGGAATGGGAGTCAGTTCCCCATCCTCCCCAACTAGGAGTATGTCCAGACATCCGTGCTCCTACAGGTGCGTCCCTCCCTCGCAAACTCTGGGTGACCCTGAATCGCCTTAAATCCGGTGTTGGAAAAGTTGGTGCGAACATGCTCCGTTGGGGCATTCGTGATTTTACTTTATGCGAATGTGGATACGGAGAACAAACGGCAGAACATATCATCCACCACTGCCGAGTTCTGCAAGTCCCCAGACCGATCCTCAGAAGGCTACATCGACTCTCATCCATCACCTGAAGAAGGATGCTTTTCAAACAAAAGAAGAATTTTTGCGCTATTTTGTTCGTTGTTTACGTAGTTTTCGTCGTATTTTTTTCGTGAAAAACTATTCAGCATTACTTTTCCTGCTCAAACATAATGTCGCTTTTTTTTTGTGATAAAATTTTTATGTCAAAAACCATGTCAAAATTTTAAATTTCTTAGGTCAAAATATTAAATTTTTTAGGTCAAAATCTGGTTGCCCTAGTTATTATCGTTTTACAGAATTTTGTCTCACTGGGTTTACTTCCACACAACACAACCAAAATGCGCTTTTACCATTAAAATATCGGCGGTGTCAAATGTCCCGGCCACTTGCACCGTCAAATGGGCAATGACAGCGCATTAGGTTTGCTTTCGTTGACGCAGATAAAGTCTTCGCTGTACTGAAGCGACCAGACTGACAAGCGTATAATCTGCAACGACGATTACCTGAGTGTATGGCCGAGGTCTTCGAGTAGAACTCCATAATCACGCGATATTTTGTGGGTTAGATCTGAGAGAAGTGGGATGTTCATTTTGCCCAGACCACCTTCCGAACGGGGAGTGTTGATCCTACATAAAAAGTTACCTGGCAACGATCGAGCTTACTACTTTCTACAAAATCAAATCTTTACTATACTGTAACTTGCGGTATTACACCGTAGCGTGTAACGAGTGTGGAATCATCTCTGCGGCTTAGCGCCTGGACAACACAGCTTCAAAGAAACGACTTAGCAGTGACAAGCCGTTGGGGACAATGTGTCCAGTGACAAGCCGTTGGGGACAATGTGTCCGATTTGACCGGCGCGGGAATGAAACCCCAGACGTCCCGCGCCGAGTTTGTGCAGAACCACTACGAGGAGCAGATACTAACCAAGCGAGATGCGTGAAGTGCGAATCTACGGAAGCAGCCACTACTTCGGTGTTGAGTTTGCGGAATTCACTGACTCGATCAGAGAAGGCAATGATTTCGGTTGGACAAACGAATGTGCTGCAACAAAATTTCATCACTTGCTGTAACGAGAGAGAAGGTACTTTACATAACACAAATCAAACTCGCTAAACCACACGTTTGTCTCAGAGGAAGAATAATATTGCGATTTGCAATTCATTTGCCAACGTGACAATGATTAAACTTAAAATGTGCTCGTCTTTCGGCTCTACGATACTCTACCAACTAACTACAAGGTTATCATAGCAGCACGTACAAATCAAGGGGGTAAAAGAAGAAGACCAAATATTTTCCCTTGTAGTCACTCAGTTTGATGGTTTTCACTTCCCCGTTCACCACCGCAGTTCCCTCGAAATTAGGAGCTGGTTTCGAAACTGGAACAAAACAAAATAATCAAACTTAGTTGTAGCCTAAACAGTTTCCAAAATTTCAGACATTTTAAAATTTCATCAGTTTCTAAACTTTTTTTATAAGATTTAATTCTACCGAAAGGATGGATAGCAAGTTCGCAAAATCAAACCTTTAGAATGGCAGTTTCAGCTTAGTGATACTTTCTATAAGCCGATTGAAGTGGGCAACGTAATTTGTTTTCATCCAGATGAACCTCAAGTTAAACTGAACCGAAATTTGAAACCGCTGTTGAACCCAAACCGAACCTGAACCGGAAAAATTAAACGGTTCGACTCCCTGCTATTTATATCTCTATGCATAGCGCTCGAAACTCGACACATGCAATTTTTCGTTTTTTGGGGGGAAATTTTTTTTTATTGAAATTTATGTTGTTGAAATTTATGACGGAAGCTAAGTAAAAACACAGCAGAGCTCTGTAATTGGTACGTGTTTTATGCTGTAGCCAGGGTTGGGAATCGATACCCAAAAAAGTAAAGAAATAATCGATTTCGATGGTAGTTTGAAAAAGAAAAGAATAAAAAATATTGTAATCCATATTCGATATTACACTGAGCATTTAGCGGTGTACGCCAAGCATTTTTTGTGATGTCCTCACATTCATGCGGTAGCTTACAAACAAACGACATACATAGTATATGCGAAGCAACTTATTTGCATATTTGCCCAAAGCAAAAACAAGGTAATGACATACCGACGAAGTAACCTGGACAAAAAGAATCGAATATGGAATATCGAATTGCGCCGAAAAAAAAGTAAAGATAAGGCCATATTCGATACTCATTCAAAAAAGAAAAGGCTCCAGTGCATTCGATGAACAAAAAGTAAAGAATATCGCAATCGAATATCGATTACAATCGATTTTTCCCAATCCTGACTGTAGCGACGTGGAGATGCGATACGTTTGCAACATAAGTTATGAACGTGACATTTTATAGCAGACGTAAAACAAATTTCTATTTCAAATCAAAGCTATTTTAATCAAATTTAGAGACATTTCACGCAAAAAATTAATTTTATGAATATGCAAAATCATGACGGAATTACCACGTTTTAGCATCATTAATAAGCGCGCAAATAAGTTTTCAAAAAAACTTCTTCATTATCGCGTATTACGTCAAAGTATGTAACGAGTGGCAGAGCTCATCTCCGCGGCTGAGCACCTGGCTAACACAGCTTCAAACTACGGAGGAGAAACGTTGCAGAGGTGGCGACCCGTACGCGACACTGTTCCAATTTGAATAGCCCGGGAAGTTACACTAATTTTTTTGCGCTTTCTCGGAGACTTTTCCTTTTCTCTTAATCGTGTTTATGCAGACTCTTCAATTTAATCTTAAGTTTTTGCGCTCTCTCGGCTGGGAGTCGGTCGCGCTTTCGCACTTCAAACAATAGTTGGATAGACAAGTCACGCAGTGCAGCATTTTTCAACTTTCACACACTAACTCATTATTTGTTTGAAATTTTGCTTCTTGCTTTTTTTAAAATAGCAACCGCGCTTACCATCTTCAATTTAATCAAACTTTAATTTAATGCTAGGTGGAGAGCCCACTGGCGCAGACCTGCGGGGACATGGGAGGTTTAACCTCCCCACAAAAATTTCTCTCACAGAAGTTGAAGAATGATGCCTTTGCTCATATAGTATTAAAAATTTTAGATCTGCTGTTGATGTTAATTACAATTTACCTGATATTTGAAACATTATTTTACATGTTCTCTTGCGTGTTAACACCTCAAAGCAGTGTCTTTAATGCACATCTTCACGCTCGAGAACTACAAACCAGAAGCTTACGCAAACACATTTTGGCGCAAACATGATGATTAGTAGCATTTCTTTGTACGTATTGCACAAGCATGAGCAAACCCGCATAATATCAAACAGTTTAGTTTCATTTTCTTGTTCAAGCAACGGCACTTAGTCCTGGAACTTAACGAAAGTGGTTTCGTGTCCTCCGTCATGGATGTTATACTGTATTGGTCTGGCAATCAGGGCAATCCTTGTAAGAGTAAAAATTACATTTGTGGCAACTACTGCTTAAAAGCCGGAATTTTTGTATTTGATAATGAGCTCAATGCGTCGATTTATATTCTGAGATTCGTAATTAACAATTGTCTTTTTATTTACGTTGATTAGGATGCATGCAATTGTCCAGCAGATAGTATGAAAAATGTCAAATGCGAAAAAACATTCACTGAAAATTACTTTATAAAACTGTTAGTAATTTTTAACACACATAGTTAATGGGGAACACTTTTGCAACCTCTGTAATGTCAAATATGATGTTGCTGAGCGTAATTATTTGTCACTTCGATGTATTAAACTTCAATTTTTTTTCGTATTAGCATCGCCTTGGGTACGGGAGGTCTGGGGTTTGATTCCAGGGCTATTCAAATTGGACACAGAATCGTCTCCGGCTTGCCACTTCTGCAACGTTTCCCACCGTAGTTCGAAGGAGTGTTGGTCAGGCGCTTTGCCGCGGAGATGAGCCCCGCCACTCGTTACATTTTTTGAAAGCTTATTTGCGCTTCCCAATGACGCTAGAACGTATATGTAAATGGAGCTGGCATCTAACTGTCCTGGCGCCTAACCGCTCGCGGCCAACCGTCCGTGCCTAAAAGTCGTGATCCAGTTCCAATTTGACTGTTTACAGCAAATACATTTCGGGTAGACTAACTGTAACAAAACTTTATCGAAAACAAAATATAATTTTTAGCGTATTTTCAAAAACTGAAGTATATGGATTCTTACTTTGTGCTTTTGTCGATTGCAGCAAATGGCTAGTGTATGGAGGCCAAAACACAGAACCAGGAAAATGGCCACTGCGACTTTCATTATCAGTAGACACAAAATTAACCAAGATTGAAAGCAGAGTAAACTGCACAAATGAACGAATCATTTTGATCTAGTCAATAACATCAACATTATCACACAATAAATAATTTGCTTAATTTCGGATTAGTTTCACTGGCATAATGACCAGGGTGCAAACACAAACACAATGTAGCATTCTTGGGAACGAGTGATTTAATTCTTAGCAATGCAAACATGAGGCACAAAATATACTGGCACAGTTGAGAAGAGCAGGATCTTTTCTACTTCCAGTCATGGCATAATCTCAAAAACGATCATCACAAAATAAGGAAAGAATTTTACATCTTTCCACACCAAACTTCAATCCATAGTTACATTTTACATTCAAACACTTGTAGGAAACTGAAGTGTAAAATTATTTCTTTACTAAAGGTGTTAAAAACAGCAAATTTAAACTGACCGTCACAATTTTTTAATGTACTTTGTCAACCAGATACAGGCATTTAAAGTTTAAGGTGATGATGCATTAAAAAACTATTTACTTTTTAACACCATTCAAGAAATAATGATTCAGCACTTCTACTATTTAGCTTTACTGCCTCTGCAGCATGCTGCTTGGTAACTTATCCGCGTACTCATCAATAGTGCTGCAACGAGTGGAAATTTTCTCTCCAAATTTTTAGCATGTGCATATTTGCCCAAATGTAATTATCAATAAAAAATTTGCCTGAAGATTCAAAGGGTCTTAAATTATCTTCAGTTCTTCAGAATATGAAACTTCTGTTTTGCACCAAAATATTGAACACTTTCATTCAAACTCGGCCAAAAATTACCATTCCAGTCGTTAAGCCAAACAAAAAATTGAGAAGTTTGTACAAAATATCTTAGGCCTATTTTTTCAAATTTGGCACAGTGAAGGAAACAATGCTATGCAATACCTGTAAAAATATTTTATTTTAGCCTATTAGATATCAGGGCTGCGAACTCGATCGATTTTTGACCGAGTTCAAGTTCGAGTTCAGGAGATATTTGCAAGTCTGAGTTCAAAAAAAATTTTTTTTCGAGTTCGAGCTCGGGAAAAACGATCGAGTTCGAGTTCACTGCCCTGACGGTAAACCTTTTCATTAACGCTACCTGGAAAGAATTTTGATCTTTACTAATTCTTGTTCTGACTGACCTTTACAACTGCTTTTTCAATGTTTTGTGAAATATGTTTTCAAGTCAGATTAGAGTGGCGCTGAAAAATTAATAAAGGTAGCTAATTTTACAATAATGGTTATTTTCACGAGAATTGCATCACCTTTTTGAAAAGATACTCACAGGGTTTCGAGTACAGTTTTATAGTCAGGTGCTCCTGTAACTTCTTAGGCAACACGCTTTGACCTCCGAACTTATGTTTTCTTCCACACGTAAAGCAAGCTATGCCAGACCTGCTTCAATCTTTCTTCTCTGCCGTCTCTAATTAAATTCTCTGTAATTTCTTTTATCGCTATCTTTAAAATGACAGTAAATTCACACTTAATTGAATCCAGTGGGGGGTTAGCATCTTACTATTATCACTATTATTATTTAAGGAAGCATCTTATTCAAGGACGCAACAACGAGGCTTGGGTGGGAGTTAAACCATCAACCTTGCGTTCCTGGCTGTCGTAAAAACGACACTTCGAACCACTCGGCCACGCTGCCGTCTTTCATCTAAACATGATTGAAAATAAAAAGCTAACGCGCCAAGGGCAAACTAATTCAAATGAAAAGCAAAACAGCAAGGGTAAGACTCGTACCCTTGCTGTTTTGCTTTTCGCTCCTATTAGTTGGCCATGCGTTAACATTATATTTCTGATCATGCTGTAATGAATGACTGTCGATTTGTCTGAAAACGTTCAGCATATTTCTTGTACCGGCATGTTATTTCGTAAATATTGTTCAGTCTATAATAGTTGAAAAAGTTCATGTTCATAGTTCAAAACTTTTGAAACGAAGTAATGTGCATAGAAGAACAGCGGTGGGAGGTTTGGGGGGCGCAACCCCACAGAAGTTTACGTTTTAGTTGATGCTGCAATAATTCATCACCCCCAATAATTTCCACAAATGTACGCCACTGACTGAAAGTTAGGTTTTAGCACCTTTTTACAGGGCCAAAGGAGGGGCATGGCATCGTGGCTACCCCATGCGTGCGTCTATGATTGAATCCCAAACTTTTGAGTTAAAAATATATTTTACGAATCCAGCCGAAACACTGAAAACAAGATCTTTAAATAATGTCAGCAAACTCAGCATCAAACTCTCGTGCAAATAACCATTAGAAGCCTTCACTTTTATTTATTCTTTGTAATTTACTGCTTGTAGAGTGTTGACAGTCATCACACTGGTTAACATCACCAACATCAAACAGCTTACCCTAAATAACTGGATGTTTGTTTACAATTAGAGTCGCTCAAGGTTTTTTCTTAACATGATCTTATAATATGGGTTGCCAGAACTTTCGTCACACTATATGTCGGCGAGTCCTGCGATGTATCCCGGTAGTTTGCTTTCGCATGTTTCAGTCATATTTTTGGGTTGATTCCTATCATCATGCAGAACCTTCGTCACACTATAATTGCATACATCTACGTTCGGTTAGGGTTAGGTTCAAACTGTTCAGTTAGGGTTAGGTTCGGTTTGGTTTGCTTGGGTTTGATTTGGTTAGGGTTAGGTTCGGTTAGGGTTTGATTTGGTTAGGGTTAAGTTCAGTTAGGGCTAGGTTGGGACATTCATTTAAGATTAGGTTCGGCTAGGGTTTCTGTTAGGTTCAGGTTATCTTAGGTCAGGATTAAGTGACAACATCAGAATTGATCATAAAGTATGCTCGAGATAAAACAAGAAACACCCGGGAGTCCCATTGGCTTCGTTAAATTATGGTGTGACAAAAGTTCCATGTGACAAGAGTTCCACGTGATGAAAGTTCTGTAACGAAGGTTCCATGTAACAAAAGTTCTGGCAACCATAATATGCATCAAGAAAAAGTCTATTTTGCCGTTGACAGCAAAATACTGATTGGCTCAACTGGTCAACGTCTATAAATGCAAGCCAATCAAACTGCAAAACCGGTCGATGCCTAGCATAGATGCAAGCCAATCAGTATTTTGCCGTTAACGGCAAAATAGACAGTTAGACACTGCCTATACACTAACCCTAAGACTACCCAGTATCCATATCTATTATAAATTTTTGTATCCATATCTACTTTTAAATAACTTAACCATACTGAAGTTTCATCCAGATACCTAACATCTAGCAAATAGCGATCTCTGTTGCGCAACAACAAGACCAAGATGGTGATAAACATTAAATGAAATATAAAAATATTAGTTTCGGTTGTTTTTCAAATGTGAAGGTTCTGTTTACACTAGTTTCATACTACACTGCTACAGGTACGATATTTTATTCTCCACAGTCTAAGATACTAGGGGTAACATATAGTATCAGCCCCCAGGCTTGGTTAGGGTTAAATTTAGTTAGGGTTAGGTTTGATTAGGGTTCAGATTTGGTTAGGGTCAGGTTATAGGTTAAGTGCTGTTTATCGTGAAAATTGGCCAGACTCAATAAAGCGAGATAAACTGTATTATTTGGAGAAAAAATGCATCGTCAACTCTAATTTTAATGCCGCACTATTTCACAAATAATTTTTGTTGACCAGAAGTTTTATTTCACGCTTAAAAAGCGATGATATCTCATTAAAATAACAAATAAACCAAGTGTATAAAATATCTAATGCTCTTTTTTGTTCATTGTTTCGTCAAGCTGTCTTGCATTTTTTTACCTTAAGCTCAGAACGACTAGCCAGCAAGCAGTGAAACATTGCAACATTATACGCTTTGATGAACGTGCTGAATCGCAACCGCGCGTTTAAATTTTCTTTGTCAATTATAAGTGACGGGGCGCTAATCGCAACGGCGCTTTTCAATAAAAAAGAGAAAGGAAACGCTCACTCAATTTTCACTATAAACAGCGCTTTAGGTTAAGGTCACAAGTTAGGCTAAGGTTGGCAGACAGAAAAAGCATCAGAGCTGATACTAGACATTACCCAGATAGTGGTCCCCTAGAGACTAGACAGTATATATATATTAGCAAGGTATTAGCAGCTAAGCAACTTAGCAATAAGGTTTGCAACTACCGGTATCAGTACTCTGGTGTAGTCAGCTTACACTGGTTAGATACGATTTATAAAAATCTTTGCTGTTTGGTATGACTCAAGCATCAAACCCACCCTTCAAAATGCTAAGCAAATTCTCCAACAGGGCCCACATAACAGATGCTGCCAGCATTAGTGCGTACTGACCCGGAGGTTCAATACTGATCCGACTTACCGGTACCCTGTCCCCAATTAATTTAATTGAATTTAAGATTCAACACAATGGTACTTGGTCACAAGCCAAAGCACACAAACAAGTGGGGAAAAATAACACAACAAAAATACAACTACACATAAATAAAGTAAATCTATAAATAACTGTCAAGAATAGCAAAATATAAATAAAGAAAAGCAGCAACTGTGCAACAAAAATAATTCAAAAAGTAAGAGAAGCAATAGAATAAAAGTTAAAGTTTTTTAAACGGTTTCTGAATATAACAATATTGGGTGCAGAAACTAAATCTTGAGGTAGTTTATCCCAAACATTAATAATACGAATAAAAAAGAATTGTTCAGTATTGGTGCAAAGTTTGGATTTTATTTTAAAGTTATGAGAACGGAAGTTATACTTTCTATCACAGTGTTCAAAATAATTGTCAAAGTGTAAGTCAGAAAGCTTGCGATAAATTTTAAACATAAGAATAATATCAAATTGTAATCTACGATACTCCTGAGACTTAATTCCTAATTTATCTAGTCGATCAGCATACGAGCTAAATGGAATATTGCAGCGTAAAAACACATTACAAGTAAACTTTTTTTGTACAGATTCCAGAAGGAGTGTGTCTTTTTTAAGATATGGATTCCAAACTGGGGAATTATATTCCAATTTGGGGCGAACATAAGTAATAAAAGCCTTAAGTAGGGTCCAAACATTTTTAGAAGAGAAAGCACGCAAGATCGGATAAGCACACACAGAAGCAGTAGAATGAATGTAATGGATATGTTGAGACCATTTAAGATTATAGGAAACAAGAACACAGAGATCTTTAACAGTTTTGACCGTTTTAATATATACTGTGAGAACAAACTTGAAAACTGTGGTCCAAAGAACCTTTGTGGGCCAAAAAACTGTGGTCCAAAGAACCTCATGTCCAACTTTTGTGGGCCAGAAGACCACTGACTTTCTGCAATGCAATCAAATATTTGATGTCATACCAGTCATGGTGCGTAACCTAATCATTTTTTCCAATTATGACAATATTTAATTATGATGCAGAAAACTCGTGGACTTTTGATCTATTAAAGTTTGACATGTGGACAGGACAAATGTTTCACTTAATTCCAAACATGTACCTTACTAGACATTAGCAGGTACAAACCGGTACCGGTACCTCAAATTAAGCCCTTCCGGCACTGCAGTTATAGCCTACTCACAATCATCTGTAAGTGCTAACAGGCTTAGGCAGAATTAAAAAAAACTGCTATTGTATTGTATGTACTGATTGTACCAGTAATTTAGCAACAAAAAAATAAACCTGTCCCTGTACCATTAGACTACCTTCCTTCATTTATAACAGAACCAGCACTTTCATGGGGATCCTAGAGGACTACCTGCACTAAACAACTAAACATCACACAGAGCCACAACACTGACAACAGACTTTTAGGGGTCTCATCTAGAATAGGCCGTTGAAGCGAGCGGTCATTATATTACATGTGTAACGAGTAGTAGAACTGTATATCTGACTCCAGTGTTACTTATTAATTTATTCCACAAATCAACAATTCATCTTTATCCACGTCGAGCTTTTTGAAATAGGATTCTTATTCAAATAGAATTACAAACTTATTCAAATAGAATCACAAACCTTATTCAAATAGAATTATAAACAAAAAGAAAAATAGATTGTAATTATTGTACAAAATTAATAAACTAACAGTTATACGTCTACATTATAGTCGGCTATTGAGATACATTTTCTTTCAAATAATGAAGTATAGAAATTAAAACTTCAACTTATCTGCAGTGGAATTACGATAATTAATTTGCTTCTTTTACTTGAATTTATAAAGCTTTTTAATAATATAGAGAATCATAATTTTCTGTCACAACGCACTCTGATTCTATTGCAACCGTCTATCAAGATGAAACATTCTGATCTGAATGGCAAAAGCATTTAGTTGACAAAATATCATTTTAACAATAACGGAAGTATGAAATGTATGAAGAGAATTCATGTCGGCATTTAGGCTAACCTACATCAAAACTATGCTAAATGTGCTAATAACGGATGTGAAAGTAGTTTATGATTTAAATACGTTATGTGAAAATTTAAAGTTTAACGAGGATACATGACACGATCGCTACACATGCTTGCTTCGCTCGACGATCAGTCGCTTGCTTCGACGGCTTATTCTAGATTTGACCTTCTTTTAGGTACCGGTACCTGTAAGAGGTACGGTACCGGTAAGTTGCATTGTCGGCAGCATGGCACAGTGGTTCGGAGTGTCATTTTTATGATGACTATGATCGCAAGGTTAATGGTTCAACTCCCAACCTAGTCTTGTTGTTGCATCCTAGGATAAGATGCTTCACGATGTTCATCTCTGCTTGGTGAAACCTGGCAAGCAGCAAATTAAAGAAATCAGAAGCAAATATCAATTGGAAAACTTGGAAACAAAGGCAACTCCTAAGCTGTGAGTCTGGATTTGTCCTATGCATAGCCTAGTGCCTTTGCCAGGTTTGCCGCTTTGTCATGATAGGGAGGATAAAGATGACGAAGTCAATCAAGTTTGTAAGTACAAAGAAGTTGGAAACAACAAAAAAAAAGTCAATAAAACACAGGGAATTGGCATTTCTGACTTTGCTACTTCCTACAAAAAGTTGCCCAACCAGCCAACAGTTTATTAGTATTCATGACATTCTTGCATCTGAACTAGACTACCAGTGCAGCAACTGTGGTGCATACTGATATCTTACAGTTTATGGTACAATGTATGCTTCAATGCCTGACAACCTGCTCACTAAGCAGCTTGGGTCTACCACTTACCAGCAATATTTCAAACAACCTTACCGGTATGTGTTTCTCAGACACACACTAAAAATATCCTTTCTCAATCATACGATTAACCCCTTCACTCTAAATCTGCCAACCCAGTGCCATAATAAAGGGCCTGCATGGCCACACAGTGCCATACAATGCCTGCAGCGCCTTGCAGTACCAGCAGGGCATACCGTACCCTAATTAGTAGTACCGGACATTAGCCTTCCCTGTTCGTCAATCAGGTTACAACTCGATTTTAGTCTCAAAAGCCAACGAGATTTTCATGCCACAATTAAATTTTTTATGTCATAATTTCTTGTTTCAATAGTGACATTAAAATTTAATTATGATGCAGAAAACTCGTGGGCCTTTGCAACCGTGTAAACTGGACAGGTGGACAGGGCATAACTCTGTATTTAAGGAATCAACTTATCTCTGAAATCTGAACCGCTTCGCGTTTACGACGAATGTTATGTTTCCTGTTCAGCGAAGCGTACATTTACACGTCACGATCGGACACGGAGTTTGTTAATTTCCGCAGATTTGGATTTCTGCGCTTCGGTTTTATATGCATAAGCAAATGATTAATCGGCAAGCAAAATTAAATAAAAGAGGAAAAAATGGAGCAACCTCGTCCAAGAGCGTAACCAGAGAGGAGTCACGAGGACCAAGCCCAACCCTAATCCATCCTAAACAAAAACAAGGAGCCTTGCAACCAGGGTTGGCAGTACGGTACGTTGCGTTCAAAATTTACGTACCCGTACTTCAAAATTTTAACCGTACCGTACTAACGTAACGTACTTCGAATAAATTTAACAAGCGTACCGTACCGCGTACCGTACCAATGAATGGTACGCTTAAAACGTACCGTACCTAAAAATTACGTACCGTACCTTAAAACGTACCGTACCTAAAAATTGCGTACCGTACCTACCTACCTACCGCCATTCTTGGATGCACGCCAAATTAGCTAAGTGCTATTGCAATGCTTATAAATAGGTTAAAGTTTGCTATATGCGACCTGATCGGAAATTGAACCCTATACAAGTTTTTCAGCTACAATAAAAATACTTGTGTGGTGTCCTCGAAACTATTAAGGTCTGGAAAAGCAATGTCCCAGTCAGGAGCGGATCCAGGGGAGGGAGGTGTGGGGGATGCACCCCCCTCCCACCTGCTAACAATGCTTTGGATAAATAAAATTTTTCCATAATTTCGAACCTCTTCATTACAATAAGCCTTAGTCGCCTTAAGCACGCATAATCAAAACTGTGCGTAGCATACAAAATGCATTGTATTTGGTGAAGCACTCAAAGGTAGGGGCCAAAAATATGAACAACCTTTGCCTGAAAATTGTACAAAAAGCGCTGAAATGGCCATTGCACTATGCAAATTTTTGAAAATTTTCCGGGGGAGCATGTCTCCGGTCCCCCAAGAGTTGTTTTTGTTACTTAAGTTGCTTAAAATTAACTCTGCCGGAAAAAAACTACGCTTGAAAAAGTGACGAAATTTGGTGCCCTTCCCTAAAAATGATTTTGAATACGTCCCTGATACAAAACATTTTCAGAGGGCTTATGTACGGCCGTTTTCGAATCTAAACGTTTTAGTATTTAGTTAACATTCAACTTAATATAAAATTACACCCCCCTATAAAAAAATTTTTGGATCCGCCGTTGATCCCAGTCACACTGATCGATACAATTCATGTGGGCGATCGGAACCGCAGCTAGCTCCTACGTTTTGTAAAAGCTGAGTAAACATTGGCCGATTTTTTCTTTTTTTTAATTGCTTTCCAAATACTGTAGGTTACGACAGAAAATAATGCTGCTCTGTGACAGTAGAACGTCATGAAGAAGTCCAAACTTGTTCACTGAAATGCGCATTGCGTAAAATTTCTCTTATAAGCCTATTGGTAGTCTGCACTTTGCACCCTACCGAGCCCTGATTCAAGAAAGCCAGGACTACCAAAGGGACGTCAGAAGACCAAAAGAGACTTCTCCAATGACTTACCGGTAGCATCTTTTGTTGTGCTCATGAATCCTCTCTCAATTGAAATTCACGGTGGATGCATACCATGTATAATTGCGACCTGTTATTGTGAATTTGTGATGCCGCATATTAATATTCTAAATGAAAAATAGTCTGTTTGTGCTAGGCCCCAGAGGAGTTCTCTGTTCACTCACTGCTGGCCATAGCTATTTATATACAACTTAAAAGTTTTGCAAGAGCATCAACCTTTTTTGTCACAACCTTTTTTTTATAATTACCAATTAGTTTTCAGGGACAATCTAATTGTAACATTTAAAAATTGTACAATTGCATGCTTACGTGTTTTAATTCCTGCTTTGTGCTTCCAAAACCTCGTCGGTTACTTTTATTATTTTTTTTTGCAAGTCCGCAGTTTCAAGATTACCGCCAGGACTGATTGTGTACTACACATTATTATCAATTCTGTATCGCCATGAATATAATTAATCATTCAGTGTTTTTGTCCCATCGGTTCTTGATCTTCTGTACTTCAGGTGGCAGCGACCTAAATGAACTTTGCTCCCTTCGCCTTCTCCTATGTGCATATTTCCGAAGCTACAGAATGTAATGTTACCGTTTACTTTTGTTTGTTTTTGGAAATGTTGTACGTGAATAAAAGCTTTGTTCTTCTTGTTCACAAAATTTCACAATACCAAGTTACGTACTGTACCACATGGTACGGTACGTAAGGTACGTTTAGTACGCATATTTTTTTAACACGTACCAACGTACCGTACCCGTACCTTAGCAATAATTACGTACCGTACAAGCGTACCGTACTATTTGCCGAAAAATGGAGCGTACCGTACCGTACTTGCGTACCGTACCGTACTGCCATCCTTGCTTGCAACATGCAATTTTTGTGCTGTAAGCTTGGTACAGGGGTGCCGTGGTAAAATTCGAACTAGGGGGGCCCAGTATAATGCAAAAAACTCTATCATTTTATACCAGATGTTCTTAAACTTTTTTAGTCACGCCTCTTCGCCATTAGTTATTTTTTCCCATGCCCCACCACCAGTGCCGAGTGAAGACTGTTGCTTCTCCCTCCCCCAAAAAAAGCTCCAGAGGGGGCCCTTTGATGCCTGCAAGCATTTTGATAGTTTTTCGCTTTTTCGACTCATTAGCTGCATTATTTCAAGGGACATATCCAAAATTTCCTCAGAAGAGGCGCCCCCAACTTTCGTATTTTTTGAAAATTTGTAGGTCTAACTTATATCATCTAGGCCTAATTGCAATTAAAGTGCTTTTCATTAAGCTAATTTTCGACAAAATTTTCTGAGTCTAATACAAAAAAATATTGTGTGGCCTGTTTAATTGCTTCTCCCCCGACCGGGAGGACCGAACTTCGGAGATGCCTTGATACGGCACTGCCCACCACGCTGCAAAAACATGCAGAAAATATAACAATTTATTTGCATTGTTTTAATCGTCTTGAAGGGGATGCAGCTGTTTTGAAGAAAAAAGTTTTGAAGTTTTACGCAAAAAGATTTGAAAACATACGTTCAATCATTAAGTCACTGCTAGTGGTATGCTAGGGCCAGCGCCAGCGCCCCCCGAAAACTTCACGTGGGGTCCCCTTTATCTGCAAGCAAAATGGAAGGTAAATGTGGTTTTACACAGAATGCGATTGCGTCCGATTTTGCATCTACGTACCCCCAGTTTGAAATCTAAGCACGTATTTTGATACATTTTCGTAGGTAATATTCTTGCGTAAATAGCATTGTATTCTGTGTAAAGCCTCCTTAAAGCAATTAGGCTTACTGGTAGAAAGGATTCTATCGATCTGGAACCAAAAATAAGGCAGGACGACCGGAAAAATAATTAAATTGCTCGAGTATTATTAAGCTAAAAATACAATACCTTCTTATCTAAACTAGACAGCCTGAATGTCTATTCATACCTTGCTTCTTAATTTGTGTTCCAAATAAAATTGTGTTGCTTTTATGATGCCACAATAAAGCTTGGACGGTAAGACAAATAACATAAAGTTTGGTTTATGAAGTTCCATTAAGACAAAATGAGGACGCAAGCCAAAAATAAGGGCATTTCTAAAAAGTAAGGACAATAATATTTTCTAAGATGTAAACTCTCAAAATAAGAACAAATCTATAAAATAAGTAGGCCTAGGTATGAAATCCCAGTGTATAACTGGTACGTGAAGAATACTCATTTTTATTAAATTCTAATTTTTAAGAACACTCTCTGGTTCTACAGAGCAAGCGTTTAACGGACTATCACTAAATGATTTACCTAAAACCCAGAGGTGCCTTGCAGGGCCGCAACCAAGGGGGGAGGGGGCGCGGGGAGCTGAGCCCCCCCTGAAAAAAATTTTGCTCCCCTACAAAAAATTGGTTTAGCTAATTTGATCCCCTCCTCCTAAAATATTTTTCGCCCCCCTAAGCATTTGCTTCTAGTTGCGGGCCTGGTGCCTAGGTAAAATTCGAACTAATGGAGCCCAGTATAATGCAAAAAAATCTATTATTTTATACCACATCTTCTTAAACTTTTTCAGTCACGCCCCTTTTGGCGTTAGTTATTTTTGTCCACGCCCCACCAACAATGCCGTGTGAAGACTGTTGCCCCTCCCCCCCAAAAAGCTCCAGACGGGACCCTTTGATATCTACAAGCATTTGGGCAGTTTCGCGCTTTTTCGACTCGGTTACTAACTTTCCTCATTAACTGCATTATTTGACGGACGTATCCAGAAATTTCCTCAGGAGGGGCGCCCCAAACTTTCGAACACGCAGTTTCTTTCGATGCGTGGCAAAATCAGAGCAAATATGGAACAGAATAAATATTAATGATGAGTTCAGGGGGATACGGGGGCATGCTCCCCCGGAAATTTTTTGAAAATTTAATTGCAATTTACATCATGTAATTGCAATTATAGTGCTTTTTCAGCAACTTTTTGACGAAATTTTCTTAAAAATTTTTTGCCTCTAATTGTGAGCCTTATAGGCTACAACAATATTGTGGGGCCCATACAAACATCGGGGGGACCGAACTTCGGAGATGCCTTATACGGCACTTCCCACCACGCTTCAAAAAACATGCAAAAAATCTAACAATTTATTTGCAACGTCTTAATCGACTTGGGAAGGATGCAGCTGTTTCGGGGAAACAAGTTTTGATGTTAAACGAAAAAAAGATTTAAAATACACGTTCAATCATTAAGTCACTGTTATGCTCACGCCCCCTTGCAAACCTTTTACGAAATACGTTCACAAAAACTAGGCCGATTTTAAGAGCCTCCCCTAGCCCCCCTACAAACAGTTTTTTTAGAACTAAGGGGGCCGAGCCCTCCCGGCCCTCCCACCAAGGCAACCCTGCTAAAATCGTTTTAACACTTGAACTACTGGCTGTTTTTTGTGCGCAATTAAGCGTCACAATCATAAACTAAAATTTATGACTACGGCCCAGCACAGTGTGACATGACATGGGAAAAAGCTGGAGAAAAGCATCACAAAGAATCATCAATCCATTTGGCAATAATCGGTAGGCCTAAAAGAACAACTGAAGTTTAAAGTAGACCTTACTTAAAGTTATAATAGCCTATGTCATAAATCTGAACTTTTAGCAATACGTTTGACGAACCAATTTTGCATACACATGCATCCTCGCCTGGGTTTCTTACATCCTCGCCTGGGGAAGAGTGATTCTGCCCCCTTTTGGTTAATACGGGTTAGGTAAAGAAAATAAGGTGGGACATGCATAAATCACATTCACAACTAAGATATTCCTATGATGCTGTGATAGCTTATTAGGGTTGTGTATGTTGAAAAGTTCTTGAAATTTTGTATTTTATTTGAATCTTGTGCTTTGCATAATTATCTTATGAAAGTATTTGAAAATAGAAATATACTTTGCGCGGCACGCCTCCACTACGCGGCAGACGTTTTACTCCACTACGCGGCACGCTGCAACTACGCTGCAAATAATCGATAAAAGCGGCAGCGCGGTTGACATTTCTAGCATACAGCTTGGATTTTCATAAAGCCAACTGAAATTTCAAAATACAATCCTTTGCTATTTTCTTCAGGCCTCTTTACCAGACAAAGTGTTTCACGACCCAGTAGTCTAAGACTATTAGCCTATATCTGTACCTGGAAAATTCCCGGTCGCAGCAGCCAGCAGGCTGAGAAGAATTAAACAAGCGTAAATTTTTCTTCGGCTGTGCGCGGCTAAGCAGGGCACATGTCATGCGCAGCGCAAAGCTCCATTTCAATAAAACAAACTAACTTTTGCGCCTCGCTCAGCCTCAGTGTAGACCGGGCTTAAGCGGGCAAGTGTACCTGTTGTGCCTTTGGGAAAGGCGCTTTGCGGTCCTTATCCCCATCTTGTAGTGGTAGACAGGTGGCCGGCAACTCCTCAGCGAGCTCGTCATAGCGCTTTTCTTCACTTTCTGCTTACTAAAGGATATACGCAGCTACCAAATTTATTAAGGGAATTGTGCGAAGCCTACTTTCAACAATGTTGTTTTGCTCCATGTATTCATCCTCCAGCACAGTATAGCAACTTGCGTCGCGTTATTTTTACGCCTCGCTCTCACCTACACCGCAGTTTTTAATTTTGTTTTCCATTTTCTTTTAATTTGCTGCTTGATAGTGTCCAGCAAGCAGAAGTAAAGATAACTAACTTACATAATAAATGAGAAAAAATTAAGCCACTGTAAATCTCAAAACTCGACGTTTTGACGACATAGATTCAGCTGTCATCATCAGCATGTATGCAAGGCAGTACAAAACTGAAAGCTTGCACTGCTGATGATGACAACTTAATCTATATTGTCGAAACGTCTAGTTTTGAGATCTGCAGCGGCTTTATTTTTCCTCCTTAGGCTATGTTGGCCCATATTTATGGCATTCCGAAATAATAAATGAGGTTATTTTCAAATAAGCTGGAATGCGAAATGATCTTGCGCTCTTCGATGAAGCAGTTTGCCCAAGTGCTACTCAAAAGTGCAATTTTGTACGAGCCGGAGGATCAGCTAAGCAGATTTCATGTTGTCTCCTCCTACGTTTTTACTATGTTGCTTGACTTTAGCCCTCTCCCTTTCGAATTAATATTCTGGGTATATTTTATTCGTGGTAGGTTTTACTGTGTACGAGATTGTGGTGCCATAAATATAAACTTGAAACTGGGTAGGTAGCCAAATGATCACGTTTGTAAATCGACCCAAAAGATATTTGAGCAATAGCATCCATCAGGTTATGAGAATAACACGTAGCATTGTTTGATGTGAGACTGCATTTTTGTTGAAAGGTCTGTTCAAAACACAATAACCTGGCACTGCAACAAGAATCACATCCAGCACTGCAAGGGCTTGGTAAAAATTTATTAAGACATTGAAAAATAAATTTTAGTTTGCGAACACATGAAAATTGTCGTCATTTAACTGTGTGATTTGTCGGGGCTTTGTAGCAGTTTCCTCTTCACTGATTCACGTGGAAAAGCATCGTCATTGTAAACTGCAACACAAATGACTTGGGAGTTTTTTTAAATAGGCCTACGCTACTTGAGCAACAATGATTTATCGTAACAAGGGGAGTAGGCTACAGTACACATAAGCTATAAATAGTGAGAAGGGGAGTACAGATAAGTCATAAATAGTGGGAAGGGGAGCGTACACTACTCATAAAGGTACAATTTTTACAATCTGAGCGACAACACTTTCTGGCTAGTGACTAGTGAGCAATTCGCTTTCGTGGAAGTCTTTTGCTATGCTGGGTCACAAAGGAGGGTAGACTGCATGGCCACGTTGAAAAATTACTCTCCTTTTCGCGAGGGAGCTGCAGATGAATTAAAAGCTCGTAAAGCGTAGCAGGCCATCTGTCCACCATTCTGCGATGAGGGAATCCTACCAAGTGCCTTTCCCTAAGGCACAATCAGTAAACTTGCCGTCTTGTTCTCCACACTGTCCCATTAATACGGAGGGTCAAGTAGGTAAACTGTGAATTGTTAAGTCATTGGTTTGACCGGACTAGGAATCAAACCAGAGACATCTGCAGAAGCTGACGCTCTTACCACTGAGCTGTTCTCCACAACTTCACATTGGTCACTCACTCACCTGCACGGGCGGCCTTGGTCAAACTTTTTAACGGAGATACAACTTTCATTAGACTTTCAAAAAAACATCTCATCGAGTCTTCGTGATGTAACCAAGAGGACGACGTCATGCTTGAATGAAGCTCCGCTGAATCAAACGATTATTCATGACGTAAACTTTATCCAGTTTCATCTTTATTCTCCAACTACGAGAAAGCGATCACAAAACTATAACGAGCTCGCCTACGAATGGTCGGCCATCTGTCTACCACTCTAGGAAGAAAAGTTCCACTAACGTCTTACCTAATGGCACAACAAGTAAACCTGCTGGCTTGTTCTCGGCACTGTCTCCTCATTGTTGTGAACTTTAAAAGTTATTAGTTTGACCCATTCGGAATGAAACTCGAAAGGCAGACGCTTTTACCACTCGGCTATCTCAGCTGTTGCGTCAAAGTACAGTGAGCCTTACCTGAGGGAAGTGATGCAAGCGAAGAATCTGGGTTATGTTGGTCGAAAACTGATCCATGATCGCCAATTGGTTCAAGTCTCTCTGACAACCAGCGGCTGTTCAACTTCCGACGAACCTGACATTCGTTTAAACTTTTCATCCACAAAACTCGAGACGAACCTGCAAAAATACATAACACTAACGCGCTACCAATAGGCTACACAACATCAACTCGCCACCAGTACACAACATCAACTCGCAACCAGTACACAACATCAACTCGCTACCAGTGCACAACATCAACTCGCCACCAGTACACAACATCAACTCGCAACCAGTACACAACATCAACTCGCTACCACTACACAACATCAACTCGCTACCAGTACACAACATCAACTCGCTACCAGTACACAACATCAACTCGCAACCACTACACAACATCAACTTGCAACCAGTACACAACATTAACTCGCAACCAGTACACATCAACTCGCAACCAGTACACATCATCAACTCTCAACCACTACACAACATCAACTCGCAACCAGTACACAACATCAACTCGCTACCAGTACACAACATCAACTTGCAACCAGTACACAACATCAACTCGCTACCCGTACACAACATCAACTCGCTACCAGTACACAACATCAACTTGCAACCAGTACACAACATCAACTCGCAACCAGTACACAACATCAACTCGCAACCAGTACACAACATCAACTCGCAACCAGTACACAACATCAACTCGCAACCAGTACACAACATCAACTCGCCACCAGTACACAACATCAACTCGCAACGAGTACACAACATCACCTTGCAACCAGTACACAACATCAACTCGCTATTAGTACACAACATCAACTCGCCACCAGTACACAACATCAACTCGCTACCAGTACACAACATCAACTTGCCACCAGTACACAACATCAACTCGCAACCAGTACACAACATCAACTCGCAACCAGTACACATCAACTCGCTACCAGTACACAACATCAACTTGCCACCAGTACACAACATCAACTTGCCACCAGTACACAACATCAACTCGCAACCAGTACACAACATCAACTCGCCACCAGTACACAACATCAACTCGCTACCAGTACACAACATCAACTCGCAACCAGTACACAACACCAACTCGCAACCAGTACACAACATCAACTCGCAACCAGTACACAACATCAACTCGCTACCAGTACACAACATCAACTCGCCACCAGTACACAACATCAACTTGCCACCAGTACACAACATCAACTCGCAACCAGTACACAACATCAACTCGCTACCAGTACACAACATCAACTCGCAACCAGTACACAACATCAACTCGCAACCAGTACACAACATCAACTCGCAACCAGTACACATCAACTTGCAACCAGTACACAACATCAACTCGCAACCAGTACACAACATCAACTCGCAACCAGTACACAACATCACCTTGCAACCAGTACACAACATCAACTCGCTACCCGTACACAACATCAACTCGCCACCAGTACACAACACCAACTTGCAACCAGTACACAACATCAACTCGCAACCAGTACACAACATCAACTCGCAACTAGTACACAATATCAACTCGCAACCAGTACACAACATCAACTCGCTACCAGTACACAACATCAACTCGGTACCAGTACACAACATCAACTCGCAACCAGTACACAACATCAACTCGCAACCAGTACACAACATCAACTCGCTACCAGTACACAACATCAACTCGCTACCAGTACACAACATCAACTCGCTACCAGTACACAACATCAACTCGCAACCACTACACAACATCAACTCGCTACCAGTACACATCAACTCGCTACCAGTACACATCAACTCGCAACCAGTACACAACATCAACTCGCTACCAGTACACAACATCAACTCGCTACCAGTACACAACATCAACTCGCTACCAGTACACAACATCAACTCGCAACCAGTACACAACATCAACTCGCTACCAGTACACATCAACTCGCTACCAGTACACATCAACTCGCAACCAGTACACAACATCAACTCGCAACCAGTGCACAACATCAACTCGCTACCAGTACACATCAACTCGCCACCAGTACACATCAACTCGCAACCAGTACACAACATCAACTCGCTACCAGTACACAACATCAACTCGCTACCAGTACACAACATCAACTCGCTACCAGTACACAACATCAACTCGCAACCAGTACACAACATCAACTCGCTACCAGTACACATCAACTCGCTACCAGTACACATCAACTCGCAACCAGTACACAACATCAACTCGCTACCAGTGCACAAAATTGACTCTTAATCACACGACATTAACTTCTCATCACACAACATTAACTTCTCATCACACAACATTAACTTCTCATCACACAACATTAACTCTTCATTACACGACATTAACTCTTCATCACACAACATTGACTCTTCATCACACGACATTAACTCTTCATCACACGACATTAACTCTTCATCACACAACATTAACTCTTCATCACACGACGTTAACTCTTCATCACAAGACATTAACTCTTATCACACGACATTAACTCTTCATCACACAACATTAACTCTTCATCACACAACATTAACTTCTCATCACACAACATTAACTCTTCATTACACAACATTAACTTCTCATCACACAACATTAACTCTTCATCACACAACATTAACTCTTCATCACACAACATTAACTCTTCATCACACAACATTAACTCTTCATCACACAACATTAACTCTTCATCACACGACATTTACTCCAGAGCTGGGATATGCGCAAACTAGTGCGCAAATTTCGCAATTGCGAAATTTGAATTGCGCTTTACCGGACTTTTTTGCTTGCGCAATTTGCGTTTGTGCTTTTCATATATTTTTTCTTGGTAACGCAATTTGCATTTGCGCTTTTAAGGTCTTTTTTTTCGATTGCGCAATTTGCATTTGCGCATCGTTTATTTAAAATTTAATTGCGCTTTACTTGCGCATTAAATTTTCTTTGAAGTGCGCAACCGCAAAGCCAGGTTACCTTTCCAAAAATAAATAAATCGGTTTCGGTCGAATAATTTTACGGCAGTTGTATTTTTTGGTCGCACCGACACCGCAGTTTTGTCACAAGTTAAAAAACCACGTGGAATCGGCAAGCAGCAGCTTTGGTAGGTTATCCTACGGAAATAGTTTACAGTTTATTTCCACTCATAATAGGAAATAGGCCCTACAGGAAAGCCTACAGCATTTAATACCAATCGGCATAAATAAAGATAGGCCTACGGTAGTCTACCAAGTATGTAGTAATCAGTTCTGCCAAGCTTTTAAGTTTTCAGATGCAGCCGGTTTCAGATGTTGGAGTTCAAAAATAAACTGTTTGTCCCATTTTGCTTAGCATTTTAAGACTATTCCAGTATTCTTATGCTAACTAACTTATTGTCTATAGTCTCAAGGAAACAAGCAATACGGGACAAAGAGGTCAGGTTTGAACTTTAGTATGTCAGAAACCGCTGCATTTGAAAACGTGACACGAGAAACCTGGCAGAACTGATACACATATTTTTCTCAATTTTTTAAAAATGAATGCAGCCAGGCCGGAGACTTCTTATGTCTGATGTGCTATTTGCCTAGTGCTTTGAATTTTCTTCGTTGCAAGGAATAAAATTTTCTACTGTGCTACTAGCCTAGTGTTTGGGTAATGGCTCATGGGTAGCCTAGCTACTGCAAAGTGAATTTTGTACCGATTAGCTTTAGTTAACCTAAGGTTGTGCCAAAAAAAAATAGAGATCATAAGTAAAAACATACTGAATGCTTTAATCATTATTTCCTTCGACCGATGACAACTCCTGTTGTACATACAGGACTAAAACCCCCAGGCATTGTCATTTTTACCGTTAGTTAGGGGTGGATTCTAGTTACTATTTGAAATATTTTTGCAACTTGTTTCCACCAATAGGGTATCTTAGTTAAGTCCTGAGTTACGAAAACCAATATTGCAGTTGCGTTGTATCAAAACGATTTGTGGTTGCGCAATTTGCGTTTGCGCTTTTAGTCTGGAAAATTTGGGTTGCGCAATTTGCGTTTGCGCTTTTAGTCTGGAAATTTTGGGTTGCGCAATTTGCATTTGCGCTACATGTCTATAAAAATACGGTTGCGCAATTTGCATTTGCGTTTTATGCTTCCAAAAATTCGGTTGCGCATTTTGCTGCTGCGTTTTGTGCTTGAAAAAAACCGGTTGCGCAATTTGCGTTTGCGCTTTGAACTTTTTTTTTAGGGCCCGGCTCTGATTTACTCTTCATCACACGACATTGACTCTTCATCACACGACATTAACTCTTCATCACACAACATTAACTCCTCATCACACAACATTAACTCTTCATCACACAACGTTAACTCTTCATCACACAACATTAACTTTTCATCACACAACATGAACTTTTCCTCACACAACATTAACTCTTCATCACACGACATTAACTCTTCATCACAAGACATTAACTCTTGATCACACAACAACAACTCTTCATTAGTGCACAACATTAATTCTTCATCACACAACATTAACTTTTCATCACACAACACTAACTCTTCATCACACGACATTAACTCTTGATCACGCGACATTAACTCTTCATCACACAACATTAACTCTTCATTAATACACAACATTAACTCTTCATCACACAACATGAACTCTTCATCACACAACATGAACTCTTCATCACACAACATTAACTCTTCATCACACAACATGAACTCTTCATCACACAACATTAGCTTCTCATCATACAACATTAACTCTTCATCAGTACACAACATTAACTCTTCATCACACAACATTAACTCTTCATCAGTACACAACATTAACTCTTCATCACACAACATTAACTCTTCATCAGTACACAACATTAACTTGTCATCACACAACATTATCTCTGCATCACACAACATTAACTCTTTATCACACAACATTAACTTCTCATCACACAACATTATCTCTGCATCACACAACATTAACTCTTTATCACACAACATTAACTTCTCATCACACAACATTATCTCTGCATCACACAACATTAACTCTTCATCACACAACATTAACTCTTCATCACACAACATTAACTCTTCATCACACAACATTAACTCTTCATCACACAACATTAACTTGTCATCACACAACATTATCTCTGCATCACACAACATTAACTCTTTATCACACAACATTAACTTCTCATCACACAACATTATCTCTGCATCACACAACATTAACTCTTTATCACACAACATTAACTTCTCATCACACAACATTATCTCTGCATCACACAACATTAACTCTTCATCACACAACATTAACTCTTCATCACACAACATTAACTCTTCATCACACGACATTAACTCTTCATCACACAACATTAACTCTTGATCACACAACAACAACTCTTCATTAGTGCACAACATTAATTCTTCATCACACAACATTAACTTTTCATCACACAACACTAACTCTTCATCACACGACATTAACTCTTGATCACGCGACATTAACTCTTCATCACACAACATTAACTCTTCATCACACAACATGAACTCTTCATCACACAACATTAGCTTCTCATCATACAACATTAACTCTTCATCAGTATACAACATTAACTCTTCATCACACAACATTAACTCTTCATCAGTACACAACATTAACTCTTCATCACACAACATTAACTCTTCATCAGTACACAACATTAACTTGTCATCACACAACATTATCTCTGCATCACACAACATTAACTCTTCATCACACAACATTAACTCTTCATCACACAACATTATCTCTGCATCACACAACATTAACTCTTTATCACACAACATTAACTCCTCATCACACAACATTATCTCTGCATCACACAACATTAACTCTTCATCACACAACATTAACTTCTCATCACACAACATTAACTTCTCATCACACAACGTTAACTCTTCATCGTACAACATTAACTCTTCATCACACAACATTAACTCTTCATCAGTACACAACATTAACTCTTCATCACACAACATTATCTCTGCATCACACGACATTAACTCTTCATCACACAACATTATCTCTGCATCACACAACATTAACTCTTTATCACACAACATTAACTTCTCATCACACAACATTATCTCTGCATCACACAACATTAACTCTTCATCACACAACATTAACTCTTCATCACACAACATTAACTCTTCATCACACGACATTAACTCTTCATCACACAACATTAACTCTTGATCACACAACAACAACTCTTCATTAGTGCACAACATTAATTCTTCATCACACAACATTAACTTTTCATCACACAACACTAACTCTTCATCACACGACATTAACTCTTGATCACGCGACATTAACTCTTCATCACACAACATTAACTCTTCATCACACAACATGAACTCTTCATCACACAACATTAGCTTCTCATCATACAACATTAACTCTTCATCAGTACACAACATTAACTCTTCATCACACAACATTAACTCTTCATCAGTACACAACATTAACTCTTCATCACACAACATTAACTCTTCATCAGTACACAACATTAACTTGTCATCACACAACATTATCTCTGCATCACACAACATTAACTCTTCATCACACAACATTAACTCTTCATCACACAACATTATCTCTGCATCACACAACATTAACTCTTTATCACACAACATTAACTCCTCATCACACAACATTATCTCTGCATCACACAACATTAACTCTTCATCACACAACATTAACTTCTCATCACACAACATTAACTTCTCATCACACAACGTTAACTCTTCATCGTACAACATTAACTCTTCATCACACAACATTAACTCTTCATCAGTACACAACATTAACTCTTCATCACACAACATTAACTCTTCATCACACGACATTAACTCTTCATCACACATTAACTCTTCATTAGTACACAACATTAACTCTTCATCACACAACATTAACTCTTCATCACACAACATGAACTCTGCATCAGTACACAACATTAACTTTTCATCACACAACATCAACTCTTCATCAGTACACAACATTTAACTTCTCTACACACAGCAATAACTCTTCACCAATTCACAACATTAACTCTTCATCACACAACATAAACTCTTCATTAGTACAAAACATTAACTCTTCATTAGTACACAACATTAACTCTTCATCACACTACATTGACTCTTCATCACACAACATTAACTCTTCATCACACGACATTTACTCTTCATCACACGACACTAACTCTTCATGACACCACATTAACTCTTGATTAGTACACAACATTAACTCTTCATCACACAACATGAACTCTGCATCAGTACACAACATTAACTTCTCATCACACAACATTAACTCTTCATCAGTACACAACATTAACTTGTCATCGCAAAACATTAACTCTTCATCAGTACACAACATTAACTTGTCATCACACGACATTAACTCTTCATCACACAACATTAACTCTTGATCAGTACACAACATTAACTCTTCATCACACAACATGAACTCTGCATCAGTACACAACATTAACTTCTCATCACACAACATTAACTCTTCATCAGTACACAACATTAACTTGTCATCGCAAAACATTAACTCTTCATCAGTACACAACATTAACTTGTCATCACACGACATTAACTCTTCATCACACAACATGAACTCTGCATCAGTACACAACATTAACTTCTCATCACACAACATTAACTCTTCATCAGTACACAACATTAACTTGTCATCGCAAAACATTAACTCTTCATCAGTACACCTTAACTTCTCATCACACAACATTAACTTGTCATCACACGACATTAACTCTTCATCACACAACATTAACTCTTGATCAGTACACAATATAGGCCTAATAACCATACTAACCTTTTTTGTTAATATTTCTTTGTTTATGGAGAAGAGCTTTTCCAAGATGCAACAAATACTGCAGGGACGCATTTCGATAAAAATGCATAAAGCTTCGACAATTTCCCGACTCTAAAAGAAAATGTTTGATAAACCAAGCAAGTCATGTAAGTCACTTAAGTTAGTCATGTAATAGTGCAAGTGACATGAGTTATCTCGTAACAGTGCAAGTCACATAAGTAGGTTATATGACAATGTAAGTCACAGTACGCGACTTTTCGACGTGACAGATTCTACGTGAAACGACTCAGCGTGACCGACTCGTTCGTTGGGACGATTCGACGTTGTGAGCGGACGAAGTTATCGCGTTTCGCGCTAGAATGTGCGAAAAGAAGTACTCACCACGTTTTAACAGGGCTAAAAGTAAGCAATAAACCATTTTATATCTACGGCTTTATGAAAGTTTCGCGAGATATTATTTTAATAAAGTTCAAAATTGTTCGACGTAAGTTTAACCAAAAAGTAATGAGAAGACTGTTTTACAACTTTTAGAATTTGATTTCGTTTTATAACATGAAATACAATTGCGCGTTTAACAAGAAATTAACAAGTGCTGCGACTGCACTTTGATTTTAATTTTTTGATCAATATGCAGCAACAAATGTGTATTAACTGAATGTAAAAAAGACTAAATATACACAAAAAATTTTTGTTGACGAAAAATGTACCCGCGTTAAGGTCAAGGCTACGGATGTGCCGGATACCGGATATATATCCGGCACTTTTTGAGGTATCCGGCCGGATAGTACTTCGGTATTCGGCCGGAAACCGGATATCTTCAAAGTTCAGGAAAATTCCTTAGAGCAGACTCCATAAAAATAAAAATGACCTTTTCGATCTATGTGAAAAAATTTGGTGCAAGTTTGAAAACTTCAATTTTGTTTGGATTTTACAAAATGTAGAACCGAGTCCAAACCTCAGACTGAGTCGATAATTTTTTATATCAAGTGGATTTAAATTTAGTTTACAAGTTTTTTTCGGCGTTGCAAGTTTTGTCATCAGGAAAGCCACTTCAATGGTGTAGCAGTAGGTAGCAGGACTGCGACCTGGAGCTCTATCATTTTGCCGAACTCGAAAAAATATTTTTTCTGACTTTGAACTCGCATAAAACTGTTCGAGTTCAATAGAAAGATATCTAAATTATTGAAAAGAAATAAAAAATCACTACGAAATATAGTTTGTTGTTCAAGTAGTCACAATCCGTGTAAATTGAAGTTATGATTTTACCAAAAGAAAAGCTGCATGTTGTTTATTTGTTCATGCCATTGAGACCTATAAACTCGAACTTGAACTCGAACGCGCTGAACTGGGTCATTTTTGCCGAACTCGAAAAATAAAATTCTTAGAACTTGGACTAGCAAATATCTCTTGAACTCGAACTCGGTTAAAAATCGATCGAGTTCGCAGCCCTGGTAGGCTGTAATCAATCGGCATCAAACCGAGACGGTATAATTTTGATGACCACCACCGTTATCTCCCGTGAAGAACATGTAAATGATTTACGTTTAAAAGCCTGTCTTCTGTCCTATAACTTGCACGTTTGCTTTTTGTTCGAAATGAAAAAAATAAACGCAATGAGCAACCGACATAGGTGCCAATTTTTTCTCGAAGGCAAACGACAGGGGAAGAGAATTTTTATAGAAACTTTGTTTTCTAAGTTCAAAAAACGACGTTTCAAGGTACCAGTAGCATTGTCATGGATGTGCTTCTGGTTTTAAATGTTGTGCGGTTTGGTAACGTTAGGTAAGTTGAAGTCTTTAATTCAACGTCCTTAGTTCATCAATTGGTTGTTTCTGTTAAAAATTTGACGTAATTCATCCACCATTGCAGATTTACGGCAGGATTGATTTTTTGCAATAATTTTACATTTACTATAAACCTTGCGTTTCTAGTAGCTTTGATGATAGCGCAAGGTAAGTGAAAATTCAAACTTGCCTTTTACCAACCGCTTTGCGTAGTGGTTAAAGACATCGCTATTGGTGTGCGGTACACGAAATTTGGGCGCGCGAGAGCATGTGGGCGCGAGGACGTTTGGGCGCAGTGCCATATGGGCGCGAAATACGTGAGAATGACTTCTGGCACTTCCATCAGCCTTATTTAAAGCATGAAGATGAGAAATTTGTTTATTTGCAATTCGTACTTCACTTTTTTTAGAATGTGTAATCGTCACTTCTGATGATGGGAATCGCATGCCCACCTTAATAGGTATAAAAGTTGTAGCGCAATCGCTTCCGCAATCGCTCCAATGCCTTATGTATAATCAGAGCTGGGCACTGGGTACTTTAAAAAGTAACGACGATATCGGTACCGATACTTTGCTAAAAAGTACCGTCGGTAGCGATAACGGTACATTTTTGAAAAAGTAACGACGATATCGTTACTAGGTACCGATTTTCGGTACTTTTCAAAAGAAAATTTTTTCTTAAAAATTAATTTTTGTTTTGGTTTACGTCTTCCAAAGCAACGAAATTAAAACATTATCAAGCTTTTTGTCGCATCTGGTGCTAGTGTAAGATCTGAGTTGTAGTCACGCGCGAATCTTGATACTGCAAGCAAATACTTCGGTTATATCCACAAGGCGACAGCGGCACGCTCTCTAAAACAAGCATTCTCATGCATGGCAACATCCATAATCTGTTGATATCTGGGATTAGTTATGAGGCCAGGTATAACTAAGGAGTATCACTTTCAGAAACTCGCCCTGGAGAGCAGAAAAGTTTGTCACGCTCTTGTTTATCTGGCTACGTTGCTACATTCGAACAATACTAAGGACGTAAAAGAGCTTATGGCCTATATACGAAAAGATGTTGCAAAAGTTTTTGCAGTGCGAAGTGCAAACTTCATCATTGCATTGAAGGAGAATGTTTTCATTTTTAACGCCACTTTCAGTAGAGGTTGATGTATCAGTAGCAGTATACTCAGAACTTTTAGATGAGTCAAAATCTGCATTTTTCTCAGAATTTGCAGGTCTATAGTTTGACTTTGATTTAGTGACACAGAAATATTTTTTTTCACATAGGTGTAGTCTAAACCAGCGGTCTTCAACCTCTCTTACACAATCGCCCCTTTTTGAAAAGTGTGGGTCCAAATTGCCCCCACAAAGCATTGAGGAGCAAAAATAAAAAAGGTCTACACGTCCGCAGATCTACTATTTTTCCACTGAAAATTGGTGAAGAGCAAAAAAAAGATCTGCAAGCGGCCCGCAGTTTGCCCAGCTCTGGCGTTGGAGAATTTTTTTACAATTTTTTTTTAAATTTCGTTATTTGCAACGCGGGATGTGCCCGATAGCAAATTTGCCGGATACCGGATATCCGGCAAATCTACCCTACCGGATATCGGGAAGGGGGCCGCAGCCCGGTGGTTTCCGACCACTGATCTACAACAACATGGTTTTGCGATACTTTTTGAAGACGCTTTTCGCGGAAAATCACGAAAATTTTTTCGCTTTTTCTCTCTTAAGTTTCTTCAAAAAAAGTTACCGAAATATCGAGTAAAACGGTCTAAAAAGTAACAACAATACCAAAAACGGTACATTTTTAAAAAAGTATCGACGGTACCGATAACGGTACTGCCCAACTATGTGTATAATGTGCTGTCTTCAACAGTCATGTTTCAATATTGCTTCTTTAATGACATGCTTGGCTTCGGGTTGCTACCTTTAAATTAACCTTCAACCTAACTGCCTAACTAAACACTAAACTCAAAATTCTGCACTGACCCAATTACTTCAAATTAGTGAGGTATATAATAAAAATAATAATAAGTAAGGAGTTGTAATAAATAACTGAACTTGAAAGAACAGATCGACGAGGAAGACTAGGTATTATATGAGCTTGCGCTCTTCAAGTCAACAGCCACACAATCATGCGTGAAATGTGGTCAGCCAAGTCATGATTTGAACCCGTGATGTTTGGTTTCAAAGCCCAACGCCAAATCCGCTCAGCCATCTCATTTGATGATGGTTCAGTACATAAAAATCAAACTAACAAAATAGTGGCAATTACTTTTTCAATCATTAGCAAAACATGGTTATTTCAAAAACTATTGGCTATACAAACAAAGCAATTTACCGTAACTCTAACAGCAACAAAAAATTTTATACAATTACCCAGTAACTTTCAAAATTTCTGGCAAACTTGTGGGTTGTGCAAAACTTAAATTTAGAACTTTTGGCCTATGTACATTGAAGAAATGCTGGCTCAGTAGCTGCTAGACTATGTCAGCCTATCTGCAATCCACAAAGGCTTACCGCAAGACTGCTTTGTCTGTTTGTAGTCTGCATTAAAACACTAAACTGCCGTACACAAATAATTCCACATCGCTTAGCTGACTACCTCTAGTACTAGTACCCTTGCCCAAACCATACACAGTCATAACTAGTCGGTTAGATTAGGCCTGCCGCATGTGGTCTATCGTCTGGTACTACCCGCATCTAAATTTTTGATTCAGTTTATTTGCCAAGTGATTGTATTATGCTGCTAACATCGGAAGAACTTGTTTTGTTTTTAGATATACTATGGCTGCTCTGCAAGATGCAAAATAAGGGCTGTAATTATCTATCAATACCGATATGTTGGTAGAATTAAACTGCACAATACAAGCAAATTATCAGAACCAAATTATGGCAAATTTTGAACAAATATCACACGAATGCGGTAATTTTTCACTCCGGATCCTGCTCCTGCAACAATTGGAAACTTATGACTCCGGCTCCGGCTGAAACATTGAAACTCCTGCCGGAGTCGACTCCGGTTATCCGGTTTGTGTACATCTCTGCCCTACACGGCATTCAATTTTAATCGCCAACACATGGTTTCTCACCTACCAAGCATAAGAGTTTAATTTTTGTTTCTTTTTGTTTATTCTCACCTTCAAGAGTTTATTGTTTACTTCTAGCACTTCTAAAACGTGATGATTACGTCTTTTCGCACATTCTAGTGCAAAAGGCGATAATTATGTCCCCTCACAAATCACACCTTTCCATGCTGAATCATCTCAACGTCGAGACGTCCCAACGCCGACTCGTCTCAACGCCGAAATGTCCCACAGTCGAATCGTCCTTCCGACGAGTCGATCACGCCGAGTCGTTTCACGTAGAATCGGTCACATCGAAAAGTCCTGCCCCGTGTATGTCACATAAGTCAGTGATGTAATAGTGCAAGTCACATAAGCTAGTCATGTCATGTAATAGCGCAAGTCACATAAGTTAGTCAAGTAGTAGTGCAAGTCACATGAGCTAGTCATGTCATGTAATAGCGCAAGTCACATAAGGTAGACAAGTAGTAGTGCAAGTCGCATAAGCTAGTCATGTCATGTAATAGCGCAAGTCACATAAGTCAGTGATGTAATAGTGCAAGTCACATAAGCTAGTCATGTCATGTAATAGCGCAAGTCACATAAGTTAGTCAAGTAGTAGCGCAAGTCACATGAGCTAGTCATGTCATGTAATAGCGCAAGTCACATAAGTTAGTCAAGTGGTAGTGCAAGTCACATAAGCTAGTCATGTCATGTAATAGCGCAAGTCACATAAGTTAGTCAAGTAGTAATGCAAGTCACATAAGCTAGTCATGTCATGTAACAGCGCAAGTCACATAAGTTATTCAAGTGGTAGTGCAAGTCACATAAGTTAGTCAAGTAGTAGTGCAAGTCACATAAGCTAGTTATGTCATGTAATAGTGCAAGTCACATAAGTTAGTCAAGTAGTAGTGCAAGTCACATTTTAAGCTAGTTATGCAGTGGTGCAAGTCACATTTTAAGCTAGTTATGCAGTGGTGCAAGTCACATCTCATCCTTTAGCTGACGTCAACTTAGCTTTGTATTTACAAATTCACCTCAAACTTTTTTCAACTTGATCAAAATCTTGCGATTAAATTCCATTTTCAACCAACTTACAAGTGCGCGATGCTAGAGATCAAAAATGTTATCATATGAAAAACTACACTCACCTGTTTCGATCTCTTGTGCAGCTGTTTGACGCCTCGGTTCCCCTTCATTATTAAACTTAAATGAAGTCTCAACTTGCGTAGAAGCAGACATATCAAACCCACACTGCACAATTGTCTTGTCTTCATTCACAACTCCTAACATTTCACAACCTTGAATCTCTGTCGAAGATTCGTCACTTTCACTGCTAGACACGATTCTTCTCCGTTTAATTTGTGAGCAATTGATCGACGATTTGCGCTTCTTGGAAATTCTACTAGATCTCCTTAATTTTTCTTTTGAATGCAGATCTGCCTTCAGTGTCAAAGTTCCATTTGCAGCAAGCGACTTGTCTGAATGACTCGAATTTGATGGTTTCGATTTAGTGGATGGTTTTGATGTGACCTTTGACTTGCAACTTGGTTTCAACTTCTCGAACATGTCCGGAGACGGACCGGTGATGGTTGATGACAAAATCTTTGACGATCGTAATTTTCTACTTTGATGGAGATGAATTGAGGCTTGAGATGATTGCGCCCCCACAATTTGTCTGCTCGATCGCTTTGATTTCATGGATGGATAGAGGGCATCGGAAGATTCTGGCTCATTGAATAAATTGTTAGTCAAATGTGGCTCAACAGTTTGTTTTGAAGTAAACGACAGTGACTCGGCTAAATCATTTCTTTCAATCATTCGATTTGCCTTGATGTCAAGTTGAGCTTTCAAATAACGTGTGGTTGATTTATTTGACAAAAGTGGTTGAGATTGCAGCATGGTGGACAGTCTCGAGGAGGAATAAGATTTAATAGGCGTCTCGGAAGCTGATTGCAACTTGGTGGAAGATTGCAATTTCAGTTGAGATTCCATAGATCCTTGCATCTTCGGGATCAATGATTTTGTGGATGGCTGAGTAGAGACAGTTGAAGATTCTGTAGACAGTTGGCGAATTTGTTCTAACTTTGCAAATGATTGAGATTTGATCAAAGAAAGAGATTCTGCGGATAGAACTGACTTGGTTGAAGCAGATGGTTCGACCTCGAGAGTTTCTTTGGTCGATGTTATGGACGCTGTCACTGACTGTGATGTAGGTAGGTATGAGTTAAGCATATGAGGGATTTTAGGGGAAGGCTTCGTCTTTGAACTTGGCTGCAGATTAGTAGATGGTTGTGGCGATGAATACAGTTCAGTGCATCGGAGCTGACATGGCAGTTTCCACGTAATTGCAGGCTGGTGAATGCTGGCTTCACATAATAGCGACCGTTGTGATTTTGGTTCAATTAATTGCTGCTGAGCGGTTGCAGTGCAAGATTCCGTTGGTAGCAGGGCTCGAGCCAGACCAGTGCTGGTGTGCGACTTACTAGATGGCTGCGGAAAAGTACTAACTGGTATTTCCATAAACGATTGCCGTTGAACCTTGGCAGATGGTTCTCTGGGAGGTTGTTGGTGAGGTTTGGTATTTGACTGGGTTGGTTGCCCATGAGCCTCGGTATGAGCATTGATACACGAATCTCCATACGCTGTGATGACTTTGCTTAATGACTCAATGTATGGTCGCTGATTGGTTGTGGTAGGTTTGGTATACGACTCAATGGATGATTGCTGCTTGGTTTTGATGTGCGACTCAATGGTCGGTTGCTTATTAGTTGTGATAGCTTTGGTATGCGACTCAATTGTTGGTTGCTGAGTGGTTCTGGTAGGTTTGCTTTGCGACTCGATGGATGGTCGCTGATTGGTTGTGGTAGTTTTGGTATGCAACTCAATAGATGGTTGCTGATTGGTTCTGGTAGGTTTGATATGTGACACAACGCATAGTTGCTGATTGCTTCTGGTAGTTTTAGTACGCAACTCAATGGTCGATTGCTGATTGGTTCTGGTAGTTTTGGTATGCAACTCAATGGATGGTCGATCATTAGTTGCGGAAGTCTTGGTATGCGACTCAATGGATGGTTGCTGATTGGTTCTGGTAGTTTTGGCATGCAACTCCATGGATGGTCGCTTATTAGTTGTTGTAGTTTTGTCATGCGACACAACGGATGGTTGCTGATTGGTTTTGGTGGTCTTGGTATTCAACTCAATGGATGATCGATGATTAGTTGTGGAAGTTTTGATATGCGACTCAATGGATAGTTGCTGATTGGTTCTGGTAGTTTTGGTATGCAACTCCATGGATGGTTGTTGATTGGTTCCGGTAGTTTTGGTATGCAACTCAATGGATGGTTGCAGATTAGTTTTGGTAGTTTTGGTATGCAACTCAATGGATGGTCGATGATTAGTTCTGGTAGTTTTGGTATGCAACTCAATGGATGGTTGCTGATTGATCCTGGTAGTTTTGGTATGCGACTTAATGGATGGTCGCTGATTGCTTCTGGTAGTATTGGTATGCGATTCAATAGATGGTTGCTGATTGCTTCTGATAGTGTTGGTATGCAACTCAATGGATGGTCGATGATTAATTGTGGAAGTTTTGGTAGGCGACTCAATGGATGGTTGCTGATTGCTTCCGGTAGCTTTGGTATGCAACTCAATGGATGGTTGCTGATTGGTTCTGGTACGTTTGGTATGCGACTTAATGGATGGTTGCTGATTGCTTCTGGTAGTTTTGGTATGCGATTCAATGGATGGTTGCTGATTGCTTCTGGTAGTTTTGTTATGCAACTCAATGAATAGTTGCTGATTGGTTGTGGTAGTTTTGGTATGTGACTCAATGGATGGTTGCTGATTGGTTGTGGTAGTTTTGGTATGCGACTCAATAGATAGCTGCTGATTGGTTCTGGTAGTTTTGATATGCAACTCAATAGATGGTTGCTGATTGGTTGTGGTAGTTTTGGTGTGAGACTCAATGCATAGTTGCTGATTGGTTCTGGTAGTTTTAGCATGTGATCGAATGGTTGGTTGCTGATTGGTTTCCATAGTTTTGGCATGCGCCTCAATGGATGGTTGCTGATTGGATGAGGTAGTTTCGGTATGCGACTCAATGGGTGGTTGCTGAGTGTTTCTGGTAGTTTTGGTATGCGACTCAATGGTTGCTTGCTGATTGGTTCCGGTAGTTTTGGCATGCGACTCAATGGATAGTTGCTGATTAGATGAGGTAGTTGTGGTATGCGACTCAATGGATGGTTGCTGACTGGTTTTGCTAGTTTTGATGTGTGAATCAATGGTTGGTTGCTGATTGGTTCTGACAGTTTTGGCATGCGACTCAATGGATGGTTGCTGATTGGACGAGATAGTTTTGGTACGCGACTCAATGGATGGTTGCTGAGTGCTTCTGGTAGTTTTGATATGTGGTATAATGGTTGGTTGCTGATTGGTTCTTGTAGTTTTGGTAAGTGACTTAATGGATGGTTGCTGATTGGTCCTGGCAGGCGACTCAATGGTTGGTTGCCGAGTTGTTCTGGTAGTTTTGGTACGCGACTCAATGGATAGTTGCTGATTGACTCTAGTAGTTTCCGTATGCGAATCAATGGATGGTTGCTGACTGGTTCTGGTAACTTTGTCGTGTGACTTGGCAAATGGTTCTTGGCGAGCTTTGGTGGCTCTGGTATGCGATTGAATTGATTGATTGGATGCTGTGGTGTTATGTGGTTTTGTAATTGGTGAAGATAATTGGACAAATGAAGAGATGTCATCGATTCTGCGACCTTTTAGTGAAGTAGAATTATTAAAAGATCTTCTATTACTTGATGTCATCCGTGGAGTTTGAAGCACAACATCTCCCCTGAAATTTATTACAATGAAGAAGACATGCACAAATTGCACATCGCCTAAATGCTCATTTTTCCTCAGGGCATAAACTCGTATTTGTGTTTAATCTGCATCGTAATACAAACCACTATCCAACTACAACACCGACAATTTGAACAAAACAAGGAAAGCCTAGACGGTTCTGCCTTAGAAAACGGACAAGGTAATGGACCATAAGCAATTACCAAAAAAAATCAAACCTTTGTCACACTCGCACTATCACACAGAAGCATGTAACGAGTGACAGGGTTATCTCCTCAATATAGTGCCTAGACAACACAGCTCCAGGGAAATATCGCAACTGTGGCGTGCCATTGGCAACACTGTGTCCGTTTTTTTTCGGCCCAGGAATCAAACCCCAGACCTGCCACACCAATAGCGGTGTGCTTTTGAAGAGAGTTAATCGGTTGGTTATCACACCGAAAAATATGTTTAAATTTATGATTTGCAAACAATTACAAAAAGTCGACGTAATGGGGGCTGAAGAGGGCTAAAATCATTGTTATTTAAGCTTGTTATTTACCAAACCACATCCCATAGTGCATAACTTCATCTTTCAAGCCGTAATATGTTGCCAGACTACTACTCATCGCTGGATAATGGATATTGAAGCTTTCAGCTCATGTGGCATTAATTGCACCAATCCTCATGCAAGATTCATTCAGATAAAAACCTAGCCAACCTCAAACAATAATGACAACAATGCCTGACCCATATCTGTCCAAAAGTTGCTTTGTATAAAAACGTGATTCCACTTTAAGCACAGCTCACGAAGAGTAAGACATAAAGCACATGATATCATAAACACAAAAAAGGAAATATAACCACGAAGTTCTAATGTTTCATTTAAAGCAATCTACAAATCAGTCCAATCAAATCGCTGCAAACTATATTTCGTTGCATCTCACCTCACATTATTGCCACCAGATAGATGCGTAATAACCTTGTTTTTTCTTTCCAGTTCTCGTTTCGCTGTTTCCAACAAACTATGAAAATTTTCCTTCAGCACAGCATGCTGCTGTTGCAAGATGGAAAGCTGTATGCAAAAAGAATATCGATTTCATGGGTTTAACATTAATTTCTTGACACAAAAATGCTACAGTGTCAACACAAGCAAAAAATACAATAACAAAAGTTTAATTTTGTATGACGTAGTGTGCCTCGAAATAAAAAAACAGGAAGTTATACAAACAATTTTAGAGAAATGTCTGGCCCACCTTTGAGATGAATCACCTTGAATTGTGTGTAACACAAACACACAAATGCTAAAAACTTAGCAATTTTTCGATAGTTAAAAAAAAATTGTGTCATTTTATAAAAAAACGTATAATATGCAATCATTTACTTTGAATTTGAACAAAGATTTTCAATTTATTGGCTCACAGTTAAAGTCAACCAATATAATACTGTAAAGTCCTAATTTATTTTAACAGACGTTTGGTGGTACAGAATTTGAAGATGGCTTGAAGTAGAAGATTCGTTTTTCCCAAAGCTTTTCATCTGACACTCTTCAGGGGAAATCGTCAGAATGAAGAATAAGTGAACCGAACCGATTTAAAAAGGGAAAGAAAGAGTTCTGATTGGTTAGAAATAGAGAGCTATGATTGGTTGGTTAGAAGTAGCCAATAGAAATCAGACAGAAGAGCTCTGATTGGCTAGAGAGTCAAAGGGTTAAGATAGTTTCAAAGAATAAACGAAATCTTTTTGTTTGCAGAGGATAGGTTTGAGAGATTTAATAAAAGTAATTCTTCATAGTTCACTTATTCTTCATTCTGACGATTTCCCCTGAAGAGTGTCAGATGAAAAGCTTTGGGAAAAACGAATCTTCTACTTCAAGCCATCTCCTAATTTATTATCGGAATCTACTATCTGATACACGAAAGGGCAAACTGAAGAGCAAAACGTTACATTTTTTGAAAATATATAAGCTTGTTGTTATCGCATTTGATTCTACTCACATCTGTAGTTGTTTGAAATAATTGTTGGTGCAAAAAAGAATTCTGTTCTTTCAACTGCTGTTTGTCAATATTCACCTTGAAAAAAACACCAAATTCTGACCAATGGATTAAAAAAAAAGATCAAAAAACACTTATTCGCTAATTTGGCTCACTTCTTGAATGGTTAGACATTTTCCTTCCAATGTGTCATTGAATAATAAATCTTCATAAAGATCCAATGAGCTTATTCTGCTTGTTTCATCCATCACTGTTTCATTCATTACGGGTATTGGTACTTTAAAAAAGCGAAATTATCTCTGATGTTTCATTAACGCCACTGCTTCATCTAAGATGTAAATTTGAAAGAAATGAGAAAGTTTGGGCAAATTTTTCAAATTTTTTGCAAGCTTGCTGACTGGAATAATAATTTTTGCCAGATTTGAATCGAAGTGTTAAAACAAAAGTCAGACTAGATATCCGAAGTATGAAATAACACAAACGTGAAAAGGATTTATAGCATACCAATAAAGTGTTCTAGTGTGTACCTTCTAGGTCCAGAGCTAATAACAAATAAATAAACAATTGGCAAAATACTCATCCGGAACTGCTAATACCAATAACGTCAAAACATAGCCTACTATGATTGTTGTGAACTAAGTACATTTCAAGACCAGATACAATAACCATACACATTATTATTGGTACGTAATGCCAGAAAAGCAAACTTGACAGAACTTTCAAAATTTTACTGGAATTTAATCAACATTGGATACCAACCACACATCAAATGGAGTGTATACTCAAAACCACCCCTTACTGAATGATGCAGCAGCGGCAGATGTCATGTATGCTTATCTGAAAAAATTGCTGTTTTGACCAGAAATGGTGACAGAATAAACATTTCAAAATTATTTCCAAATGCTGACACAGAAACAAATTCAAATTGCAAAATTTAAAAATAGGCAGCGTCGAGAGCACTGGCCCAGTTTCCATGATCACGACGCTGCTGCACCAGACTGCTTGTTTGTTATATGACATAGCTGCTGCACCAGACTGTTCATCGCTGTCATGCTGAACCACTTTCCATTGTCAAGATGCTGCAGCACTAGACTGCTGATTTGTTTCTATAAAAGGTTTGCCGGTGCTCCAAACCACTGTTTCCTATAAGACAGGGGCTCCCAACCTTTGGCTTTCTGCATACCGGTACCATTTCTGGACCTTTTCTGAAGCTGAGTACCACGTACCTTTCATGAATACCGTACTGTTTGACCATAACAACATATAAGAGCTGTGCTAAAAGGTTTACTTTACATACTGAAACGAATACATAATTAAATACAATGTTCATAATACTCGCAGTACTGCGCTGAAGCATATAGGAAGTAACACTGCAGCTCAGAGTAAAGCTTTTGGATGAGGGTAGTTTAAGAATGAACAAAATTTTCATTGCAGAGCTACTCGTGGAAAAGTAGAACAATGGAAGAGTTGCCATCAGTGAATCAAAGAGCAAAAAAAAGTCTTTGACCACACAAGAGCTGGAAATGGGAGATGTAAGTGGAAAGGAAATGGGAGATTTACAGCTCAGATGGCCGAGTGGTATAGAGCGTCTGTCTCTTGAGCTGTAGACTCGGGTTTGATTCCGAGTCGGGTCAAACCAATGACTTTAAAATTGGTATTCACAGTTTCCCTGCTTGACGCCTAGCATTGAAGGAACAGTGTGAATAACAAGCCGGCAAGTTTACTTGTTGTGCCGTTGGGAAAGGCACTTGGCGGGATTCCCCCATCTTGGTGTGATAGACAGATGGCTAGCAACTCCTAAGCGAGCTCGTATAGCGCATTGATTGCTTTCTTGTGATAGAAGAATAAATATGCAACTAACTAACTAAGTGCAATTGCAAAATATAAAAGGCTTTCAGTGTTCCTCACGAAGAGCTGAAGAGCCACGTTCCAAGGGTCAAAAAGCGGTATGGAGTGTGGCTCGCAAGCCACACTTTGCCCAAACCTGATGTACAACAGTCAATTAGATTGCAAAACTAATGATGTTGCTCACAGGCCCCTGAAAATAACAATTACCGGTACAGTGATTCGTTACTCCCAAAATATCTGAAAAATAGGAAAGGTGAAGAACGAAGTTTATGCCTTCTAAAATTTTCTGAATTTGGTAGGAAAATCTTTTGTTCTGTGTTTGAACGGGGGCATAATTTCCACACTTTTTAAGGTGATTTTTTGCCGAACCAATTTGAAGCTGATTGAGAAACAAGAAAATCCCTAGGGGGTCCGGGGGCATGTTTCCTCGGTAATTTTTTGAAAATTGACATGTTGTAATGGCTATTTTAGTGCTTTTTTGATACTTTATTGCCAAATTTTGTTTAAATTTTTTGACCCTAATTCTGAGTGATTCACCAAATATGATGCATTTTGTTTGCACATTTTTCATTATGCGTGCTTAAGGCACAAAGCTTATTGCTATCAAAGAGACACAAAATTATGGAAAAATAAACAAATAACTGAGGTTATTTTCAAATTATATTGAACGGAAAATTCAACATTAATTGAGGGAGACTGCGAAGTGAGCTTGCGCTCTTCAAGTCAGCAGCCACCAGTTACATATGTAAAATGCGATCGACTCCAGCCGTAAATCGAACCTGTCACGTAGGATCTGTCACCTGCGCGCGGTACCACTAAGCCATGTCGCTGACAAAAAAATTGTATACACAAACATTTTTGATAATGCGTGGTGGGAGGATGTATACCCCTCATCCTACCCCCCAGGTTCGCCCCTGGCCATAAGCTACAAAAACCATCAAAAGAGTCTGGCATATTTCAGTCACTTGGCACCATCAATTTTGTTCACTTTCACTAAAAAGCAGAGTCAAAAGGGGAGGGGCGCATGGCACAATGCCACCATTATATGTGCTCCTGAGCCCACTCCATGTATTTCGTGACATGATTATAATTAGAAAAAAGTCAGCTACTGCTTTTAGCGCTATTGATAAATTAGCTGCTGTATTTTAAGATGAAGAGAAAGCTGAAAGAAAAAGCGATTCTATGTCACTAGCCTACTATCTGAAAGTCAAGCAAAGAGTAATGACCTATCATGAAATCTCGCATTTATGCAGATCTAGCATTGTAAAATAATATCTGATAAGTGGAATAAAATTATATTTAACAAGTTATTTACAGTATATGCTTTCTTCAATGATGCGGAATTGGAAGCGGCATACTTTTTGCACTTCCACTTCCATTAAAATATGATCGCTTTCACCGCTTTGAGCTTTTGCTTTCACATCCCTGAATTAAACACAAGCCTACAGCTCCCAAAGCAGAGGCTCTCACTACTCGGCCATCTGAGCTGTTGAAATTACATAATCATTAAGTTATAAAGCAGTCGACCTTCCTTGCCTGACCATTATTAAACCTGCAGTTATTATGGGACTGATATAAAGAGTGAAAATTGCTATATGTTTATCATAAAGCCTCAGGGCCATTGAGAGAGGGGTCCAGGGGGTACCTTTGATATCAGGCCCAGAATTTTGAAAATACCGCGCATAAAAATTGGCATACAAGTGTGAAAGAGTAACTCTTATAGACTGGATGAAGGCAGACAAAGTCTAATATCCTACCTGGTACTGGTAGTCAGTAAACACTATAACAGTTATAGCAGCCTACCAAGAAAAGTCACCACCTGAGGCCTAATGTGATATACCAGATTGTCGCTGCTATTGATATTAGATGAGTACGGTAATTGCTAACTTGCCTAACTACCCACAACACATAAAGTCATTAGCAGATTAGAACAGTTAGAAAGAAAACAACCGAAAGATTTGATCAACTCAAATTTTATTAGTCATTTTGGAGTTTGCATTATGTGAAGATCATCAATATTTGATCAGGATTTGAATTTGATTGATGGATAGATAGCCCATAAATAGCATATGGAGTGCTCTTAACCTGTCAACAATGTCCAACTGTTAGTACCAAATGGCTTTTCAGCTGTCATGATAATTTAACTACAGAAGATCAGAGAATTTCATGACATAATGAAAAATGTGTAGAAGGCCCAGTGGGTCTCATTTAGAGTAAGCCGCCCGCGTCTAGAACAACTCCTTTGCATGAGGCGACAAAAGACGCGGACGACTTGCACTAGACGAGACCCAGCCCGGTCATATTCCTTTATATATGGCTGACTTACCGGTACTATTCAGCTATTGTTGCAAACACGGTTGGGGTTACACCCAGGCCCTGTTGCGTATTTGTTCTGGCAAAGGCTTACTGTCTCTTCATCTTGATCTCACGTTCTTATTAGTTCTTTCTTAACAACAAATCTTCATTACTGTCTTCACTCGTTTAATATAGCTCAGTCTGGTTTACTTGCGGAGATCTCCGTGTACGGAGAGACCACGCCGTATACGCCGAGGGCAGAACTCAGTATACGGCTATATCAATAAAGTATTTATTTTCTGTGAAATACTACTGCTATTTAGTATTTTATGTTGTGGTTTCATTTATTATGCGTTACCAGTGAATTCTAGGTTGAAAAACAAAAAAATGTCAAGCTTAATCGCATTTGTGCGTTTTTGAACCATACTGACTATTTCACCGGAAAATAACCGTGCACAAATTTTTGATGAAATAGGAATTTGTTGAAAGCCGTAACACGTCAACAAGCCAGCCTATAACCACAGATTCTACTCTTAAAGTCCCTAGGTAGTGGAGAATCTATGTATAAATTATAAAATCCCGCATTCCTGGAACGGAAGGTTGTCAGTAGGCTTACTTCCATGTCCAAGCGCTGGTTGTTAAAGTGCTCCACGGAAATCTTGCACTGGCTATCGGGCTGGGTTTACACAAAAGACATAGAAAAGCGGAGAGTTGTTCCTTTATGTGTCTTGCCGCTTGGCTCCACTAAGCTCAATTAATTCACGGAAATGAAAATTCTGATGTCGTATCCCCACATCCGTTTGTACTCCTTTGGCCTTTGCTATCTTCACGGAATGCAGATGGAGGTCTTTTATCTTCTGCATTTATTTTGTTTATTGTACTTTTTTGCGTGTTTATACTTTCAATACGAGAAAACCGACCAAGATTCTATAACGAGCTCGGTTAGGAGTAGGATTGCCGTCTGTGTACCACTTGTCTACCACATTACAGATAGCGTTAAGGACGCAATGGTCCAACATAACTTACTAAACTTGGATGGTTTGGGTAGAAGAGATAGCGTAAAAGACGCAATGGTCCAACATAACCTACTAAAGTTGGATCAGATGACCGTCAAAGCTACCGCAATATTTATGTTTAAGCAAAACGCTGGTTTAAACCTTTCTGCACTTAATCATTTATTCCTCGCCAAATCATACCGATACAACTCTAGAAATAAATCGCAAGTTATCCCTCGGTGTTACTCAACCAAATTAAATCAACAGTCAATTTCTTATCGCCGCCCATCCATTTGGAACTCTTTGCCCGTCAGCATCAAAGATAAAAAGCAAAGTGTTAAAACATTTACTAAAAAGCTTACCAACAACAGTACTTAGCATGTAATCTAATTAGCGATTAATTTTTAAAACTAAGTTTTTGTCCATTCTTGCTGCTGCCCTTCTGTTTTTTTTTTGGTTTATTCAGATTCTTGAGCAAATCTTCACTCATTATCCAAGTCAAGTCTTCATTGCCAACGCTTCCTGTGAGATGTCTCCGTTTATCGACATGCTGTGTCACCTTCCGCAATCGTCAACAACTTCAATCTGCAGTTGTGTTTTTGTTGGCTTCCATGCACTGATGATTTCCTTTTTCCCTCCAAACACGTTCATTTTTAATAATAAGAAAACAGTGAAGAAATTCCACTGCTCTTTTTCTTTGCTAATTATAGACTCAATTTTGACTAATGCGTGCTATTTATCTAAGCATACGTTCTTTGTAGGCCTGTTCGGTCTCTTCAAGCTTCCTTAATTATGTAACCTCTACTAACTCTTGAGTAGCTTTAACTTTCACAAATTTCCTTTTGTTAAGCTTCAAGGTTGGCTGTTTTGTCTCCATAACCTGCATACTCCATAGTCGTTCTTTGTGGTGTGTATCATCCTCTCATCATCTTTCGCTCTGGTCGTGCGGGAAGAGGTTTTTAATTATGTTTAAGTAAGTAATAGTGCTGGAACGAGGACCGAACCTACCGAGAGCGAGACGAGACTGGAAGGTGGATGGAAGGTGGGAGGTTGAAGACTGGATGGAAGGTGGGAGGTTGCCATGCTGCGCTGATGAGACCATAATAAGGTCGAAACGCGTCTGCAGCTGCAAATGAGTGGGTTGCCATGGGGGCTTCTAGTGATGTGGGCTAGTTAGGCTACCGGTAACTTAGTTGTGGGTTAGTAGTTATAGGCTCTTTCATTGGGTATCGTTGTTTGGGGCCAGTCACCTGCTAAAAATAGGGCACAACCTAGAAAACAGATGAAGTCGAGATGTCCAGGTAAAGCAATGCAAAAAAGAGTCTTTACAGTCTGGAATGAGTTTAGCCTGGATTGGCTGTGCGAAGCAAGGCTGACGAGACTTTTGTTATAGTCGATAAATTAACATTATTGGATTAATTATTACATTAATTAATTATATTAATGGATTTTTAAATTTTCTTTGTTGTTAAAAAAGATGCATTTTCAGCAAAATGCGGCTCAGTACAAGGCCTACGTATCAATGCTTAATTTTTTTTTTCTTAGAACTATAATATGAAATATTGGAATTCTGGTCGCTTTGCTGCCCAGTTAAATATTTAATTTTGCAATGGGTTCCTAGTAAATTAAAAGGTTAGACATTCCTGGTCTAGAGTAGATTACCATCGAATGCATGTGCTTAGTGGTTGAAATAGACCAGTTTTCATATATGCTGCTCACAAAAAGAAAGCAAAAGCCTGCAATTCTGCAGGCCTGAACCACAAAGCAAAATGGTCTAAACAAAATATGGCCAAATGTTTTTGCAAAGTGCGAAATCACGCACAATGTTTTACTTTAAGTACCATTGTTGCTTTCGTATCAAAGATCTGAATGCTGTTTCAAATCCAAAATTTTTTCATGTCTCGATCGAGACATGACCATTTTCCGAGACTTTTAAGGTCCGAGACGAGACATTGGCATGGCGAGACCGAGACACTCAAAAACGTGTCTCGAGACCGAGACACGTCTCGAGACATCCAGCTCTGGTAAGTAATGACAAAGTTTAACATAACTACTGCATTGCTAAGTGTTGTACTACGTTAAAATCAGTTTTAGGCAAAATCTTGTCGAATTCTCTGAAAGTAATCTAAAATCTTATCTTTAATCTCAAAAACTCAATATTCTGATAAATTTTGTGGTACTAAAAGCAAACTTTTTATTTTACCGTACTGGTGTTGCACGGATCAGCAAAACTCGCTGTTCTTATCGTGTAAATAGTTTGTGTTACGCTTTTGCTTTGTATCGTTTTGTAGTACATTATGATCTTGACCAGATGCAAATGACACATACGTCCTGTCCACTTGTGTTATTTTAGGTTACTGCGTCGCAGAGCAGTTTTAGTGTCGCGATCACTACTGCGTTTAATGTGTTTGTGTCGTCGGGGGGTAGGTTGGCTGTGATGCTGAGGGTGGAACTTGGAACTATGGGGTTGCATATGTAGAAGGGGTAATACCACAGTAAGCTGACGCCCATTAGAAATCTGACAAACGCGCTCTTTAAAATTAGATTCCCCAATAACCTACGTTCTGTGATGTAAGCAGGGGAAAACAATGCGAATTTCTCTCTTTCAGTTCGATTGCTGCCTCAGCCAAATGTATTAGACTTATACCGTATGTAATCTTACTACAAACGCAAATAATTCATGCAATTTTTGTTTGCATCTGGTCAGGTTTCTGTTTTCGGCGATATCTGTCAACAGCGTATAGGAGCAAGTCTGCATTATTATTATTTTATTTTATTTATTGATTTTTTTGCATACTCCCGTTCACTGTTGACGCTGAAGACGGAAACTTTGTTTCGTTTGTTTATTCTTTGCTTTGCTTTTTTCGCGAAAGTGCGATCACACACTGACTGGGATGCTGGGGTCTTTGTGGCGTTGTGCGGCTTTATCTGGTCGCGACATCGCATCTGTGCTGATGTGGTGCTGAAATGGGATGGGCCTGCGCGGCGTCTCGAAGGTCTCGGCGCCTCAATTGGTGTGTTCGGGCCTTTATTCTGCAGGTGATTCTCTTTTTCTTCTTTTTTTTCTAGGTGTCACGACCATGCGTGTAGTTCTTGTTTTTGTGTGTGTGTGTGTATTACTATCTTCATATCGCATGTTTTAACACGCTTTGTCGTTGAGTCGTTTCCTCCTTTTCTTGAGTTTCTCTTTCTGTAAATGTGTTCGACGGTACCTTCCTTTTTTTCACGAATAAGTTAGTTAGTAGTTAGTAGCATATTTATTCTCCTATCACGAGAAAGCGATCAATGCGCTATACGAGCTCGCTTAGGAGTCGCCAGCCATCTGTCTACCACACCAAGATGGGGGAATCCCGCTAAGTGCCTTTCCCAACGGCACAACAAGTAAACTTGCCGGCTTGTTCTCCACACTGTCCCTTTAAAGCTGAGCGTCAAGCAGGGAAGCTGTGAATACCAATCTTAAAGTCATTGGTTTGACCCGACTCGAAATCAAACCCGAGTCTACAGCTCAAGAGACAGACGCTCTATACCACTCGGCCAACTGAGCTGTTAAAAAGCTTGATTGATTGATTACAGATGGAGGAATCTCGTGAAGCACCCTTGCCAACAGCACAACATACGAACTTTTCGGCTTGCTTCAACACTAGCTGTAAAGCAAGGTCCTTCCTGGGCTACTGAAATTGTTGAGCATGTCATTGCCTATTTTACGCAGAACATCAAGCGGCGAAGCTGTGAATAATGACTTGTAAATAGTGACGGCTTCTTACGATAACATTCATAACCATCATTATACAGGAATATTTTTTTTTTAGATTTAAAAAAGGCCTTTGGCACTGTCTGTCATCAGTCTTCAATCACAAAATTCGATCATTACGGAATACGGGGACCATCGTTGTCACTTTTAATTTCCTTTCTAAAAAGACAGTCGTGTCTCTACAAAACGTAAACTCACAGGTTCGGCCTAATGATTACGGGGTACCTCAGGGCTCTATACTTGGACCACTGTTGTTTCTACTTTATATTAACGATCTTCCTGATACTGTCCAAAGTACGCCGATCTTGTTTGCTGACGACACTTGTCTACTATACCTTCATGGTTCGAAACCTGAATTACTCCAAATTAAGCTAAGTCGCGAAATTTCTCTTGCACAAGAATGGTGCCATGCGAACAGTCTAACTATTAACCCGCAGAAGTGTCATACGCTTTTTATTTCACCTAAAACGAACGATTGTATTCAAGAACTTGCTGTATGTTTAAATGATACTTTGATTTCGACAGAAAAAAGTGCCAAATATTTAGGAGTTATAATTGATGCAAACTTGAATTTCTCTGATCATATAAAAGCTCTTGAGCTCAAAATCTTTAGGGCAGTGGGAATTCTACATAAATTAAAATTTGTTCTACCCTCCAAATCTCTTGTTACCTAGTATTATTCTTTCACTCATTCTCACCTCCTGTATGGCCTAGTTGTCTGGGGATCAACGTTTCTTGCCGCTCTTCAAAACATGGTGATAGGTGGATGTAACTACAATGACAGCGCCACGCCTCTTTATCTAGAATTTGAAGTATTGAAGTTAGCAGAACTATACAAATTAGAGGTTGCAAAATTGGTCTATGACTGTATTCACAACAATATTCCTTATTCCCTCTCTACGATGTTCATCAAAACATCTCAAATTTCCGCACGCACAAGATCCTCTATCAATACAAATAATCTGTATATTCCTTGATATCGTACTAATAAATTACAACGTAGTATAAGGTATCAGGGTGTCAAAATCTGGAACTCAATTCCCTCAGATACCCAGAAATTGCCTAAAAGGCATTTTATTCGCAAGCTAAAATCGCATCTTCTTCAAACATATAATTAACCTATAGTAATAATCTCGTATTTCCCTCTTTCAGTTTCTTTACGTCTCCTGATGTTACTCTCATAAACTTTAATACTACTTCCACTACTGTTACCTTCGGTAGTGAGGGGTGGCTGCTCGACTCGATGACCGTTGAGGTCTGCTCGCAGTGCCCCAGTCGCTAATCGATCGTGTTCCTTTTTCACTTATATTGTAGAAGTATGTGTTTCTTTTGCTGTCGTTGGAGACAAAAACAAGTTTTTTTTCACTTATATTGTAGAAGTATGTGTTTCTTTTGCTGTCGTTGGAGACAAAAATAATTAAGTACCAATAGCAACTTTTAGGTAGTTGGTTTGACCAAACTCAGAATCAAACCCGTGTTTACTAATCCAGAAGCAGCGCCTCAGCAATCTGATTGTAGGAATTAAAATTACGACACGACCAAAGAGCAGCATTTAAATGAAGTGCTTCATCCATGAATATACAAATTGGACAATCGACATACGAGTAGGCAGGGAGTCGAACCAAACCCGAACCGGAGTTTTATAAGCCGGTTTTAAGCTATTTTTGGCGAACCTTAACCGAACCCGAACCGTATTTTTCAAAATCGCAAAGAGCGAACCGGAACTGAACCGAATAATTTGAGTACTTGAAAACCTTAACCGAACCGATTGAAAAAAGCGATTCGCTCCGTGACGTAACACGCGTCACTTTGAAGCTGGTTTGAATTCAAAATAATAGTCACTTATGTAAATAATCTACGCATGGTGAAAAAGTCTTTTACCATTAATTGGTTTTTAGGGATGTGCCTAAAGGAAAATTACTCGGACTCGCCGAGTAACGAGTATTCACATTTACTCGGCCGAGTATCTATTCTGCGACGTCAAGATATGAACTCAAAATCAGGTGAAGAGCAAAAAAAAGGTCATCAGGTCCATATTTCGACTCAAAATCGGGTGCAGAGTAAAAAAAAGGTCAAAATGATAATGCTTTAATGCTCGGTTGAGTATCAATTAATATTTGGACTCGACTCGGCACATCCCTACTGGCCTTACTGCAAGTTAAAATTATGCATTATATTGGCCTGTCAATGCAAAGAAAAATTGCGTTGTACGTTTCATGTTTTAAATTGTGTTACTAGAATTATACCATTTCTTACTGTGAACCTGAACCGGAACTTTATAAACCGGTTTTGAAATATTTTTCGCTGGAGCGAACCCAAACCGAATCGTTTCAATTTATTTGAACCTTAACCGGAACTGAACCGAAATTTGAAATCGCTGTTGAACCCAAACCGAACCTGAAAAATCAAACGGTTCGACTCCCTGCGAGTAGGCCTATCCTCACATTCGTTAGTACCGGTACTTCTTCAATTTTTTCACAGAATTCAGATGAACATCCTTTGCTCTTTGAAATTCATTTTTTTTTTTCTTCATTTTTATTCTCTACTACAAGAGAGCGACGGAGGCGCAATAACGAGCTTGCTTCAAAGACGTCTGTAGAAAAGCGCTGGTAGTCGCAAACTTCTTGCAGAAGAAATTTATCAAAGAAGATGTAGGAGCTACCCTCCTATCTCTTCACTCTGTGTCCCCTACAAGATCCTTGAGCAGGTTATATGCTCGTGTTGAACCAGTAGTTGACCCTATGGCAATCATGTGCACGTTGGTCGTTGCTGGATGTTGTGTAATCGATTTCCCGGACGATATGTAACTGCTTCTCGACCTTTTTACTGATAGTGTGATTTTTTGTCTTTTTTCCATAACGCTTTATCGCTTTCGCACATATTTCGTTGTTTGTTTTTTCATTATTTCCTCCTGATCCGTCCTGGAACAGGCAGTTTTTTTCAAAGTAGGCCAAGAAGGTGGGATTTCCAGCAATCCACCGTGGACATGCTTGTGTTTTGCTTTTTCTCGCATCCAATTAAGTTCGTGTGCTTGCTAAAAATACATCTGTACTGTGGCTTTTACGTCTCTGAGTGGTGATAAAAAAAAAACAAACTTAGAGATGTAGGCCTAGCTGAAGAAATCGCGCTAAGCCTAGTTTGCGATAGGCCTACAGTAGATCAAGTCACCCCGTTAACACGGGATACCAAGACAGTTAAGCCAATTCACATGCACGATGATAATTTAAGGGGGTTAACTCGGTAAATTCAACCCGCTTACGGCAGACGAAAACTTACGTCATTCTGCTTGCGTAAGCATTGCGAGTTGAAAATTACTCGCTTGAAACAGATAAGCTACAGTAGGATCAACCCGCAAAAAAGCGCGTTGAAAGATGATGATGATTTTTTTGATGATTTCTTCATTTTTATTCTCTTGTCATGAGAAAGCGACGGAGGCACTATGCGTAGGACGAATCCAGACTCGCTTAGAGTTGCCTTGTTTCCAAGTTTTCCGCTTGAATTTCGCTTTTGACTTCTTTAATTTGCTGCTTGTTAACATTCCACCAAACAAAGATGATTCTGGTGAAGCATGTTATCCAATGACGCAACAACGACGCTTCCAAGGGAGTTGAACCGTAAACCTTGTGATCATGGCCGTCGTAAAATTGACGCTCCGAACCACTCGGCCACGCTGCGGACACACTAGCGGGTTGGGCAAAAACATCTCCCTAAACTGAACTGAAGCGTGTAACCCGCATAATCAAACCCGCTCTTGAACTTGGCTTCCTTTTTCGTGTTTCCTCGCCTAGTAATGTGTCTGCTGAAATACTTTCTTTCGTACTAGCTGTATTTTTTACCAGCTCATGAAATACATTCATTCATGCAGATTATGACGTCTTAGACATAGCATAGCTGCAAAACACAGCTCCAAAAACCAGTACGCGAACTACTCCGCCAACTCGCTTCCAGGCGATCTATTTACATGGAATATTCTCGCAGCCTAGCGGACAAACTACGAATAGACCACAGAATTGTGCGTATGGCTCATCCAGGCTTCGTGATTCCATACTAAGAGCCATCCTCTGGCCACTAGGAGTTTATGTCGTCATTAATTTGTAGCGATGAATAAAGAAAACATGCAAATTTTACCATATGCTCCCATTCCATTACGTTTTTTAGTATTTTGTGGTAATAAAATTTTGATTTGTGGAACTACAAAACTTTCTTAGATGATCTGGCAACACTGTGATGTATTGGGCCTTTGTATACAGCCTAAGGCCTTTGTGCCCTGGAGCGTAAAAGCTCCTCAATCGCCGTATACGGTGTTCAATCTCGCCGTATACGGAGAGACTAGCCGTATATGGAGTGCACTGCGTATACGGAAAGTAAACCAGACTGAGCTTGATACCTGTGCGTCTGCACACAGTCGCTGACAACTTAACGTGCACAGCAAAGGAACAGAAGACAGAAAAAAAAACGAAATCACACGTGCAAGTGTTTTTATACCCGCTTCACACTTAAAAGGTTAGCATTAAGCACTTGGTGGCGCTCGAACGCTATAGGCCTTCCCTGCCCCAAGCGAAATAAGAGCACAAAATGTCGGTACACGACAACTGACCGCCGCAAACTGGCCGCGAGACAACTGACCGCTGTAAACTGGCCGCCATGCACACTGACCGCGAAGCAAACTCGCTACCACGACAACTGACCGCCAAAGCACAAGGCTCAAAAAACCACTTCGCACCTTACCGCTTTGCGACAATTGTTTACTTTATGTTCGTGTTAATTTGGTAGTAACTTCGCACCTTAATGCTTGTCAAACTGGGTTAATTTTTTTGTCCGAATTTGCTCAAAAACTTTTGGACATTTAACATTTTTTCGGCAAGATTTATTCACGAACGATAAGAAACCGCTCGTTTGCATTAACTGCAGACAAATTAATGCGATTGAAACTAAATGCTGCAATTGCTGCATTATTTGAACAGCATAGGCCTAATCATGACACAGCATATTCATTCTGGCTATCAAGCTCCAAGTGAGGTCGGCACAAGGTCAGCGGTTGCTCCAGCTCAGATGCAACGCTCGAAGAGCTAAATGATTTGCTTATTGACGTTGCATAAACTTCTTTGGATTTCCTTTTTTTTTAATTTTATGTAATTACAAAAACGTTAAAATAATCAAAACGTACGACAGTTCGTTTGATTTTTGCCCGTCCCGTGTCGGACGAATGAGCTGACACTATGCATTATTGCATCCCATCATCAATATTATTTTATCTGTTTGTATTGCTAGTAACCGGCCGTTAGCTCAGTTACTCAGCGCACGCTATCGGTGCGGGAGGTCTAGGGTTCGATTCCCTGGCCGGTCAAATCGGCACAGTGTCGCCAACGATTCGCCACCGTTGCGACGTTTCTTCGGAGCTGTGTTGCCCAAGCGCCAAGCCGCGGAGATGGGCCCCGCAACTCGTTACACGCTTCGGCGTAATACAGCGAGTATAATGAAGATTTGATTTCATTTTGTATTGCTAGTGTTCTGTTTTTGCGTGGCTTTGGCGTGATTAAAGTTTTGTTTTTAAAACTAGTCTCGTGTTGTGAAATGCAGTAATTAATAACATTTGATTTAGTAAACTTGTAAAATCGTTTGTTCATAAATCTTGCCGAGAAAATTTTAGATGTCCGAAATTTTTTGAGCAAAATCGCACATTTTTCCGAGATTTTACAGTAAAAAAATAAACCCAGTTTGAGAAGCCGTAAGGTGCGAAGTTACTACCTAATTAACACGGACATTAAGTAAACAATTGTCACGAAGCGGTAAGAGGTGCAAAGTGGTTTTTCGAGCCTCGTGCTTTGGCGGTCAGTTGTCGTGGTGGCAAGTCTGCTTCGTGGTCAGTTGTCTCGCGGCTAATTTGCGGCGGTCAGTTGTCCGTGTTCGACAAAATGTCACCGGATGTCCCACCACAATGCTTTTACCTCATCAACCTCTGCACGAACACCAGTGCCGCCCCCAAACCACACGAGGCTGATCAGACCTCTGTCCCAGCTGTGACAGTTCCTAGTAGGGAAGCTAAACTTAAGTGCACGCACAGAGCCGAAGAGTCAGGAATGTCGGTAGTAACTGAGGGCACAGCAGCCTGTGTAATGTCGTGAATACTCGTTACTCGGCGAGTCCGAGTAATTTTCCTCGAGGCACATCCCTACTTGCATCCTCCTTTCACTTGTCTTAGCCAAGCGCCTGCTTTTAAACATACCAAGACTTTTAGGTAGGCCAACTAAAATATTTTTGTATTGTTTATTCGAGACTGCACTATCTGCAGGTACGTCCTTTTTCGATAAAAGTGTTCTTAAATGAGTGTTTTTTTACGTTAATACCGTAAAAACCGTCGGCGACCGGGGCTACGCCCCCAAGTTTGCGCCAATTCACCAAATCCTAGGTGCGCCACTAAACAGCGGTAGCAGTGATAACGAAAAACAATTTTTGACAAGCATTGTAATGTTTATGCCAGAAAGCGTAACGTAGCGTACACAACTTCGTAAAATTTACTTCAAAACTTGTGCTATAGGCTACCGGCAGTGAATATCAAACCCCCCGCTCCCCTCCCCCCCGAAGTATTTTTTAGGTACGGCCCTGGATGCCACGTTCATCATGCAATAAAATACCACTTCAATGTAGTTAAAATCACGTTTGTTAGCAGTGTTCTACCTTCGAACAAGGGTGTGTAGGCTATGTCAGTTCGGTAAAATCACGTAATTCCCGACGGCAATTGCCGTCATTGTGTTTGCGCACTTGACACCTTCAGATTACCATGTTTTTCGGTGCAATGCAAAATACTCTCGGTCCTAGGAGACATAATGCCAGTGATCGTCTTCACAAACAACTACGCGATTGCAGAGTTTGTTCAAACTCAACTTTCCCGGAGAGTAGGCTTCTATTTGACGGCGTAGGCGCTTAGCTAGCCAAATTCGCCACCACTTCTTTGAGACTGTTTTATATTGAACGGAATGCAGAATTAACAAACAGGCAAAGCAAAACAATCGTCAATTAGGCAGGATAATGACAGCACAGCAGAATTGATCCAATTAATGATTTTGACCTTGCGAGAACATCAACAAATGAAACCAGTTAGGCAAAGGTACAGTTCAATCTAATAGGGCACAGAGAAGCTATGGAAGAGTAGAGGGAGTGACGGAGATGTGTTGCTGAGAATGAGATGGAGAATCAACAAAAACTAATTACCTTACCCCGAATCGTTCCTTATTCAAATAGAATCAATATTAGATACGAATAAAAAAGCACATTAAGCAATAAGCATTAATTACAAGAAGCTGCACAAATTTACTGTATTTAACTGCTCAACTACAAACATCTGCGCACTAACGAAGCCTTTGTCCTGAATCGTTTTGTCAACTACACTATGATAACGAAACTATGAAGCTACAAAACGTCATTCGCTAGAGGGTAATAAAGAGCAACAAAAATAAAAAGTATTAACCGCATAGTTTACAGTGATGTTAGCATACTTGTCCTTATTCGAAGGTGGAGCTTATTGAACGTGCACTGAGAAGTAGCAATGTGTATCCCTGACGCGCAACTTCGTCACGAATCGTTTAAGATTACGATTGGTTTAGCAGCGATCTGTATTTTTTACGCAACGAAGACATTTCATCACTTTTTTAACTGCTCCATGAGGCAGAAAAATCTTTAAATATTACTGTCGGTCTTGTGCATGTTAATTTACGATGACAGAATTTTCACTCTCTTGACATTTCACTTGACGTATTTTGGTAGTGCTGAGTGTAATCGAAACGATGAAGACCAATCAGCAACGAATAAATAATAACCAACGCAAGTTACTTTAATCCGTTCATCTCAAAAAAGGACTTTAACGTGTTGGAGTTCGAGTTTGTTTTAGGTTGAGCGCGTCTCGATCTCAAAGGTAACACAGCGATGTGAGAGCCAGATGAAAGCGAATGTATATTTTGAGTAAGCACGCGATTTTAAATGAATGCAAAAAAAACAAAATACAAGCATTGCCACGTTGGATTGCTGGAAATCACACCTTCTATTTCGGAAAAACCTGCCTGTTCCAGGACGGAGGAGGAGATGATAAACAAAATAACAAAACGTGGGAAAAGATTGGAAAAAGATAAAAAATTGCACTATCGATGGAGCATGTTGAGAAACAGCCAGATTTCGCATGGGAAATAGATTGCACGACGGCCAGCAACGTCCAACGAGCATGTAATCGCCACAAACGAATCAACTAGTTAAAAAAACAATTTCTGTTAGTATCGAATTCTGGCCCACCTCTTGTGACGAGTGGATCGTCCATAGAAAAGACGCTCACTTGGCAAGTTGTCATAATATTAATATACTTGCCAAGTTGTGATGTGCTAATGCACAGCTTATAGACAAGGGAGGTTGCCGCAAATTATATGCAAAACCATCACCTCTTCTATTTCCTAGATTAAGACATTTTCCTTAACCGGAAATCGAAAGAATATTTCACCACACAAATTGCCTCATTCGTTATGAATTAACTGTTCCACAATTCGCCAATGCAAGCTAGCGATTCCTTCCAGCCCTCGACAAACATATGATCTTTGAAATAACACCCGACCGAGATACACGCCTCCAATGTCTCGACCCATTATAGCACATCAACCAATCAGGAGATGTCTAGCTCATCATCGAGACAAAGTTCATCCAAATCATCAAAAAGTGATTCATCAACTTCCACGGCTTCTGTTTCACCTTCGAGTAATTCCGAATCATCGGACACGTTTTTCATCTGGAGGAAAATTTCTTTGCCTGAAATCACACCACTTGCTACACCATACAACTTTGTCAGATATTGCACCACTTAATGCACCATACAACTTTGTTATATACCACTTGCTACATCATACAACTTTGTTATATGTCACACCATATAACACACCATACAACTTTGTTATGCATCACACCATTTGCAGTAGTACAGGGTGGTCCAACTTAATTATATTGCGGGCCGTAAAAAGCTGCTTACTTATCGCGCGGGCCATGTTTAATAAAAGATGTTACCCTAGGTGTACATAATTCTTAGTTAGTAATTTTAACTCCAGCATTATTATGTCAACGTGCGTAGCTTTGTCGCTGTGTCTTTTTTCTGACTTATTGTTGTTTATGTTGCCGTGAGTATTCTCGGGCAAGCTAGAAATAAAATGAACTACCACTATTGACGTAAAAAAGGCATTTTGCGAAGATCAAAGTTATCAAGTGAAAACCAAATCTTCATTATACTCGCCGTTTTGAGCGTGTAACTAGGTAGCGGAGCCCATCTACGCGGCCGTGCAACACAGCTTCTTTCGAATAAATGGCGCAGCGTTGCTGAGCCGTTAGCAACGCTGTGCCCGCTTTGACCGACCCATAATTTGAACCCCAAACTTGCGCTCCAGAGGCGCGAACGTTAACAACTTGGGCATCTCGGGTACATAACTTTGCGTGAAAATATAACCATCTACGGCGCAAAATAGCTGTCGCTATGTTTTTTCAGTAAGGTTAAGCGATTAAAAGCGATTGTAAAGGTCTATATATGACCGGAGTTTCAAGCAAGGGTGTGGAAGTCGAGTGTTTTATCATTCTGCCTGTTGACCCTGGCTGGTCCTCCTCGCTACTGACGTGAACCTGCTCTTTGGCTCCTACAATTGCAGCAAATTGAAAAGTAATCCGTCGCAATTCGATGAATAAAACACCACATAAGTTAGAATGCAAAGCGGTACAGCCTACAGGCTGTTCAAAATTAGGCTAAATTTAAAAAACAAAAACGTAAACGCAGTCGAAAACTACTAAAACAAAGATTAAGTTGCCCAAGTACTGCATTTTTAGACCTAAACGTGTAAATCACCGTAACTCATTGAGGGCCAAAAACATTACTTCGCCAAAAGTGGCCCGCGGGCCTGCAGTGGTAGACAATACAACTTTGCTATATATCAGTGCTCTTCAATTTTTTTCTCAGTTGTTATATTGAATCGACAGCATAACTTACCAACAATTAACGATATATTTAAATATGAAATAGCTGTACTTATGTTTAGATTCCATAACCGTACTCTACCATCGGCTTTCGATCCTATTTTCCAATCCAAGTCTACTTCAATTACAACTCGAAGCAATAGTCGCGTAATCCCAACAAGCTGTCGTAGTGCTGTCAGTCAGCAATCAATTAGATATATCGGTACAAAACATGGAATAATATTCCGTTACCTATGAGAATATCTAAGACAATCGCCGCGAATAAGAAAAAATTAAAACAGCACCTTTTCAATAGTTACTAGCTTTTCCTTAACCCTGCCTGCATAGGTTAAACTGTTTCGAACAGCAAACTGCTTTCTGCTATTTTTTCAGATCACCAACGTCAAGCCCTGTGACTTCACCAAACTTCAAACCCACCGTCGCTTTTGGACATTTGTATTTAGCTATTTTCGGCCTAGATCTGGTGAGATGGCAAGATCTATTGCATGCCAAATTGTACTCGGTTCTTCTTGCTATGCCTTCGGCTCCCTCTTAAACAGGATACTAGTTTTATTTTTTCGTTGTTTATTAGCTCTTGCCATCTTCAGAGATCATCAGTTTCCTGAAACAGCTTGGCCCCCAGATTTGCAAACAGCTTGATCTTGTCAATTCTTATAACACAATTTCTGTATATACTCTCGCAAAATGCATAGTCATAGTGCATTGTTAAAATTTTAACAAAAACCATTTCAATTACGAGGTAAATTTTTTTTCTCATTTGTGATAGTTGTCGTAAATCTGCGGTCATGCTGGACAGGATTTCTTTAGGTAGGTTTCTTTGCCTGTCTGGCCTTTTGTGGTTACTCTATGATCTCAACGGCGCTTGGTCTGGGTTAGGTTGGGTCTCTCTGTTTATTCTAGTTGCACTGTGACGACATTGAGTAACCTCGAAATGCCGTACACTGTTATGGTTCCTACCATTGCACTATATCATAGCGGTGTTGGAGCTGTGGTCCCTCCAGTGTTTTTTTTATATCTCGCCTTCATTTGTGTGCTCTTTGTTCTTTTTTATCTTATTTTAGTCTAATCGGGTGTTATGATCATGCCTACTAATCCCCTCATCTTTAAGTTTCATTCTCGCTAGCATGTTGCAACGTTGATCATTTTGTCGTACTGAAAATCCTATATTGTTGTGCTTTATTTATTTTGACGGTGCAGAAATAAAAGGCACTACTATTACTACTGTACTTATCAAATCACACGTAGCTCTTGTCTGTTGTTATTTCAATGGTGACGCAATGGTATACATGTTTTGCATTTTTCTCAAAAAAAAAAAAAAGAATTGTGCAGGCAGTTTTGGCACTAACGTGACCATATCAAAGTTTGCAAAAATTTTGGCTTGATGCTGCAAAATTTTTTTGAAATTTTGTTCAAAGTTGGGTTGGCGCTCAAAGCAGTCTGATGTGACGGTACACCCTTCGCATACCAATTCTACGTAGTATAACCTGATTTTTGATTTGGTATACACTTGGGTATACAGTATACCCGGTTAAATAGCACTGCTATATATTACACCTCTACTACACCATACAACTTTCTTACATATCACACCACTTAGCGCACATCAAACTGAATTAACCTGACAACTTCTTTTCTTTTTTCTCAGCTTGAATTTTTTCTTCGAGTTTCGCCATTTCTTCATCAAACTTTCGTTTCCACGTCAAGAAGGTTGCGACAGTTACCGGTGTGCCATGACATTTTCGCTGAAACAAAATGACGTCATGAGCTTGCTAACGCACTTGTAAATCGAGTTACCTTTTCAGCTTCTTGACTTTCTCTTTCCTTCCTTTCTTTGGCTTCTTTAATGCTTTCAATCATTTCATCCTTCGTTTGGTTGAGAAAGTCTTGAACAGCTGACACAATTGAGAAAATCATCACCATCCCCAAATTTTCTACAATCTGACAACATAATTTCACAGCGATTTCGAGTGTAGGGCAACATTACAACAGCCGTGCCAATAAATGATGTTCGCAAGCTAATGAATGGAGACGGTCAGCAGCGATTCTTTTGATTTTTTTTTTCGGACCTTGCATTTTTGTGGGTCTGAGATATCAATGCAGTGATGAAAATGTATGTAAAAAGGGTGCTTGAGTCCCGCCTGGATCGGCCATGAATGCAAAGTGAGCTCGTGCTCTTCAGATCACACAGATACAATTGCTTCCAGTCATAAATTGAACTCACCAAACAGGATCTGCACTTTAGAGCGGTATCACCACTTGCTTAACTTCAGTATTAAAAGGGGACCAAGTTATGTAGTCAGTTTGTCCTAGTACTTCAGTTATTATTTCATGGCCAAAAAAGCTGAAGTCCAGTTGCTTGTAGAGAATGAGCAAGTATTGGTATTGGTATGTATTTCTTCATGATTGTTATCATAAATATCAAAACCGCATCACGCCCATTTCATTTTGAGGTATTTTAACTAATAAGATCTTGTCTGGGTTTGTCTAACAAAATACGTAAAAAATTCTCTTCAAATTATTACTTGCCACTTATCAAAATGTAGCATAGTGAATACCAAGAACATTAAATAAATCGTCACATCCTAAACACACAATGATGGACATATCGCAAGACAGCAGTCACACTGTTCATCAATTTATTTTCCTGTTTGTACATTAAAGAAAACAGAACAAGGAAGCATGTCATATTTGTAACCACAAAAACGTAGACATACTCAGTTGTTAATCAAAACGTACGACAGTGTGCATAGTTTCGACCTTATGGGTCTCATCACGTACGTGTTTATATTAAATAAAGCAAGTTCAATTTCATATTCGAGTTTAACATTAGCAGCAGTAGTAATAGACGATGTCTTCAAAACCAATCGTGTATGTGTGATAGTTTGGAGGTAACTGCTCAAAGAAAACCAATGTTTGTACTGGGGAACAAGCCATCCTATCAATTCCAGTGAACGAAGAAGCTCAAATTCGACACACTTATACTCAATTTCTTACTGTCTTATGGGCAGTCACTCGTTGCAAAAATGACGAAAATCACAAAATTGAAGAACAACTTGTCATCTGCACGAGGGCGTAATTTACGTAAAAGAAAATTACAGCAAGACATACTTGACGCCAGCATCGCGCTGTACGACCAAACGTTTGGCAATTAAGGCAGTTAAGAAATTGAGTATAAGTGTGTCGAATTTGAGCTGCTTCATTCCCTAAAACTGATTGGATGGCTCGTTCCCCAATACAAACATCGGTTTTCTTTAAACAGTTACCTTTAAATTACCACACATACACGATTGGTTTTAAAGACATCATCTATTACTACTGCTGCTAATGTTAAACTCGAATACAAAATTGAACTTACTTTATTTATTATTTTGCACGTACCTGATGAGACTCATAAGGTCGAAACTATGCGCACTGTCGTACGTTTTGATTTACAACTGAGTATGTCTACGTTTTTGTGGTTACAAATATGACATGCTTCCTTGTTCTGTTTTCATTTGATTTTTGCCCGCCCCGTGTCGGACGGATGAGCTGACAGTGCACATTATGCGTCCCTTCACTGATTTTAAATTAAAGAAATATTTAACACAGCAACATCATTGATGAGTTTTCGCAACAGCATCATTATTTTTCTGGTAAGAAATCGCACGAACATCGTGAATGAAAAACAACAAATAGGACAATGCAGTTAAGGTGTCCTATTGCATTTATTTGCTTAAAATTTAAAATTGTGTTAAATAGGTATGCTGTTTGTATATAGTTGCATATTTATCCCTGATCACGAGAAAGCAATCAAAGCGCTATAACAAACTCGCTTAGAAATTGCCGGCCATCTATCCACCACAGCAAGATGTGGGGATTCTGCTGAGTGAGCTTCCCAACAGCACAAGAAGAAACTTGCCGCCTTGTTTTCTACACTGTCCCTTTAAAGCAACGTCAAGCAAGGAAGCTGTGAACACATCAAAAATATTGAAAATAAAGTAGCTCGCGCAGTTGGAATCTTGAGTAAATTGAATTACTTCTTACCAGATTCCGCAATGCTGCAGATGTATTATTCCCTTGTACATCCTCATATACTACATGGTGTAGCCATTTGGGGTAACACATTTCCGACTTATCTTGCTAAACTGTCAAGACTCCAAAACAAAGCAATTAGATTAGTGACCGCTTGCGACTGGAAGGCTAGTGCTGCTCCTCTGTATCATGCAACTAATGTTCTGCCTTTTTCGGATATGATTAAATTCGAAGTTGCTAAAATTGTTTGTTGCAATAATAAAAAATGTTTGCCTTCTTCATTTGATCATCATTTTACTTTTGCTAAAAATTCTCATTCTCGATTAACAAGATTTTCATGCTAGAAATTAGTAGAAGACAAAAATGTCAGATAGATCCAAACCAGGCATCGAAACTATAAAGCTGTTTTTCTGGCTATTTTCAACTTGGCTATTTATAGTGAAAAACTAATAAAAAGAATCAAAAAAAAATTCGAAAAAACAAAATCTCATCAATTTTCATATTTCTACTGTAGCGACTTCCACACGCTACATTCCACCTTATTGTGAACCGGATGACGCCTTGAAGCCGACGCCTACTCGTCAAACGCAAAACTATTCAATGAAGCCTCAGACCTGATAACAACTTCACCCGTTGCTCCGGATTCAATTTTCATTTTCGAACTTGCACGATGTTACAAGCTCCTATTCATCATCCAGACTTTGGGACAATTCTCGGACGTTATAAGTTTTATATATATATTATTTATCCATCGCTCGTGAGAGCTTTTCAGTCTATTTTGATTACCTTTTTATTATTTTATAACATTTGTACAACTAAGTGTGTTGTCGGGCCTTGTTGCGTCATCGCAAGAGCGAGCTCAAGCATAAAAAGCCCGAGAGCTATTTTTTTCTCTCTTTTGGATGTGGAACTTGGTTTATGAACGTGCTCTTATTGATGGATCGTGATCGATTTCTAACGAACATTTTATCCTGATTAATCTCAATATATTGTGGTGCGACGAACACGTGTGGAGTCAGGCTACGAAGGATAAAGGCGAACGCGACCAACAAACATAATTGTACTTGACTTGAGCTAAATCGAGTGCCTTGTAGTCGACCCGCTTCATTACCAACAAAAAAGAGAAGTTTTCGTTCAAAAAAAATGCTAGCTTCATGTTACCTGTTCATCAACAATATCATTAATTTTGTTGACATTGCTGTCATCCAAAAATCCTGTCGAATCAATCAGTTCAAACAATGGAGCTTCTTCAGGATAATTTGAAGTGAAAGTGAACTGCAATGATGCAGTGAGAGGGCCAACATCTGACCAATCATCATCGTTACTTGTCTCCACTTTAATACAAAACCTTTGGGGATTTTCTGATAAAACTTTTAAAAATAAAATCAATATAGTTTGGAGACAAGTTTAAATTAAAAAATTTGGAGTAAAATAAGCCAGAGTCGCAAAAAATATTTAATAAAATGCGATAGATCGGAAAAAGAAAGCGTTTAAACTATGGGGTACGAATCGATCAACGGAAAGAAAAAATGAATATAGGAAGACCAAAAATGAAACGAAGAAAGTAATTGCAAAAGCCATGAAGCAAGAGGCGGAAGAAGATATGAATGCGTTATGCACCAAACCAAACGACGTTTTCAAGTTTGCGAAGTTTATGAGAAAAGAGGGAAGAGACATAGAAGGTGGAGGTTGCATGAAGGATAAAGATGGGAAACTGTTACTCAGTGAGAAAGATCGTCGGAAATTATGGAAGGAACACATGGAAACGATTATGAATGTGGAAAATGAATGGGATCAGATGATAGAAGCAGATATGGTTGAAAGAGTAACTGATGAGGAGGTGATGGAAACTATGAATAAGATGAAGTTGGGAAAGGCAGCTGGACCCTCAGAAGTAAATATGGATATGATAATAGCGAGTGGAAAGCTTGGTGTTAGAGTAATAAGGAAGCTCTGTCAGAGAATGCGTGATGGGAAAGGTATGCCACAAAAATAGAAGACAAGTGTTGTTGTTCCAATCTTTAAAGGAAAACGGGATGTGGTGGATTGTGAAGCATAGAGAGGAGTAAAGCTGCTGGAGCATGCAATTGAGATAGTGGAGAGAGTGTTGAAGAACAGAATAATAGGATTGGTAACGATAAATGACATGCAGTTTGGCTTTATGCCTGGGAAAGGCAAGCTCATGCACTGTTTATTCTTAGGAGAATGCAAGAGGAGTTTCGCGGAAGAGAGAAAAAGCTGTGCATATGTTTTGTGGACTTGAAAAAGGCATTTGATATGGTACCGAGAAAAGTGATAGAATGGGTATCAAGAAAGAAAGGATTGGCAGAAGCGTTGGAGCAAGCAGTGACGAGTTTATATGACGGTTCAAGGACGAAAGTCAGAGTTGGGTCAGGGACATCAGACGAATTTGGGGTACAAATTTTTCACTTTGTTATGATCAATTCCTGCTTCATCTTGCACGTCGGGGCACAACAACTGATCCTCTACTTCAAGGACCTTATTTTTTTCTCTAAACAGTAGGTGTATGCTCTATGCCCTAAGCTCAATGGTCGGAGTCTCCGTCAGCGCTGACACATGCCTTATGTTACGTAATAATTCACTTTGTACTAACTAACCATTGCCTAATTGCTATGTTCGCACCTACCGCATAAGTTCGCACGAACTGTTCAGATTCAAGTTGCGAACTTAACCGGGAGATTACTGTACATGGGAGATGCACAAAAATGAAAAAGGTGACCAGCAGTTCTGCAAGACATTTTGTTTGTAGAAGATGCACAGATGTTAAGATGGCACAGAAGAACCAGTGGAGTTATTATGCCGTGAAGTGGAGACTGTGAAGGGGTTTTGTTATTTAGGACACAGACTGAATGCTAGTGGTGGATGTGAGACTGCCGTGACTTCCAAGAGTAAGGATAGGATGGATGAAATTCAGAGAATGCGGAGAGTTGTTACGTGGAAGGTTTTCTTTGAGAATGAAAGGGATGGTACATTGTACTTGCGTAAGATCAGCAATGTTGTATGGAAGTGAGACATGGTGTTTAAGGGAGAGTGAAATGGCAATTTTGAGATCTCTAAGAGCCATGGTGAGGTCAATGTGCGGAGTAATGGCAAACGTGAATGGAGTAAGATGTTATGGACATGTGATCAGAAAATATGATGACAATATACTGAAGAAGGCAATGATGCTGGAAGTGAATGGGAAGCAATAGCGAGGACGACCAAAAATGACATGGAGGAGGCAGGTGGAAAAGAATGCGAAGGGTTGCAGGCTGAGGAAGTTGCGAATCAAATGAGATGGAGGGAAGGTGTGAAAGCAATCGCGGTAGCAATGAGGTGTATCCGGCCACCTTCAGTGACGAGGGAAAAACCGCATTGAAACTGGATGATGATGATGATGAAAACAAAAACACAAAAACTCTGTGCGTAAGTGTAGTTTTATAAATAACATTTGTCCAAGAATAAAATACAACTGCGGCGATATTGACTTTAACACATCTACTAAGAATGTATTTTGGCAGCTCAGATGGCCAAGTGGTAAGAGAGTCCGCCCCAGAAGCTGTAGGTTTGGGTTTGATTCCGAGGCGGGTCAAAACAATGACTTTCAAATTGGTATTCACAGCTTCCCGAGTTGACATTCAGCATTAAAGGAACAATGTGAAGAACAAGCCGGCAAATTTACTTGTTGTGCCGTTGGAAAAAGCATTTAGCGAGATCCCCTCTGCTGGTGCAATAGACAGATGGCAGGCAACTCCTACGCGAGCTCGTATAGTGCATTGATCACTTTCTTGTGATAGGAGGAAAAATATGCAATTAAATACAAAAAAATACAATTTTAAGGGTACCGGTACATATTGAAGACTTGAAGAATTTGAAATTCATCGCTTTCTCAAAATGTACAAGCAATATCACTCCATGATGTCATGATTTATGTTTTCACATTTCTTTTGCTTGTTTAGAAAACATGAATATGTTGTGGGCAACACATCATTAATGACATATATACTAATGTATTTAAGACAAGATCACATGACACAACCTATTCAGGAATATGAATGACACTCTTCCGGAATATGAATAAAACTTTTAATAAGTGATGTACTAATAAGATTCACGTTAAATTTTCCAGACAAAATATTTAAATGATTAGGAAATTTTCTAGGCAAGTAACAAAAACATGATCAAAATTGGTCAAAACAAGTCTGAGTACCAATAAATCTCGGTTGATTTAGTGACTCAAACAGCAAAATAATAGTGACTCAAACAGCAAAATACGTGAAATGAACACAATGATTATCACATCATAGAGTGCAAACTGATGAAAATACCTTGAAAACTTTCTACATAAATTGACTCCAAAGCTTCGAGCTCGTCACGCTGCTCTTCTTTATAATTTGCCATCTATAAACACTAAACAATAAGCTCACAATTTAAAACTTTAAAACGATCTGAAATTATCAACATATTTAAACCTAGCTTGCTGGTACACCAGAATTATTTCTAACAGAACATACAAAGGAAAAGCAATTTCTCACAAAAACATTGGGTATTGATTCCCAACCCTGGCGTAAGTGCGCAGACACGTTTTGCTTTGTGAGCTTAGTATCTTGTGAATTAAGATGCAGCAAGCGATTAAGTTTGTTGGAGCAACAATGCATATGCGCATTACTGACAACAGAACGTTAGGAATATATCTCACAACAGAACTGACAGAGAGTGAATAAGCTGCAAAGTAAGAAAAGAAGAGCTGCAGCAATAGACGATCATAATCAGCAATAGACAGTCATAATCAGCATAGACAGAGGCGCAAGAAGTAGGGTACCAGGAAGGGTTCAAGCCCCCCCTGAACTTTTTTTAGCCCCCCCTGAACCATTTGAGCCCCCCCCCTGACAATTGAAAAAATTATGCACTGAGTGCGACGGAATTAACACAATTTTGTTTGCCTACTTTTCGGTTTTGTCATTGAGGTATTTGCATTTTACAAACACATGAGTAGTAATTCGTGCATAGTTAGAAAAGCCTAATGGTAGTAAGCAATCACGTTTTCCATGATAAAAAATTATCCTGAAAAAATTCCGGTCGCATAAGCGGGCATGCAATTGATGTCTATCAAAATAGGTCTGCTGAGTGTCCTGCTCTTAAAAACGTGCGTTTGAGAAAACGAAGCCCCCCAGACATTGACACGATCTTATTATTTTGAGCCCCCCTGCCCAAAAAACGTTCCCGTGCCACTGAGCATAGACAGTCACAATCAACAGGCGATCATAATCAGCAACAATTAGTTTGAAACATTACAAATGCTCGTCGAGTTGACACGAGTAAATGTAATAGACTACCAGTATTGAAAATGCAGTAGTCTAGGCCTACCGGTATGCTATTATAGTAGGCCTCAGGCCAGTAACGTTTACAATATGGGCCTTTAAAAAACGAAATTGATTTCTAGGGTAACATTTAGTATCAGCCCCAGGTTTGGTTAGGGTTAGGTTTGGTTAGAATTAGGTTTGGTTAGGGTTGTAATTGAACCAAGCCCTAACTAAATTTAACCCTAATCGGACCCAATCCTAGCCAAACCTAACCCTGACTGAACCTAGGGGCTGATACTAGACGTTACCCAATTTCCGCTTACTGCTTACAAATACAGAATAATTACACTTACAATATTTTTCATTTTGATTACAAAGTCTATGAATTGATAGTTCCTTTAACAGTCGATTAAAAGCCATCTCCTGGGCTTCTCATACACTCTGGCGTCGCTCTAATTTCACAGTCGGGGCCACCCATGGTATCCTACGATCGTATCATAACGCGTGACACATTGCATAATACGACTCTCGTAAAATATTACGACTCACTGTTTATTTAAAACAATACCCGAAATTTGTAAAACAAAGCCTCATCTATCCCTCCAAAAAATATTTTCGTTCTGCAACAAGTCGAAGGTGTTTTTTTCTCTCATAACGCGAAAGGCTCCACGCAGCCGTCACACGGCATTTCTTAACGCAGCAAGCCGCGTCATGCAAGTCAGAGCGCTTGATATGAAATCCGCAGCATCTGTTGTATTGTTATATAGGTAGTTTCTCGGACGCTTCTTTTTTTTTGAATACCAGAACTTATCGTAGGCCTACTGAAACGTCTAGATCCATTGATGAGTTGCATTGACGTCACGAAATTTTCCCGCCAAATTGCTTGGACGGCAGAAAACTTATTTGCAGCAGTCTGGCAGATGGTATTTGGCTGCGTTGGTTGTGTGTTCAGGCTATTAGTAATGACAAACTTGTTCGTGATCAATTGAGTTGTTGCAGTTACTGACTATATGCATTGCAGGAAATGATTCAAATTATTCTAGGTTATTTTTAAAAATTATGCAGATATCAGCAGAGCAGTCTAAAAAACTCTGGTTTTATTGGCCTAGGTTTTTGACAAATGAATATTTAGAGTGTTGGAGGATATCTTTAGGCTTAAGCAAATTAAGGTCAGTTAAGTCTGCAATGTTGCAGAGATTTTATGAAACCATATCCTACTGGATATGATGAGTTGGTTTTAACAAACTTTTTTATTTTTTGCTGTTACCTTTGCGTGGTAAATCCTTAAATACCAAATAACTTCAGTGTAGGCTAGTTACCGGCAAGAGTTTTATATTTGCCAGTTTACCTCGTTCTAATAACATATATTTAAGAACCAGTAACCTTATGCTTTTTGAGTCAATTTGCTCCCTGTAATCTGGTTTCCTCATAACGATGGAGAAATTGAATCTAATAAATAAATAATGAATAACTGAGGTTATTTTCAAATTATATTGAACAGAAAATTCAACAATAATTGAGAGAGACTGCGAAGTGAGCTAGCACTCTTCGAGTCAGCAGCCACCCATTAAATATGTCAATTGCGATCGGCTCCAGCCGCGAGTCGATCCCGTCACGTAGGATCTGTCTCCTGCGCGCTGTACCGCTAGACCATGTCGCTGACAAGGTGTTTGCTGCAGCAGCTCAGTAAGTGTACCAGTAATTTGTGTGTTTTCTACAGACTGATGACTCTTAAATGGTAAGCTTTGATACTGATGAATGCGAAGTGTCAAGTAGAGAAGATGTGAATATTGACCAATTTGTAAGTCTTTGGTTTGACTCTTCTTGGAATTGAACCCAAGTCTACTGCTTTAGAAACAGACACTCTATCTACTTGGCCATTTTAGCGTTTAAGTGTATATTGTGTACTGTACCATAAACTGTTGTATATCTAGAGTGAATTTTGTTCTTAATGCCCTTTAATCTATGCATGATCATTGTGCAATGTGCAGTTACCTGTAGCCCTCTTGGTGCATGAATAATTAGCCTTTTCAATCTGAGAACATTAAATTGTTGTGTTGCATAAAATCTTCATGCTAGTTTTTATAGCAACACTTCTTACTATAATTATAATACTAATGGAGTTTCATATTTACAGCATGCAGTTGTCAAAATGTATATCAGGCTTGTGTGAAATTGCTAAAAAGAGATACATACAGAAAATATTGTCAATTTATGAAGATCAGACAGAAATGTGTCAAGATCCTTATATGCTTTTGGAAAATCAGTTTTGTCCAATTTTGGATGCTGCTGACTTTCCAAATCTGGCATATCCAGATATATATCATTATTTAGTACACAGTACTTCAGCGTATACAAAAGAAGAATTAAAAGCATACAAGAGTTTAGAGGCTTACAACTATTTCATTTCTGGTTGGGTTAGCAATGTAAAATGCTTCAAAGTATACGTTGGGATTGATAAGAAATGTAAATATATCATCAAATCTAATGTGAGTAGGGGGGGATGGGGTTAAACTGGTAGTGCTGGTAAAATTGGTGTAAAATAAAACTTATGTGACAACTCCCTTCTACAAAGCAGTTAAAACTCTTTCTTTATAATCATTGATGCGGTCAGTAGAAGTTTAAAAGCAGGTAATTTGATAATTGATACTGCCGAAATGTTGGTTTTTATCTGTGTTTTTAGAGTCAGATTAGCGAATTAACTGTTTTTTAACTATTTATGTTTATTGAAACACGTTGATGTATTGCACCTATCAGTCAAATCTTTTGAAAATATGACCTTCACTTTTTTTTATAAAGCCTTAAGTAAAAGGTGGCTTGAAAATGTTAGTATTTTTTATTTTTGAATACATTTTTGTTAGTGCATATATTGCATTACTTTTTCTTTTTAATTTACACTACACCATGGTATTTTCAATTGCTGAATTGCCAAGTCAAGTTCCAAATCGGTATTTGAAGCTGATCAGTACTCATTCAAAATCAATAGCAGATTAACTTAATTTCTGACGTAATGTTTTTTTAATTACCAGAATAGCTTCAGCAATTTGTAATGAAATATTCATACTATTTAAACATATTATTGATTAAAATTTTGATTGACTTGTCCAACCAGTGAAGTAAACTGCAATTCAACATATGCTTTTTTTAATTGGCAAGTTTGGATTCATTCTATGCATGGTGTCAATCACTTTTTCGTGATAAAAGGTACAAGTGAAATCAGCCAATCTGCCGATGTCTGTTTATTTGGTGGAAGTAGACCTACTCTACTTCTCAAAATATGTTTATACCGTAGTTTTTACATAAATGTAACAGCCTAAAATGAAAATTTAATCCTGACTCCAAGGCAAAATGTAAAAACCTACCCAAACTTTAAAAATGAAATCAAACAAATAAAAATATAATAGAAACTCATGTTTGCCAAGCATTATTAAGCACTCCTGGGTTTCGAGCCTAAGATGCAATAAATGCAAAAAATGATATGGCAAACAAAACGACCAGTCTCTGCGGATGCAACTGCCAAAATGATACACCTGTACAGAATGTATAGGTCTATCAAAGCCATGCATATATTTCATCCATAAATTTTGAGCAGTCATTTGTTTCACCCAGATAAGCAGACATTGAGAAACCAGTATGTTATTTTTGCAGCTTTACTATTTCCAATGTTTTATGAGGTAGTACACTTAAAATCAATAGTTTATGTGCACTTGAAATAATTAGTTTTTATAGCCATATTTAGTTTTACAATCTACCAATGTAAAATTATTTCTATTCGCTTCATGAAAACGATATTTGTCAGTGTGCACATCTCATTGTTTGAAGTTGATTTTATAACGTCAGTATTTTGATATATTACGAGAAGTAAGCTGAGACATCTTCATTTAATGTACTTTATTTGCAGGTGAAACATTCGCAATAATGGTCAAAACCTGTGATTGATTGTATTCTATCATTTTTGTAAAATACATTTAAACCTCTCTTCCATGAGTGTTTTCTCACTATCACTTATCTGAAAGACCGAAGGAAGCGCTAAATGAGCTTGCTTAGAAAAATACTGCCCCGCCCGCCTTTTACCGTTCTGAGGTGAAAGATTTCACGGAAGAAAACAAAGTCTCTGACCAGACTCAAAATCGAACCCATGATCCAGAAGTTTTTTGGATGTGTCTAAGAATCGAGAAAATATTTGTTTTGCAGTTTTGCGTGACTAAAACATCAAAGCAACAACGTGATATTAAAATGCACGCCAGCGGCTGGGTTACATAATGGTTAAAAACATCGGCGAGTGAGAGGACTTTTCGTTCGATCCCCAAGCCCATAAAATCGAACACTGTCGCCATCACTGCGAAGATTCTGCGTTGCCCAGGGGCTACGTGGTGGAAACTGGTGTCGCCACTCGTAACACGTTTTTGGTTTTGACAAACAGCGGCGAGAACAATAAAGATTTGATTTTTTTATGTATGGGGCACATGCCTACAATTTTGGGGGAGTTAAGCTACCCAACATCCGCTAATGCAGCCTGAAAGTTAGTTTCCTCTAAACGCGATTTTCGTCCAATTTGTCGTCGCACTAAATTTTATCTAATTTGTAATGTAGGCCTACGCAGTCGACAGGATGACCTTAGATAGACATGCTTGCTTGCTTGCATTGTCTATGAAATGACTATCTCTTCAGACTATTTCATTAGTGTTTGTTTTCTACCCTCTATTTGAGAGAGCGCTAAACGAGCTTGCTTAGGAATTTTCGTTCCGCCTTCCCAAAGCCGTTCGTAAGTAAAAGATTCCAGTAACGACAACGAAAAGTCTCCGATTTGATGAGACTCAAAATCAAACCCAAGCAACGGCGAATCCCGAGTGTTTTTCGGAGAAGGCTTTAAAGGTCGAAAAAATATCTAATTTGCGGTTTTGCAGGCCTGAAAGTATCAAAGCAATAACGTGCGACACGTATCATTAAATTGTCACCATCTGGTTGACTTAGTGGTTAAGATATCGCTGTAAGTGGCAGAGATCTTGAGTTCGATTTGCAATTAGGTAGAATCATAAACGGTTGCCCACGTCTCGCACACATTGCTGCGAGGTTTTTGTGTAGCCCAAGCGCAGAGCCGCGGAGATGCTGGGCCCCACCACTCGTTACACGTACGCTTTTAGCATCTGATAAAGAGTTAATTGTTTTTAATACATGCATAAAATTTCCGCGCATAGCCTATTTAGCCCTCCAAGATTGCTAAGTGACCAAAAGGTTTGTTACCGTGAATGCCATTTTCGTCTGATTTATTGTCGAACTTAAGTTGTCCGATTTTGACTTTGACGGAACTGTTTTAACCGTTCGAAATCATACGATTTTGCTTGGATTATTTTAGCCGGTTGGCATAAAGGTTAAAGACATCGCTATCGGCGTGGTAGGTCTGGGTTTGATTCCCGAGCAACTCAAATCGGATGCAGCGTCGCCAACGGTGACCAACAATTCGGTGCTTCTTTGGAGCTGTGCTGCCCTGGCGCTAAGCCGCGGAGATGAACCCCATATCCGTTACACGCTTCGGCGTATTATCTCACATGTTTTTTTTTTTTTTTTTCAAGAATAAAAAGCTTGATTGATTGATGTAACAGAGATTTGATTTTTTTTTTCGATTTGCAAATTGCAAAGCATGTTGCGATGTTTTTTTATTCCGTGCAAACAAACCTTAACCCCTATTGGTACGGTAAATGTCATTTTCGTCTGATTTATTGTCGAACGTAAGTTTTTCAATTTTGTCTCTGACGTTCGAAATCATACGATTTTGCTTTGATTATTTTAGCCGTTTGGTATAGAGGTTTAAGACATCGCTATCTGCATGGGAGGCCTAGGTTTGATTCCCGGGCCAGTCAAATTGGATGCAGCGTCGCCAACGGCGACCAACCAATCGGCGTTTCTTTAGAGCTGTGCTGCCCTGGCGCTAAGCCGTGGAGATGAACCCCGTCACCCGTTACACGCTTTGGCGTATTACCGTGCATGTAACAGAGATTTGATTTTCTTTTTTAGATTTGCAAAGCATGTTGCGATGGTTTTTTACTCTGTGCAAGCAAATCTTAACCCTTATTTTACCGCTCTTGTTATCGGTATCTACCCAATGGAGAACTGTTACATACTGCAGAGAGTTGTAAGTCGGAGAAGCATCTAGAAAAAGCCTATTTACGATTCATATATACATCAACTAATGGGGAATTATTCAACGTTTGTGGTACCAACTGGAACGACCCTGAAGTGGGAGAAATTATATGTAAAAACAGTAGGCCTATTCATCTTTTCGTGGGGAACCAGTGCCGCCACTCAAAATTTTAGTTCTCCCCTAGAGTTACAGAGAGGTTTAAAAAATCCCTGCTTATCCCTACCAATATTTTAAAGCTAACACACAATAACTGCAGCACTAGTAAGACCTACAAACTTCAATACGCCCCTTTGTAACTGTGTAACCTCTAATTTGTACCGGCATGTTCTCCTCGGTATTGGTGCCACAATACGGGTACCGTAGGCTACTTAACATCGGAGCCAAAATAACCTGCTTGTTTCCAAGTTTTTCAGTTGAATTTCTTCCTACCAGTACTTCTTACATTTGCTGCTTGCCAGATTCCACCAGGCAGAGATAATCATCGTGAAGCATCTTATCCAAGGACGCAACAACGAGACTGAAATGGGAGTTGAAGCGTTAACCTAGCGATCATGATTGTCTTAAAAACGACGCCCCAAACTACTACGCCACGCTGCCGACCAAAAAACTAAGATTTAAAGGGGGCCTAAACCTTCATTTTCGACTTTTGCCCAAAAAATTGTATAACTTTTTTCTCAATCACGCAAAAAAATTTTGACCTTGAAATTAACGTAGCTTTGGAGACAAAATATATGCGTTTTTTCTTTTCAATTTTTCTTTTATTTTGAAGAATCTATGTTTGAACCGTTTTTTCTCCAGTTACCTTTTTCTCTAATTCCATTCCACAATTTGGCTGATCGCGAACTTCACATTTAACAACCCTCTGCCGCGATTTTGACTTCGTCGCATTACGCTTATAGTCTACGCTAAGCATGCGGTATCTTAAGGAACTGCGGCACAACTCGAAACAGCGTCTTGGATTGCTTTCATACTTTGGTAGGGACCCAAAATCGGTTAATCGAGGGGAAATTATTATTCTTATAGGCCTATGTACGGTAATTATGTTAAAGCATATAGAACTCTGGGTAGCACACGATCCGACTCCAAACAGATATACAGCAAAATCACAGTTATCGATAAAATTTAACAAATACCAACATATCATTACCAACATGCGGAGTACATGAAGACATAATATCTGTTATATCAAGTTAACAAAGATCCGTGCATATATATCAGCTTATTTCCTGTTCAATATGCAAGAGCATTAAAAGAGATATCATCAAAGCAGCGGTATTGCATAACGCGAGTATCGTATAGCCATCTAATGGAGTTATCATCATTGTATAGCAAACGAATCATATGATGACTAAGTTCCAAAGTCGAATGCAGTAGCCGTGAGCGGTATATCCGTAGTGAATAATTACGCGGTGAATAATTAGGCATTGCAATCAGGCAAAGTATTGCGACTACGTAATGCACTGCGATTGGGCAAATAAAGAGTTTTTGTAAAGTCACATCGATATCACTACAAGCATTTCAATCTTCTGCTGGATCTTTTAGACGTTTTGAACACTCCGAGGACTAGGCATAGGCTACTGGCTCTCGGCTTATTTTAACAATCTTAAGAATATGACAAGCAAATAGAAAAACAAATAGGAAAAGTAGCTGACTAGGTAGTCTACTCTAGGCTAGAAGGATCGGAAACAGTTTGTTTATAGTGGCAGATTAGCCTAGTGACAAAACACCATTAGTGGCTAGTTAAGATCACACCACTGACGGAATTTCTGATCAATTTCATCAAACTTCTGCGCTCAAGATTAGGGTTTGGTAGGGGATAAGATATGCGGTGTTTTCTTAACACTGTAACAAGACCCCACCATTATTTCATGATTAGGTTTTCCCCATAAGTTTAGGCATATTGTTGTGCCATTTGACTGGCCTACTGTCAACAGGTCAAATCAAAAGTGTTTACCAGGTGTCTAATATCTTCTAGGCCTAGTTCTAGGGTCTAAATTTGTCGTTACCTTACGGGTACACTACGGTGGCTATTGATTACCAGACGCTCCAAAAGCGGAGTTGTTGCGTATATTCATTATTCACTACTGAAGCGGATCGGCTTGTAGTTGTGACCTGCTTTAGGCAAAATCACAGTTAATCGCGTATACAGTCCGCCGACGCTTCCTCCATTAAAATTCACTCCACTCGTCCTTGTAGCACCAATGTATATTCGGATTAAATAAGATAAATGTAACCACGTGTCCACAATCACGATCCTCGAATTGAGCACGCTAACAAAGCGAAATCCACACCTGGTACAGAGACTCTCTGGGACAACGCTCCCTGATTGATTTTTGTATCGTTTCTGCGGACTTGTTTTCTACCGTGTCTGATGTTCGTGTTAAAAGAGGGGCGGAGTTGTCAACTGATCACCACCTAGTTGTCTGCACTTTGAAAGCTTCGAAACCCTTGAAAAAACGAAAGACATTTTAAGTTCAAAGAACTTCCGACCTCTACTGAAGACATTGAAACTGAGTGTTTGTTTCGAACAGCAGAGCTCACCTAGCAGTAGACTTGGTGAGCTCTGCTCTTTCGCTGTTATCCCCAGTGTGTCTTTTTTTTCGTGCGCTGAAATAATAAACTGAACTGAACATTACGTCCGCTACTAACTGTTGTGGACGTAAGCGTGTTGGAGGGACGAAGAGTAGCGAGAAAAGAACTTCTTGGCGGAACCAAGAAGTTAAAGAAGCTATTCGTGCGAAAAAAGTGGCCTATAATGCCTGGCTTGCAAATAAGTCATCACTTGAACTTCGTTCGCAGTACTCTGAAGCACGTAAGGCGGCAGCCACAAAAGTTAAACTGTCTAAGGAAAGGGCCTGGAAGGAATTTGGAGAAAGGTTAGACGATGATTTCAAAACAGCAAACAAAGTGTTCTTGCAGACCACTCGCCGTTTGCGTGGGCAAGCACCAAAGCAATGGCAAACTAGTGTGATAATACCTATCCACAAGAAAGGAGACAAGAGAAAATGCACCAATTATAGGAGCATATCTCTCATCAGTGTCCCGGGTAAGGTCTATGCCAAATGCCTTGAAAAGAAATGCCGTGAAATAGTCGAGCCTAAACTAAAGGATGCTCAGTGTGGCTTTCGTCCTGGCCGAAGCACAATGGATCAGATCTTTGCCTTGCAGCAAATCTTTGAGAAGTCGTGGGAATATGCAAAAGAGGTCAATGCATGTTTTGTTGATCTTGAAAAAGCATATGATCGCATTCCTAGAGACAAGCTTTGGGCGGTGCTGTTGCAGTATGGCATTGATGGCCAGTTACTAAATGCCATCAAGTCGCTATACATGCATTCCGAGGTCTGTGTTCGTGTTAACAGTGCAACGACAATACTTTTCAGAGTAAGTGTGGGACTACGGCAAGGCTGCTCTCTTTCACCTATTCTGTTCCTTATTTATATGGATAGAATAGTTAAGAAAAGTGAGTCTTGTGGCGGAGTAAAGATCAGAGGTGTACGGAGTCGCCTTTTTTGGACTCCTGCTCCTGTTTTGACCAACCAGACTCCTGATCCTTCTCCTGGTCAAAGTCTACTTTTTACACTCCTGCTCCTGTTCGACTCCCGTTTTTACGCAAAAGTGTCTGTTTAGGAAGGGAAATGGACAAATATTTTAGAAGGCTATTTTACCGCAGCGCTGCAACTGCTCAGTCGTTTGTAACATTTCTAAGTACTTGGGAAGAAGCAGAAAAAGATCAATTGCTAATGCTCATGCTCTTCTGAAAGTCAGGCACTTCAGAGATACTCAAGTTGTATTTTCATATAAACACACTGCTGAATATCAAGACTTAAATCTTCATTTTGGACATGCAAAACTGTTCAAATGAATTCAATTCAACTTTGATGCGTACCAATAGCTACATGAAAGTTAAAAAGCAATTTAAAATTGTAATGTACCGGTAGTTATTTTGAAAGAATCAAATACTGCAGTTCAAAACGAAACAGTCTTTGTACGCTGATCCTAAGCTCTGTCTGTGGAAGTGCCCACTGCCTAATTGTAATATATAACGAACAAGCTCAACTTCTAGCACAGCAAAAGTGGGATTACAAACATTTTAAATTCAAACTTTAATAATTAAATTAAATACTCAGTGCTATTTTAAACATTCAACAGGTAGATAACAAGTAAAGCAAATTTAAAGATCTATGCAAAAGAAATTAACCAAGTGAGCACTTAGTGGTGCAAATCTGAATGAGCCACTAATTTCAGGACCAATATCTTGTATATGTATAACGTGGCTGTGCTGTCTTCAACAGTCATGTTTCAATATTGCTTGTTTAATGACATGCTTGGCTTCGGGTTGCTACCCTTAAATTAACCTTCAAACCTAACTAAACTCGAAATTCTGCACTAACCCAATTACTTCAAAATAGTGAGGTACGGTATATAATAAAAATATTATCGGTAATAACTAAGGAGTTATAGCCTAATAAAAAACTCAAGTTGAAAGAACAGATCGACGAGGAAGACTAGGTTGAGCTTGCGCTCTTCAAGTCAACAGCCACACAATCATGTGTGAAATGTGGTCGGCCAAGTCGTGACTTGAACCCGTGATGTTTGGTTTCAAAGCCCAACGCCAATTCCGCTCAGCCATGTCATTTGATGATGGTTTAGTACATAAAAATCAAACTAACAAAATAGTGGCAATTACTTTTCCAATCATTAGCAAAACATGGTCATTTCTAAAACTATTGGGTATACAAACAAAGCAATCTACCGTAACCCTAGCAGCAACAAAAAATTTTATACAATTACCCAGTAACTTTCAAAATTTCTGAAAAACTTGTGGGTTGTGCAAAACTTGAATTCAGAACTTTTGGCCTATGTAAAGTGAAAAAATGTTGGTTCAGTAACTGCTGGACTAAGCTGCTAAGTCAGCCTATCTGCAAACTACAAAGGCTTACTGCAAGACTGCTTTGTCTGTTTGTAGTCTGCATTAAAACACTTAACTGCGATACACAAATAATTCCACATCGCTTAGCTGACTACCCCTAGTACTAGTACCCTTACCCAAACCATACACAGTCATAATTAGTTGGTTAGATTAGGCCTGCCGCGTGTGTTTTTTCGTCTGGTACTACCCGCATCTAAATTTTTAATTCAGTTTATTTGCCAAGTGATTGCATTATGCTGCTAACATCAGAAGAACTTGTTTACTTAACTTGTCTTGTTTTTAGGTATACTATGGCTGCTATCTATCATTACCGATATGTTGGTAGAATTAAACCGCACAATACAAGCAAATTATCAGAACCAAATTATGGCAAATTTTGAACAAATATCACAAGAATGCGGTAATTTTTCCCTCCGGATCCTGCTCCTGCAACAATTGGAAACTTATGACTCCGGCTCCAGCTGAAACATTGAATCTCCTGCTGGAGTCGACTCCGATTTGTGTACATCTCTGGCAGAAAAGCTTTTAAGTGTTGCCATTTTTTGTAGAAATAAATTCTTTAATTAATTAATTATTTATTTATTTATTTGTTTTACCATAACACACAAGAAAGCACAGGTAGGAAACAGCGAAAAGACCATTACTCGGTCATCTAGGTCAGTGCTACTCAAACTTTTTTATGCCGTGTACCGACTGAGCACCTTTCTTCACTAAGCGTACCGGTCAATATGCGGAAAAAAGACATTATTCTTACTTTTGAAATTATTCTTACTTTTGTAACGAATACAACGTAAAACCAAGTCACAAACGCTAATATTAATTGTCTTTCGAATTCTGATGCGAATTAGTGCGCGTCTGCTTATTTGCCAGAAACTTAACTAATTGCGGTTCAATGGAAGACAGTGCCACTCGAAGAGTAGCATGAATATCCAACGCGTTTATGTGTTTTTTTCTTAAACAGCTCAGGGTAGAAAAGCCGGCTTCACAAGTTCACATATTGTAGATAAGTGGAAGGAAATGATGTTGTGTTTTAATAGCCATGCCACTCAGTTACGGATATTGTGCTTTTATTTTGATCCAGAAGATTGCAAGAGAGTTTGATTCAGAAAAGTTGCGCTAACCTTCGTCAGCAGATAGCTCCAATAATAATTAATAGTAAAAACATGTTCAACTCACTACAACATTCTCTACCCGTGACTGGACGCTGCAGGTATAGTCAAGCTCGTGGACACTCAAACACACAAAAAGGATGAGATCATCTCCCATCGAACATTTTCATACTTTGTTAAAATAGTGGATAACAATGACGAAATAAATTTTTTTGTGACGTAACTGGTAAGTCGTCGAAGTAGCGGCCTACTAAACAGTCCATAGCTGGGAAAGCAGAATGATCATTATCGTTGCCTAAAAATAATTATACTCAATTTACAATTTCTCCTAATTGACCGCGTACCGGCAGCCAAGTGCTCACGTACCGGCACTGGTGCGCGTACCGGCGTTTGAGTAGCACTGATCTAGGTCATCTGCACCTTTTTGCCATATCTTACTCTGACGTTAGTTAGTAAAAAGCAAACGCAAACACACACACACACAGAGACAAAATAACAATAAAGGGTTGAGCAGGTTGTCAGTGACGGCACAACTTTACGACAATCAGAAAGGGGAGTTTATCTTGGGATTCAAAGCTAATATAAAGCAGTGTTTCAAAAATAGAGTAAAAAATAATAGCTGAAATACCAACATCCTACAATACTTCAGAAAACATAAATTACAACTTCAGAAAACATAAATTACAACTTCAGAAAACAATATGTACATAAAGCACAAGAAAACAGATACTTTGGTTTTAGAGAAGGTAAAAATACACTTAAAGGGATACAGATATCAACTATTTAGTTACAATATCAATTTAAGTGGTAACATTGGTATAAAGTTGATAATCTTGTAACGTGTTGTTATCCCGGGTTCAATGCTCCGGGTAGTTGGTTACCTTTCTTTCTTCTTGCACCGGTGTATACTTTCTTCTATCTTCTCCGACTCTTGTAAGCTTACTTTTACCCAACACGTTTTATCACTAAAAAGCCTAATCCAGGTTCAGCCCTGGTCTTAATAAAATAGGATCTGCAACTTATTCAAATAGAATCATTATAGAACACATTTCACTGATAGCTAGCACACTCACTACTAGCAAACTAGGCTAGGCTAACAGTAACACATCTCATCACTTAGACTGCAGTCTCAAGTACAACATAATTTTCACATACTACAGTACTCAGCTACTAACGATAAATAACAGTACACAACACTAAACTTTACACTTTCTGGGATCTCTACCAACGTAACCACTTCGCAGACTTAATAAAAAGCACATGGTACAACATTACTGGATGGTTGCCAACCGACTCAAAGCGGAGTCACAATACACACTCCGTACAATCCTACAACCAGTACACTACCCCCCCACGGCAGAAGACCTGTCCGCAGGTCTCTAACAACCCGAAGCCTGCACACAGTTAGCCACAAAAAGAGAAAAAAAAAAAAAAAAAAAAACACATTTGCATTCCTAGAGACCAAAACGTATAAACAGTAAGCAACTGAGCACATAACCAACGTACACTTGGACTATAACCTGGTCACACATTCTAAAACTAAGACTCAACCGTGTAACCAACATGTCACATAAGCTTGGCAGAAAAAAAAAAAATTTATGCACACAATATCATGAAAATTCCCAGTCCCCAAAGCGATCGGGTGGTTTGCACATGCGGCGTGTAAACAACATGTCATCACTGTTTGTCTTTTCAGAACCCTCACAGTTTGGCAGATCCCATCGATTTTCAGAACGGGGTAAACAAAATTTTAACAAATTAAAATGGTACCGACGATTTCTTTTCTTCTTCCCAGGTTGAACCCATTCAAGAGTATATATCACTCCAGTGCGGCACACAACTTTCCAGGGCCCACACCAAACTTCACCTAACTTCCCACGGCTACCCTTAGGTGTCAGTACGTATACTAAATCCCCAATCTCATAAGGCCTGTAACGAGCATAGTGTTGTGACCTATCCTTGGTATGTTCGTGTGATCTGGAAAGGTGTAAACTAGTGTCCCGAAAGGCTGTTTGCAAGTTGTGACGTAATTGTCTAGCATACTCGGTAACTAATTGTGGTTCAATTTCTGGAGAAGGGAAAATAACATGAGCAGGGAGCCTCATTTCACGCCCAGTCATAAGATAGTTGGGAGTAAATCCTGTGGAAGAGTGTCGAGATGACCGGTAAGCCATAAGGATATGAGGAACAAGGGTATCCCAATCATCAGGGTGAGCCGACATGCAGGGTTTCAAAATCGAAAGCAAAGTCCCATTTAGTCTTTCACAGACGGAGTTGCCTTCAGGGTGAAAGGGGGAAGAGCGAGATTTCTTAATATGAAGAAGAGTGCATAATTCGGCAAGAAGATCACTTTCGAACTCCTGTGCTTGGTCAGAGTGTAGGACTTCCATCAGCCCATGTCGAGTAATCCATTCTCTCATTAAGGCTTTTGCTACAGAGGAGGCTTGGCGGTCGGGAAGGGCAACTGCCTCCGCATATCGAGTAAAATGATCCACCATTACCAGTAGATAAACATTGTTCAGTTTGGTAGGTCCTGGCATAGGGCCTACAAAATCAATTGCAACAACCTCATTCGGATGGCCTGCTACCAAAGATTGTATAGGGGCTTTGGGAAGGTGGTGGGTCTTAAACCGAGCGCAAGATGTGCAAGAATTGCACCAGTAGTGGACATCCTCCTTTAATTTCGGCCACCAAAGTTGGTCGCAAATTTTCTCGTAGGTTTGAGTGATACCTCGGTGTCCAGATGTGGGTAAATCGTGGAATGTTTTAAGCGCTTCTTCTCGCTTGTTATGTGGGACAACAAACTGGTGCTTCCCGGTGCGATTCAATTTGTAAAGGGTTCCACTATCTTTATCAATGTGCAACTTGGCAAAGACATTCCACAGCAAGTTCAGTTCTTCGCTTTCTCCAGCAGCTTCGCGCTTTGGCTTGCCTTCAAGCATCCACTGTTTAACTGTTCGCAGATTCACGTCTTCATTTTGTACAGTATTCCAATCAATGTTGCAATCGGATGTCAGTCGCAACCGCTGACAACTTTCTAGGGGCAAGTTATCGTTGGCTTCATCCAGGGGGAGCCTTGATAAAGCATCAGCATTGCCATGTCTCTTTCCTGGTCTGTGCGTAAGAGTATAGTCGTATTGTTCCAACTCCAAGAAGTAAGTTTGTACTTTTTCGGGAATGGATTCCTTGTTGCGAAGATGGGTGAGGGGGGCATGGTCAGTGATGAAGGATACCTTACCGCCTAAGATGTAGGGCCTGAATTTCCTGCTAGCCCATAAAAGAGCATATGCTTCACGTTGAAAAGCACTCCATTTGCGTTTGTTCGGAGGTAAGACTTGACTAGCGTAGGCTATCACTCGCAGTTCACCATCCTGGACCTGTTCTAAAACACATCCGACAGCAAAGTTTGAAGCATCTGTAGACAGCTGAAATGGTTCGCCAAAGCGAGGCAGAGCAAGAATGGGTGCAGAAATCAATTTGCTTTTTAACGTCTGAAAAGCTGTTTCACATTCACCTGTCCAAGAGAATTGTTTTTTAGCAAGATTCTCTTTGCGTAGCAGCTGAGTCAAGGGGTGAGCAATTTTGGCAAACTGGTGGACATATTTTCGATAGTACGAGGCTAAACCCAAGAAAGTACGAACAGTTTTTGTATTGGTTGGGGTCGGGAATGCTTTTACCTTTTCAATCTTTTCTGGATGGGTCGCAACGCCTTCCTTTGAGACAAGAAATCCAAGAAAAGCGGTCTGTTTTTGGAACCAGGTACACTTTTCGGGAGATAATTTTAAATTAGCAGCCCGGAAGCGCTCAAAAACACGACGTAGAGCTTGTAAGTGCTCCTCAAATGTCCGAGAATATATCAAAATGTCGTCTAAATAAGACACAACTTCTTCGAAAGACAGGCCAGCAAGTAAGATGCACATTAACCGTGAAAACGAAGCAGGGGCATTGACCAGTCCAAAAGGCAGACGCAACCATTCGTAAAGACGTGTGCCTATCGAAAAAGCAGTTTTGGCCCGATCAGCAGGTGCAACCTCCACTTGGTGGTAGCCTGCCTTCATATCCAAAGCGGAGAAGTAGCGACAACCTGCTAAAACATTTAAGACATCCTCTATTCTGGGAAGGGGGTAGCTATCCCTAATGGTTATGCTATTCAGTTTTCGAAAGTCTACACAAAGTCTTTTGGATCCATCCTTTTTTGCTACCACAACAACTGGGGCGCACCAAGGGCTCTGGGACGGTTGAATAATGCCAAATTTCAACATGTCATCGATGATAACTTGTACCTCAGCTTGCACATGGATGGGTAGACGCCGTGGTCGAACGAGGATAGGTTTATCCTGGGTTGTATCAATAGTGTGCTGTAGGAGAGGTGTGCAGCCTATATCAAATGGACCAAGGGAGAAGATGTCTTTAAACTCATCTAATAAACACTTCACCATAAGAACTTGGGCTGGGTTAAGATCAGTGTCATTAAGATTCAGATAAAAGGGTAGGTGGACTGAATGAGACGGTAACATATCTACCTGTTCGATAGGTTGGACAGCATGGCATATTTGTTCAAGCTTAAGAGGTGGTATTTTAGTAACAGAGTCTGTGCTTTGAATGATTCCAACTTCTAGACCAGAAGAGAGTTTGACAGGGTGGTCTGACATATTGACCACTGCTAACAGCATTTGGCTTTGTGCAAGCAATCCTTTGTCCTCGAACACACTGTTAGGCTCTACAATTCCACTAAATGAAGGATGGACGGACTGGGTGGAAATAACTGCTACTCGTTTACATTGAGGTCTAATGTACACAGATGAAGTCAAATAAACCTTGGCGGAGGTGGGCAGTTCTAGGGGTGTAGTCAAATTCTGGGTTCGGGGAGCAGAGGCAAGAGTGATACATGCGCAATCGGACAGGGTGGGAGGTGACTTCTTGGAATGGTTAAAGTGCACAACATTATGAGCATGATCCGTAATGGCAAAAGCAGCTTGCATTAGATCACTACCAATAAAACCATCTGCTGCTATGTCATTGACAACAATAAATTGCCAATGGTAACTCACGTTGTTTGGCAGTGTGATACTGTGTGATAGCTTTCCAATGACATTCATGGGCTGTCCATTGGCAGTTATAACCTGAGGTGCTGGTTCCAACTGTAGCGAGGGGTCAGCTTTAGCTAGTTTTTCCCATGTGGTAGAGTTTAAAAGGCAGCAGCTACATCCAGGGTCCCACTCAAATTGGCATGACATACCAGCCATATCACAATGGGCAAAAAGACTTGGCAAGAATGTCTCACTAGTATAACGGATGGTAGGGCAAGGTGCAGATTGCTGAGGTGAAGTCTCAAGAGAAACAGGTTGTACGGTTGATGAGTCATCTTTGGGATGAGTTTGATCAGATGGTCGGTTTAAGCTTGGTTGGGGTACGTTTGACTGGGACGAATCTGGCCTGGCACAGAATGGGGAGGTGGGTGTGTCATACGAAATGGTGCCAGGCCTTGTCCGTTTAAAGGCCTATTTCTCTGTCTTCGGAAGCTGTTACAAACTTGAGGATAATGTCCTCTCTGGTCGCACTTGGGGCAATACGCATAACTCAAAAAGGGGCAGTTGCGCTTGTAGTGTCCATTTTCTCCACAACAATAGCAGTTTCCAGGGGTACAAAATGGGTGTTCTCGGGGTGCTGGAGCGTTAGCTTGAAAGACTTTGCATGTCGAGTTAGAATCCCCACCATATTGCCTCTTGCTGATCTGCTCAAAGTAGGTAGCCGCTTGCAGTAGCTCGCCAGGGCTTGCGCTCCTGCTTGGTCCTAAGTACAATTGGAGGTCTGGAGAGAGGCCAGAAAAAAAAGCATTGCGCACATATTGATCCCTCTGTGACGGATGGATGTTCAGCTTTCCAACGAGACGCTGGATGTCTCGCATATATGCTGCGACAGATTCTGCAGCTAATTTTTTCCGGTTCATGAGCGTAACATACCATAGACCACTATCTGGAGGTGCGGCATAGGTCTCCATAAGCTGTCGCCTTAACATCCCATAATTTTGGCGCTGTTGGTATGGGAGGATGTTAACTGTGTCTTGTACTCGTTCTCCCAATTTCAAAATCAACAGTCGGCCTTTGTCATTTTGGTTGCAAAAAGTGGTCATTTCGTCAAACTGTCGTAGCCACCATGTAATATCACGATCTCCATTGAAAACGGGGAAAGAAGGAAACAAACAATGCAATCCAATGGGCGAACTAGTTATGGGGGGTGAAGGTTCAGAAGTGTGAGAGTATGGCACATAAGGGTGAAGTGGAGCCTGATATGGTAAAGCAGATGGGTGTTGAGTAGGTACAGAGGCAACCGACGGCTGAGCATAGTCTGAATTATTGGGAGCCTGTGTATGTTGCACTTGTGGTGATGATGGATACGGTACCTGAGGAGCAGCTGGTGTGACTTGTGGGTATCCAAAGGGGGGTGGTGGAAACATTTGGATAGGTTGGGTAAAAATTGAAGGTTGAGAGCATGAGAGAGGCGGTTGACAGTGAAGGTGAGTCGTGGGTTGAGGTACTGCAATGCTGGAAGGCGATTGGAGATAAGGTAAAGAAACTGGCAATTCGGGTGATGCATGTGGGTAAGGGGTTGCTGTGGGTGGGTGTTGCATCTGTGATGTAGTGTAAGGAGAATGCGTGGTGTCAGAGCCTGTTTGATCAAGGACGGCGTATACTGGACTAGACCCATCTTGATGAAGATCAATTAGAGGGGCTTCGGCCATGGTAAAAACAACAAAAGCAGCAATGTATAAAAGCCTTACCCAAAACACAGTAAAAAGCAAAAACAACCCTACAGATCTAATGTAAGCCTGAAGCATGCAAAACTTAACGCACACAAAAAAAATCTTAAAAAACACACTAAAAAAAAAACAAATGTAATTAAAACTTTAAATATTCAAAAACGTTGCAAAAAACTTCAAATTCAAAAACATCAAATGTCAATGCGTAACGTAGTCCGCCAGCAGTTCCAATTATTGAATTTTTGGAGTTTTTGTTTCCTTAGTTATGGACTAGGGTACCGGTATAAACTACGTAGGCTCGGCAAAATAAAAACCAACCAGTTGATCAAGAGAAAACAGTTGAGTAAAACTTGGAACCCGGAGTCGGACGAGCCCCCAAAATGTAACGTGTTGTTATCCCGGGTTCAATGCTCCGGGTAGTTGGTTACCTTTCTTTCTTCTTGCACCGGTGTATACTTTCTTCTATCTTCTCCGACTCTTGTAAGCTTACTTTTACCCAACACGTTTTATCACTAAAAAGCCTAATCCAGGTTCAGCCCTGGTCTTAATAAAATAGGATCTGCAACTTATTCAAATAGAATCATTATAGAACACATTTCACTGATAGCTAGCACACTCACTACTAGCAAACTAGGCTAGGCTAACAGTAACACATCTCATCACTTAGACTGCAGTCTCAAGTACAACATAATTTTCACATACTACAGTACTCAGCTACTAACGATAAATAACAGTACACAACACTAAACTTTACACTTTCTGGGATCTCTACCAACGTAACCACTTCGCAGACTTAATAAAAAGCACATGGTACAACATTACTGGATGGTTGCCAACCGACTCAAAGCGGAGTCACAATACACACTCCGTACAATCCTACAACCAGTACAATCTACTGAAGGCAAGATAAAGTACTGTGTGAGAAGGTGATTTCATACATAATTGGAGACGGCAGAAGATTTAACGTATTTTTTGAAAGAAGAAAAGGAGCAGTGTTTCAATTTTTCGGTCATGTTTTTCCATATTTTCAGGCCAATGTATTGAAGAGATTTTTTGCCAGTTTCCGAAGCGATAAAAGGTTGAAAAAATTCAGAAGTTATTTTTTGTCTAGTGTTATAATGATGTATTACATCAAGTTTTGTGAAATAATTGTTGAAAGAGGGTGGTAACAGACGGTTATTGTATTTAAACATAAATTTAGCGAACTCTATTTTAATCATGTCAGTAAGCATAAGTGTATTAAACTTAGAGTAAAGAAAGTTTATCGGTTTTTCTTTCGCACAAAAAAGACTTGCTCTTATGAACTTGTTTTGGAGAATTATCTACTTTTGCAAGTGAGAAGAGGCGGCTCTACCCCAGTTTAATAAAGAATTATGAAGATAAGAGTGAAAAAGACCGTAATGGACTAACTTGAGTGAGGATAGGGGAACGTAGTGTCTTAGTTTGTAAACCATACAGCAAGCTCTGAAAAGTTATTTTGATAGTTTATCAATATGTATTTTCCATGATAGACGATCGTCTAAAAACATTCCAAGATACTTGACATAGTCGGATTTTACAATGACATTGCCACTAATGCTAACGTTAAATTCGTTTGTGTCAATTTTCTTTTTGTTAACCGAGATAATCATGTAGCAGTTTTTATTGTAACTGATAGTTAATTTGTTGCTGGTAACCCAATTTTCAATTTTATCAATTTCCTCCTTCACTTGTTGCTCAAGTATGTTGAAATCATGATGTGCTAAATGCAAAGTTGTTCATCATCGGCAAAAAGCGTCGTTTCGAATTTGGACACGTTGGGAAGGTCATTTACGTATAAAAGAAAAAGTAAAGGCCCCAAAACTGAAACCTGAGGAACCCCATATTTAACTGGACGAAGTGAAGATAATTTTTCATTAAGTTTTGTACAAATTTGGCCCCCAGAAAGATAGAAACATAATTTTTTTCCAAAAAAATGTATTGTCGATAGTTGTGTAGATAAGGATAAATAGAAATAATTTTTTGCATTCTTCAAAAAAAATAACGAGGTGAAAAATTGGGTAGGCTGCAGCCTTTTTTGCCATCACTACGAGCCGCCCCTGAGGCTAGCTACTACCACTACTGTCCTGATACTTAGTTAGTTAGTTGCATATTTATCCTCCTATCACGAGAAAGCGATCAATGCGCTATACGAGCTCGCTTAGGAGTTGCCGGCCATCTGTCTACCACACTAAGATGGGGGTATCCCGCTAAGTGCTCTTCCCAACGGCACAACAAGTAAACTTGCCGGCTTGTTGTCCACTTTATCCCGTTAATGCTGAGCCTGAGCGTCAAGCAGGGAAGCTGTGAATACCAATTTTAAAGTCATTGGTTTGACCCGACTCGGAATCAAACCCGAGTCTACAGCTCAAGAGACAGACGCTCTATACCACTCGGTCATCTGGTACATCTTTAAAAATTAACAATTCTGAAACTAGAGATCTTATCAGCTTAAAAACCACAAATACAAAGATGAGACTGCAAACCCATACTGCCCATTTCAATACCGTATTTATGAAGCTCATTCTGCTAGCAATCACTACCCAGTTCACGAAGTTGAGCTTTCACCAGTGTGGACAGTTTCAATTTAATAATAAAATTGGAAGTCCAGCACGCAAGCACTAACTTCTGTTTGTCACGGAACAATCAGTAAAAAATAAGTGACTGCGGATTGGTGATCATTGAAAAACGTCAGAGGTGTCCTATAGGCGCAGAAGCAAAACCACAAAATTTGTTGGTGTTCCAGTACAGCCATTCGATTTCCGAAATGCATTTTGGCTTGGGTTGGCTTCGATCCCTCACTTTGTTTTTCTTGTTTTTTCGGACGCGATTCCTGGCACCATAGGCCTACCTATTCTAGCCACTTCCTGCTTCTGTCTTGTCCTTATATGGTAAAGTCTCGTGTTGCTTACCACACTTTATAGTATGTAATTACACTAGCGCCTTGCTTTTCAAAATTCTGCACCTATTTATATGCGCTTCGGTTTCCTCACCTTGTTCATGGCCTAGTGGTCAAGAGCGTTCGCCTTGGATGCTGGTGGGTTGGGTTTTATTCTCAGTCGGGTTAAACCAAAGACTTTAAAACTGGTATCTGCTATTACACTTGCTAAACGCTCAGCAATTAAATGTAGCGCTGAGGATGAAATAAACAGAGAATAAAAATACGTCCGTGAATTCTTGACAAAATTTAGTTCAGGTGGTAAAGGGTCTTAGTAATTATAAAGCGCCATAAAACCACACAACATTTTTAGTATTTGAGTTTGAAGACGCTGCCACGTTTATGTTATTTTAAAGTTGAGTTGACCTCGGTAAGTTTTTGCTTCCTCTATTTTTTTGAATGATTTTAACGTCAAGAAAGCTGAAGATATTGAAGAACCTGAGTGTTTTTATATTTTATTTTAAAGAGGAATTGAAGGTGTTGGCGCTCCGCCCGGGCACTTTAATGTTGGAAAGCCAGTTGTGATTCTCTAACAGTTGGAATGTGTTTAGGCTAACTTACAAGCTACATGTTGTTATCAATTTTGTAACATTGTAATACATTTTACTGAAAATCCCTACGAACAAGCAAAAATCCTGCAGGGATTCCCTACTCCCTAGAGATGTCAAAAAATCCCTATTGTAGGGAAAACTCCCTGCGAGTGGCAGCACTGACAAAGCGTGAAAGTGGGATCACGTGACACAGTTGCACAACTAGAGCAGAGGTGAGCGGAGTCTGTTTTTTAAGACTCCTACTCCACTCCTGCTCCGAGAAAGCAAACTCCTACTCCTGCTCCTGGTATACTTACAAATGCCAAACTCCTGCTTCTGTTTTAACTCCTGTAGTCAGCTCAGCATATTAAAACAAATTACACATTCCATGACTAAATATTGTACCGATGTACCATTGTTCACATTTACATTCTGAAACCAATCAACATAAAAAGAAAATAAGTTAATGATAACAACATTTCTTTGGATAGTGCTGAACAATTCCACATTGTCTAATTGCAGGTCGGTACTATGCCAAACAACAGCTCAAAACACAGCTTAGTTAATGATCCACTTATAAATTAGAAAAAGCAATAGCTACATTAACTGTTAATCAGAATTTTTACATTACTTTAATCTCAGATTCTACCTAATCTAGTCCAGTTTTTTGATCTTTTTAAAAATTCGTTGTCGTCGAGAGCATTTACCAACTTTTTAATGAAAAATCTCAAAGATAGTAGAGGTAAAAGTCAGGGGCGGCTCGTCTAAGGGGACTGCGGGACTGCAGCCCCCCCAAAATATACCAACTGTAATTTTTTTTTGCACAAAACTAATAATTATTATTGATCACTATAGTACCGAGCTGAAAGTTAGAAGAAATTTGGCAGCACAGCAAAAGCAGCGAGTGCCAAGTCCATAAATGCCGTAACGAGCGGGACTGCAAATTCGCAGTCTTCACATGATACAATAATGCTTTTATGACATCGAAGTGAGAATAGAAAAAAGGTAGTTTTTCGCTTCACTTACTTTGGTTCTTTTTTTGAAAAAGAAAACGTCAGCTTGGCCGAAATTTCTGCAGTCCCTAGCGCGTAACTCAGTCACATGTTACATGCGCAAGGTTATGATATGAACAAGCCAGACTCGTTGCGTTGATTTGTGAATAAACTTACCGTAGTAGCATGTCAATTTCCCATTCTGTAAAGCGTCTTCAGGATATAAAATTCAGTACACTAACTTTACAAGAAAAACTATCTATCAAGCAAGCTGGAAGGCCTACTCCAAATTTGAAAATTACCCAAACTGCCAAAAGTCGAGGTAAGACATACACCAGGCAGTTTAACGCTAATATTTATCAACGGTGTGAGTGGATATGTGGATGTGAATACTCAAACGCATTGTTTTGTTTTCCGTGCCTTTTATTTGCATTTCATGATGGCGACACTGCCTGGACCAAAATAGGACAAACGGATTTAAAGAAAATACCAGAAAAAATTAAAAAACACAATGAGTCTTCTCGGCATATTAACTGCGCTATCGATTTATTGGGCGGGCCAATATTGCAGCAGCTTTAGACACTGGGCATGCCTTATCTGTAGCTCGTCACAATGAGAGTGTTACGAAAAACCATGCTGTTTTATCGAAAATTATCAATTGTATAAAATTTTGCGGTAATTTTGAGTTGCCGTTAAGGGGGCATGACGAGCATAATGACTCACTTAACCCCGGAGTTTTTCGAGGATTGCTAGACTTCACGTCCAGTTTGGATACAAGCTTTAAATCGCATTTGGAATCAGCGGCAGTTTTTAAAGGTTCATCCAAAACGATACAGAACGAACTTTTGGAGTCAATTTTGGAAATTTGTAAACAAGAAATAAAAGATAAAATAAGTAAATCTACAAACCTTGCCGTTATGTGTGATGAAACAACTGATATCTTTGACAAAAGCCAAATGGTAATTGTATTGAGGTACAAAAAAAATGGTGAACCGGTTGAAATGTTTTGGAGCTTCTTTCAGCCCACCAGCCTAACAGCACAATTATTGGCGAGTATCTCATTAAGAGAACTGCAGGGTTTGGTGGGGCATGATTCAGATAAGCTTATTGCTCAAACGAATGATGGCGCTGCCGCACTGAGCGGTATTCGAAATGGCGTACAGGCGTTATTTAAAGCCGTATATCCAAAGGCTCATTTTATTCATTGTTATGCCCACCAATTAAATTTAACTCTCAGAAAAGCTACTTCTGCAAATTCTAAAGTGAGAATATTTTTCAATAGTTTGTCCGGTATTCCTCCATTTTTTCAAAATCTCCGCAAAGAATGGCTGCTTTGGAGCAAATTGCTGGACGAAGGATACCGTCATCGCCTAGTACTAGGTACAATTTTTAGAGTCGCACTGTGAACGCGGTGAGAGGAATGAGAGAAGCTTTAATTGCATGTTGTGATAACTTATCAGGCTCACAATCCCAGCACACGGGCTTCGTGGCTTTGAGTATCAAACATTCTTTAGAAAGTCCAGATTTTGAGTTTTGGTTGAATTTTTTTTCAAAGATTATGCCCCATGTTGATCTGCTATATGGCCTGATGCAGTCACGTTCAACAGATTCTGCATTTGCGAACACAGCCATCGCTAATTTCAACACATCAATCGAAAAAATTCGAAATGAAATTAGCAACTCCAGTTCTACACCAGACTCCGAAGCTAACCAACCAAGGCGTAAACGTAGGTGCTCAAATTATGTTCCAAATGCTATACAAGTGTGTGACAGCATTACCGCGCAATGCAGTGAACGTTTTCGATTTAAAGGTCATCATCTTGCAGCTGGTCAGTTGCTTTCGAAGGATAATTTGCCATCTTTTGAAAATGATTTTCGTGACAAAATATTAGAGGAAGTCGTAACAGCGTATCCTGAACTGAATAAAGGTAAGCTGAAAACCGAACTGTCTGTGCTTTATGAAAGAAATGATATGTGGACATATTCAGCTGCGGTTGCATTAAGCAAAACTACTGCTCGAGACAACTTGCACGAGGTTTTCTCTGAAATTTTAAAGTTGCTTAAAATTCTTGTTGTTACTGCGATGACAACAGCTGAACCAGAGCGCTGCTTTTCCACCCTGAAAAGAATTAAAACCTTTCTGAGATCCACAATGAAGAAGGAAAGGCTATCCGCATTGTGCATGCTTTCAGTGGAAAAAAAGCATGATTGCTGGCATTGCGGACCTCAACGAAAAAGTTATCGACCATTTTGCAAGCGCAAAGAATCGTAGGGTGGCATTCATTTATACGTAAATATTGCTAGAGATGGTCACACTCAAACAATAAGTCTGGTCACTCCATTTTTTAATCGTTTTTGCATAAAGAGAAACTAAAGTAACGTAATCGCATTAACATACAAAGGTATCAAGTGCTTCATGACAAAACCTGCGAAAATTATGTGATATTTTTCTTGGGAAACGTTTCCACATTGCATATTGATTGTGTGAATGACTTTTGGCTCTTTTTAAATTCTTTCTTTATATAAGTTAAATATAAGCCTGGTCTGCGATGCTATTTTTTAAGTCCCGACTAGAAGTTTGCGACTTCCAAGTTCTTCCGGCTATAAAGCAAAGCAGTAAGCCACTGTTCATAAAAGTTCTGCAGTATGAAACCACAACCAATCAGCTTTAACATTTGTACAATGTCTTTATTGCTTCACCTTTTCTTACTTTTTATTTTGCAGTTAGTAACATTATCTATTTCCGCAATAATGGCATAACTACGGCAGTGCCAATAAAGTTGTTTTTAGTATTTATTTGATTGTATCCTGATTTTTCAATTTTGTACATATGAAAATTGAAGAGCATAGAGAGCATAACTTTTCTACAAAACTCACGGTCGTATAGGACTAACTTAGCTACCTTTTGAAATAAATAGCAATGTCTGACGGTATGGCGTAAATCTTTGTTTATCTTTGCATGCCGAGACTCTGCGATAGATTAAAAACTTTGTTGCTTATTCGTTTTGTTTGCATAATTTTCTTGCATTATGCCACAATTGCCACCTCCCACCTGTATTTTGCATTTGCGTACTATATTCTTCTTTACAAGTATTTATTTCATTCTTGTGATTTTTACCATAACACGAAATTGGCTGTATAAACATGATCGTGTTCTTTTGGGTTTAACTATTAATGTAGGCTAACACTATGCCACTTCTAGTTTCTTCAAGCCACAATAAGACGTAAAAGTTTTAACTAGTAATACGATTAGACTCCCAAGAAAAGTAAGAGCAGGCTACCAACCTACAGGAAAATTGCAGCCCCCCCATTAAAAATGTGCACGAGCCGCCACTGGTAAAAGCACTTCTACAAGGTGATTTGTTCCTTTCCCTTTACCCTTTCCGCTTTTCATATGAATCAATCTTTTGTGGCATAAAGCAAGTTGAAACAAGGAGGTTAAACTTATGTCATTGGTTGAATCAAGAGTTGAACCAACCCAAAGGTTAATAAGATATCATATTTCAAGACGAAACAAGTGTTTCTGACGCATTTCAAAGTCTTTATCACTTTGACTACAAACTATAGAAATTAATACACCAACACCTACTAAGTTTCTGAATCCGGCTCCGGCTCCTGCACGTGTATAAAAAATTCTACTCCGGCTCCGCTCCGGAAAAATAGACAAACTCTGGCTCCGACTCCACTCCGACTCCGCTCTGTGATCACCTCTGAACCAGAGATGTCCGGAGTCGCTTTTTTGAGACTCTGACTCCAATCCTGCTCCAAAATTACAGAATCCTACTCCAATCCTGCTCCTGTTTACGCCAAAAATCAAAACTCCAACTCCTGTTTTCACACCTGTTACTCGGAGTAGTTTTGCAAACTTAACAATCACAACATTATCCAAACTTTAGGCCTATGTTAAACTTCATGCTATTGAGATTACTTGTGTTTAGAGACTGTGCGCGAACCGATGCCTCACAGCGAGCATAACTTTTGTCAATGTTCAGTTTACATCACAATAATAACTTAAAGAAATGGTCACTCCGGCTCCAACTCCTACTCCAGTTTTGACGTTAAACTTAACTCCGAGTCTAATCCGGCTCCGAAAAAATTTGCTTAAAGGGGCACTCAAGTCGACATTTTCACTTTAGCTCAAAAAACTTCAAAAAATCATGTTTTTATTATGTGTTAATATTATGTCGTAAAACTCCTTACTTTAAAAGTTATTGCATCTTGAAAGTACCCCGATTACATTTGGAAACCCTAGGTGTATGCTTGGAAATCTATGTTTCGAGTATTAATAACCTAGATGTCAAAAAACATACATGTATTATTTTGTTAGACCTCCGAAAAGCATTCGACACTGTTAATCATAGTATATTATTGCAAAAACTTGAAAAGTATGGTATCAGAGGTAATGTTCTTCAATTTTTTCAAAGTTACTTGTCCAAAAGATTACAGTTTGTGTTTGTGAACAATTATAAATCTCATGAAAAAGAAGTCAAATGTGGTATTCCACAAGGCTCAAAGCTGGGTCCAATCTTATTTTCTTTATATGTAAATGATATTCCTGCTATCACTAAATTTTCTGTCAGACTCTTTGCTGACGACACAGTTTTGATAATGAGTAATAGCGACTTGAAAGAACTCAACAAAACGGCAAATTGTGAATTAAAAAAAATTGAAAAATGGCTGTCCGTAAATAAACTGACCCTTAATTATTCGAAAACCAGTTTTATGCTCTTCTCACCAAAATCAAAATGCGCAAATGACTTTTCATTATCTATGCGAGGGAAAAAAATAAATAAAGTTGTAGAAGCAAAGTATCTAGGAATTCATGTCGACGAAAAATTGAATTGGAATGTCCATATTCAAAATATATGCAAAAAGATTTCTCAATACTGCGGAATATTTTATAATCTCAGTCACTACATTCACCAAAATCATTTGCAGCTTTTATATCACGCCCTTGTTTACCCCCACTTATTGTATGGAATTTTAACTTGGGGCTCAACTAATGATACTATTATACATCCTTTACAAGTTTTACAAAACAGATTAATTCGAATTATATGTCATGTAAAAAGAAATGAACATGTCACTAACAACTCATTATTTCAAAAACTGAAAATATTAAAAATCAAAGACATTTATCACCTAGAGCTAGCAAAATTTATGTACCAATATCACAATTCCAAACTACCTAAAGTATTTGATAAATATTTTACATGTGCTAACACTGTTCATAAACACGACACCAGAAGTGCAAGCCTCAGCAATTACTATCTTCACTCAATTAACACTAACAGTGCTAGAAGAGCGTTGTCTTTTAGTGGAGCTCAAGTTTGGAATGGTTTAAACCTGGAATGGAGAGACTTCTCGTATCATAAGTTCAAAAAAAGTGTCAAAAACCTCCTTCTATCTAAATACCTGTAACAAGTAGCTTACAACATGGACGAATGGATGTGCGATATTGCCGTTTTAATCGATATGACAATTGGATGATGTTTTTGACTTTTTGGCATACTTCCACAAATATTGATGCCTTTAGTTTTGTAATACCGGTAGCATAGAGCACCGGCATAGTGATTATTGACAGCACTAGCAACGTCGTGCTGTTTGCTGAGGATATGATAACCTTTAAGTTGCCGCTTCTGCTTGTTTGTTTTCGTTTTTACTTCCTGTTCAAGTTAGAGCTGTGTGTAGGATGGGCAATTGCACATCTCTCATAAGTGTGGCCTTTGATGGATTCGAAGTGATGGGTGGCCATGACTAGATGAGCATTGGCTCTTTCGTGGTCTCCTTGAGTGTCTTTCTAATTGACAATGTGTTTAGTGTTTGTTTCACTTGCATATTGCGTTGGTTTTCAGCTCAAATAAAATACTACTACTATTCTGACCTCTTGCGGATTTGGAAAGTCCAGATGAGTCAGAGGACTTGTAGGACTGGTCTATCTGCCTGACTACGGTAAGGCGAAGGGAGGTCACTGTACTCACATGCTAAAGTTGAATACCGTAGAATATTTACCAAATTGCAAATTTGAATCAGAAATGCCTTAGGCTTGTTGATAGTTGACAGTAAATGTTGCCAGTCTGCTAAAATATCAAGAATAAATGATAGGGATATCCAGTTACAGAGTTATCAGTGCATACCGGTAGTTATTAGTTAGTACCGGCTGACCAGTACGTACTGGTACCTCTGTACCACAGTCTGACAGTACCAGCAAGCTAGTACAGTAGTACCAGTACTAAGATGGTAGGCCTAGCACAGTCTAGCTGTTTCTGTGCTTTGCATGTCATTGCTTATGCGAATTTTTGTTGAGCTACCGTATTCTTTAGTATTCCGGTATTAGAAAAAATGCTTATCCAGTTATGTTTGTGTTATGTTGTTATCAGGTTATGTATGGTAGTCTACTCTTGGTCTAACTACTAACTATGCTACACCCCTCTGTCAATCTTCCAGCAACTTAAGTCTACAGGCTTTTGCTCTTACTTTATTCCAACTAAAGTACCACCGGTATTCAGCAATACACTGCAAGTCTACGCAGTAGTGTTATACAACTATGCACTGTGTAGGTTCATACAGTACATGCAGCAAGTCCACTTAGCCCAACACAAAAACTAGCCATTACGGGTAGCTATTTTTCCCGCAATTTATTTTTGTTTGAAATTACGTCACATATCGCAGGGGAATCTATGATCAAATGACGTCAGAGATAGTGGACAAGCCGATTTTAAAGCTCGATATCTTCTAAACTACACAATAAAAACACACTGGATCAACGCGAAAAAATTTTTTTGATTTTTATTTATCGATGCCTTTCATAAAATCAACAAATATTTTGACTTGAATGCCCCTTTAACTCCGGCTCCGGCTCCTGTACATCTCTGCTCTGAACTAGAGCCACAGGCTAGTTACGGGCCCGCCTTCGCCAGACCAGGCCACACTGATTATGTAAAAATTATTACCGAGCTATACAAATTGAGTAGGCTAAGATGAGCTGGTGCAATGTTTTTTTAAGATATGACTTGAGGAACCGTTAGACAATTTTGAAAGACGGCCTGTTGAGTTTACAATTTTGTGAGGCAAAGCACAGCTTTTTACATTTTGAGAGACCATTTCAGTTCTTCAAAACGCTTAAAACTGTTAAAAAAACACTGAACTGCTGAACTTGTATACCGGTGTACAATTAGTTAGTTGATGTTACGAAGAACTACCAGTAGGTGGGTAGTCTATGCCACCTTGGTAAAACAGATTGTCATGATTGCCTAAGTACTCACTGCACAGCTCAGGCATTTGCAGATGCTAACAATTTAAGCTACCAGTAGCCTAGTCTTTTCCTAGCCACTAAACATATACTGGTACATTGTAAATTGGTAGACTACCAGACAACTGTTTTCGGTTTTTAACCATATGAAACAGCATAGCCAAGTGGTAAACACAAATAATAGTCTACTGGTCTAGCTGTCAAGGCAAACAACAGAACAAAAGATATAGAGCTGACAATGGTATTGGTGTGTAATTTGAGGGGGTACAGGAGTAACAAACTACAGAACAAAAGATATAGAGCTGACAATGGTACCGGTATGTAATTTGAGGGGGTACAGGAGTAACAATAAAACAATGCTGGCAGTGGCATAGCAAGAAGTTTTGAAAGGGTAGAGCCATAATTTCCTCATTTTTTTAACGTTTTTGTTTTTAACGGAACTAATTTGAAACTGATTGAGAAACGGGAAAAGCTTTAGGGAGGTCTGGGGGCATGCTTCCCCAGAAAATTTTTGATAATTAACATGCTGCAATGGCCATTTTGGTGCTTTTTAAATAACTTTCAGGCAAATTTTGTTTAACTTCTTGACCCTGATTGAGAGTACTTTGCCAAATATGATGCATTTTGTTTGCATATTTTTGATTATGCTTGCTTAAAAGCATAAAATCTTATTGCTGTCAAACAGGTTCAAAATCATGGAAAAATTGTCTACGTCAAAAACATTTTTGAAAATGGCTTGTGGGAGGATGGGTAATTGCATACTGGTACCCCTCATCCTACTCCCTGGCCATGAGCTACAGAAACCATTAAAAGAGTCTGGCATGTTTCAATCACTTGGCACCATTGACTTTGTTCTTTTTTACTAAAAGGCAGAGTCAAAAGGGAGGGTCATGGGTCAATGCCCCCCCTCCCTAAATATGCTCCTGGATACTGGTATGTAGTAGATATTGCTATCAGTCAGAGCTACTTGTGCTTTGGTGTGCTGATTTATGTCACTCATTTTGTACATGCAAGTTACCTGTAAAAATGGTAAAACTGAAAGTAATTCTAATTAATTTATATATAACATTTTATTTCATACTGAAGGCGGTCCATATGAAAAAACACTCACACACTTTACATAACACACACACACACGAAATACACTCACCAAAGCAAGCAGATAAATTGTCACTTAATATTTGGAATCGGGGCTATTGGGGGCTAAGCCCTTCCAGAATTTATTTTAGCCCCCCTAAAACTATTTATGTCGAAATGAAGACGATATATACACCCATTGGTATATGATTTTTCTTCAAAAAAGCTACTTCAATCAATGTTAATTTTAAATCTCGAGACTAATTTCTGATTCGCTTCCTGACACTAAAAGCAGAAGGGGTTTCAATTTTCACCAATGATAGAGAGACTCATGTCTGAGTGATGTGCAATTGCACATAAGCACAGTAAACAAAATTTGCATAATGAAAAACACAAACGCTGGTTGTAAGCAATCACAGCAATTATTGCGAGACAGTAGATTCACAACTCTAATGCTCAAATGTAATGGTTAGAAAGCCAAATAAAAAAGTATCAAAATCAAATCTTCATTATACTCCCAGTATTACACCACAGTATGCAACGAGTGGCGGGGCCCAACTCGGCAACTTAGCGCCTGAACTACACAGCTTCAAAGAAAGGTTGTAGCGATGGCAAGCCATTGGTGATGCTGTGATAATTTGACTGGGCTGGGAATTGAACCCAGATTTCTCACAACGATTTTCTGGGTGCTTACTGACTGAGCTAGCGGCTGGTGGTCTGAAAAAGCCAATTAGACCAAGTAAGCTTACTCTGTCGAGTTAAGCTGAAGTTAGAGCATATCGGGTTTTATCAGATTTTTTTAGAGATAAACTGGAAAAGTATTGTAAAAGAAGAAAGATCTAGATTGTTTTATAGGTTAGCTTCTCTCTAGAACGAGACTGATCAGCTAACAGGCAAACTATGCGACGTGTTCCTTTGAAAGCACAAACTACAAATAGCCAGCGAGAATCACTCCGGGTGAAAGGTTTGGGAAGCAATAAAATAAAACGGAAAAACTTTAGGTTGACTTTTCAGCCTCCCCAAAAATATATTCAGCCCCCCCAAAATGTAAAGGCTGGTTACGGCCTCGTTTGGAATACATGTGCTCTTTAAATGCTTTGTAATACCCAGAATCATAGAATGCTCAGATTTCATCAGATTTTCAAGGAGACAATTGCAGTAATCAACTGACAAATGAAAACATATACTGTATATTTATGTTGCAACGCTTTAAAAGTACCTGGTAGTGATACCAAATGAGACCTGTGTTTTTTTTTTGGACATCGTCCGAATTTTTTGCTTAATGTCCGAAATATTTGGAGTCATTTCGGACAAAGTGTCCGAAAAACTTTTGCGTATAGCACGACAATTGCACGGGCATGTAGCGGCTCCATGCTCATTAAATTTACTAAAATTTTGTGAGTTTCTTTTTGCAACTAAACCGTTGCCACTGTAGCGTTCTAATCGAGTTGTTTGCAACGTGCATGCTTATTGCAACATTCTCACTTGTCAGCGAGAAGAAACCGTTTTTGCGTTTTACCATATTTGGGAATTATGTCCAGACGTTTAAAACTCTTGTGGCTACTGCGATATCGCGCATGGGCTTCGTGATTTGGACTCCCTCAAGACTTTAATGACAACTTCAAACAATTTGTTGCTTTTGATATTTTGAGTGAAGTTGTGAAATATTGAGCTAAAATAGATTTTTGGAAAATGAGGGTAATTATTATGTTTTCGGAAGAAAGTAATTTAAAAAAGATCATTTTCGAATAAAATCGGTTCCTTCAATCAAGGTCATCAAATTTTCGGGAGAAATCAAGGTCATCGAATTTTAACAGCTCAGATGGCCGAGTGGTAAGAGCGTCCACCTCGGGAGCTGTAGATTTGGGTTTGATTCCAAGTCAGGTTAAACCAATGACTTTAATATTGGTATTCACCAGCTTCCCTGCTTGACGCTCAGCATTAAAGGGACAGTGTGAAGAACAAGCGGGCAAGTTTACTTGTTATGCCGTTAGGAAAGGCACTTTGCGGGATTCCCCCATCTTGGTGTGGTACACAGTCAAGGAAAAAAACTAAACGTGGTTAAAGTTTCGTTTTCAAAACTAGTCTCGTGTTTTTGTGAAATGCAGTAGCTTAATTATTAACATTTGATTTAGTAAACTTGTAAAATCATTCGTTCATAAATCTTGCCGAAAAAATTTTTAAATGTCCGAAATTTTTTGAGCAATTTCGGACATTTGTTCGAATTTTTACAGCAAAAAAATAAACCCAGAATGAGACCTGGAATTCACGTGCACTCACAAATCATGGTAAATTATGAAGAATTTGATAATTATCATAGTAGGATACTTTAATTCGATTGTGTGAAGACTTACGGAAGTTATTCCAAAAATGGCAAGCATAAAAAGGCATTATCTGCAAAACAAAATACTTTTCACCTTATGCAAACACTTCAACAACTTCACCTTTAACTTATTTGCTGCACAGTATAGAGATCTCACTTGATGCAAAATATCGTCATCATCAGACAAGTTCGCAAAAATTTTAACACCAATATACGTCAGACTATCATAAAAATTGATTATCTTGTTTCCCAAAATCACCTTGGGTTTCTGAGAAACAGCAAATCCTTTGGATGGAAAAAGAACACCAACTGATTTATTGCAATTTACTATGATATTATAAGGCACCGCATATTAATTACATATGTCAATCAAGTCTTGTAGACCATGAAGGCTAGGAGATAATAAGACATAGGCCTATATCATCCGCAAAAAAAGATGGTTTACGAGCAGGGATGTGGAAGTGGTCATATTTTTGTGGAAGTGGAAGCGCAAAAAATATGCCGCTTCTGCTTCCACGTCATTCAAAAAAGCACACTGTAAATAACTTATTATGCTAGATATTACATTTTACTCAATTTATTAGGCATTATTTTAAATGCCAGATTCACATGAATGCCAGATTTCACCATAGGCCATTACCCCTCGCTTGACTTTCAGATAGTACTAACGCAGAATTGCTTTTTCTTTCAGCTTTCTCTAAGTTTTAAAATATAGCAACTAATTTATCAGTAGCGCAAAAACAATAGTTGGCTCTTTTCCAATTATGATTAATCATAACACAGCGTTTTTAAGGGGGGCATTGTGACATTTTGTTGCTTATGGCCTTTTGATTCTTTTGATGGTTTTTGTAGCTTATGGCCAGGGGTGGATCCAGGTATGTAAGGTGAGGGGTATGCGTATCCTCCCACCAGCCATTTTGGAAAATGTTTTGATGTATACAGTTTTTTTCATAATTTCGAGCCTCTTCGATAGCAAAAAGCCTTACGCCATAAGCACACATAATCGAAAATGTGTGAAAAAAAAGTTGAACAAAATTTGGCTAAAAATTATTGGAAAAGCACTAAAATAGGCATTAGAGCATGTACATTTTCAAAATTTTGGTGAGGGAGCATGCCTCCGGACCTCCCTAAAGCCTTTCTTGTTTCTCAATCAGCTTCAAATTAGTTTTGCTGAAAAATAAATGCCTGAAAACAAAATAAAAATTATGTCCCCCTTTTTTAAAATTCTTGCCACGCCTTTGAGTGCTGTTTATCAACATTTTCCTAATGAAGGGAGTAAGTTTCATAGTAAAGTTGCAGTAAAAGACTCCCAAGATTGTGACGCAATACTGTGACTCAATTCCTTTTGAATTTTGTTTGCTTTTTGCAAATTATTATCTTTAAAAAAACACTTGCTAAAGTTTGACCGAGAGCTTTCAGCTTGTTGGAAAAAAGCTACTACCAACGCACTGTTTGTATTTTACTAGCAAAATTTCAGTGACTTTTTTTGGAAGTGATAGGTGTGGAAGAGCAAGCTGAGCATTGCCTTTGTAACATCCAGTTTGAACAGCTTTTAAATTTGATGATAATATTTTACGCCATCTTTAGTTGTTCTTGGCATTAAGCTGAAAGCTCTGCTTCACTGCTTCAGGGTCTGTAGACAAATCAGGACCTGTTTCCATCTTGTTTGAATCTATTAATTTACAATGTTGTTGTCTTTTTGACCAAGTTAACATTATAGGCCTAGACTAGTCATGTTGATGAGTGTCAATGAAATGAACAACTTGTGCACAAAAATTGGAAGTGTATTGCTTACATATTTAAAAAAAAGCAAAATTCCTGCGTGTTATCATAATAATCATAACTCAATTACTTGTGTGTTTTTGATGTGCATGTTTGGCAGTTGACAAAGAATGGTGTGTTTTTTGCAATGTTCTTCGAACATTTCTTTCATGCATCTTTGGAGACTAACTAAATCTGAGAAAGATGTTGATGACTGCTTTAGTGAATACAAATTTAATTTCACAAATTTTTGACTGACTTTAAATTGTCTGACCACTACAAGATCTGAATGTAATTTTCTTTTGAAAACTGCTCAGCAATGTCAGGGTGTAGCAACATGTGTTGGTAGCTTTTCCTTTGGTCCTTTGGCAAATCAGATTGATGAATGTGCAGATAGCTTTTCCGGGGCTTGTTTGAATTAAGTCGTGGTTCGGGGGGTTAGGTTCTAACCCTTACTAAAAACTCACTAGCGGTCCTTGTGCTCGTGATATATCTGTCTGTTATAAGATGCGGCTGAATTCAAACAAGCTCCGCTTTTCCTTCAGCAATTCAGCTTATTCACCATGATTTGTGGATCTACCAGTTTTAAAGACAGACCCTACGATTAGCATTCATTGCATGCCATTTGTGTTTTATAATGATTTATGAAATTGAACATTTTTTAGCAAATCTTTCTCCCGCGGTTAGTAGATATAGTTTTTCCTTGCTGTGAATTATTCAATGGTAATAACTTCATTTAGAGAAAATCACTTTCAGTCTCTGATAAGGATGTCGCAAACTCCTTTCTCTTCATTTGAAATGTGATTTTTTTGACGTTTACGAAATTTCAGGTCAAATTTTGGGCCAAGTTGAGAATATATTAAGCTCATAATAACATCTGAGTTGCAGTGAAAACCTAATTCAGACAGAATCTGATTTTCTTGCAAGAATTTGTCAGGAACCAACCTTTTGCATGCTTTTTCTTGCAAAGTTTTAGGGGCTATGTCGAAAATCAGTTTTTTTGATGCTGTGATGGTTTTAAACGAAAATTTCAAATTAAGTAGCCTATGACTACATAATACGGTTGAAAAAGCTATTCTAAAATAGTTCGTTTTTTTCTTATCTCAAATTGTGTGTGACATTGCTCTTAGAACCATTATGTCATTGCTACGCTTGCGTACAAGGTTGCTTGGATCAGGGATGCAAACCTGCGTTAAAGGTTGCCTGGATCATGGATGCAAACTTGCGTGGAAGGTTGCTTGGATCAGAGATGCATACTTGCGTTGAAGGTTGCTTGGATGATGAATGCAAAGTTGCGTTGAAGGTTGCTTGGATCAAAGATGCAAAGTTGCGTTAAAGGTTGCTTGGATCAGAGATGCATACTTGCGTTAAAGGTTGCTTGGATCAGAGATGCATACTTGCGTTAAAGGTTGCTTGGATCAGAGATGCAAACTTGCGTTGAAGGTTGCTTGGATGATGAATGCAAAGTTGCGTTGAAGGTTGCTTGGATCATGGATGCAAACTTGCGTTGAAGGTTGCTTGGATCATGGATGCAAACTTGCGTTGAAGGTTGCTTGGATCAGAGATGCAAACTTGCGTCGAAGGCAGTGATGAGTCGAGTACTCAACCTTCGAGTACGAGTACCGAATAGTTGCCTTGAGAATCTTCGAGTACGAATACTGGTGGTTGATTTCGATTACGAGTTCTGGTGGTTGACTTGGAGTGCGAGTACCGAATACATTTTTTGCATTTAGACTTAACACTTTAAAATCAGATGCAGGCATTTGCTGCATAAATTGGAAACACTTTTCTTGAAGTTGTTTATTTAACTATTTATTACCACTTTGAACACTGGTTTTAAGCTCTTTATAGTCGACATTAACTTTTACGGAACTTATGAGCAGGTTTCGACGAAAGTTTCTGTTTTAAGTATGACAAAAATCAAAGTACTTGTGGACTTGACTGATTTTTAGACCGAGTCCGAGAACTTTTAGGTTCGAGTACGAGTACTTCTTGAGATTAAAAGTTTCTAGTACGAGTACTCAGAAAAGCTGTACTCGAGTACTCCATTACTGGTCGAAGGTTGCTTGGATCATGGATGCAAAGTTGCGTTGAAGGTTGCTTGGATCATGGATGCAAACTTGCGTTCAAGTTTGCGTGGATGAGGAATGCAAACTTGCGTTGAAGGTTGCTTGGATCATGGCTGCAAACTTGCGTTCAAGGTTGCTTGGATCATGGTTGCAAACTTGCGTTGAAGGTTGCTTGGATCATGAGTGCAAACTTGCGTTCAAGGTTGCTTGGATCAGGAATGCAAACTTGCGTTGAAGGTTGCTTGGATCATGGTTGCAAACTTGCTTTCAAGGTTGCTTGGATCATGGTTGCAAACTTGCGTTGAAGGTTGCTTGGATCAGGAATGCAAACTTTCGTTGAAGGTTGCTTGGATCAGGGGTGCAAACTTGCGTTGAAGGTTGCTTGGATCATGGGTGCAAACTTGCTTTCAAGGTTGCTTGGATCATGGTTGCAAACTTGCGTTGAAGGTTGCTTGGATCAGGAATGCAAACTTTCGTTGAAGGTTGCTTGGATCAGGGATGCAAACTTGCGTTGAAGGTTGCTTGGATCATGGGTGCAAACTTGCGTTGAAGGTTGCCTGGATCATGGGTGCAAACTTGCATTCAAGGTTGCTTGGATCAGGAATGCAAACTTGCGTTGAAGGTTGCTTGGATCATGGTTGCAAACTTGCTTTCAAGGTTGCTTGGATCATGGTTGCAAACTTGCGTTGAAGGTTGCTTGGATCAGGAATGCAAACTTTCGTTGAAGGTTGCTTGGATCATGGGTGCAAACTTGCGTTGAAGGTTGCCTGGATCATGGGTGCAAACTTGCATTCAAGGTTGCTTGGATCAGGAATGCAAACTTGCGTTGAAGGTTGCTTGGATCATGGTTGCAAACTTGCTTTCAAGGTTGCTTGGATCATGGTTGCAAACTTGCGTTGAAGGTTGCTTGGATCAGGAATGCAAACTTTCGTTGAAGGTTGCTTGGATCAGGGGTGCAAACTTGCGTTGAAGGTTGCTTGGATCATGGGTGCAAACTTGCGTTGAAGGTTGCCTGGATCATGGGTGCAAACTTGCATTCAAGGTTGCTTGGATCAGGGGTGCAAACTTGCGTTGAAGGTTGCTTGGACCATGTATGCAAACGTACAATCATTTTTAGTATGGTTTACAGCCGTTGTTTTGGATGAGTTTATTCTCAGTAATTGTCTTGACTCGGAAGGTTTTTAACAAGCAGCAAAGAAAACAACACGCACTGGCACTGCAAGCTCTGTCTCATGTGTTTTAAGGTATTGAACGAGACAATTGCACCCAATATAATCGATTACCAATAAGTTTTGAAATGTCACTGTTTGTCACTTATTTTAAAAAATGACAAGGCAAATCAAAAATCAAATCTTCATCATACTTGGGGTATTACGGCAATGTGTGTAACGAGTGGCGGCGCCCATCTCCGCGTCTCAGCGCCTGGGCAACACAGCTTCAAAAAAATATTGCAGTGGTGGCGAGCCGTTAGCAGCACTGTGCCGATTTTACCGGCCCAGGAATCAAACCCCGGTCTTCCTGCACCCATAGTGTGTGCTTAACAACTAAGCCAACTGGCTGGTTCTAAAACTTAAGAAATGAAAAAATCTGAAATGCTATTTGACTTTCTCTGACATTTTAAAAATAATGCATTTGTGGTCTTCTGATTTCTAGGTAGATTCGTTAGCGAACCCGTACGTCTGACATCATACCTAGCAGTAAGTTCTTAAGCACCTCATTGGTTGAAATATTTTTTAATCAAATTGGGTTTGTGGTAAATGTTTTTTTAAGCACATAATGATATTAAGTGATTGGTTTTTCATGCAAATGAGTATTCGCTTTCGCACAAATACCATCTTGCAATTTCCAAACAAAAAAATTCTGCGTAAGATTTAAAAAGCTAAAACCTACTGTAGCAAAGGACTAAGTAGCAATGTTGTTTCTATTTGTTTTCATCAGGCTTTAAGCCGCAGAAATCCACGTAGAACATGACAATGTTTTCATTTGTAAAGATAATATTACTGTGCTAAGTGCACTCTGGATGTGAAGTGTGTGCACGTTAGTAGGTGTGACTCGCTTGAGTTGTAGAAGAACCTCTTAACGAAGAATGACATGAATATATTAAAAGTAATGAGGTTCAATAGACTTTTGCTTGCTCTTGTCATCTTGCGAATAATCAACGTATTCCTCGTTCAAACGTGGTTTGTTCCAGATGAGTACTGGCAATCTCTGGAAGTTGCTCACAAGCTTGTGTTTGGATATGGATTTTTAACTTGGGAGTGGAAAGTGGGAGTCAGGTCATACTTCTATCCCCTTTTCATTTCACTTATTTATTACATTATTGAGTTTATGGGTATGTCAAGGTTTGTCAATTTGTTGATTGTCGGGCCTCGAATTATTCAAGCGATATCAAGTGCCTTCGCTGAGTACTACTACTACAAATTTATCAGAAGTTTTGCAAGTGCTGAAATGGCCCGATGGTCTTTGCTTGGTTTGTTAAGCTCCTGGTTTTGGTGGTTCTGTGCCACTCGTACCCTCATCAACAGCATTGAAGCATCGTTTGTGTGTTTTGCTCTTTATTTCTTTCCATGGAAAAATTCAAAGTTTTCCAAAAAATTTCGATTTTTTGTTGTGCTCACTGTCACAGCAACTGTAATGCGCCCCACTAGCGCCACCGTGTGGATTCCTCTTTATTTTTACTTTTTGTATCAATCTTATCGACGCATCGGAATAATCAATTTTCTGCTACTTATCACTCGATTAGCTATGTTGAGTTTCGTTACATTGATGGCGCTACTTGCTCTTGATCGGTTCACCTACGGAGACTGGCGAAATGTTCTTTATAATTTCCTACGATTTAATCTGCTTGAAAACCGAGGAATATTTTATGGAGCCCACCCATGGCATTGGTACATGAGTCAGGGGTTGTTTGTGGTGTTAGGGACTCACATCGTGTTCGTGATTCATGGGATGTGGATGTGCTTTCTCAAACCGAGTTCTCTGACACGAAGCCAACGATTAATACTGCGATGCTCATCATTCGTCATTGGTTTTACCATCGTTGTTTACAGCATGGCTGGTCACAAAGAGTTTCGCTTCATTCTCAGCCTTCTTCCCTGCTTCATGATCTATTTCTCCATTTCCTTCGCTTCTCTCTCACGAGCAACTCAACGACTTTCCATTGCTTTCATACTGGCCACAAATATTCCAGTCATGCTTTACACTGGTCTCATCCACCAAGCTGCACCATTACAAGTGATGCGCCATCTTCGCACTGAGTTAACGTTATCTGACTCTGTCTTGTTTCTTCTTCCATGCCACTCAACCCCGTATTACAGCCACCTGCACGTCAACACCAGCATGCGATTCCTCACTTGTGAACCAGACTTTGAAGGTAGGAGCTTTTACATGGACGAAGCCGACACTTTTTACAAAGATCCGCAGACTTGGCTTCGTGCAAACATCTTCACGGAACAAGTTAATCGAAGAGATTGCGCTGCACATTTTCCGCGTTACATTGTTTTGTACGATGTACTGTGGTCCCAGCTACAAGAACTGCTCACTCCGTGTTATGAGAAACAAGTAGATTTTTTTCATTCGCATTTTCCAGATGGTGTTGTCGGTGAAATGATGATAATTTTATCGCGCAGGTAGAACTCGAGTTTGGTCGTGTTTAAGTCCACCCTTAACGAATTGATTTTAATACTTATCATGTTACTCGTTAGTGCCATCTTGCTACCCGTTGATTGGGAAGCAAACGAATTAGCGCAAATGTTCGCATGGAGCTGCAGACTTTTTTCCTTTTTCCGCTGCTTTCGTTTGCAAATCAAGTTGTTTCAGCGAATCAAAGAGCTTGTTTTTCACATTGCCCGAACGTGAGGCCAAGCTTTGTACCTTGTTGCTAGGAATTATGCAAGGAACTAAAAAAACGCGTGCAGTTTTGCGAAAGCTCTGAAATTCAATCTAATGTCAAACATCTACTAGAAAAGCATATCAAAGAAATCAAATCTTCAGTATACTTCCGGTATTGCATCGAAGCGTGTAACGAGTGGCGGAATCCAATTCCGCGACTTAGCGCCCGGACAACACAGCTTCGAAGAAACGTCGCATCGCTGACACGCCGTTGACGACGCAGAAAGTGTTGTTGCAGTTTTCGTGGTGTGTTCGTGAACTTGATCATTTTTCTGTGTACGTAGGAGATAGGGTCATTTTGTACGATGCCAGATCATTGTGATAAATTATCAACACGACCAGTCGGGAAGGATGGCAAGCCACTCAAACCTTGCTGCGTCTGTCTCGACACAAAAGGGAAGCGAGATGAATGGTAAGCCTTCAACGTCTCACAAAAATTCCAGTTTTTTTCTATTTGATGCAAGCCAAGCATGCTTTTCTCAGTTTCGGCCAATCCTCATCAACTTACATTAATATCATGTGATCATGCTTTTTCCCCTTTCATCATTTCTAGTTAATTTCTGATTAAAAATAAAGCAAGCCTACTAGATCACTTACAAGTCTTTCACATACGCGCTGCTTGATTTATTTCTAATTGAAATATCAATTAAAAAATCACAAAAACTTGGCTAGTATTTTCCGCGATGAAGTGAGAAAACATCAAAAACGTGAACGACAAAAACTTTCTGTAGATCTGTTCGCAGTTTCTCAGTAATAATTTTGTGTATTCTGTGCTATGCACAAAATTTTGGCTCTATTTTTCACAGCATAATCAACAAAGGCGAAGAACATTGTGCAGACTTTATAGAGGCGCACAAACAATGCATGAGAGATCTCGGATTTCGGGTATAAATTGCTATCGTGTACGTTCGGAAGATGACCCGAAGCAGATCCCTACAAACCCTCCGCAACGAGAAGTAATTGGATTTCTGCGAACTGTGATTTACTGATTTATCTATTGAGTGATAATATAATAATCTTGTACGTGTAGTGAGTGCATGCTGATAATTTACAGTACAGTTTATTTGCCTGAATGCAAACATAAACAAAACAATACACTTGGCACTAATAACAGTCAGTTTGTTCAACCCAGGAAGCATCGACGAACCCTTAGGTTTTTGAATCAAGATGCTTCCTGAGTTGTTACTTCGCATTGAAACCAACGGCTAGAGCAAAACCAGGACTGAGCTGAACTGATACCGGTAGGCCTACACTGTTGACCTGCTAGGGCAGGGGTTCCCAACCTTTTTGTTTCTGCGTACCACTTCGGGACCTTTTCTGCAGCTGCGTATACCACCTATACCTTTGATGAATATTTTTTGACCACAGCAACATATATGAGCTGAGCTTGAAGGTTTACTGTAGGCCTACATACAGAAACGAATACGTAATGAAATCCCATGTTCGTTATACTTTCGGTATTATGCTGAAGCACTTAGCAAGTATCACTGCGGCTTAGCATCTGGGCAACACAGCTTTGAACTTCGAAGAAATCTCACTATGTGGTATGTGCGAGTCATTATTGTGAATCGAGCTTTTGGATAAAGGTAGTTGGGCAAAGTTTTCATTGAAAGAGCCACTTGCTGAAAAGTAGAACAACCAAAGAGTTTCCAGTTGCCACCGGTGAGTCAAAGAGTGAAAAAAGTCTTCGACCACACACGAGCTGGAAATGGGGGAGTGTAAGTGCAATTGCAAAACAAAGAAAGGTCTTCGGTGTTTCTCACAAAGAGCTGAAGAGCCATGTCTCGAGGGTAAAAAAGCCGCTTGTGGTTTGCGAGCCGCACTTTGCCCACCCCTGATGTCAATTTGATTGCAAAATCACCGATGTTGCTCCCAGGGCAGTGAGGCACCTAGGATTTTGCAAGGGGGGGGGGGCACAACCGGGGGTCTGGCGGTGAAACCCACAACTCCTAACGAATTTTTAAGATTTTCACATGGAAAATACTCGTGTTAGCACACTTTTTACCGAAAAAGGGCATGCAGTGAGCGTAGTCACTATGAATAAGCAAAACTATTTTCGTAGCTCGTGTCTAAAAGTTAAGCTTGGCTAGAATAAGTGAAAGGAGGCTGCAACCATTGTTAGTTTATAAACTTAAAGTTGGGTTTTAGCATCTTATTACAGGGCCAAAGAGGGGAGATTACGGCATCGTGCCTCCTCCCTCCCTTGCATGGGCCTATGTCCAGCTAGGACCGTAAACACACCAATCACAGTGATTCGTTACTCCCAAAATATCTGACGAATAAGAAAGGTAAAAAATAAAGTTTATGCCTTCAAAAATTTTCTGATATTTGTAATTTCTTTCCGAATTTGAATTTTGTGATTTTTCTGAATTTTGCAATTTTCAAAAATTTTCTGAATTTATTAAAAAACTAGCAATTTTTACCAGTCGTTGAAAAATTGTTCGAAACTTATTAATTGCGATTATTCATTATTGCGCTGTTAAGTAAGCAAAATAAAAGTTGTTATTGTTCTGTTTGGAAAAACTACAGCAGTTTCGTTTGCAACGCAAAAAAACGCATCCACTAGGGCATTCCCTGGAGACCTCACTTCCGTATGAAGCAGCAATGACGTGTATTCTGATCTACAGTGTATGGTGCAGCTTCGTACCAAGCGCTTGTGAGATGTCCTAGGGTGTAAGGAAAGTTTAAAAAAGTAGGTTGGCAACTAGCAACGCACAATTTTACTGCGAAAACCTCCCTGAAATATACGATTCAAACTGCGTGAATTGGGGGAGGTTGTGGCTTTAGCTCAGAGCCGGCGACAAGGGGGGACCAGGGGGTCTGACCCCGCAATCGACATGCTTCCCCCCACCCCCAATTAACAAGCTTACTTTTTTGAAGACAGCGGCTTTTGTACTTAACTTTATATTTTGGCTCCCCCTGATAAACGCTTGGCCCCCCCAAGTCGACTGCTCTGGCGCCAATTCTGCTTTAGCTTGAATGACGGATCAATAGATGCACAAGTTTTCGAAAAATTTTCGCACCCGGTCTACGTTTACTACTACTTTTGTTTGACTTACAGAACGTTTTGCAAAACTAGTTTGAAACGCAGTTCATATGCGTTCCTACTTCACGTACACCCAGGGATATGTTAGGACTGTGAAACTGGAGTAATTTTGAACCCTGAGTTTACTATTTCGATGAAAACAAAATGAGCACCAAATCATGTCTGTTAAAAGTTTTGTACAGGTACAGTTGATGCATGAATTCACCTCACTGTTTCAGTTACGCCAGCTACAGAAAGAAAAAAAGACCCGCAAGCAAGCGAGCTATTGGCAATGCCCATATAAGAGTATGCTACGTTATACCATAGTCTCTGCACATGCTTATACTCATAGATCTCTTGCTAACCTATTTCATGCAACTAATTTCAATTGCAAAGCAAAAGAGTTTCTGTGAAGATTTCGTGAAAACAAATTCTTTTTGCATTTTTGGAAAATGTCTCGTTGCGTTTATTTTAGCGAGGTCACCATTAGAAAAGCTTCCGCGTACCACAGGTTGGGAACCCCTGTGCTAGGGTCTACATGGCCGATATCTTTGCACATCAATGCGCCGTGCATCATATCTAACAGGAATGTAAACTACTGTCTAACAGGAATGTAAACTACTTAGCATTTATGCAGCAACTGGAAAGTTGTAAAAAACAGTAAACGCAAAAAACTTGACCAACTGAAGCTCCCGCTGCAAACCAAAAGTTCGCGCGTTCAGTCCTTATGTCTCAATTCAATTTATTTCAAACAAAAGCGCAGCTAAGTGCTTTCTGGAGCACTGAAAAACCAGTCAGTTGTCCCAACAAACGAAATGAGTTTATGAAAACGCACACAAAAAATACAAAAAGATTACCTGTAACACCCCCACAGCAAAAAAATATAAATAAGAGCAATTCAAACAATAAAATAAATGGCTAGCATAAAAAATAAGCTGCTACACTACCCATAGATGGGCAAGTTAATGCAAAACGTTAGCTTCGTTAACCACTAAGCTACTTCGTTAACACAGTTACAATGTACCTTCGTTAACGTTAATTTTGACTTTAAACATTTCTTTTTTAAAACTTAAATTTTTTTAGTATCAATGTTTGCGTAAGCATTTAAGCAAATTTTCTGCTCACAAGCAATATGTTTGGTTGTTTTTATCTCGCTTTTTGACCTAATTGGTTGTATTTTGCTAGTTTATCGATGTCAAACTTAAACAACATGAGAAATATGTGCTAACAAAAATTTAACGGAAGTTACCACGCGCTAACAGAAGTTATATAATTTAGTCCTTTAATTCCAAAACGAAATTTTACGAATTAACTAGTTAATGAAAAAGTTAGCTTCATTACTAACGATTGACGAAATTGCGCCCACCTCTGACGCTACCCTGTCCCTCGTGCACTAAGAAGCGAAGCAAAATCAGCCGAACCTAACCTGGTATCGAACCCAGTTTTTATGACTTTTGATCCACCACGCCAAACTTTGCGCCACATTAACGCGACGCGAAGCCGAACAATTTTTCGATTTTATCGTCTCGTAGCTGTGACGTCATAGTTCCTAAGGCAGTGAAATTAAGCTGTTCACTGGCTCTAAAATTGTAAATACGGTTGCGGTATAGTCACAGCAATGACTGTATTCGAAATTTCTGTAAAAATAATCACTTCTAACTTTTGATGAGTGCCAAAAACACTCAACAAATGCGCCGAACGTTTCCCTTTAATAATTGCTTGACATTTAATCCGAGGATTGGCTAACCTATAGATAAATCGAGTTGGTGCATGCGAATTAACTGTAACTCGAAGAGTTAAGTTGATCTAGGTTTAGGTAACTCACGATTAGCTCTAATCCAGAGTAAACTTAACTCGCGTTGGTGCATTCCACAAGTATGCAAAATCGCATTTCAATTATAGCATCTTGCTTTTTTTACTTTTACACTGAAACTCCATATTCTGCCCAAAACTCGAAAATATGAACAAGCTTAATTTCTCTCTTTTATTGCACAAAACCCGCCACCAAACATCATGCAGCACTAAGATTTTTCTTGCTTTTTCTTCGTAATAGCAGCTAGCTCTTTTATCCGTGGCAACCCTTCTTGGAGCAGTGTTTCCGCTTCTTTCCGCTCCTCATCCGTCAAAGCGGACGACGCTTTCATGACATTTTGTTCATACGCAAGTAGCTCAACAAATACATCCTAAAGCATACAAAACTGTTACGCAGGAAATTCCCGAGTGCTAACCTACGTTTGGTGCCGGCAAGCAATTTGCATGAAAGCAATAATAATAGTTTTGACGAATATCTAATCACACGTTTCACATTCCGGTCAACTTCATGACAACGAGCCATGCAACACACCAGAGGCGTAGCGAGGATTTTCAAAAGGGGGTCATAAACAACAAAAGCCTGAAACGGGTCATACACAACAAAAACCATCAAAAGGGTCTGGCGTATTTCAGTCGCTCAGTAATATGTGCTCTTTTTTCATTAAAAATTCAATCAAAAGTCGGCGGGGGTCTAAATGCGCTACTGTAACACAACTCATTCATCTACTACCTCATTGAAGCAACTCACCCGATCAAGTGCAGCTTCCAACTTTTGTAACGCAGCTGGTACCAACTTGCCAGGTATGTCCAACACTGTTCCGTTCAACGACTAAAACAAACCTCGTCAGCAAGAAGATAACCAAAATCAAATTGTCCACTTACTTGAAACATGACCGCAACGCAGAGGTGGAAGCACAACGCCGGGTTGACTTCGGTTTGGAGTTGAGACAACAGAGACATCTTGTGACCATGCATGACTTGCCTACAACAAACCTCTCCAACAATGCATATCAAGCTCTACACTTCACCACTACGACAATCCAGTTTTCATTCAAAAACCTTTGTTCTACATTGGTTTAGAGTTAAGTTTGTTCTACATTGGTTCAAGAGTTAAGTTCCAAACATGAACAACGCTACAACACTTGAGTGATGCTGCATGCTACAGCACTTGAATGATGCTGCATGCTACAACGCTTGAGTGATGCTGCATGCTACAGCCAGCGATGGCGGAAGCATTTCTAAAGTGGGGGGCCCAAAACCAATGACCAGATTTTCTTCACCTAGAACCAGGGCCGGCAGTGGCGTAGCGAGAAATTTTAAATGGGGGAAGCATAATTTCCACACTTTGTTCAAGCGTATTTTTTCAGCAGAACTAATTTGAAGCTGATTGAGAAACAAGAAAAGCTCTAGGGGGGTCCGGGGGCGTGCTCCCCCGGAAAATTTTTGAAAATTTACATGCTGTATTGGTTATTTTAGTGCTTTTTCAATAATTTTCAGGCAAATTGTGTTTAAATTTTTTGACCCTAATTCTGAGCGCTTCGCCAAACATGATGCATTTTGGAGTACAATATATGGATTGTTTGAATATTTTAGTTACAAAAATAAGAGCCCTAATAATTTGAAACATTTGAATATTAGAGACGTTTCAATTTAAACTTAAACTATTATCAATGTAAAAAATATCATTGTGAAAAAAAAGAAAAAGTTACTATACGGACAAGCTCGAAGCAAATTATGATTATATGGACGCAATTAAAAACTTTTGGTTTTTATTTTAATTTGTTGAGCCAAAAGTTTTTAATTGCTTCAAGCTCGAAGCAAATTATGATCATATGGATGCAATTAAAAACTTTTGGTTTTTATTTTAATTTCTTGAACCAAAAGTTTTTAATTGCTTCCATATGTTCATGATTTGCTTCGAGCTTGTCCGTATAGTAACTTTTTCTTTTTTCGCAATGATGTTTTTTAGATTGATAATGGTTTAAGTTTAAACGAAACGTCTCTAACATTCAAATTATTCAAATTATTTGGGCTCTTATTTTTGTGATTAAAATGATGCATTTTGTTCGCACATTTTAAATTATGCGTGCTTAAGGAGTAAGGCTTATAGCTATCGAAGAGGTTCGAAATTATAGAAGAATTGTATGTATCAAAAACATGTTTGAAAATGGCTGGTGGGAGTATGCATATCCCTCATCCTACCCCTCTGGATTCGCCCCTGGCCATAAGCTACAGAAACCATCAAAAGAATCTGGCATATTTCAGTCACTTGGCACCATTAGTATTGTTCTTGTTTACTAAAAAACACTACGAAATAATCTACTCACCTCTCTTTCTTCTTGTCCAAAGGCTTTATCATGACATCACATGTTTGAGGGGAAACTGCCACTTTCAAAGCTTCATTAAACGCTTCGCAGCTTTTTTTCCCCAACGATTGATTGAGTCTCGTCATAGCAGGTTGAATCTGCGCTGGTAATCGGGCGAGAAGAGAAATTCTCGTCTGGAAACACAATCATTCATAAACGTCATTTCCCTACATATTAAAGATGATTTACCTGCTCAGTGAGAGATTCTTCTACTTCAATTTCAGGGAGAAAGTCCTTTTGCAATATTAAGAGAAGCGAGTTGGCGATTCGGGTGCAGATTGTTTGAAGGAGGTGTTTATGCATCAAACTGAGCAGAGAATCTGTAAAGAGAGTTGCACTAAAATTCAATGAGCAAAATCAAAGCTAGTCCTTTTCAAACAGTTGGCAAAATATCGCTTCAACACGAAGTGCAATATTACTGTATATAACATGCGATTGCCTGGAACATTGTTCGATTCGGACGGTTAGTTCCGTTAAGCTCATCTCCTATAACAACTTCGTCGCGCTTGTGACATAACAACATTGTGACGTCAGATCGTGCTCACCATGGAAGAAGTTGAAGGATTGTGACGCAAGTTGCAAGAACGTCCAATCACGGTTTACTTCTTCGCTCAGTTGCTTGCGTGATTTCTTTGTTTGTGGAGCAGAACCGGGCTCAGACGCAACTTTCTGTTGCTCGATGTAGACCGACTTGACACAAGCTTGAAGTTTTTCATTCAGCGGTCTGTAACGTCATTCACAATCAATAGAGGCTATTAAATCACATTTTTGCCAATATGTTTTCACTACGTCATTATTAGTTTATAGACAAGGTCAACCGAACATCCAACCTAAGACAGGCACAAACAATGATCAAAAGGTTCAAACCAAAACAAGTCGTTTGCATTGAGCAGTTGCGTGGCAACCATTGAATTCACATTGAGCACTGGTATGTGGGCTGTGGCAACCATTGAACTCACATCGAGAACTGGTATGTGGGCTGTGGCAACCATTGAACTCACATCGAGCACTGGTATGTGGGCTGTGGCAACCATTGAACTCACATCGAGAACTGGTATGTGGGCTGTGGCAACCATTGAACTCACATCGAGCACTGGTATGTGGGCTGTGGCAACCATTGAACTCACATCGAGAACTGGTATGTGGGCTGTGGCAACCATTGAACTCACATCGAGAACTGGTATGTGGGCTGTGGCAACCATTGAACTCACATCGAGAACTGGTATGTGGGCTGTGGCAACCATTGAACTCACATCGAGAACTGGTATGTGGGCTGTGGCAACCATTGAACTCACATCGAGCACTGGTATGTGGGCCGTGGCAACCATTGAACTCACATCGAGCACTGGTATGTGGGCTGTGGCAACCATTGAACTCCATCGAGCACTGGTATGTGGGCTGTGGCAACCATTGAACTCACATCGAGAACTGGTATGTGGGCTGTGGCAACCATTGAACTCACATCGAGAACTGGTATGTGGGCTGTGGCAACCATTGAACTCACATCGAGAACTGGTATGTGGGCTGTGGCAACCATTGAACTCACATCGAGCACTGGTATGTGGGCCGTGGCAACCATTGAACTCACATCGAGCACTGGTATGTGGGCTGTGGCAACCATTGAACTCCATCGAGCACTGGTATGTGGGCTGTGGCAACCATTGAACTCACATCGAGAACTGGTATGTGGGCTGTGGCAACCATTGAACTCACATCGAGAACTGGTATGTGGGCTGTGGCAACCATTGAACTCACATCGAGCACTGGTATGTGGGCCGTGGCAACCATTGAACTCACATCGAGCACTGGTATGTGGGCTGTGGCAACCATTGAACTCCATCGAGCACTGGTATGTGGGCTGTGGCAACCATTGAACTCACATCGAGAACTGGTATGTGGGCTGTGGCAACCATTGAACTCACATCGAGAACTGGTATGTGGGCTGTGGCAACCATTGAACTCACATCGAGAACTGGTATGTGGGCTGTGGCAACCATTGAACTCACATCGAGCACTGGTATGTGGGCCGTGGCAACCATTGAACTCACATCGAGCACTGGTATGTGGGCTGTGGCAACCATTGAACTCCATCGAGCACTGGTATGTGGGCTGTGGCAACCATTGAACTCACATCGAGAACTGGTATGTGGGCTGTGGCAACCATTGAACTCACATTGAGAACTGGTATGTGGGCTGTGGCAACCATTGAACTCACATCGAGAACTGGTATGTGGGCCGTGGCAACCATTGAACTCACATCGAGAACTGGTATGTGGGCTGTGGCAACCATTGAACTCACATCGAGAACTGGTATGTGGGCTGTGGCAACCATTGAACTCACATCGAGAACTGGTATGTGGGCTGTGGCAACCATTGAACTCACATCGAGCACTGGTATGTGGGCTGTGGCAACCATTGAACTCCGTCGAGCACTGGTATGTGGGCTGTGGCAACCATTGAACTCCATCGAGCACTGGTATGTGGGCTGTGGCAACCATTGAACTCACATCGAGCACTGGTATGTGGGCTGTGGCAACCATTGAACTCACATCGAGCACTGGTATGTGGGCTGTGGCAACCATTGAACTCCATCGAGCACTGGTATGTGGGCTGTGGCAACCATTGAACTCACATCGAGCACTGGTATGTGGGCTGTGGCAACCATTGAACTCCATCGAGCACTGGTATGTGGGCTGTGGCAACCATTGAACTCACATCGAGCACTGGTATGTGGGCTGTGGCAACCATTGAACTCACATTGAGCACTGGTATGTGGGCTGTGGCAACCATTGAACTCACATCGAGCACTGGTATGTGGGCTGTGGCAACCATTGAACTCCATCGAGCACTGGTATGTGGGCTGTGGCAACCATTGAACTCACATTGAGCACTGGTATGTGGGCCGTGGCAACCATTGAACTCACATTGAGCACTGGTATGTGGGCTGTGGCAACCATTGAATTCACATTGAGCACTATTATGTGGGCTGTGGCAATCATTGAACTCACATTGAGCACTGGTATGTGGGCTGTGGCAACCATTGAATTCACATTGAGCACTATTGTGTGGGCTGTGGCAATCATTGAACTCACATTGAGCACTGGTATGTGGGCTGTGGCAACTATTGAACTCACATCGAGCACTGGTATGTGGGCTGTGGCAACCATCGAACTCCATCGAGCACTGGTATGTGGGCTGTGGCAACCATTGAACTCCATCGAGCACTGGTATGTGGGCTGTGGCAACCATTGAACTCCATCGAGCACTGGTATGTGGGCTGTGGCAACCATTGAACTCACATCGAGCACTGGTATGTGGGCTGTGGCAACCATTGAACTCACATCGAGCACTGGTATGTGGGCTGTGGCAACCATTGAACTCCATCGAGCACTGGTATGTGGGCTGTGGCAACCATTGAACTCACATCGAGCACTGGTATGTGGGCTGTGGCAACCATTGAACTCACATTGAGCACTGGTATGTGGGCTGTGGCAACCATTGAACTCACATCGAGCACTGGTATGTGGGCTGTGGCAACCATTGAACTCACATCGAGCACTATTATGTGGGCTGTGGCAATCATTGAACTCACATTGAGCACTGGTATGTGGGCTGTGGCAACCATTGAATTCACATTGAGCACTATTGTGTGGGCTGTGGCAATCATTGAACTCACATTGAGCACTGGTATGTGGGCTGTGGCAACTATTGAACTCACATCGAGCACTGGTATGTGGGCTGTGGCAACCATCGAACTCCATGGAGCACTGGTATGTGGGCTGTGGCAACCATTGAACTCCATCGAGCACTGGTATGTGGGCTGTGGCAACCATTGAACTCCATCGAGCACTGGTATGTGGGCTGTGGCAACCATTGAACTCACATCGAGCACTGGTATGTGGGCTGTGGCAACCATTGAACTCACATCGAGCACTGGTATGTGGGCTGTGGCAACCATTGAACTCCATCGAGCACTGGTATGTGGGCTGTGGCAACCATTGAACTCACATCGAGCACTGGTATGTGGGCTGTGGCAACCATTGAACTCACATTGAGCACTGGTATGTGGGCTGTGGCAACCATTGAACTCACATCGAGCACTGGTATGTGGGCTGTGGCAACCATTGAACTCACATCGAGCACTGGTATGTGGGCTGTGGCAACCATTGAACTCACATTGAGCACTGGTATGTGGGCTGTGGCAACCATTGAATTCACATTGAGCACTGGTATGTGGGCTGTGGCAACCATTGAATTCACATTGAGCACTGGTATGTGGGCTGTGGCAATCATTGAACTCACATTGAGCACTGGTATGTGGGCTGTGGCAACCATTGAACTCACATTGAGCACTGGTATGTGGGCTGTGGCAACCATTGAACTCACATTGAGCACTGGTATGTGGGCTGTGGCAACCATTGAACTCACATCGAGCACTAGTATGTGGGCTGTGGCTAATATTGAATTCACATCGAGCACAGATACGTGGCAACCAATGAACTAGTGAGTTTCATAATTTCACCTCCTTCGATGGAGTTTTGGCTGATTACGAATTTGACATTATTTTTTTATTATGACGTCAAGAAGTATGAGAAATCGACCGCTCACATTCAAAGCCAAATCGCAAGACTTCAAAACTTGATATCGCTGAGTATGAACAGCTGAGAATTTGAGCCCTCACAGTTCCCAAGTGTAGAAAATCATGAAATTCTAATCTCACTTCGCGCAAGAAAGTGAAATTTTAAAAACTTGGTGCGCTAAAACTACAAGACACGGCGTATTGTTTTCAAATTTTATGACTTTTTCTGTTTCGGCGTATGGCATAATTTCAACAGCTTTTCTTCAAAAGTTTCCATTATTGCAACATGTTATTTGCACCGTACGAAAATCGCTTCGAAGAAGGGCATATCTTTCATAGCTGGGAACAATCTCCATGGAAAGGGAGAGACTTCACGAGCTACCGAAAAATAAAGAGTTAAGAGATGTCTACAAAAAAATTTTTTTTTATTTAGTAGCATATGTATCCTCCTATCACGAGAAAGCGATCAATGCGCTATACGAGCACGCTTAGGAGTTGCCGGCCATCTGTCCACCACACCAAGATGGGGGAATCCCGCCAAGTACCTTTCCCAACGGCACAACAAGTAAACTTGCCGGCTTGTTCTCCACACTGTCCCTTTAATGCTGAACGTCAAACAGGAAGCTGTGAATACCAATTTCAAAGTCATTGGTTTGACCCGACTCGAAATCAAACTCGAGCCTACAGCTGCAGAAGTGGACGCTCTTACCACTCAGCCATCTGAGCTGTAAAGAGAGTGACATAAGGATTTTGTAAAATATTTCATAAAGTTGTATTTTGATTATTAGAGCGCTACTTTTATTTATTAATTACTATGAATAAATATTGCCGGTAACATGATGCTAAAATATACGGTGCCTCACGAACCACGAACCCCACCGCACGGATACGCATATCAGTTTTGCGTAGCTGGGATAACACACCCATAAGCTTGTTTTGCACCACTCTTTTCATTTTGCCAATCTTTCTTTCAGTACATCGATTATTATTTTCTACGCCTCTCCAAGACGAGGCTGGAACTTCTGCACAATTAATGCATGGTACAGTTTTACTTAGTCTAGTAAAGAAACTTAAATTGAGAGTAGCACGGCAATCTTTCAGTCAGCCTGGAGCATCTACAGACTCCGCAAACAACCCTGTTTGAACAGCTTCACGTAAATAAGGTGGCATTTCTGCAAAAACGCTTAGAGCCACATTTACTGGTGTTAAATGCATGTTTATAAAAACACTTAAGTCACTTCCACAATATCGCATTGGCGGGATGCAAATAGTAGATTACGTTGGAACAGCACGATTCCTGGTCTCTCTGCAACAGATGGTTTCAAATGGATACACAAAAATGAAGGAACGGAAAATGAGATTATATGGATGTGTTATTCCAGCTAAGCAAGACCATGCATATCTTTGTATCGTATTAAATAATTCTTAGTTGGCTGAAGCATGTTTCAACGTATGTCGTTTTGTTGCTGCGACCTATTTTTCGACCATTGTTTTTGTGTTAGCTTGGTCTTTAAATGAAATAAACTACCGTAGAGCGGTACAGCCCTGTTTCGGGCTATTAGCCCTCATCAGCCGCCTTTTCTACCAGAACGAATGATCTTGCCAGGATCACTCATCCCTGCGGATAAATATATCCTAAAGAATTTAACCATTGTGGTACGTAGCCAGCTGTATGTTTACGTCACCACTTTAGTCAAATCCTTTACGTGGCCAGGGTGAAGATCAATAACTAAAAAAGCAATGTCCTTCCTGGCCTATTGGATGGGAAGTCATGACGACTTCCTCTTTCTGGGAGATGAATGTAGATCATTTGTTCTGGAACATGAATGCATCTTACCTGAGGGCGGCTGATGAGGGCTAATAGCCCGAAACAGCGCAGTCCCACTCTACGGTACGTTTGACTGGAGTGCTTTGCACCGTTGGTGATGGAGAGCTGATATAGCCTCCGACCCAACAAGAGGAAGACGTCATGACTTCCCCGTCCAGTAGGCCAGGAAGGACATTGCTTTTTTATTTATTGATCTTCACCCTGGCCACGTAAAGACTTTGACTGGAGTGGTGACGTAGACACACGAGTGGCTACGTACCACAATGGTTAAATTCTTTAGGATATATTTATCTGAAGGGATGATTCTAAATTAGGATGGTTCAATGTTTTGTTCCCGACAGCAACCGCCGAAGTGATCAGTCCTTAGATTGCAAATTTTAGAAACTTTCCAAAACTGTAACTGCGACTCCAATCAATGGTGAAACATTGAGCCATCCTAATTTAGAAGTAAATCCGGCACACGCATCGTAATTCGACAGATATAACGAGTTTAGTGGAAGCAAGTTTTAATTAAATAGGTTTTGCCAGTCTCAAGAGCTAGGTTCCAGTTTGTTTGGAGCCAAACAATGGGTGCTGTGACGTTGCACTAAACAGCCCTATAAATTTCACTGTAAAATCCATCAAAAAAGCGTTTTTTTGTGTTCTGCATCGTTTGGGGTTGATTTTGCTCTTCTACGATGTGTAGTTTTTGAGATATCAATAAAAAAGCGAAAAAGCGCGCGGTGGACCATTAAAATGACGTCATAATGAAAAATAATGACAAATTTGCAATCAGTGCCCAAAACCTTATCACAAAGAGAGGTACTGGTAATTAAGTTTCAAAGTGATGAAATTATGAAACACCTTAAATTAACTCACATAGTCAACCTCTCCGCCATCTCTTGCAACATTTCCTGCGGCGGACATCCATGCAAGCGATCCTTCAATATTTTCTCCACATCTTCTCGGCTCACAGCTTCCTCCCTATCCTCAACAGGCGTCCGAGATGATTCTTTCTTCGTTTCTTTTTCTGTAATATCTCAGCATTACCAAGCACCACTTCAACATCTCACAATCACCTACGTCTCCTCATCTTTTTTTTGTCAACACTCTTCGTTTTCACTTCCCTGGCTCCCTGTCCAGATCCACCATGATCTCCAATCCTCCTAATACTCCCGGATCCCTCCATTGCTCGTCGTCTCCGCTCCTCTGCAACAACCACAGTTATCATTCACGTTGAGAGCATGAGATAGAGCAGGTCACCTTTCCTGTCTCCTTTCTTATTATCTTCAGATGCATTCAGTTTGCGAAGCTGTTCTTCACTGACCACCAAAACCTTTGCTTTCTCCACTTCCTGAAACAATGGACAAATTAACAGCACGCAATTTGCGCTCGACCAATCAGCAGCGCGGACTTTCAATGAACAATTTCTTATATCTTGGTCCTTTTCTTGATTATCGTGCTTTTTTTTTCTGCTCGATAATAAACTGTTACCACTACTATTTCTTATTTTCTTAAATCAATAATCACGACACTGCTAGGTACAGAGGCACTTACCTTTTCAGACTTCGCTTTGATGAGATCATCAAAAAACGGCAAGCACGACTCGATGAATGGGCGTGACGTTAATATGACGTCACACAATATAATGGCGTCACTTTCTAAAAGCTTAATGACGTGTTGAAGAAGTTGATTGACGTCATCAGTACTGAAGGAACTCGGAAGCATCACCTGAAAACGTCATCAAAATTTGTTAGTGACCAATTGTGACGTCATCGATCTTACTCACTGTGACGTCACTCCATTCATTATTGTTGAGAACTTCTTCAGCGTGATCTTTTAATTGCTCTAGCAAGGATCGACCGACGCACACAGAATCAAGAAAATACAGTTGAGCAAATCGCTTGCGGAGATACGACTTTGCATCGGGGATTCCCAGTCTCGTGACCGCGTCGTATTCTGAACACACAGATGTGTCATCACGCACAATCGCCAAATTCGCAGCGAAACTCACCCAAATAATCATTCTCTCTGAAAAATTTATCAACCCAGCTGTTCTGTGACTGGCTGTAGATAGCTGGGATGAACGATGACGTTTCACTTCCGCTTCCGGTCAAACGACCTTTGACCCGACCTTTCCGAACAAGTTCATCGATAATCACTAAAAACAATCGAGTCTTGATTGTTCAAACCTTAAGCAGAGCTGAGTTGCAGCAGACTGTCCAGCCAGCTATCAACAAAAAAAAAAAAAAGAAAAAAATCATGGCAATTTGCTGAAAAAGATATTCGAAAAAGTCCAATTTTCCACGCAAAATTAAGTGAAGAGCAAAAAAAGTCATTTTTCCACGCAAAAGCAAGCGAAGAGCAAAAAAAAGGTCATCACGCCTGCAAAAAAATGAAAAAGAAAAATGATTAAAAAAATGAAGAGGCACAAAAGAATGAGAGTGGACAGCCTGTTGAAGTGAAAACTTACTTGAAGCCAATGTCATTGAAAGATCTTGGTCGTTGCACAAGATAGAAGCAGGGATCGGACGAGTTACAGCTGACAATATGCCACGAATGCGATGCTGCAAGAACCAAGCACACATTAAATGTGTTGTGTACACTTCAACTTCTAAGCGAGCTCATCATTGTGCTTTGATCGCTTTTTCGTGATTGGAGGATAACTAAACTAGACACAAGACGGCGCACTAACTAACGATCAATTGTTCCACAGTCACTTACTTTGTGTCGATCAATGAACGCTTCGGTGTACAACGTTCCCACATTGCTGTCCAACTTCGCCTTAATCAAGTTTCCCACGCGACAAAATATTTCCTAATCAATTTCACAGCATTTTACACAGCACTGCTGCGCTATCACACTTGCACAAAGTATGAATCACCACACATTACACTATGTTGGTACGAGATGTGCTTTAAGCAAATCACCTTCTTGCACAAAGTATGAATCACCACACATTACACTATGTTGGTACGAGATGTGCTTTAAGCAAATCACCTTCTGCAAAAAATCCCGGGGCAAGTCGTAAACTCTGGTCAACTCGCCCATTGTCACGTGACCGCTTGATTGCAGTAAATCGTTCACTTCATCGGCGATTCGATTGAGATAATTACTGGAAAAATCACATGATTATGACGTAGCACTCATGCCAAGAATTTCTCTGCTCTGGCTAACAACAACAGCGGAGTGGGAAGCTCAGCTGGGCCATGGAAAGTGTAGCAACATTTAACGAACGAAAATCCCTTCTTGAAATCCAAAAACCTCAATCATCTGGTCAATATGCGAACGAGGTGACTGACATAAAAACATGACATTTTACCTTGTTATAACCTGTCCACAGACAAGGAAAGTAGATTTGTCGTTCGCCACAATCTGCTTGCACTTATTCTCAACAAGAGAAAAATCGACGTTCAGTGATGACTGAAGCTCAACTAAATTTATTCGTCCTAAAAAATCAAAAACTTGTCACGTCATCATTTATTGATATCGTAAGTGGATTCTAAAACTCGCTTATAAAGGAAAGCTGCGTCACCAATGCAGATCTAATTCTAACAAAACAGGACACCGTCAGCAAAAATGGCAACAACTTGAAACCGTTAACTCAAAAACAAAATACTATTAAACTCACTTGATTTCAAAACTATGTCATAACTGTGCAGCGCTCGTCTGTGCTTGATAAAAAAATTGCCAAGATAGTCGGAATCAACTCAAGAACCAGTGAATGAAGAAAGTATTTTAGTTTTTACGCTTACTGTATCATTTATAAATAAATTTCTCTCTGCCACGTTTCATCAACAAACTCATTTTACAACGATAAAACGGAGAATGCTAGAGCTGAGATTGCTTATTCTAACATGAAAGTTGCAAACCTTCATGAGCTTGTATTTCATCTTGAATTTCATTGGTGAGATGATCAGGAGTTAAATATTCCTTGCCATCGCAAGTGTGGAGCAAATGAAGCAGTTTCATCTTCTCCAACTTCATCAGAATTTCAATGCAATTTCTTTCAGATAATCTACGATAATCAAAATCTTATTGAAGCAAATCTTCAATTCAACCCTTTCCCTAACAAATAACTCAGTTACATTAAGATAAAAATCACAAATATAGTCAAATGGGGTTATGCGCGTTTCATTACCAACTGCATTACTTTCAATCCTCTTTCCTTTTTTATCTTTTGGCACATTTATTCCTCACCAATTTAACAGAATATGAACAAAATTTTTAAGCGCGTTTGGCAGTGCCATTAGTGTAGCGGCAAACACCTAAAATGCGACAAAATAAAGTTTGCGCATAAATTTCGTAACTTTGCTATTATCTCGTCACAGAAGACTAAAACCGAACGTTATTTTGTGCAGTGGATGTAGTTTAAGGCTCATTCGATTGCGATCAAGCTTGAAAAAAATTCCAATTTAGTTTCTTCCTGATATTCCACAAAGCGCGCATTCAGCTCGCAATTAAAAAAAAGCGAAAATGCGCGTTGCGGCCAGGGTTGCCATGCCTTTTTACGGCTAAAAACCAAAAATTTGGCTTTTTTTCAAAGCCTTTGGCTGATGAATTTCTGTTTGGCCAATGTATGACAGCCAACGGAAATATAAGAAAAAATATTCTTGGTTAACAAAGGCACCCAATGAACTGAATGAAGGACATTGCAAACTTTGTCACTGCACTTTGACATCTAAACTTAGTAATATAGCTGACCATGAAAAAACGGAAAAGCACAAAAAACATGTACCAAAACAAGGTCAACAGTTTATAAACTTCACTACTAAACCAAGATCATCACATAAAATCGATGATGGTGTCAAACAAGCAGAGCTTCATTTAGCTGCAACGATAGCTTGTCATTCCTCTATAAGGTCAGTTGATCATCTTGGAGAAATAATTGCTCGCCATGGCAGTGGAAGTGTTTGGGAGAATACAAAACTTCATCGCACAAGATGTGTTGGACTGATTAGAAATGTTATAAGTCCTGCCCTTAAAGAAGATATGAAAAAAGATATCAAGGATAAATGGTTTGCTCTTATAGTGTATGAATCTACAGATATTTCTGTGCAAAAGTATTTAAGTGTTTTGGTGCGTTACTTTAGTGACAAAAAGTTGGCGATTACTACGGAACTGTAGGGATTAGTTCCTTTGCTCGAAACTAACGCAGAAGCAATCTTTCAGGCAATTCGGGGCAAACTAACAGAAAGTGGACTGAATATGGAAAATTGCTTAGGCTTTGCTTGTGATGGTGCTTCTGTTATGTTGGGGTCCCACAATTCAGTTTGGACACGATTACAAGCTGTTTCACCAAATTGTGTGTTGATTAAATGCATTTGCCACTCTCTGGCTCTCTGTGTCCAACATGCGATGAATGAACTACCTCCCAATATTAATTTTCTTCTTTCTGAAATTCCTAAGTGATTTTGCAAAAGTGCTATACGGCGTGAAGGATTTAAGCAATTGTTTGAAGTCATGAATACTTATGAACACCCTGCTCAAACCCGAATTGCTCCATTACCATTTCAAAAAATTTCTTCATTGAGGTGGCTTGTGAAGGGAAAGGTTCTGTATAATATTTTGGTGAATTGGGAGAAACTGTCTGCGTATTTTACAACAGTTCAATGCAGCAAAAATGTTCGAGGAGATGTTCGCTACAAAGCTAAATTAATAAAAGAAATCTTGCTGGACCGTGTTAACTATCTCTACTTTGTATTTGCAACACCATTAGTGCAAGAATTTGAAAAGGTCAATGCTTTGTTTCAGTGCACTAATGGTGACCCACATGAACTTTCTGTCACTGCTTCTGCACTATCATAGTTTGTATAACAGACTGTATGATTTGAGAGGAAACAAAAAAACCTCGGCTAATGTAGATTTTGGAGTCAAATTTGTGGCAGATTGTGAAAAGTTTCTTGCAGAACATGGCTTGGAAAGATCTCGTGATGTTGTTGCAATAAAGACTACTTGTGAGCAAGTAATGCTGGTAGCTGTGGAATAAAAAAGAGATTGCCCTCTGCACAAAATATGTTTGAAAATCTGACAAAATTAAGTCCCAAGATTATTCTAAGCCATATAAGCCGATGTCCATTTAATGATTTACCATTTTCACAGTTATTTGCTGACAAATTAACTTTGTTAGAAGAGCAGAACTGAAAGTTTATTCTTGTCGATTGGAAGAATGAGGAAATTTTTAAAGCGGATGGAATTCCAGTCAATGACACTGAAAAATTTTGGATATCGGTTCTGCAGCATCCCTTTTTCAAGGATTTGGCTCAATATGCTCTACCTTGTCTTGCTACTCCGGTCAGTAACGAAGTGGTTGAAAGAATTTTTTCCATACTCACAGCTGTAAAAACGAAACCAAGAAATAGAATGGAAACGGAGCTCTTAGAAGCTATTATTAGAATTAGAACAGACATGTTGCTGAAGGGCAACTGCTGCAAAGACTTGTTTGTATCGGAGAACATGTTGCTCCGATTCAGTGCAGATATTGTCTACAAACACACAACCAGCAGCAGCATAGAGGATGCAATGCAACTTCTTTATTGAAACTTCGCTTTTTGTGTATAAACTTTGCAGTATTTTTTTGTTTTCTGATGCTTGTTTGTACAGTTTGGGGCTTTTGGCCTTTTTTGTTGATATTTGGCATGTTTTTGGGCTAGTTTGGCCTTTTCAAATTTTTGCGTCTGGTCACCCTGGTTGCGGCCAGTAAACACACGTTGCTTTCCTTTCGTTGAGGTCGGAGGGTTTGAGGTTGGGGTCAGGGGGTTGATGTCGGAGGAGTTGAGGTCGGGAGTTGAAGTCGGAGGGGTTGAGGTTTGGAGCGTTGGGGAGGGGAAAGGGGGTTGAAGGGGTTGGGGGCTGACCTTCCTGGCCTACCAGACGGGAAGGAAGGACATTGCTTTTTAGTTGTTGCTCTTCACCCTGGCCACGTAAAGAGTTTGACACCGGACGGGAAGGACATTGCTTTTTAGTTGTTGCTCTTCACCCTGGCCACGTAAAGAGTTTGACTGGAATGGTGACGTAGCCACATGAGTGGATATGCGTACCACAAAGGTTAAATTCTTTAAGAAATATTTATCCGAAGGGATGAGCAATCCTGACAAGATCATTCGTCCTGGAAGATGAATGTTTCTTACCTGAGGGCGGCTGATGAAGGCTAATAGCCAGAAACAGTGCTGTCTCGCTCTACGGTACGATTTACTGGAGTGCTTTGCACTGTTGATGGAGTGCTGTTATAACCTCTGACCCAACAAGAGGAAGTTGTCATGACTTCCCGTCCGGTAGGCCAGGAAGGACATTGCTTTTTAGTTGTTGCTCTTCACCCTGGCCACGCAAAGAGTTTGACTGGAATGGTGACGCAGCCACACGAGTGGATTGCGTACCACAAAGGTTAAATTCTTTAAGAAATATTTATGTGAAGGGATGAGTGATCCTGACAAGATCGTTCGTCCGGGAAGATGAATGTTTCTTACCTGAGGGCGGCTGATGAAGGCTAATAGCCAGAAACAGCGCTGTCTCGCTCTACGGTACGATTTACTGGAGTGCTTTGCACTGTTGGTGATGGAGTGCTGTTATAGCCTCTGACCCAACAAGAGGAAGTTGTCATGACTTCTTGTCCGGTAGACCAGGAAGGACATTGCTTTTTAGTTGTTGCTCTTCACCCTGGCCACGCAAAGAGTTTGACTGGAATGGTGACGTAGCCGCACGAGTGGATTGCGTACCACAAAGGTTAAATTCTTTAAGAAATATTTATCCAAAGGGATGAGTGATCCTGACAAGATCATTCGTCCTGGAAGATGAATGTTTCTTACCTGAGGGCGGCTGATGAAGGCTAATAGCCAGAAACAGCGCTGTCTCGCTCTACGGTACGATTTACTGGAGTGCTTTGCACTGTTGGTGATGGAGTGCTGTTATAGCCTCTGACCCAACAAGAGGAAGTCGTCATGACTTCCCGTCCGGTAGGCCAGGAAGGACACTGCTTTTCAGTTGTTAGGCTTACGCAAGGTAGCCCTTAAAAGCTACGACAACTTATCATCCATTCAAAAGTAGTTTGCTATTGAATCACGATGACTACTTACCAGAATTACTTTTCGTAAATTTCAACGCTGTTGCGCTTTTCGTTCAACAGTTCTTCCAAGTATACAAATTCACCACAGGTTAAAAACATCTATTTAAAACCCGACAGTCTGTTTCACCTAAGGGGGATCATCAGGGGTATCTTATTTAAGAATATGTGTTGGCCCGATTCATTAACACATAACACGCCTTGGAATGTGCGCACCATCATTGCAATGCGCTTTTCACGGTTTAGCCGAAAAACCTGAAATGCGTGGATTTTGCCGATACTTGCTTGTAGCAAGTTAGCGATCCAATTTTTTTAGGAAAAGGTTTAAGCAATGATTTATTTTTAGGTAAGGCCGTATTTAGGGGGGGGAGATAAGGGGGGTTCAAACTCCTCCCAAAATGTTTTTATAAGTTTGAATTACGACAGCCCAAGCTCTGCAATCGTTAAAACAGAGCATAGTACCCAGTAGTAGAATGTAACATTTTGACCCGCAGGTCATTGCTGCGGTATGCGTTTCTTGATAGATCATAAAAGTCAGTGCTCCAAGCACAGGGTGCTGCAACATTTCTTAATTGGCCGCATAATTAATCCAGCTACAGCCTAACCGTATTGAAGAATATAAGACGTGCACCCATGAAAAGCTGCAGCCTTTGTGTACTGCTCATACAAATAAATTACGGTAAAACATGAAGACTGATATAAAAATGAACAGTTGCTTGTTAAATTCATTGCTATTATTAGAGGTCGCCCGCTAGAGGCATAAAAGAAGCAGGCGCCTGCCTTGTGCTAAAACTGTCACCGTATGTGCACCACCAGTTTACTGCAAATTTTACAACAACGTCTTGTTCAACTAACAAATAGCTTTGACTATGTGTCGGATGATACTGCTTGTTTGAAAAAGAAGTCACATTTTGCGTAATTATGCTAAACGAAGCTTGATATTTACAATTATTTTAGTGGCTAGTGCAAATAGAAAGATATTAAAGGTGCAAACGTTACAAATAATTTGCTTTTCTCTTTTCTAAGGAAATTATGGTGTTACATAAAATTAATGCTTGCTCACAGAACATAATATGAGTTTATATGAATGCAAATAAGAATGTGATGTAATTCCCCTTTACTCTTTTTCGAAACTAGATTTTCTTCTCAATTTGTGTTCACAGCTGCAGCGAATCCTTTGCAGAGAGAATTAGTTTAAACACAAAACACGGTGATCTTCAACCAAGGGTTCCTGCCCTGCAGCCTGCATGAATGCAACAAGCTGAGGGTCTGTTCCAATTTGATTGTAGTCTACCGGTATATTAAAATTTAATCGTCAGCTTAGTAAATTCTGCTACTTCCTGTGCAGTACCTCTAAATATACTCTGCACAGAAGCTATATATTTGCTCTCTGTAAACATCAAGGCGCTGTATACAGTTGTATTTGCATTGTACTCGAAGAAGTTTTGGTCACAGGAAAATAGTTTTACAAGAAATATGGCAAAATTAGCGCCTAAAGGTTCGGAAAATCGCGAAATTATGGATAACAACCATAAGTACAGCAGTGACTGTAGTGCATAGTGAATTAAGATACCCTCACTGCAAACCACATCTTTACTGTGAGCAACGTAGCTCACGCATTTCTCACCCCTTTGATGAAAAATACCATGGGTGCTTTTAATTGATTTTTATTGCGGGTTTTGCACACTGGACCACATAGGCCTAAGTTTAAGCCCAGTACCAGGACCAGCGGCATAGGCGCATTCAGGAAAAGCCACAATGCCATGCCCTCCACTGGCCCTGTCGTTGTTTTAGATTAAAGAACACACCTACACGTCCTTCAATCAAATGCGCCAATGCTAATAAAGTTGCATCCTCTTTTCATTTATCTTAGTCAAGCTTCTACTTTTAGACATACCACGACTTTTACGGTAGGTAGGCCTACTAAAATATTTTTGTATTATCTATCAGAGACTGCACTGAAAAGTTGAAAAACGGCTTCGGGTTAGATTCGGAAGCTGGAATGTTGGGAGTATATCTGGCAGAGAGACGGAGGTGTGCGAAGAATTGAGGAAGCGAAAGGCGGATGTATGTTGTTTGCAGGAAGTGAGATGGAGAGGTGAAGGAGCTCGCTTTATTGGTGTCAAGGGAAGGAGGTACAAACTATGGTGGTGCGTAATTGACGATAAAACCGGGGGCGTGGGTATATTGGTTAAAGAACTCTGTGAGAAGGTGGTAGAGGTCAGAAAAAGGTGTGACAGAGTTATGGGAATTGGATTAGTCGTTGGAGAAGAGGTGGTGAGAGTGATTTGTGCTTATGCACCACAGAGTGGAAAACCAGATTCAGAGAAAGAGATATTTTATGAGGAAATGGCGCGTGAGTGGAGTATGGCGAATGCAAATGAAATGGTGTTGGGATTGGGAGATTTCAATGGCCATGTGGGGAAATGTGCAGAAGGATTTGAAGGTATACATGGAGGGTATGGAATAAGGAAAAGAAATGTTGAAGGAAGAATGTTACTAGATTTCTGCGTCCAAAAAGAGTTGTGTGTTGCAAATACGTGGTACAAGAAGAGAGATGAAAGGAAGGTGACTTATAGTTCAGGGGGAAATGATACAGAAATAGACTTTGTTCTGGTAGGAAAGGAAAAGAAAAAGTATCTACGAGATGTGAAAGTTATCCCTGGGGAATTGCAGCACAGGCTGGTGGTGGCTGATGTAGAGGAACGCAAACTGAAGAAGTCAGTAAAGAAGAGTAAAAGGGTGAGATGGAGGGTATGGAAGCTGCAGGAAAAAGAGATCAAAGAGGAATTTGAACGAAGAGTAGTAGAATTAGTGGTCGCTGAAGCAGTGGATTTGTGGGAGTCCTACAAGAATGGTGTTTTAAAGGCTTGTGATGATTTGTGTGGAAAGACGAAAGGGAGAAGAGATCAGGGAAACACCTGGTTGTGGAATGAGCAAGTAAAAGAAGGGATAGATTGGAAAAAGAAAGCATTTAAAACATGGTGCAAGAATCGATCAGCGGAAAATAAAAGTAATTATAGAAAAGCAAGAAATCGGACAAAGAAAGTGGTTGCAAAAGCCATGAAGCAGGCGGCTGAAGAGGAGATGAAAGTGCTATATAACAAATCAAACGATGTTTTTAAGTTAGTGAAGTTCATGAGAAGGGATGGAAAGGACATAAATGGTGGAGGTTGCATGAAGGATAACGATGGTAGACTTGTGGTTAGTGAAAAAGATCGTGGAAAATTATGGAAGGATCATATGGAAAAGATCATGAATGTGGAAAACGAATGGGATCAGATGGCAGAAGCAGATACCGTAAATCTTCGAGTATAGTCCGCCCCTATGTATAGTCCGCAGGGCAAGTATAGGAGTTTTTTTGGGGGGAAAAACCTAAACCTCATGTATAGTACGCATCCCTAACTTGAGTGACAAAAGAAAGAGCAAAAGATTTTTTCAAACAAAAACATTTATTCAAAGATTTATTCAAATCCTGCAAATTCATTCAAATCCTGCAAACGGGAGAAAAAGGTAAAAGTAGAATTAATCGTATTATCGAGAACCTTCCAGAATGCAATCGTAAATGATGCAAAATCGTTACACCATTCAATATGGCGATGTCCGCAATCGGATTTAGCGATTGGGTTGACGCTTAAGAAAATATGTTTTTTACCTCATGTATAGTACGCACTAGGGATTTTGACCTTAAAATTTCCGGAAAAAAATGCGGACTATACTCGAAGATTTACGGTATGGTTGAAGGACCAGTTGAAGAAGTCACTTATGAGGAGGTGATTAAGGCTATAAGATGAAATTGGGAAAAGCAGCTGGTCCCTCTGAAGCAAATATGGATATGATAATGGCAAGCGGAAAGTTTGGTGTTGGAGTACTAAAGAAGCTGTGTCAAAGAGTTCTGGATGGAAAAGGTATGCCAGAGGAATGGAAAACAAGTGTTGTTGTTCCAATCTTTAAAGGAAAGCTCGCTCTCTTCAGGGTTCAATGCAAGAGTAAACTGAGAAGGAAGAGATGGTCTATTATACTATCATCAGCTTCATCGAAAAATCTGCATTAAAAAAGGAGAAAATGGAAAAGGGCTGTGATTGGTAGATAAAGGACGCTTGTGATTGGTCGAATATGGATGAATTTTAGAATCCAACTATCGTACAATTTGCAGCAAGTAGACAAATTCTTTTTGACGGCACACAATAGATTTCAGCATTTCGATGAAAGCTGCCACATTGTCCCCAAGTGAAAGTTGCCTTCAGCGTCCCAAGTGAAAGTTGCCTCCAGCGTCCCCAATAATATTGCAGGTATGTGGGTCGCACATTTTTACGACTGCAAGATAGAATCAATCTACAAATTCCAAAATCAATTCGAAATAAAGAAAATCCAAACAAAGTTCTTCCCAAACGTAACTGCAAAATTACTACTACACTGAATCAACTAGACTGTGATTCAGCTATTGGTCTACACTTAATTCAAAATCCTGATTGCGCCTCTCATTATCATATTGACCAGTTTTCTATTTTAGCCAAAGCTAGAACAATTTTCCACTTGGGGACGCTGGAGGCAACTTTCATCAAAACGCTAACACCTATTTTGTGCCGTCAAAAAGAATTTCTCTACTTGCAGCAAATTCTCCGATAGCTGGATTCTAAAATTCATCTATATTCGACTAATCACAAGCGTCCCTCAACAACCAATCACAGCCCTTTTCCTTTTTCTCCTTTATTGTCGCAGATTTTTCGACAAAGCTGATGATGATATAATAGACCATCTCTTCCTTTTCAATTTACTCTCGCGTTGAACCCGGAAGAGAGCAAGACTTGGATAAAAAACCAGTCTTTTTAAGACTACCTCAATTTAAAAGATGTTTTTGGCGCTTTTTAAATCTGTTTTATAATGCATATTGTGTGAGAACGTAAATAGATATATTGCCTAAATTATTATTCGTTAAATCTCTCATACTCCTGTTCCCACGAACAAGCAGGAAACAGCACACTATAAATATAAACCTTCTTATTCTATCATTGAGGACACACATAGACTACTGGAATTTTGTTTAACAATGTCATTGCTGCGTTATGCTGCATCATCTCAATGATAGAATAAGAAGTCTGCATTTTATAGCATGTTGTTTCCTGTTAGTTCATGGAAACAGGAGTATGTGAGATGTAACAAATAATCATTTAGGCAATATCTATTTCCGTTTTCACACAATATAAGCATTATGTAATGGGCTAACTTGAATGCAAATAAGTTAATGCAACAAATGCAAAGCATTGCGTCATCCTTTTGTTATGGTACATTAGGATTACTGCAAGACCATTGATAATCAAATATTTAGCTACACTAAAAATCCGCTCATTCACAGCTCATAAAAAGTATATATACCGTACTCTAGCAACAAAAAAGACTTAAACAAAATGAAAGCCATTATTAGACCAACAACAAAAATACTGGTACTGGTATTCATCAAATTCAAAGTTGGTACAGTTTTTTTCTATATCAATAATACATTGTATACATTCAGCTCTTCTGTAACACAATTTCCTTACATTCTTCAGAAAAACAAAATTTGGATGACAATTGAGCACTAAACAGTCAAATCATTATTCATGTAAGCGACCAGTAGCGATGTGACTTGGCCAACAATGCAACATCTGTACATTTACTAACAAATAGTAATAATAATAACAAGTAATTTGTAAACCTTCTTAGGAGAGATGACACATCAACATCTAACTAAGGGGCACTTAAAAGCAAATATCAACAGAAGACAAAAATTCCACAAGTGAATCAAGAAGAGCAAAAGGCCTTAGACAGTGAGGTATAAAATACAGATATTCAGAAAAGAGACACATACGAACAGTCAGATATCTGGTACATCAAAAAATGCTAATTCAAAATAATATGATTTTAATTGACTTTTAAACTGTGCAATACTGTCTGCTTCTCTAATACTTAACGGTAAACTGTTCCAGACAGTGGCAGAAGTGTACGAAAAGGCTGATTTATATTTCACATATTTTGCTTCAAGTGTTTTTTCAATCAGGAGGCTATCCCAATTGTTCCTAACATGATACATACTAGATGGTTTTCATAGCTTTACCAATTGTTGAAGATATTTAGGAGCACAATTTTTTAAACATTTGAAAACTAAAACGGCAATTTTAAATTTAACTTTGAAATTGAAATGCAGAATAATTTATGCAAAGATTTCAAGAATGGTAACATATGACAACAACGCTGAGAAAATTTAAAACTAAAATTAAAACGAACAGCAGCATATAACACTTTAGTGAGTTGGTTTAGTAGACAATCAGGTAGACCATAAGCAAAGCATAACAGTAATCTAAATGTGAGAGTATCGATATCATCGAATGAATTAATTAAATCTTGAGTTTCATACACAGTTTGGAAGCAATTCTACCAAGATTCCTCAAATTACAATAACACACACTTACAACATTGTTTATATGATTTACAAGACTGAATTTGGCATCGATCAGTACAACCAAACTTTTAAGAGACAAAGAAGAAGAAAGTGGAAGATTATCACTACAATTTAGTCCACGAATTACTTTAATGCTGTTTTTAAGGAATGGTACAAATTCAACAAAGTTAGTTTTAAGCTCATCAAGCATCAAAAATTGGAATTCATCCAAGACTTTAAATCTGAAATAAAACACCGAAGACGATGAATAACAACAGATTTTGGTGTATCGTCAGAAAACCCAAAGTAACACTGTATATTATCAGCATACATATGAATTGAGAAATTGTGTTGGTGTGCAATATATTCAACCTCACAGACATATAAACTGAATAAAACTGGGCCCACAATGGAACCCTGGGGAACACCAGACATAGACTCATCATCATAAGAAAAAGAATTATTCACTTTCACATAATAATTCCTACCAGACAAATATGAGTCAAACCATGCCAAAACGTTATTATATACAAAAACCGAAATGAAAATGCAGTTTTTTAAGCAAGAGCTGATGGTTAACAGTATCAAAAGCAGCTGATAGATCAAAAATTAGAAGTGCAACATTTAATTTCGAGTCAAGCATAGTCTCTATGTCATTATGAATTACGACCAGTGCAGTTTCACAACTATGACATCGTTTATATGCAGATTGAAGAACACCAAATAAATCATTAGACATCTGATAAGGCATAATTTGATTACATACCGGTATGCATTTTTCTATTACCTTAGAAAGAAATGACAGATTGCTGATGGGCCTATAATTTATCATAACATCCTGGTCAGCTGTAGGACTTTTTAGCAATGATCTAATGCAAGTCTGCTTAAAATGATCAGGAAAAATACCACCACTCCAAGATAGATTAACAATTGGGCATCAAAATATCCACACAGGCTTTCAAAATTGCAGTAGGTAAAGCATCTAGTTCACATGTCTTACAGAGCATACCACTTATTACCTCACCTAGATCAGCTGCTGGTAGTAACTCAAACTTCGAAAGCGTCACAGCTCCAGCATCTAGAACACTAGAATTACAGTAATAGCACATATGCTAGATAGTGAGGTACAAGCCAACGACTGAGATTTGATCTCATCAGAAATGTTGTTAACTTTGTCAATAAAGAAGTCAGCAAAGCTGCAAGCAATGCCATATATAATCATTATTCGAATACCTAAATTAATACTGGTACCATTGCCAAATTGTTTATTAAGTAGCATATTTACAACATGGTGTGTGTTTCGTGTATCGCCTTGATCAACTGTAATTTAGATATCTTACATAAAAACATTCTCTTTCTCTCTAATACCGTACCGGTGTATTACCGGCCTGCACTGTAAGAAATATCATCATTAGATATACTACCAGAACACCATGCATCCTCACCAGTACTGGGTACCAACTTAATCAAACTATACGGTATATCAGGCAATCAGAACCGCTTACTTTTGTGTTGTTACGGACTCCTGAGCCTTCTGCAAATCGGCTTGTAGTTGTTCAATTTCTTTCCAGTCCACCATCATTAAAATTAAGAAAATACCGTACAGTCAATACAGTAATACCCCCTTGCAGGCCTAGAGTTTGATTGCTAGCCCAACGAAAAAAACAAAATGATACAGACACCAGTAGCATTTTTATGTACTGTACCAGTACGGTACCTACCGTATCTAGCACCAGCAGTACCTTGCTTTTTTCTGACAAAGCATGGGTTTATATACGCCATTATTAACTAGATTGTAACTTTTCAATTACGTTGTAGATTGAGTGCATCATTAATTCATTTCATATTGCAAATAACTCGTATGAACTGAGTGAGTCGCAAACTCATAATTTAAATGTCTGATGTTGTATGAGTTGTCTGTTCACCACAGCAAATAATTCTTCAACTGTCAATGCCCATTGATTGATATGATGTAAAAGCCCTCGCACTTAACTCATCTTTTCATTTATTATTCTTATTATTACTTATTATTATTTTCTATAGCTCGGTGACTTATGTTAGAGCGCCGCATGAAGAGAGAAGCGCTGCACTACCTAGTTTTGGGCTCGATTCTCGTCATGGCTTCGCTTGTGACCAGTGGTCAACAATTGGGTTCGTCAAAATAATAGAAAAAAAAATGTTAGTTCTGCTGGTGCTAGGTACATTACATAAATATACTATCAAGTATGCTATCAGCTGATAACTGCAACAAGATTAGCAAATAGCAGAATAGCTTGCAGAATTATCAGCTACCGGCTCAGATGGCCGAGTGGTATAGAGCTTCTGTCTCTTGAGCTGTAGACTCGAGTTTGATTCCGAGTCGGGTCAAACCAATGACTTTAAAAATTGGTATTCACAGCTTCCCTGCTTGATGCTCAGCATTAAAGGGAGAGTGTGGAGAACAAGCCCGAAAGTTTACTTGTTGTGCCGTTGGGAAAGGCACTTAGCGGGATTCCCCCATCTTGGTGTGGTAGACAGATAGCTGGCACTCCTAAGCGAGCTCGTAGCGCATTGATCGCTTTCTCGTGATAGGAGGATAAATATGCAACTAACCGGTATCAGATGATAACTGCAACAAAATTTGTCCTGGTGTTATTTGTCGAGAGGCCTTGGTAACGTTACCTAACAAATACGTTGCAGGGCTGGTAACGTTACCTGACAAATACGTTGCAGGGCTAGTAAGTTACCTGACAAATACGTTGTTTTGCCTGACAAATACGTTGCAGGGCTGGTAACGTTGCTTGACAAATAGGTTGTTTTGGTCAAAATAATGATTAAGGGGCGCCCTATTCTGGGGCATGACAATGCCTGTGTGTAAAACGATATGTAGCACCCTCACGTGGCCGAATATATCAAATCATTGTTTTTGGTGAGGAATTTAAACATGCAAACGTTTATGCAGAGTTCTCTCTATCAGAGTTGTCCGACTCTTTCTCATTTTTGTTTCTTTATTATAATGGTCACGCTTCAATACTAATAGATCAATTGTCTCAAAGAAACGTTACAGTGCATAAATTACAGTAGTAGCCGCAGCCGAAGAATGCAGCAATGCAGTCTTGTAGCTTGCAGCAGCATTAATTTTTTCATTTGGTTTGAAATCATGATTTAAAATGTACGAATTTGTTTTTGAAAATTTAGTACCAACCTACTACCAAAACTCTGCTATTACGCTAAAGAAAAGGTAACTTGTAGCCTACTCTCATATTCAACCACTACTTTTCTTAGCATATTTAGCAAAAAATGCTTTACGCAGGCAGGCTTATTATAGACAGTGGTGTAAAAGAAAGTACCGATAGACTTTTACACGAAAAGCTTTTACGAAAACGAGTAGGCCTAGCATTTTCGGTAACGAGTATCTTTAGCATAAAGTAACGCTACCCGAGCAGTTTTTACTGCAAAAAGCTAAAAAGTAGTTTAGTTTCAAATTTTTAGCCGCAATCTCGATTTCCTTAGTTAAAAGAAAAAAAAAATTACGCTGGATAATTTTGAGATTTTAGGAAGCTTGCACAGCACACAATATTAATATTTGACGAGCGCGTCACGAAAAGCTTCTGGGATGCAACAGCTTTTTTCAAAGCTATCAAGAGTATTGATGACAGAGGTTTTTTTCAAATGCGAAAACCAGGAAATCGAACCGAACCCGAACAGGAGTTTTATAAACCGGTTTTTACCCTAATTTTGTCGAACCTTAACCGAACCTGAACAGCATTTTTCAAAATCGCAAAGAGCGAACCGGAACTGAACCGAACAATTTGAGTACTTGCGAACCTTAACCGAACCCGAACCGATTGAAAAAGCGGCTCGCTCCGTGAGGTCACACCAGTCACTTTGATCGGCGTAACCGATTGACACTTTGCAGGTGGCTTATATTCAAAGCAAGCTGTACATTGGCCCGTCAATGTAAAGATATGTTTCTCTATCAAAGATTAGGCCGCCGGTGTCGGAGCATAATAGCAATTTAATTACCTCGAAATTGACTTTATTACAAGTATTTTATGCATTATATTGGCCTGTCAATGCGAAGAAAAATCGCTTTGGACGTTTCATTGTTTAAATTGTGTTACTAGAATTATACCACTTTTTACTGCGAACCTGAACCGGAACTTCATAAACCGGTTTTGAAATATTTTTTACTGGAGCGAACCCAAACCGGAGCGTTTTAATTTATTTGAACCTTGACCGGAAATGAACCGAAATTTGAAACCGCTGTTGAACCCAAACAGAACCTGAACCGTGAAAATTAAACAGTTCGACTGCCTGGGGAAAACAGCTTTTCAAAGCTATTCTGATGTTCTGTACCGATAACCCATTGTTCAAATACTAGGCTAATTTTTTATTTGCACTGACAGAGATGGGCACGATAGGCTAAAATTTTCTGTACTAAAGCAATAACGCGATAACCGATAATTTCAAAAAATCCCTGCGCGATACCGACTTTAATCTGTAAATTTCAATTTCTTAACGTGATATTGGTAATCGATAAATTTTTCCGATATATGTTGCGTTAAATTTTAGATGTTTGACGAAGCTTTTTTGGAAGTTAAATCGCAAAAATATTTTTCTAGATTTTTAAGGAAAGATAGCAGTTCACGAACTCTGCCGTGGCAACAAATGACAAAACAAAGAGACATTTTTTAAATTGCAACAAAACTTTATGGACACCGCGTATTTTTCCGTAGCGCCAACTCACTAACTTTGAACACTGTGTGCATGAAGAATCGTTTTTCTCAATAATTTATCGGCGATAACAAAATGTACAAAAGCGATATCGGTAATCAACAAATCAAAACTATGTCACCGATAAATGCCCATCTCTGTGCACTGGTGGTTAAGCGAGTCTACTATTAAGATTTTACCATTTGTTTCATATGAATAAACATTCGTTCGCTTTCCGATTACAGCAACAATTTTAAGGAGACCATTGCAATTACTTTAAATCACTTAATTATGCAGCGGTCGGAAGGTCACGACTTTCTTGACTAAAGGTCTCCGTGGGGACGTTTGAGTGACATTTTTTAAGTGCAAATATATTTACCGCGAGCGTTTCGAATTTTTTCGTTTTGGTACAGAAGAGTTTTATCACAAAATAAAGTCTAAAAAAATCAACTCTTTATTATACTCGAGGTATTATGCCAAAGCGTGTAACGAGTAGCGGGCCCGTTTCCGCCGCTGAGCCCCCAGGCAACTCAACTTCGAAGTTCGAAGAAAACAGCTGCGGTGGCGAGTCCCTGGCGATACTGTGTCCGATTTGACCGGCCCAGGGCGCGCACCCCAGACCTCCTGCACCGATAGCGGTGTCGTTACAACTAAGTCCAGCAAGCTAAAAAGCATTTGGCCTCATGTATTGTCCAACCAGTTGCACATAAAACTGAATTCAGTAAAACTTGTGCGACAGGGCCCCTACTTTCCCTGCTTTTAATGAGATCCATAAGAAGTTTCAATGGCTTATTTTGACAGCCAAGGTCTAATAAAAAATCAAAATTTAATTAATGTAAAATATTTTGCATTCACACCGGCCGTTAGCTCAATTGCAAAGCGCACGCTATTGGTGCGGGAGGTCTGGGGTTCGACTCCCGGGCCGGTCAAATCGACACAGTGTCGCCAACGACTCGCCACCGTTGCGACGTTTCTTCGGAGCTGTGTTGCCCAGGTGCTAAGCCGCGGAGATGGGCCCCGCAACTCGTTACACGCTTCGGCGTAATGCGGCGAGTATAATGAAGAATTGATTTTGATTTTATTTTGCATTTAAGAAAATGTTGAATTCAATTTGGATCAAATTTCTGAAAATATTACTCCAAAACTTTTAATGATAGAAATCAATTTCGATTTGAAATGACATTTAGACTGGAACTCTAGTCTATCACCAAATGCAGTTTGTGTCCAACAAAGGGTGTCATAGTAACCCATGCTAAATGTACAGCTATATAGACTATCTATCCTTCACGTTACGTAAATCAGATTTTGCTAACTAACTACATAATCACTAAAAATTCACTTGCAAATGTTTTTAAAACTATCCTTCACGTAAGTGAGATCAGTTTTAGCAAATTCGTCAGACTAACTACGGCGTTTAAACGCAAGGTCAACTTTTCACAATGCAATTTGACTGTAGTCTGCTGAAATCGATCTATAAGTACTCATGCGTAAAAATGAAATCACGTGATAGAGTTGGACAACTCTTAATAAAGAAAACTCTGGTTTATGCATCCGTGGGCTCTATGAGTTAATGTGGGGTACGAGTACGACTATGCATGGGGACATACGCACTAGAGATGTCAACCGCGCAGCACAGCTTGCGCTGCCGCTTTTATCGTTTTTTTTGCAGCGTGCCGCGTAGTGGAGTAAAACGTCTGCCGCGTAGTGGTCTAGTGGAGTAAAACGTCTGCCGCGTAGTGGAGGCGTGCCGCGCAAAGTATATTTCTATTTTCAAATTCTTTCATAAAATCCTAAATATTTTCATAAGATCTTAACAACATCCTAAAAAACTGTGTAACTGTGTAAGTGTAACATCCTAAAAAACTGTGTAAACTGTGTAAGAGATGTGGGGGAGGTATAGGAGTGTTGGGGGTGTTTGAAAAAGTGAGGAGAGGTGTGGGGAAGTGTGTTGGGGTGTGGAGGGAGGTGAGGGGGGTAAGAGGATATGTGGGAGGATGTGTGGGGAAGTGTGTTTGGGTGTGGAGCAAGTTAAGGAAGTGTGTTGGGGTGTGTAGGGTATAGTGAGGAGAGATGGGGGTATAGTGAGGAGATGATTAACACTTCTTCACACCTCTCCTTCTCTACTCTCACCTGACACTTCCCTCCATACTTTTCCCAACACTTACCCACATCTCCCTTAACACTTCTTCACACTCCCCTACACTCACCTGACACCTTTCCCCACATCTCCCCCCACACTTCCTTTACTCCCACACCTCTCCCCAAATTTTTAAACACCCACCACACCCCCATACCTCCCCCACACTTCCCACACCTTCCCTACCACCTTCTACCTCTCCGCTCATTTCCTTTCACCTCCCCCTCACCCCAACACACTTTCACACACCTCATCTCCCCACACTTCTCCATACCCCACACCTCTCCCCAGATTTACCCTCAACCTCCCCACACCCAAATACACTTCCCCACACCTTCCCGCACACCTTTCTCCATATCTTTTCTCACCTCCACCCACACCCCACACCTCTTACCACACTCCCCACACCTCCCCCAGATTTCCCCAAACCACCACATCTCTCCTCACCTCCACCCACACTCCAACGCGCTTCCTCAAACCGCTCCCCACACCAACCTTCACGCCCCATACCTTCCCCACACCTCTCCTTACGTCTTTTTCCACCTCCCTCCACACTCCAACACACTTTCCTCCATCTCTCCTCACACCTTTTCATACCCCCCACAGACTTCCCCACATCTGCCCTCACCTCTCTCCACACCCTAACACACTTCGCCATGCCTCCCCAAAACTTCCCCATACCGCCACATCTCCCCACTCCCCACACTTCTCCCCCTACCTCCCCGCACAACCCTACACTTCTCCCTACATTTTTGAACACCCCCATATTCTCCCCACACCCCAACACACTTCCCTACACCTCTGCTCACACCTCCCCTTACACCCCCACACCTCTCTCCATTTCTGTCCTCACTTCCCCCACACCCCAACACAGTTCCCCACATCTCTCCCCACACTTCCTCAACCCCCCACACCTCTTCCCACACCCCCCTCATACCCCAACGCACTTTCCTTCCACATTTCTCCACACTTCCCCCAAACCCTCCCCCACACCTCTCCCCACATTTCACCTCACCTCTCCCTACACCCCAACAATTCACACCTCTTCCCACATGTCCCCTCATCGTCCCCACACCCCAATGTATTTTCCTACACCTCTTCCACACTCCCTTACCTTTGCCCTACACCTCTCCCCACATCTCTCTTCATATCCACCCACACCCCAACACACTTCCCCTCACATTTCTCCACACCCCATACCTTTCCCCCACACATTTTTCCACACCTCTCCCCGCACTTCCTCATACCCCCACACCTCTACCCACATCTCCCTTACCTCAATTCCCCACATCCCAATGCACTTCCCACGCCTCTCCCCTCACACCCCAATACACTTCCTCACACCTCTCTTCACATTTCCACACACCTCCCTTTTCTCCCTTATGTTCTTTCCCCACACCTCTCTTCTCATCTTTTTTCACCTTCCCCTACACCCCAACTCGCTTCTCAACACCGTCCTCTCCCCAAACTTTCCCCCCACACCCACACACTTCCCCACATTTCTCTAGGCTACATCTTCCCCACACCCCGACACACCTTCCCACACTTTTCCCACATTTCCAACCCCACACACCCCTCCCAAACTCCAACACACTTTTCCCCACACCTCCCCTCACACCCCATATTTTCCCTTACACCTCTCCCTCCACATCTTCCCTCACTTCCCCCCACACCCGACACGTATCTTCACCACACCTTTCTTTTCACTTTCCCCTACAACCCAGCACACTTCTCTCCACACCTCTCCCCACATTTCTCCCCATTTCCCCTCACCTTTCCCCATATCTCTCAAACCTCCCCCAACACTTCAATGCACTTTGCGACGCCTCTCCCCACATTTGCCCCCACACCTTTCCCCACACCTCTCCCCTCACCACTCCCTACACCCAAGGCCGGTGCTAGGAATTGCGAGGCCCAATTAGAAATGTGATTACGAGGCCCCTACTCTTCATAGTAAAATGTATGGTGCATGTACGTCATAAAAATAAAACATAACCTACTCACAAACCAAGAAATAGACTTTCAATACTTGCTATAAAAAAATTAAGGTAAAGTGGATGCTTTTATCGTTTTACTTTTAATATCAAGAAAGGCAAATTAGGCAACGCATTACATTTTTTCGGAAAAAGACTTTTCTAGCTTTTTTATAAGCAAAATGACTGAAAATATTTTCAAAGTCAAAATCTTTAGCGATGGCTAACGGTAGCTCTCTAAAACCATGTTTGCGCAATTGAAGAAGTAACTCTTTACTACATAACATTGCAATTCCTGAAATAAACCGATTGTCGGACAGAAAGACCAGTCTATGCCATAGTGTATTAAATTTAACTGTACTGGTCGAAATTAGGTAATGATAGGTGATCCGTATTATCAAGGGCTTTGAAGGGGGGGGGGGCTGAATCACCCCTAGATATTTTTCAGCACCCCTCCTTTCCAAAGTCAGATGGCCGAGTGGTACAGAGCGTCTGTCTCTTGAGCTGTAGACTCGGGTTTGATTCCGAGTCGGGTCAAACCAACGACTTTAACATTGGTATTCACAGCTTCCCTGCTTGACGCTCAGCATTGAAGGGACAGTGTGGAGAACAAGTCGGCAAGTTTACTTGTTGTGCCGTTGGGAAAAACACTTAGCGGGATACCCCCATCTTCATGTGATAGACAGATGGCTGGCAACTCCTAAGCGAGCTCGTATAGCGCATTGATCGCTTTCTCGTGATAGGAGGATAAACATGCAACTGACTAAACTTCATTGCAGTTCAACAATAAGTCGTAACAAGACTTGTGAATAAATTTAACAAAAAATTGCTTTAAAGTTTTTCAAATGCATCACAATTGTAATTGCAGTATCTGCATTTTTGAAAAAATTTTAGGGGAAGCATGCCCCCAGACCTAGAACCGTTTTTATTCCTCATTTTATCTCAAACTATCTCTCCTGTTACCACACGCCGAAAGAAATCGCGTCTAGAACGTCTCAAAAATTTGGCGCCCCACTGAGGAACTGCTGGTTTCGCCCCTGCTTCAAGCGAATTCCATTGCTACTGAAGTAAATTGTATTGCGCGTTGTTTCTTGCTGCGATAACAAGATGGGGAGTCTAGGAGAGAGAAGCCCCTTACTCAAAAATTAGCTGACGTTGGTCTGGTAATGTAGATTTCAACCCCCCTTGCTCTAAGAAGGCTACTTCCAACGCCCCTGCATATTATGAAAACTGATTGATACTGCACTATTGACTTTGTTACCGTAAATCTTCAAGGTTTCTCAAAGCTTTTAGTTTTATTGAATGGAGTATGTTCGACAATTTCACTTACGTGTCAATTGCTGTTAGTGGAGAGCATGTTACCTTAAATTGATGCTAAAAAGCCACAACTGAAAATAAAATGAAAACCCCCTTAAAACTATCTACAGGTATTTTCTTGCAAACAGCAAACAACTGCGTAAGTTTTTCTTTACCAATGCTTGGTTATAGAAGCTATCGAGTTGCCGATTGTTTTTTATCTAAGTTAGGAGACATTGAAAATGGCCCATATGAAGCACTGGTTCACCTTATGGTACTTTCCTATATTTTGTGCCTCATAATACAGCAACGGACCCCTACAAGCGCGGGGCCCCTTCAAGGTGCGGGGCCCAATTTGATAAAATCGGTTTGATAAAATTTGATAAAATATTGATAAAATAAAATTTGATAAAATCAATTTGATAAAATCAGGAAGGTGGGAGGTTGCTATGCTGCACTGATGAGACCATAATAAGGTCGAAACGCGTCTGCAGCTGCAAATGAGTGGGTTGCCATAGGGGCTTCTAGTGATGTGGGCTAGTTAGGCTACCGGGAACTTAGTTGTGGGTTAGTGGTTATAGGTTCTTTCATTGGGTATCGCTGTTTGGGGCCAAAAACTTGAGTTTGATATAGAAGTAACCTTTAAAGGTGCTAGGTAGAATGCATTGTATGTTGATGGATTTACTTCATGGATTTGAAGTTTTAAGCACCACTGAAGAGACTTTATTTAATAGTCGAAACGTATCCCGTCTGGTGCAAAATAATTTTTTGCTAATAATTTGTCAGTTGCCTGGAAGCAACCACGAGGTATTTTTAAAATTAGCCATCTTTACATTTATTTCGTCACAGAGCAATTTCAACTGTATGGCAAGAAAAGGGCAACGTAAAAATTTTGATGAACGAAAAGCAGACAAAAACCATGATTCTCGCCAGGAAGAATCGATATCGGTTAGCAGTTTAGTTGAAAAGGCAGTTCATCAAATAAAAAAACATTTCGCAGATAAGCTTGACTCTCTGCAAGCTGAACTGGTTGAAGTGAAAGAGAGTCATATAGGCCCTATTTTTATCTTAAAATATGAGGAACTTAAACTGGACAATGACAAGCTAACAGTAATCAACCGACAGCAGGAACAAGAAATCAGCAAGTTGAAAAAACAAATTGTCGAGTCCAAAATTCAAGGGGAAAAAGAGGCTGAAAAAATCGATAGCCTTGAACAGTATGGCAGACGCCAAAATTTGGAAATAACAGAAATCCCAGTAAAAAAAAACGAAAACACGAATAAAATTGTCATGGAAGTTGCCAATCTTTTAAATGTGGAGATACTCCCTGAACAAATTTCAACGTCACATCGAATTGCCTCTCGAACCAACAAACATAAGGATAATGAATCTCAACCTCCACCTCCGATCATTGCCCGATTCGTTAATCGTGATGTTCGTAACGAACTTTGTTACAATCGCAAGCTGGCTAACAATTTGGACCTCAAAGGATTTTCGGTAGAAGGAACGCAACGCATTTTCATAAATGAAAATTTAACTCAAGCCCGAAAGAAGTTATTCTGGATGGTTAAGCAAAAAGCGAAGCGAGCGGTTTATAAATATTTTTGGACGATGAATGGAAATATTTATACAAGAAAGCATAATGACTCCAACGCTCTTATAATAAAAGGAGAAAAAGACCTTGACTTAATTAAGTGATCTGACATGTTCTGTTTTAGTTTTTTTTTATAGTCCATTTTTGTCAAATTGCCTTCAACACTGATGACGTAAAGGATTGTTCGTTTAATAACTCTGATATCGTAACTGCAGCTGTTAATTCATTGAAGAATAACTTTTATCCTTGTGCATATTATAACATTAACGATATTCCATTTATAAGTCTAATTCAAAATCTTTAAATATTTTTCATTTTAACATCCGCTCAATTCAAAAAAATTATGATTTGCTTCATGAATTTTTATGTATACTTCCGATCTCCCCTCAAATAATTTGTTTATCTGAATCTCGAATCAATCACCAACCGCTGTCCAATCTTGACTTATCTGGTCTTAAGCTTTTTCATAATGACTCTGCCACTAGAGCAGGTGGTGTAGCTATTCATGTGAATAACAACATTTGTGCTGAATTGATTCCGGAATTGTTTTTAAATATTGATGGATGTGAAAACCTTTGGTTAAAGCTTAATGATGCTGATGTAGTTATTAGTGCTATTTATCGACACCCAAAAAATAATTCCAAACTCTTTCTAGATCATTTAAACAACAGTCTAGCCCATGATATGCTTAAGAATACTAAGGTTTATCTAGTTGGTGATTTCAATGTTGATATTGCTTCTACGTCAAGTGCATGTAACTTTGCTACTGATTATATTAATTTTTGGCTAGTAATGGTTATTTCCCCTTGGTCACCCTTCCCACACGTGCTACTGAAACCTACTCGACAGTCATTGACCACATAATCACTAACGATCATAAACATTCTATTATACCCGGAATAATCAAATCCGATTTAACAGATCAATAACCCTATATTTTGCTGTATCAAATTGCGTTCCCTACCCAATAAAAAATCTGAACCGCCGATGCTTCAACGCGACTTACATAACTTTAACAAAAACGCTAGCTGCGATGACCTACACCAGGGGTGACGAACCTATTTGCTGTCGCGGGCCACTTTGTTACTTACCAATAAGCAAGCGGGCCGCATAACTTTTTAGTCATAAACAGTGGCGTAGCGAGAAATTTTAAAAGGGGGAAGCCATAATTTCCACATTTCTTTAAAGTGTTTTTTTTTCGGCAGAACAAATTTGATTCTCGAGTTGTCAAGCTGGCGTGCGGAAGTGTTTGTCTATAAAGGCGAGAAATAAGCTGCAACACAGTCTCTTGACTTACAGTTAGTCTTGTACTAGTCCACCCTGCTGTACAGTTGTTTACTGAAACATGTCAGTCGAAGCAGAATTAAATCAAATCTTAGTTTGTTTGGAAACCTTAACGAAAAGATTAGATGCCATCGATGCTAAATATGAAACGGTAAATGCAAGAATAAATGAAGTTGAAGAAAAATTTGATGCAAAATTAAATGAAATTGAACATCAAGTGAAGGATAAAGTGTGTCGGAATGAATTTAACCATCTAGAAAACCAGTTTAAAAAGCAAATCGAATCGGTTTATGAAGAAAATTTGATGAAAGAAACTTACGACAAGCGACTTAATTCATTAATACATGGACTAGAAGAATCAGAGACGAATGCTTGGGAAACAAAAGATCAGACTACCAAAATCTTTCACGACTTTCTCACCAAAGGCCTTCAAATTGACCCGACTAGTATGAACATTATTGACATCCATAGATTGCCACAAAGACCAATATTTGTAAACAAAGCCAAAAAAAATCGTGCCATAATTATAAAATTATCAACTGCAATGGAAAGAAAACGTATATTTTCATCGCTAAAACACCTAAAAAAATTCAATGAAGAGAGAAGTGCATCAAACAGCCCGTCTATATACGTGACAGAGCATCTTCCAAAAGAATTTCAAATCCCAAAAAAAAGCCTCATGCCTCAGTTTAAAGAGGCACGGAAATTAAATAAGACCACATATCGGAGAGCTGTTGAAGGAAGGTACTGCCTTTTCGTGGATAATGTTAAAGTAGCACCTTTATTGTGATCTCATGGTTTGAAGGTCAAGGTTAGTCTCATGCTACGCATTTGTCTTTTATTTCTGCATGAGTTTGCACATATAACATAATAATTTAAATTTGTGTTACTCAATTTTTCAATTGATTGTATCCAGCTGCTTAACTACTCTCGACGTAAGTGTGTTTTTTGAATGGTACAATGACAGAGTTCGGGAAGTAACTAAACTTGCGTATTTCAGACTTTTGAACCTGCAGTATTTTGTTTTTCTCAGTCTTTTTATTTGTAACATGTAGTTAAATTACAATCTAAAATGCATCTTGTAAACTTCCTGAGATCACTAGCAGATTTTTTAGTTATTTAATACTGTCGTCAATGGGACTGTTAGTTGCATGCTTTGTGCCAACTCGCTGGTTTGATTAGTGCACGTATGTTCGATCCCAACTCTGGTAGAATCGACAATGGGGAAGAGCGAGGTGACCGCCTGGTTGAAAGTCAGGCAAACGCAGCAATTTTTGATACACTGGCATTAACTGATTCAATCTATCAATCTTTTAGTAACAATATTACTTCATGCCTTTATCATGACGTAGATACTACCCTCTTAAATAAAATTAATGAAAACATATTTGTAATTCACGTAAACATCAGGTCCTTGCAAAAACATTTTCACACCTTGTTAGATTTTTTAAATACTTTTGTTGCATACCCAGATATCATATGCTTATCTGAAACGCGATTAAAAGGGGAACCTTACATGAATGTAGCACTTGAGGATTACGACCTTATTTACTCTAACTCACCAACAAATGCTGGTGGCGTTACAGTGTATATCTCAAAAAACTTCGTGATACAATCAATTAGTAAACAAGATCTACAAGTTGAAAATTGTGAAGACCTTTGGCTTCGCATTAGTGTGCGTAACATGCCAATTCTTTTTACTCTAGGTGTATTGTATAGGCACCCGCATCACTCAACGAATGAATTTATAGAGAGTCTTAATGACAAACTTGCTGATTTCAACTCCTCAAAAACGACTTACTATATTCTTGGTGATATTAATATCGATATTAGTTCAAATGCTCAGTCGTCGAACAAACGCAATTACATGAATATGCTGGAAAGTAACGGAGCAGTTTCAATCATTACCGAACCAACTCGTAAAACATCAACTTCTCAAACGACATTGGACCACATCATAACAAACGACCACCAACACCAAATTGTACCTGGTATTTTTCAATGCGATATTAGCGATCATTTTCCGTTTTTTTGCAAGATTGATATAAATCATGAAACCAAAATCACAAAAAAAAGGTATATCAGAGACTTGAGTAATTTTAAAATCGATTCCTATTCCCAAGAGCTAAATTTAATGATGCAAACTTACTTGCAAAACTTACCTAGCTCGTTTAATTTAAACGCTAATTATGAGCAAGCATTTCAAAAATTTGTTCACACTGTAAAATCCGTTGTTGATAAGCATGCACCTTTAAAAATTGCCACTTGCACACAAAGCAAATTAAATAGAAAACCATGGATTACTAGAGGTTTGATGACCTCGATTCGTAAAAAGCAAAAATTATATAAGACACATTTTTTGAAAGGAAGTGATAGTGAAAAAAAAAATTTTTTTTACAGACAATATGCTAATAAACTTAACAAATTAAAATATATTTCGAAGAAAATTTATCTGAACAGAGAGCTTGAGGAAAATATACATAACCCACGCAAAATCTGGAAAACTATTAACTCCCTTTTATGTAAGAAAACAAAATCTGTTGATTTTCCATCTGAAATTAAAGTAGACGAGAGTATAATCGATGACCCAACAGAAGTAGCAAACTGTCTGAACAAACATTTCTGTAGCGTCGGTAAAAAGCTAGCGCAGAAAGTACAAAATCTTAACGAAATAAATTATACAACGTACTTAAAAGACTCTATATCGTCGTCCATATTTTTACATCCTACACAAGTATCGGAAGTGTATAACGCAATAATGTCTTTAAATTCTTACAAATCACCTGGATATGATAATATTCCTGTGTACTTCATACGAAGCGTAGCAGAAATACTAGCTTATCCACTTTCGATACTTGTAAATCATTCTTTCGAGCTTGGCTATTTTCCCAACTGCCTAAAAACTGCCAAGATTATTCCCTTGTACAAATCAGGAGACAAATCTTTACCTACAAATTATCGCCCTATCTCTATTCTAACGTGTTTTTCAAAAATTCTCGAAAAATTGATATATAACAAATTAATGAATTTTATTGCCAAGCACTCTGTAATTTCTTCCACGCAATACGGATTTCGAAAACATCACTCGACTACGCACGCTATTGCGAACGTTGTAACTCTGACTTACCATAATATCAATAAAAATGAATTTACTGGCTTTGTGTTCTTAGACTTAAAAAAAGCGTTCGATACCGTTTCCCACTCAATTCTTTTAGGCAAATTAAATCACTACGGCATTAGAGGACAGGCACATAACCTGTTAAGTTCTTATCTCGAAGATAGAAAGCAATATGTCACAGACAACAACATCACATCAACAACTGAATCTATTGAATATGGGGTACCTCAAGGCTCTACACTCGGGCCATTGTTATTTTTGATATATATAAATGATATTGTTAATAGTACATCTTCACTACCTAGGTTATTTGCTGACGATACTTGTCTCAACATCAACGCAGACTCACTTTCAAACCTTGAACTTATCATTAATTCGGAACTTAAAAAAATTTCAGAATGGGTCAATGCAAATCAATTAACTATTAATCCGACTAAATCGAACGTACTTCTTGTCCCACCAAAACTTAATCGCGCGTCTAATAACATTACCGTTGCCATCAACTCAACGCCAATAGAAGTAGTTAAAGAAGCCAAGTATCTTGGACTAATAATTGATAACAAGTTAACCTTTGGATCACAAATTGAATATTTAGAATCTAAACTTTCTCGGGCAGTTGGCATAATATCAAAACTCAAACATTTTTTTCCTTTGTCTGTACTTCTAAAACTTTATTACGCGTTATTTCACTCAAATTTATTGTATGGGTTATTAATTTGGCATAATACTTATTCAACATATACCAATAAAATATCCAGACTTCAAAACAAAGCCATAAAGATGATTGCTAATTCAAAACGTACTGATAAATGTGCTCCGATATATGAAAAGCTTAAAATTTTGCAACTTCACGATCTTCACATCTATGAAACAGCGACATTCATGCATAAATTCCATAACAATAAACTACCTGTTTCTTTTTCGCAGTATTTTAACCGAATTGCTGCGATTCATTCAGTTCATACAAGAAGCAACACCTCTGGACTTACATACTACATTCCACAATACAAAACAACTCGTCTACAGCGCTCCCTAAAATATACTGGTGTGAAAATATGGAACAAAATACCTACCTGGATCAAAACTAAAAGTTACAGTCAGTTCTTAAAACACCTCAAATTATACCTACAATGCAACTAAACATCTCCTCTTTCTTTTATCTTTATTTATTTATTTTCCTTATGCACAGAAACTGAGCAAAAAATTATTATTTTATTATATATATATATTTTTTTTAAAGCAAGGGTGGTTGCTTGACTCGAAGACCCTTAGACGGTCACTTCGCAGCTTCCCTATTGCATTCATTGTAAACTTTACTTTTCTTTTTCTATATTGTGTTATGTTTCGTTGTTGAACTATATTTTTGCTCTTGTTTTTATTTATTATAATTGTTTAAATACCGTATGAATGCAATGAAATAAATGAATGAATGAATCTTTGAAAATGATTGAGAAACAAGGAAAGCTCTTGGAGGGTCCGGTGGCATGCTCTCTCGGAAAATTTTTGAAAATTTACATGCTGTAATGGCTATTTGTAGTGCTTTTTGAATAATCCTCAGGCAAATTTTGTTTAAATTTTTTGACCTTGATTCTGAGTGCTTTGCCAAATATTGGCGCGCAAATTTTCCATTATGCGTGCTTAAGGCGTAAGGCTTATCGCTCTCGAAGAGGTTCAAAGTTATGGAAAAATTGTATGCATCAAAAACTATTTTGAAAATGGCTGGTGGGAAGATGCATACCTCTCATCCTAAACCTTGGATTAGCCACTGGCCATAAGCTACAGAAACCATCAAAAGAGTGTGGCATGTTTCAGTCACTTGGCATCATTAGTTTTGTTCTTTTTTTACTAAAAGGCAGAGTCAAAAAGGGGGAAGGATGGCACAATGGCCCCCCTCTGAATACGCTCCTGGTCATAAACATATCGGATATCGGTCCAATCTTTTTGAAGTACTCTTTTTTCATCTACAATATTTCGTTTTTTCGCTGAAGACATCGCTGAAGACAAGCGGCTAATTAAATATTGATTAAAAAACAGAATAACAAATACCTTAAGAAAGCAGCAATACTTGCATATGATAAATGGTACTGCTACCTCACCAATTCATTTCCGCAAACTCACATAATTCCTACTACTGTAAGGCAAGCTAAGCTCTCACTCGAATAGTTACTCGTAAACTGCTGCACTATGCTAAAGCTGCAACGGACTCGAGTTATGTTATTATTATTTCATAACAATGGATGAACTGCTGAATCCTGAGACAGATGACTTGTATTGAGCGTTTATATAATTACTGTGTGATACGCGCTTGATTAAATCAGGGGCTCAGCTTTTAGTATCGCATCGCAAAGATTAGACGGAGAAAAAAATGTTTAAAAGTACTGGTCTCGCCAAAATGTTTACGGGCCGCAGGAAATTCTTTCGCGGGCTGCATGCGGCCCGCGGGCCGCATGTTCGTCACCTCTGACCTACACAAATCTCTTCATAACTTTTTTCTAATTAACAATAACTTTAATCACAATAACTTCAATCAATTATTTAGTGATTTTATTGAAATCATTAAAAGCGCAATTGATCATCATGCACCATTTAAAAAATTATCTAGAAGGCAGCGTAAACTGAAACAAAAACCATGGATCTCAAGTAGCTTGCTAAAGTCTATCAAAACTAGATAAAAACAATATATAACGCATTTTGTAAATGGTAGTTTGGATCAAAAATTTTATTACAAAAGTTACGCAAATAAGTTAAATAAATTCAAACTCGCTGCTAAAAAACGATATTACCTTGAAGAACTCCAAAAGTATCGATATAATGCTTTTAAAACCTGGAATACTATTAAATCACTTCTTCCTTCTTCAAGCAAAATTTCTTCAGTTCCAACAAAAATTAAAGCTGGTGATGATGTGTTGATCGATTCTTCAGCCATTACGGAGAAATTTTGCGATTGTTTTTCCAAAATCGGTCAAAACCTTGCTTCTAAAATACCTGCGCATGATGATAATTTGTTCTCACAATACTTGACAAATAGTGTATCCTCATCATTGTTTTTTAACCTACTTCACCTCCTGAAATCATGCGACTTATTCACTCTCTTAAAAACAATAAATCTTCTGGCCACGACAATATTTCGGCGTATTTTCTTGTTGTAGCAGCAGAAGTTATTGCTATTCCTCTTACAACATTATTTAACTCCGCTTTCAAGCTTGGTATTTTTCCTTCTTGTTTAAAAATTGCTCGAGTTATTCCTGTATTCAAAAGTGGTGAAAAACTCATCTTAACAATTATAGACCAATCTCCATCCTTTCTACTTTTTCAAAAATTCTGGAAAACCTGATTTGTCATAGAACGCAATCGTTTCTTGACAAACACTCCATATTACTATCTACTCAATATGGCTTTCGATCTTTCCACTCTACTTCACATGCTATGCTTGATCTTTTAACTTCCACTTATGACAATATCAATGATAATAAACACACTGCTTTCCTCTTATTAGATTTAAAAAAAGCGTTTGATACTGTTAATCATATTATATTATTGCGTAAACTTCAACATTATGGTATAAGAGGTGCTGCCTGTAATCTCTTTGCTTCTTTTTTAACTAGCAGGTTTCAGTTTGTATCTATAAGTAATGTTAGATCCAATTTTATGCTCATTACTTGCGGAGTCCCACTAGGGTCTGTTCTTGGCCCTCTTCTTTTCACTTTATACATAAACGATATCTCTAAAGCCCGGTCTACACCGAGGCTGAGCGAGGCGCAAAAGTTAGTTTGTTTTATTGAAATGGAGCTTTGCGCGGCGCATGACATGTGCCCCGTTCAGCCGCGCACAGCCGAAAAAAAATTTACGCTTTGTTTAATTCTTCTCAGCCTGCTGCGACTGCGACTTGCTGCGACTGCGACTTGCTGCGACCGGTAGTTTTCCATTTTCCAGGTACAAGTATAGGCTAATAGTCTTAGACTACTGGGTCGTGAAACATCTTGTCTTTGGATATTTTTTTAGGTAAGCAGTCAGAAGAAAATGGCAAAGGATTGTATTTTGAAATTTCAGTTGGCTGTATAAGAATCCAAGCTGTACGCAGGCCAGAATGGCAACCTACCGGTATCGGACTACTTGACTAGTGTACATCTAGTTTTTTTTGTTTTTTTTTGAAAACAAGTTTTGCAGAGACCAAAAGGCTATTCAATTCCGATTCATTTAGCTAAAATGAATTACATCTCAAGTCTTCAGCAGCCAAACAGATTAATACCAGCTGTTGGACTAAGCCTATTCACCAATGTTGACAGTTGGCAGGTTGGTTTGTGGTGAAGGGTGGAAATGAAGCTTGTGAAAAGTTTTTTTTTTCTGTGAAGTAGTGATAAGAAAGTATTGATTTTTGAAATGTGAGTAGACTAGGTTGTTGGTACCTTACTGTAGTAGGAATAAGGCCAGAATGACAAGTTGGCAACCTAACCCATTCGCCCACTGGACCTAGGTTTATTAATAATGAGTAGCCTGGAGAAAACTTTTCTGTATTTATAGCTGCTGAAAGAATGATTTTGGTACCATATGCAAAAGCTACCAGTGTTGCACCAATCACAGTTTGTTAAACTGTTAAATTTGGTATTACAACTAGGCTATAGACATTGTACTGTGCAGGTATTATACTGGCATTGATAATGAACTATTAGTACTATGAAATAGAACTGCAGGCCGTGGCTTCATTAGAAAACTATTCAGTATTATTAGAAATATTGCGTTGTAGAAAGAAGCTAACTGTAAAATGCTTAGGAGATCCTCTAACAATATCAAACTTTTCACGAAGGGTGAATGAAGGTGGAAGTTGTTTTACACCGTCTCCATGATATCATCGTGAATGTGTCGGTAAGCATTCTTAAACACATGTAACCTCTAATGATGTGGCCTTAAGCTATTAAGTTGGACTTGCTATTGAACTATTAGGAAGTTATTGCTGAAGGCAGTGTAATTTAGATTGTGACTTGTTGCAACTTTGCTTGATGAGCAAGCGCCTGTGTTTGGCGAAAGTTAGATGATGAAAGGGATAGGACTAAGGCCTGGGAAGGGAATGCGTGATGTAACTTGTGATAGAGAAAGCCTATTACTTAACATGTATTATATAAGAGTGAGCCTTATTCCTTAGGGAATATATTTATGACTATTTGTGAATTATTTGCTTTGTTTACCTTGTATTATTAATACTGAACCCAAAGTAGGTAGACAACCAACCTTGTTGAGACATGATAGCAACTATGATCGCACAACTAGGCACATAATAATGCTTGGCTCTTTCTGCGCCATAGTGCTTGTGCATAGCTAAGTACACACCCCCTTAGTTTTTCCTTAATGAGGTCCTGAGCCTCATGTAAAATGACTGATCATTATGGCATTGTGATCTGTGTGCATTATGGCATTGTGCATTGTGAACATTGTGTCTCGCCCTTCAGACCAATAACTTGCATATCTGTTTGTTATTTGAATCTTGATTGTGCATGGGAAACATGCCCACCATCTTGTTTGTGCATGCTTGTTGGTTGTCTACATGTTGTTTGTGCATAAGTAGCATGCCCACAATCTTGTTTGTGCATGACTGCATCTTCTACATCTTATTTGTGCACACCTGTTGGTTGTCTATATATATGCGCTGGATTTGGGCTATCTGAACCATAGTGCTCCAATAGTCCAAGTGTAATAAAATTAGTCATGAGTAATCATGTGAGGTGATTGAGAGGCACTGTTGATGTAGAATGATAGATGTGACAAGAAACCCTACTTTACCTGTAGGCCTATAAATAAAATATTATGTTTTGGCATTATGTCATGATAACATCATAATTACTAATATTATTAAGTGTATTACATTATGTGTGTACTCGTGTGTAATCTGCTGCGTGATTGTTGTGTACTAATCAATTCTATTTGAATAAGATTTCAGCTACATTTGTGTATAGTAGATAAAGATACCCCATTCAAGGGGACTGCTGCTTTTGGTAGACTCATTCTATTGGCTGTTCAATTCCCTGATTGAACTCACAGGGGGGCAAGTGTAGATGCCTGCAACGGACCCAACAACTTCAGGATCTCCTACTCCTGCTTAACAACAACCTTCTCCAGCTCCCAGAATTTCTATTCGCGAATTCTACGCCTGTTGGATATGGGCAACTTGACTCAGATGATCAGGAAATGGTCTTGCGCTATCCAGTTCGCGACTGCTTGATTAGTAATCAAACTAACTTTTAGACAGTTTTATCATTTTTATGTTAAAAGCTGTTGTGTAATGACTATTTGATGACTATTTCAGTGCAAACAAATAAAATTGACTTGACTTGTTTGGTTAGGATCTTGGGTTCCAATGAATACAGTCGTAGGGTAGTGGCCTACTAGTTAGCGAACAAGCAGACAACTGTATCAGTGTATGTTTGTTCTTCAGCGCAGCCCAATGCACCAACCACTCTGCCAACTCCATACCGTTATGATGACGTTTGATTGCATCAACTTAAAAAGCACGCCGCGTCTGACCATTTTACAGTTCCAGTGTAGACACGTCGCTTGGCTTGACTTGACTTTTCTCAGCCTGTCACGGCCTCAGTGTAGACCAGGCTTAATTGTACAACTTGTAAACCCAGGCTTTTTGCCGATGACACCTGCCTTACGCTGAATAATCGAAATTTGTCGCAATTAAATTCTAACATTGACGAAGAAATAACCACCGTTAATAATTGGATGATTGCAAATAAATTGACATTAAACATTGCTAAATCAAGCGTAATCTTAATAAATTCAAATAATAAAAATTGCAATAATTTTAGTGCGCAAGCCTACGATCTGCCTTCAAACTTAATGTCGGTCGAAACTGCTAAATACTTAGGTACAACATTTGACAACCGTCTCTCTTTTGAAAAACATATCAACAATTTAGTAAAAAAACTCTCTAAAGCAGTTGAAATATTATGCAAAGTTAAAAATTTCTTAAATTCGCAAGCACTTCTCCAGCTTTACTACGCTATCTTTCACTCGCATTTACAATATGGACTTATTATATGGGGTTCCACTTTCAAAACCCATCTTAAAAAATTACCCTACAAAACAAAGCAGTAAAAATTGTTGGTGGTGGTAAGTATTTTGATCATGCAACTCCTTACTACTCAAAATTACGCATTTTAAAATTGGTTGACCTTTTGAAATTAGAAAAGGCATTAGGCTATTTGTTTTCAAATACAGAAGCAAAGCTCTTCCCTCTGCATTTAAAAATTATTTTTCTGAAGTATACAATGACAGATTTGCTCGGTCGGTTATCCAAACTAATTATTTTATTCCCTTTACAAAATCTACTATGTTACAAAGATCTATTAAATATCAGGGTCCGGTTGTTTGGAATTCTCTAGATTTAAACATCAAAAAGCGATACTCCTTAAAATTGTTTAAATACCATCTAAAAAGTCACTGTTGAGTAAATATTGTTCTCCATTGATTACAACCTAACCTCATGTTCTTCCTTACTCCATTTTTCCCTTTATATCTTGTGTAGGATGCCGTGTTTTTAGCCTTTTGTTTTTTGTTGTTGTTGTTTTTCTTTTTTTGTTTCTCTTGTTAAGCCAAGTTATGATCCTCGGTCTTTATTTAATTCTTCAAGGTGGCTGCTGACTCGAAGACCACTCGACTGGTCGCTTCGCAGTCTCCTCGCCTCAGTTGTGTAGGTTATCAAATTTTACATCGTGTCATAATATTTAATTGGGCGTCAAGTTCAGTATTCAATCTCAATGCACTATATATTCCGTACTATCTGTATTCCATAATTAGAGAAACCGTTTTTCAGTGCCCATTTGCCATGGCACCCATTTTCCCCAAAGCGCGCATTTGCCCAGTGCCCATGTATTTTACATTCCTAACCCAAATCAAAACAGTAATATGTTTTCTGCCGCTAGGGGGTGATACAATTGCAGTGCGTATGCCCCTATGCATAGTCGTACTCGTACCCCACATTAAAGCATAGAGCCCACGGATGCATAAGCGTTTGCACGTTACCAGCCCTGCAACGTATTTGTCAGGCAAAACAACGTATTTGTCAGGTAACGTTACCAGCCTTGCAAGGTATTTGTCAGGCAAAACAACGCATTTGTCAGGTAACGTTACCAGCCCTGTAACGTATTTGTCAGGTAACGTTACCAACCCTTATGCATTTGTCCGGGACCCATTTGTCCTGGTATCCATTTTTCCAGAAGGCCTAAAGGACCCAATTGTCTGAAAACCGCAAGCTATCAGCTGAGTGATAACTGTAACAAGATTAGCAAATAGCAGAATAGCTTGTATAGTATACGTAACCATAAATGAAATCTTGTTAACCACTGTGCACATACACAGGTACCGAGTAGGTAGTCTACACTTATATCAGGATTGATTACCTCTTGTGTATCGGTACTGCTGACCTTGTTATGGACTATCGATCATTAAACCAGTGATTCTCAACCGTTACACTGAGTTGTGGGGTCTGGGGTGGTCCCCTTGACTTCAGAGCAATTTTTAAAGTCATAAGTATTAACTCACTATCGCCCCTAGCGGTTCTTGTGCTCCAAACTCACTTGCACGGTAACCACTAGAATACACGAAGTTTTCTGGTTTGTAAGATAAGATTTGAAATAAAATTACCAAAACCATTAACAGTCTGTATTGTGGAGACTGTGAATAAACAGTAAATAAGTTCGGTAACCGTAAATTTCCGCTGAAATAGAAGCTTCCTAAAAACAAATCGTACGTTTGGAATGGAGAATTGAAGATGCGCGAGAACTAAGTTCAGAAAATTCCAATTCTGACTTCCCGAGTGGCTAACCGCATATTTTAATATTTCCTTTACAGAAAACAAAAACATCGCGGTGCGGTAATCTAATAAAATCTATAACCAAGTCAACAACTATCACTTCCGATTAGAAAGTATTTTAAAAGTTGGACTCCGGCTCCACTCCGACTCCTTTTTTTAAGTTGGCACCCTGGCTCCGCTACGACATAAAAATGCGGACTCCCGCTCCGCTTCGGCTCTACTCTATTACAGAGGTGTCCAGAGTGAAAAAATTTCAATCCGAATCCTAATCCGAAGCGTTAAAATCCGACTCTTAAAATATTCAGGAAACAGAATCCGACTCCGAATCCTAATTCTGCATTGGCATTATCACAAATTACATATAGCTTAAAGGTCTACCCTATAGGCCACTAGTAGCATATTAGAATCATTGGTTACCATCCAAAATTGATTCCGGATCCTGATCCGGAAAAAGCAAAAAATGACAATCTTGCTCCGAATCCGAAGCAACAGCCGGATTTTCCGGTTTTTACAATCCGGATCCGGCTTCGTTGTACACCTCTGCATGCCAGGTTAAACGATTCTAGAACAAATGTGTCCCGGACAAATGGCTACCAGGACAAATGGGTCCCGGATAAATGGAGGCGGGATCAGTGAATGGGGCAATTGGGCACTGAATGGGGGCACTGGAGCAAATGGACATTTTGAGGAAAGGGTATCCCAAGTAATCTTTGTCCATTTCCCCTAAATGTATGCAAATGGGCACTAATTGGAGCAAATGGACATTAAGGGAAAGAGTATCCCAAGTGCCCCAAAAAGGGGTACCACAAGTGCCCTTTGCATATTTTCCTCAAATGTTTACAAATGGGCACTGTGGCAATAGGCACTTGGGACGAATGGACATTTGGGGGAAGGGATACCACAATTAAGTGCCCTGGGCCCATTTTCCCCAAATGTTTACAAATGGGCACTGGGGGGCGAATGAACACTTGGGGTGAATGGATATTTGGAGGAAAGGGGTACCCCAAGTGCCATGAGGTCATTTTTCCCAAATGTTTACAAATGGGCACTTGGGACAAATTCACATTTGGGGGAAAGAGTGTACCCCAAGTGCCTTAAAGGGGTACCCCAAGTGCTCTATACTCATTTTCCCCAAATGTATGCAAATGGGCACTGGGGCAAATGATCACGTGGGGAAAATGCACATTTAGGAGAAACAGGTACCCCAAGTGCCCTAATCCCATTTCCCCAAATGTTAACAAATGGGCCCTGAGGCAAATGGACATTTGGGGAAAAGGGACACCCCATGTGTCCTGTACCCATTTCCCCCAAATTTTTTCCCAAGTGCTCATTTTCCCCATTGTCCATTTGAAACTTTGGGGAAAATGGGCACAAGGCACTTGTGATACCTCGTTAGGGCACTTAAGGTACCCCTTTTCCCAAACGTCCAAGTGGTCATTTGCCCAGTGCCCATATGCAAACATTTGGGGACATGGACTCAGGGCACTTGTGGTTCCCCTTTAAGTAACTTGGGGTAGCCTACCCCTTTTTCCCAAATGTCAATTTTCCCCAAGTCCCCATTTACCTTGGTACCGATTTCCCTAAGTGTCCATTTGCTCCAAATTGTTATTTTTTCCCAAGAGCCAATTTACCCCAAGTCCCCATTTACTTTGGTGCTCATTTGCCCCGAGTGTCTATTTGTCCATATGCCCTGGTGCTCATTTGTCCTAAATGCTCATTTTTCCCAAATGCCAATTTGCCCCAAGTGTCAGCTTATTTCAAATTCTCCACGTCCATAAACATCCATTTGCCTCCGTGCCCACGTGCCATATAGTGCCCATCATTTCCCCAAATCCCCATTTGCCCCGATGCTCATTTTTTCCAAAGGCCCATTTGTTCCAAGTACCCAATTGTCCGAGACCCAAATGTCTGGGACCCATTTGTATTCGATAGTTCACCACAAAGTAAAGAAATAATCGATTGCGATGGTAGTTTAAAAAAAGTAAAGAATAAAGAATATGGTAATTGATATTCGATATTATACTGAGCATTTAGCGGAGTACGCCAAGCATTTTTGTGATGTCCTCACATTCATGCGGTAACTTCCTGACAAACGACGGACATAGTATATGCGAAGCAACTTTGCTATTAAAAACCTTTTTTTTTTGGCACAAAAAAAAATTTTTTTTGGCACAAAAAAAAATTAGCAGTTTTTTTGGTACAAAAAAAAATTATCGTTTTTTTGGCACAAAAAAAAATTAGCAGCAAAAACAAGGTATTAATGACATACCCAGAGATGGGCAGTATCGAGATACTTGTATCGGCGATACGTATCGCGCGGTACTTTTGTATCGATTAAGTGTTTCATTTCAGTATCGCGTATCGGTATCGATAAGCATGTTTTTGTGCATCGCTGATACAAGTATCTCAATACTGTTTTTGAGCAAGATCAATCTTACCAGGAGTTGACTGCGTGTTCATTTACGGTTTCTGAAAATTGTGAAATGAAGCTATATTCCCTCATTGATTCAAAGAGACGTAGGGGAAGGTGGGGTTATTTCGGACAAAATTCACTTTTGTGACTCTAGAGCAAGATTAAAAACGTGGAATTACGAACTCTTTGTACAAAATTGTAGATAGCCCTTTGACTTCAATATAAAATTGTTTGTGAGTACAATAGCCCCAAGCATTAGGCCATTACTTAGAAAAATGCAAGGTGGTCTAGTACTTCCGAACTTGCCCCAATAGTGGGGTAGGTCCGGACAAGCAGTGGGGTAGGTCCGGACAAGCAGTGGGGTAGGTCCGGACAAGCAGTGGGGTAGGTCCGGACAAGCAGTGGGGTAGGTCCGGACAAGCAGTGGGGTAGGTCCGGACAAGCAGTGGGGTAGGTCCGGACAAGCAGTGGGGTAGGTCCGGACAAGCAGTGGGGTAGTCTCGGACATTAAAAAAAAGGCAAATTTATTGCGATGAAAAAGCGCTCTGCATCTATTTCCGTTGATAGAAAAAGCAGCTCGTTTCAATTAGGGTTGTAAATTTGGGACCAGTTTATACAATCCCGGGATCGGGATTTCCCGGTATTTTAGACTTATAATCCCGGGATTATTCGGGATTGAGCAAATAATTAAAAAAAGTAGTATGGAAAGAACAAAAATCTCTCTTTTTTTTTTTGTAATATTGACGCTGAAATATAAGAGCATCTAGAGTGGCATCATTCATTTGGCTCCTGATTTTGTTAGCAAAATAGCCAAGGGCAGAAAAGGCCTTTTCGGCCTCAACTGATGTGGGCTTAATAGTTTTAAGAGCATTTTAATAGTTTTAAGAGCTTAATAGGTTTAATACGTTACACAACACTTTTTACCCATTTGCTTAAATGAAACTTTAGATGTGCTTTCTTAACAAATATGCTACTATTGCTTGTTTTTTCTTTGCGTTTTGTTACTTCATTTATATACCTGAAAGCACATAACTCTTAATTTGCCAGTGACCAACTAAACTACTGTAACTGTAAGTAAGTGTCTATGCTTTCCTATGCTCAATTCCGCAAAGCATTGCGCAAGGGAACACAATTGTTCCAATTTCATTAAAAATGTGGGCCACAAACAATGCAGTATGACATCACAATTTATACTGCTAGTTAACTACACAGTACAGAATACAGACTTCTTTACACTGTGTGCGCTCGTGTCTTGCACTCATTCTCTGGGCAGAAGCTGAGCTATCTGTTAGCTGCTATAAGTATTAGAGGCATTAGAGCACATCATACTGTTTCCATCAACAACTTTATCGAGTGTGGAAAATAGTAACTTTATTTAGTCTCTCTCTGACTCCACTCATGTAGAGCAGCATGCCAGGAAAAGGGTTTCGCGCCAAGAATATGACTGTAATAATTGCAATGTCGGATATCTTACAACTTCAAGATGGTCATCGTATCCAATTGTATAAATTCCGAAAATAAAGAATAGTGCAAATAACAGGTCGTAAATTTACGAAATACAAGTTTGGCGCACCTAGCTAACCCTTGCGGTGCACCATTTGAGAAACGCTGAGCTAGGGTACGTAAAACTTAATTCTGTACTTTAGAATTGTAACATTACATAATGCTCACTTCCGTAGGCTGACATAAAACGGTCAATCAGAGGTATAGTAAATTTAATAAGTCCCGGGATTTCTAGACATATAATCCCGGGATTGGGATTGGAAAAAATACCCCAAATCCCGGGAATTCGGGATCGGGATTTCCCGGAATTACAACCCTAGTTTCAATTAAGTTCACATTCACAGTTTCAATTAAGTTCACATTCACAGTTTCAATTAAGTTCGCATTCACAGTTTCAATTAAGTTCACATACACAGTTTCAATTAAGTTCACATACACAGTTTCAATTAAGTTCACATTCACAGTTTCAATTAAGTTAACATACACAGTTTCAATTAAGTTCACATTCACAGTTTCAATTAAGTTCACATACACAGTTTCAATTAAGTTCACATTCACAGTTTCAATTAAGTTCACATACACAGTTTCAATTAAGTTCACATACACAGTTTCAATTAAGTTCACATACACAGTTTCAATTAAGTTCACATTCACAGTTTCAATTAAGTTCATATACACAGTTTCAATTAAGTTCACATTCACAGTTTCAATTAAGTTCACATTCACAGTTTCAATTAAGTTCACATACACAGTTTCAATTAAGTTCACATACACAGTTTCAATTAAGTTCATATACACAGTTTCAATTAAGTTCACATACACAGTTTCAAAAGTTCACAAAGAATTTAAACGAAATTAACCGAATGAAAACAGACTACGCATGATCTCAATAGTTCGGTAAAATGAAATGCTCTATTGTTCAAAATTGAAGTTGAAAAGCGTAAAAATGAACGTCGAGAAGACCCAGTAATTTGTGGCAGTGGCAATTTGAAAGCAACATCTTCTCGTGCTAACATTATTTTCATGTTTGATTTAAATTCATTTTCAAATTAGAAAACAATATGTTAGCATCAGAGTTCGACTAGGGCCGGGCTTGGGTTCGAGCCGGGTTCGGGCCGTGATTTCCAAATTATTTTGGGCTTTTTTCGGGTTGATATTTAGCATGTCAGCACAAAATACTTTTCATCTTTTTCTTTAATATTTTTGCTTTTTTTTTCTGAATCTGTATTTTGTAGCAAGCGTTCGTTTGGATTATTGTTTTATTTTGCAATAATGGCATAATAGTGACGTAAGAGCACTGCGTTTTGATAACATTATTTTAGGCCGAATTTGGGCTTTTGATTCTTTCGTCGGGTTCGGACGAAGAAAATCCGCTTGCGTCCAACTCTGGTTCGCATGCTATTTCGAATGATTTGTTAGGTATATCCGAATTAACCCCACGCTCAGCACGACTAGCAAATGGCAAACTCATCCAACACAACTTCATTTTTTTGTAAATTCATCTTGTCTGCGTGTTTTTCATATATATGCCTAACTAGCATCAATACCAGACTTCAACTTAAACTGCTGCCATGCTAGCACAAAACCTTACGATTTCGTCTCATCTGATTTTACTTTTTTATTAAAAATCGTGAATACGAAGTTCAACAAAAAAACTACTTGATTTTGCTACCTAACCATCATGGCGATTGAAAGAGAAGATTGCGGTGACTGCTATAGATCACATGATGCTGCTAAAATAAAACCGAAAGTGGTTGGTCCAAGCCCCTTGTCCGAAATAACTCCACCTTTCCCTACTGTCCGCAAATTTCTCTTATCTCTAGCCTATTTGCAATTGTTTCGTAACGCCATTGAACGACGTTAATAGTGAAATTATAACATGTCCCAATTAACAGCTCAGATGGCCGAGTGGTATGGAGCGTCCGCCTCGAGAGCTGGAGATTGGGTTTTGATTCCGAGTCGGTTCAAACCAATGACTTTAACATTGGTATTCACAACTTCCCCTGCTTGATGCTCAGCATTAAAGGGACGTTGAGAACAAGCCGGCAAGTTCATTTGTGCCGTTGGGAAAGACACTTAGCGGGATTCCCCCATCTTGGTGTGGTAGACAGATGGCTGGCAGCTCCTAAGCGAGCTCGTATAGCGCATTGATCGCTTTCTCGTGATAGGAGGATAAATATGCAACAAAATATAATAAAAAAAATACGTGATATTTTTACGTTTTGCAATAATTGTCCGCAGAGTGCAAACTTGTAGCAGTTTTTTTCACTCATTTGTAAACCAATTTTTTTAATTGTTTTTTTTTCCTGATATTGTATCGAGATACTTGTATCGGCGATACGAGTATCGATTTAACACCTCCTCAAAGTATCGTGTATCGGTTAACTCTATTTTCAAGTATCGTGTATCGATTAACTCAAAAATTGAGTATCGCGCCCATCTCTGGACATACCGACGATTATTTTGAATTTACTAAAGTGAGATAAAGTAATCTGGACAAAAAGAATCGCATATGGAATATCATGTTGCGCCGAAAAAAGGTCAAGACAAGGCCATATTCGATACTTATTCAAACAAGTAAAAGCTCCAGTGCATTCGATGAACAAAAAGTAAAGAATATCGCAATCGTATACCGATTACAATCGATTTTTCCCAACCCTGTTGATGTGAAGCAACTTTGCTATTAAAAATCTTTTTTTTGTTTTTTTTTGGCACAAAAAAAAAAACTATCAGCAAAAACTAGATAATGACATACCGACGATTATTTCAAATTTACTAAAGTGAGATAAAGTATAGCGCCCCGTCGTTTTCTGGTGATAGGAGGATAAAAATGCAAATAAATAAAATTTTAAATTCGCTCACATGGTGTTAATGAATTTAAATTTAATTTTCTCAACAGTAATGAATTTGAATTTAAAAAATAAAAAATGAGTGGATCCAACTCTGCACCGGCCTCCTTTTTCAAGTTTTACGCGCACTCTTACATACAGTATTTTTTTTATGACTTCATTACGCAGTTTATAAAGGAAACGATAGCGAAGAATTTCAAACTAAATTATAGAATTTGAGCGCAAAAAATCCCATTTAACGCGTTTCGCAAAGCAAAACTTTGTTTTTGAATTGATGCAACTTTGGGTCCTTAAAGACAATTTAGGGCCCCTTTTGGCAGTGTGCTCCCCCAATGGGGGTTTGGGGGGCGGCTGCTACGGCTCTGCAGAAATATTAATAAACACCTACTGTGAATCAAGCCGAGGACCTTATTATTTTTTGCTCGACGCTGATATTTAGTGGAATATAGGCATCTGAACACGTAGGGCTACAGACCTCTTGCTCTTTTTTTTTTTTTGCTCTTGCAATCAGTGCGGTCATAGTTGTTTGAGATATTGAATACGATTCATTCAATAATCCGGCCCGCCGAGGACTTCATTTTTCCACATATGGCCCGCCGACTAGAAAAGTTGCCCACCCTTGATCTAAAGCTTATAACATGCCGCTTCATGAGACACAATTTAAAGCGGAGAGGTGGAAGTACCACCTTAGAATAGGGGTGCACGAAACAGGCCACGTGTGCCAAAGGTGGCACGCCATAAGCTTGAAAGTGGCGCGCGAACAACTTAAAAAATCGTATTCTTGTGTTTTGTGTTCATAGTCCGGATTATATCAAAATGAACGTAAATCATCACGTTCAGTCACACACTTTGAGCCCTTAAATTGTTTCAGTTAATGGGCCACTTATTTCATTAGGAGTTGAAGTTTTAAAGTGTGATGTTAGTGGTATGAGTTTTTGCAGAAGTTTCTTTGTAATATTGAAAAGTGGCGAGGCACGCGACAGGATTTAGCAAGCACCGATATCCTCAGTTGATCTGTGCACCTCTGCCTTAGAGGCACCTACACATAGGACGTTGAAAATGTTTTTATGCTCAGGTGTACGCGACATCATGCTGTCATTGCCACCTATCGGCTTATGTTGTTTATCATTGTGTTGTATCTGATATTTATATTTAGTTGCATATTCATTCTCCTATCAGGAGAAAGTGATCACTGCGCTATACGAGCTCGCTTAGGAGTCGCCAGCCATCTGTCTACCACACCAAGATGGGGGAATCCCGCTAAGTGTTTTCCCAACGGCACAACAACTAAATTTGCCGGCTTGTTCTCCACACTGTCCCTTTAATGCCGAGCGTCAAGCAGGGAAGCTGTGAATACCAATGGTAAAGTCATTGGTTTGACCCAACTCAGAATCAAACTTGAGTCTACAGCTTCCGAGGCGGACGCTTTTACCACTCGGCCATCTGAGCTTGTCTACCATTCTTCGTGCATACAAATTGATGCAGTTACCAGCCAGACGACAAAAAATCTGAAAACTGCTGTGAAAACTGACAATAAGTGGTATCATTATAACATCACACAGGATAACAAGCATTAAACTATGAATAATGCTACAGAAGCTACCAACTACTTAATAAAAAGTTAATTATAAAATTGAGCAAAATCCTGATGTGATGGAAAAAAATCGTTTGCTGATTTGAAATCAGCGACCCCAAACTACAAAAACACTACACCTAACCGAAACAACAAATTTGATGTCCACCTGTGTTATCAGTTCAAGAAATTATAGACTAAAGTTAAGTTTCAGCACCTTATTACATTGCCAAAGGGGGGCATGGCGATTCAAATAAATGCAAAGACGAAGAAGAAAACAGCACGCAATCGTGACATAATAAACATTAAAACCAAATCTTTAATATACTCGCTAGAATACACCGAAGCGTAAACGAGATGACGGACCCATTTCCGCAACTTCGCGCCAGAGCATTGAGCAACACAGTGAGATGATTTACGATTAGCAAGTAAGCGATATAGCAAAGTAATGGTTGTTCAAAATAATTAAGAAAAAAAAAAAATTACATAAAGCTTATCCAAAAAGTAAAAAGCTGAGGAGAGATTTTATGAGGAAATGGCGCGTGAGTGGAGTATGGCGAACGCAAATGAACTGGTATTAGGATTGGGAAATTTCAATGGTCATGTTGGAAAATGTGCGGAAGAATTTGAGAGTAAGGAATAGGAAAAAAAAAACGCTGAAGGAAGAATGTTACTAGATTTTTGTGATCAGAAAGAGTTGTGTGTAGCAAACACGTGGTACAAGAAGAAGGATAAAAGGAAGGTGACTTACAGTTCGGGCGGAAATGATACGGAAATAGATTGTGTTCTGGTTGGAAAGGAAAAAAAAAAGTATTTACGCGATGTGAAGATGAGAAAGTTATCCCAGGGGAACTGCGACACAGGCTAGTGGTTGGTGATGTGGAGGAGCAGAAATTGAAAAAGTCAGTGAAGAAGAGTAAAAGAGTGAGATGGAGGGTGTGGAAGCTGAAGGAAAAACAGATCAAAAAGAAGTTTGAAGAGTAATAGAATTAGTGGACACTAATTCAATGGATTTGTGGTGATCTAATAAGAATGGAGTTTTACAGGCCTGTGATGAATTGTGTGGAAAGACGCAAGGTAGGGGAGATCGGGGAAGCACATGGTGGTGGAACGAGCAAGTACGGGATGCAATAGATCGGAAAAATTGCGTTTAAATTGTGGTGCATGAATCGATCAACGGAAAGTAAAAATAATTACAGGAAGGTTAGAAATGAAACGAAGAAAGTAATTGCAAAAGCAATGAAGCAAGAGGCGGAAGAGGAGATGAGTGTGCTATGCACCAAACCAAACAACGTTTCCAAGTTCGTGAAGTTCATGAGAAAGGATGGAAGGGACATAGAAGGTGGAGGTTGCATAAAGGATAAAGATGGGATACTTGTAGTCAGTGAGAAAGATTGTGGGAAATTATGGAAGGAACACATGGAAAAGATCATGAATGCGGAAAATGAATGGGATCAGATGATAGAAGTAGATATGGTTGAAGGACCAGTTGAAGGAGTAACTGATGAGGAGATGGTGGAAGCTATGAATAAGATGAAGTTGGGAAAGGAAGCTGAACGCTCATAAGTAAATATGGATATGATAATAGCGAGCGGAAAGCTTGGCGTTGGAGTGATAAGGAAGCTTTCAGAGTGCTTGATGGGAAAGGTATGCCAGAAGAATAGAAGACAAGTGTTGTTGTTCCAATCTTTAAAGGAAAACGGGATGTGATGGATTGTGAGGCATAGAGAGGAGTAAAGCTACTGGAGCATGCAATGAAGATAGCGGAGAGAGTGCTGGAGAACAGAATAATAGGATTGGTAACGATAGATGACATGCAGTTTGGCTTTATGCCTGGGAAAGGCACAACTCATGCACTGTTTATTCTTAGGAGAATGCAAGAGGAGTTTCGCGGAAAAGAGAAAAAGCTATATATATGTTTTGTGGACTTGAATAAGGCATTTGATATGGTACCGAGAAAAGTGATGGAATGGGTATCAAGAAAGAAAGGATTGGCAGAAGGGTTGGTGCATGCAGTGACGAGTTTATACGAGGGATCAAGGACGAACGTTAGAGTTGGGTCAGGGACATCGAAAAAATTTGGGGTACGGGTTGGTATGCGTCAAGAGTCCGTGCTATCACCACTGATATTTGCTATTGCGGTTGATGTTGTGACAGAACATGCAAGAGAAGGATTACTCAATGAAATTTTGTACGCGAATGATCTGGTGTTGATGAGTAAAAGTCAGGAGGATTTAAGGAAGAGGTTCCAGAAACAGAGAAATGCATTAGAAGGCAAGGGATTAAAATGGAATGTTGGAAAAACTAAGATGATGGTGAGCGGAACGAAAGGAGAAATTGTTTTGAGCAAAATAGATCCTGGTGGAATATGTAGGAAAAAGGGTTGGGTCTAACGCTATGTGTTGCACACAGCGTACGAAGTGGATGCATGGGAGATGCACGAAAATGGAAAAGGTGACCTGTAGTTCTGCAAGACATTTTGTTTGTAGAAGATGCACAGATGTTGAAGATGGCACGGAAGAACCAGTGGAGTTATTATGCGATGAAATGGAGACTGTGAAGGGGTTTTATTTGAAGACAGGCTGAATGCTAGTGGGGGTTGTGAAACTGCAGTGACATCAAGAGTTAGGATCGGATGGATGAAATTTAGAGAATGCGGAGAGTTGTTACGTGGGAGAAGGTTTTCTTTGAGAATGAAAGGGATGGTTTATCACAGTTGCATAAGATCAGCAATGTTGTACGGAAGTGAGGCATGGTGTTTGAGGGAGACGGAAATGGCAATTTCGAGAAGAACTGAAAGAGCCACGGTGAGGTCAATGTGTGGAGTAAAATTAGAGGATAGAAAGAATATGGAGGAGCTGATGGAGATGATGGGTTTGAAGGAAACGTCGGATAGAATGGTAAAGGCGAATGGAGTAAGATGTTATGGACATGTGATTAGAAGAGATGATGATAATATACTGAAGAAGGCAATGACGATGGAAGTAAATGGGAAGCGAAAGCGAGGACGGCCAAAAATGACATGGAGGAAGCAGGTGGAAGAGAGTGTGAAGGAAGTCGGGTTGAAGATCCAGATCGAACGAGATGGAGGGAAGATGTGAGAGCGCTCGCGGAGGATGAGGTGTATCCGATCACCTTCGGTTACGAGGAAGAAACCGGATTGAAACTTGAATGATGATGAAAATCCTGTATTAAAGATTCATTGCCAATTCACCTCTTTGCTCTGGGCAGCACTCATCCTTTAGTGAAAAAGAAGTATAACAGAAGCTAGAACCAGCAATGAAACCGAAAAAGACTTGCAGTTTCTATGCTTTTGTCACTCGCTTCCAGAGGTGTTCCCCTTTATTTTGAGAAGTACTATCGACACCGATTGAGATTGGCTCGTTTTGTTTTAGCCTCATTGATCCATCTTTGATCTTAACGACCGAAGAAAATACTTTCAAACAATTATTTTACGAGGAAGTTAGGCTAGCTGAATTTCATGCAAGCCACCAGTCCTGTATCAAAATTTCTTTCGTTTAATCAACAAACAGTTAAAAATAATATGTAAACATATTTACAAAAAATGTAAAAATTAAATAGCATGGACAGGAATACCACGATTGTGACGTCACAATGCGATTAAGAAATGTTAAGAAATTGCACATAAACACAAACAAAAATCTTACTGCACGAAATTAAATGAATGGATTCGAGGTTAGATAACTCCCTGGCTGCTCAACACAATGAGAACAATGACCGTAATGAGAACCAGAACAACCACTGCGATGATTATCATCATCTTTCGATTTTGCCAAAACATTTTCCTCTGAATTCGAACTGCGTTCACTTTGAAAGTATTTGCCTTAAACAAACAAATTACGATTGAAACAACACATACAAAGGTTGTTGGTCGTGTTAGGCGAATCTCAGTTGAAAATAAAAATCCAAAAGCATCCAGATTTGGTCAAATTTTGAATGTTTTACAGCATAAAGGTGTGTTTACCGATACGCGGCAATGCGATTACCATTACAAATTATACTGGCCTGCGTTAACGCGATATAAAATTAGCTAGCCTGCGTCAAGCAAGACAATTGTTCAATGATGTCGTCACAATCACATTTCTGTCGTCAAGGTTACTTCAAACATTTTTTAATACCGGGCGATGAAGCGGTAAAAATTGTACATGTACAATTCCTTGATACCGCGTGATTTTTATCGCGTTCAACGTCAAAATGAAATAAACAAAATAATTAGGTAATCGCGTTGCCGCTTGCCGCGTATCGGTAAACGCACCTTAACAAAGATGCTGCGAACGTTTTCGGCTCTACATTGTCCTCGTCAGGTATTTTTCTAAAATAGTCACACAGTTAATTTTAAATGCTTAGGAACAGATTGAAGGTACGGTTAACTAAAGCTGCATACTACTTCTTGGCTAAACGTCCACTTAAACAATGCTACACGTTATTAATACCCTGGTTTAAGAACAGTAATTATGACAAAAAAACTAAAACAATTATTCCGATATTAAACAAGTTTATGACCTAATATGACAAGAAAAATAAATACATTGTGTTAAGCCCATTCAATCTGCAAAAATTTTGATTAAAAAACTTGTAATGAAAAAGATGCACCGTTAGCATAAAGTTGGCGATTAAGACTAGGCGAAAATTTCTTTATTAATAGCGCTTCATGAATTTTTGAATCGCATTCAGAACGGCATTTTCGAATAATCTTGAATGAGTCCAACAAACTTAGTTTCCGAACAGATGTCGCATGAATTTATGTGGTCTTTGATTGAGCTTTCTGATTGCTGTTGAAATTAAAATGTTCCCTAACTCTGGTGCTCAGATGTCGAGATGACATACCGACAGGGTTGCCATTTCGTGCTTATTTCTAAGATTTGCGCTTATTTTCATGAGTAATGTCTTACAATATGTAAATGTGCTTATTTCCAAGAAAAATGCTTATTTTTGAATCCCTTGCTTAATATGTCTTAGTTGAAATGCTTTTTTGTATGACCGAACGAAAAATGTTCTTTTTTGTTTAATCAATTAATTCTACCTAGTTGAAATTCGTTTTAAATTTGTTAATCGCTACAACAACTTGATACAAAGCACAGCCAGTATGATTTTGGAACACAGTTTACAGAATTTTTGAATACTTTAATTACAAAAATAAGAGCCAATAATATTGGAAACCTTTGAACTTTTCAAGACATTTCGATTTATATTTAATTCATTGTTACTTTTATTCTAATAAAATCGATTTGAATAATACTGAATAAGATTTCTATTTGAATGACATTGACAATGGTTTGAGTACAAAACGAAGCGTCTTGGAAAATTCAAATGTTTCAAGATTGTTGGCTCTTATTTTTGTGATTAAAGCATGATTTCGCAATAAAGAGTTTTTAAAAAGTGGTAATAACCTACCACGTCATCACCGCAGCAGCGTGCTTATTTTTTGGCGTGGACCGACGGTAACCCTGCATACCGATGTATGTTTGATTCGTATCACACGAACATCTAAATTGATAAACAACGTTTGAGCACAAAGCCAGGGGTGTGCACGATTTCAGCTTGAAATACGAATTGATTTTAAATGATTTGTAAATGGGAGTAATTTTAACGTCCAATTGATTGTTGATCATTTTGGAAAACTGTTAATCAATTGTCGTGAATCTTTACCCAAATAAGAGTTGTAATGAAATATTCATAATGGAATTGGGAAGCTTGAATGGGATCAGAAAATTGGTTTTGATCGAACTTCAAAAATTGAGGTACAATTTTTTCAAAAAATTTGTTGGGATAACGGTCAGCTCTGAACATAGTTTTCAGTTATGCAATTTCTTGTTGGAATAAGCCATCTTTGGAGCATATTTGTTTGGCTCCATTTAACAGACACAGAATCAAACCTCATTTCCATTTTAGCGGGCAAAACGCATTAAAATTAAGTAAAAGATTTGTATGAGTGGGTTTCCTCCAAACCCACGTGTCCAATCCTGAGTCAGTTAATTTTATTTCAACATCAAGAAAAGGTATAGTTTCAGAAGCATGCTCTACAGTAAATTTCATATTCTTATGTTTGGGCATTCAGCAGATCAAGAAATTTGGAACAGGACACGTCATCAAGAAAAACGGCAAAAATATCATCCACATAGCGCAGGTATAATTTGGGAAGAAAATATTGACTAGAATTAAGCACTTATTCTCCATGTGTGCTCGAAAAAAATTTGCAATAGTTGGTCCCAAGGGGGAGCCCATGCTGACTCCATTGTGTTGTTGGTAAAATTTGTCCTTTGCATAAAAATCCCTTTTGTAGCCAATTGCAACAGTTTAATAAAAATTCCTTTTTCCAAAATGGGTTGGTGTGGATTTTGTTGGTCGGAGTAAATGGTATCAGCAATGATATGGATAGTTTCTTTTAAAGGAACGTTAGTGAATAGAGATGACAAATCAAAACTAACTAGCTTGTGATTGGAATTAAATTTAATGAATTGATTAGTGGATTGTAGCATATAAGTTTGAAGAATGTAAGGTTTGATAATGGAATCGAGAAATTTGGAAAGTTGGTACTCCGGAGCTCCAATCATCGAGACAACAAGCCGAACAGAATTTACCTTGTTTGTGGACTTTAACAAGACCGTAGATTTTACCAGGGATGCTGCTATCAGAAATCAATTTTCGCAATGTTTCCAATCCAAGGTTTTTTTTTCGAATGTAACAAGTAAATGAGTTTTCTTTCGCTGTAACTGGATGGACTTTGGTGTTTACGTCAATTTCGTGAAATTTGGTCTGATCCTTAACTATGTCATCTAATTTCGAGTATAATCGCTTGAATCTAACAATACAACTCCTCTACCTTTGTCAAATGTGCAAACTTTAATTTGAAGCAACTACTTCTGTCGGAATTGCGGCAGTGTTTTAATCAAAGCATCGTCTTTTGACCACTTTCACAGTGTAACAACGAAGATGTATTTGTTACGAAGGCAATTATTACGTAAACAGGGATTGGAAGCGGTATATTTGCAAACATCTTCCGCTTACAAACAGATTCACCGAAATTTTGCCAGCAAAATACGACCAGTAGGGTGTCTCGTTTTTTCACTTTTTTTCTAATCCCTTAGTTTATACGGTTTCTAGCGCGGAAATCGTCACCTAACAACAACACATTTTTCAAAAAAATTGTTATCTTGATACTTTGGGAGGGGGGTGCGAAAGGTTTTTGCTCGGGGTGAATGCTAGTTTTTCTCGTAACTCAAAAAGTGCAGTTCCTAGAGCAATAAATTTTGCACCTATCAATTCAGAAGAACAGGCTTCCTATCTGTGTTTAATACATTATACACCTCTAACTGCTTTATTTTTCAAGTTATTGTTAAAAAACTGATTTCTGAGCTTTTTGTATTAATTTGATATGAAATGGCGTTAATTATACACTAAACAAGAGATATATGAAATCTATGGCGCACAAACTGATCAAGCATGACGTTGATATGACCAAATAATATATCCTGCTGTTACCTGAAATTATGGATGCTTTGGAAAAATATTTCCATTAGAATGTCAGTTGTCAGTGTGCAGTTTGCACACGTTAAAATCTGCCTTGCTTTTAAATACTATTCGTTACGACACATTAGCCAATTTCGCACATGGCAGTAATACCCAATGACATCTTTCTCAGTTGGCAAAACATGCTTTTTCATCTCTTGAGCAAATCTGCATTCCTCCATCTCACAAAACATATTGCTCACTTTTCAGCACTTTGTTTAGCTCAGTGTGGTTCAATTTTGGGCCGCGAAGTAATTTTCTTGGCCCGCAATGAGTTGCGGTGATTCGCACGTTTAGGTTTGAAAATGTTTACTCGGTCTTTGCTAGTGTTATAAGTCAAAAAAAAACAAGTCAGTTTTTTTGCAAAAAAAACGTTTTAACGTGTTTTTTTTAACGTATTTTGTTATACTCGTAGGTTTAGCAGATATATTATAACAAAGTGCTACGTAATTTTGCTGCGTATTGCTATTGCAAACATTAGGAGCTGAGTAAAATGCTGAAAACCACGTTTATGGCGTGAGTATTTCGGTCACACACGTTTTGAAATTGTAAGATAATACGAATCAGGGTTTGATTTTAATACACTTTTTATTTACTATGCCAACAACATGGGTACGCTTAGTACTGTCGAAAATAGGTAACCTTCCAATAAAAGGACCCATTCTTTGCTGCTTTCAATATCAAATCGGGAGAAACAGTTTGCTTTTCACAGATATTTTAACGTAGAGCTACAACTTACCAGTTATCGCAATATAAGACAACGAAGGTGATTCATTCATTGTGTCAGCAGCGGTACGCATAAAAAATTTTTAATTTTTTACTACGAAATGTCAAAATGATAGCGAGCCACAGAAACCTTGCACAAATTGATACGGTCAAAGATCAAAACCAAATCTACATTGAGCCAGTCAAACGACTTGCATTCGCTGCACCTAACCTCGAGTTGCAGAGCAAAACGTAAACACAAGCTACACAACAAAGAAAGCTTTAGTTCGCAAAACTAAATCGCTTCAGCGTATCATTAAAAATAAATTTAAAGGGTTTTTAATAATGGTCTTGCGGCTCGTTAGCGGCCCAACGCTAGAAAAAACCAACAGAACTGGATCGTTAGCGGACCCGACAAAAAGTCCTGCGAACGGCTACGCTTAGTGTTTCCCCTTTTCTCGGATTTTCAACTAACCGCGAAACGAGAAATTTTCAAAAAAATTCTCGGAAATTTCGGTAAATTATTTCGACGTTTTTCTGATTTTCAGCATTTCAGATTTAATTTTTAGCATTTTGTTATGTTGTTTCGACAAACTTAGCTTCTTTTTCCATTTTTTCGACAAATTGAAGAAAAAATTTTGATCTCACAAGCATTTCGTACTAAAAAAATTTGCGAACTTTGAAAAACAATTTTTAGTAAGCGAAAAAAATTGTTAATTTGCAGTAACGCAAAGCTAACGCATTTTTATGTCGGAATGATAGATATCAGTACCACTGAAATCCTTACTAAAGTAAAGACATTTCCGGGGATCCCGACATAAACTTCCCGGGAAACGGAAAATTTCAAAACCCAAAATTTCATGTCCCGACTTCCCGGGAGGAAACACTAGCTAGGCTAGTCAAACTAGCACTTAAGGCACCCAAAATGGCTCATGGTTATCCCATAAATGCCATCTTTAGCACCGAGCAACGAGTGCAGGCTATATTTCTGTTGTTGATGGAATAATGGTAACTTGACATTGCAAATAACATATCGGTACCATTAAAAACAGCCTTGTTTTGCCTTAGTCTCGAGCTCATAACAAGCCAAAACGGGGTAGACTACTGAATTAGCTATGAAACGGTCAACAACATAAAAACAATAAACAACCACGAAGCAAAAAAACGTTTTTTTTAAACAACACTAGTCTTTGCTTTTGCAGTTTTCAACTGCGTTTACGTTTTTCTTTTTTAAATTTAATTCTAAACAGTCTGTACAGCTTCGCTTCATAACTAATGTGGTGTTTCATTCATCAAATTGCAAAGGATTACTTTCCAATTTGATGCAATTTAAGGGCAGATCCACGTCGGCAGCAAGGAGGACCAGCCAGGACCAACAGGCAAAATGATGAAACACTCGACTTCATAACACTTGCTTAAAACTATCGGTCGTGTAGAGTTCTTCACGATCGCTTCAAATCGCCTAGCCTTACTGAAAAAAGATAGCGACAGCTACTTTGTGCGGTTGATGGTTACATTTCATGCAAAGTAGGCTTTACTACCCCAGATGACCGAGTTGTTAACGTTCGCGCCTCTTGAGCGAAAATTTGGGGTTCAAATTATGGGTCGGTCAAAGCAGACACAGCGTTGCCCACGGCTCAGCACCGCTGCGCCATTTATTCGAAAGAAGCTGTGTTGCACGGCCGCGTAGATGGGCCCCGCTAACTCGTTACACGCTTGAAACAAAGAGTATAATGAAGATTTGATTATTACTAGACAAATTTAATCTTCTTCGCAAAATGCCGCATTAACGTCAATAGTAGTAGCTCATTTTGTTTCTGGCTTGCCACAGAATATTCACAAAACAAACAGCAATAAATCAGAAACAGGACACAGCGACGTATGGTAACACATGCTGGAGTTAAAGTTAAACGAACGACCAAGTTTAGATTTCTTTTATAACTAACAATTATGTTGATCAACTAAACATTGGGCCACGGGATAAGTAAACAGATTTTCATGGCCCGCGATATAATTCAGTTGGGCCACATTGGTTTAGCTCAAGCATGCCTCAAGTCCAGCTCAAACTGCACACTGACAACTGACATTCTAATGAAAACATTTTTCGAAAAGCATCCATAATTCCAGGTAACAGCAGGATATATTACTTAAACATAACAACGTCATGCTTGATCAGTTTGTGCGCCATAGATTTCATATATCTCTTGTTTAGTGCATAATTAACGCCATTTCATATCTAATTAATACAAAAAGCTCAGAAATCAGTTTTTTAACAATAACTTGAAAAATAAAGCAGTTAGAGGTGTATAATGTATTAAACACAGATAGGAAGCCTGTTCTTCTGAATTGATTGGTACAAAACTTATTGCTCTAGGAACTGCACTTTTTGAGTTACGAGAAAAACTAGCATTCACCCCGAGCAAAAACCTTTTGCACCCCCCCCCCCCCCCAAAGTATCAAGATAACAATTTTTTTTTGAAAAATGTTGTGTTGTTGTTAGGTGACGATTTCCGCGCTAGAAACCGTATTAACTAAGGGTGAAAAACGGGACAACCTAACGACCAGTGCGTTGGTAGCCGATAGCGTAAACCGTTACTTTTTTTCCAACACGCTAAAAGTTTTGGGTCAAACTTAAGCTAACGTTTTTTGAAGATAATTTCCAAAAAGCAAACGAAAGTGTAAAGGAATGATTGAGTCACAATCCTGGGAGTCTTTTACTGCAACTTCGCAACGAAACTTACTCTCTTCATTAGAAAAATGTTGATACACAGTACTTTATCTATTTCGTGTCATGATTATAATTGGAAAACAGTAAACTATTGCTTTCAGAGCTATTGATAAATTGCTTTCTTTCAAAATTTAGAGAAAACTGACAAAAAAAAATGATTCTACGTTAGTACTATCTGAAAGTCAGGCAAAGAGTAAATGATGTGGAATGGCCTATGATCGCGCTCCCACACCTAGGGTTTTCAGTGCGTTTCTGATGCTCCGTTTTTTTTCACTGATAATCTTGGGTTTTTGTCAGCGACATGGCCTAGCGGTACCGCGCGCAGGTGACAGATCCTACGTGACGGGTTCGATTCACGGCTGGAGTCGATCGCATTTGACATATAAAGCTGGTGGCTGCTGACTCGAAGAGCGCAAGCTCACTTCGCAGTCTCCCTCAATTACCGTTGAATTTTCAGTTCAATATAATTTAAGAGAATACTGCTAATAGCACTAATTCAAAACATAAGTTATGAATCACAACAATAGACAGAATGATAATAACTAAAATATGAGTGAATTTTTCGGTTTGCTTCTTCAACTCCATGTAATTTCTGCTTTTGGTTAACATCTTTGTTGAAATTATAATCAGAAACTGATCAAAGAGGTTGCAGGCGGTACAGTGAGAAAGAGGCATTAAGTACGGCTTGAAAGCCCAATGCTTGAGAGGGTTGAAACCAAGTAAGGCTTGAGAGGGTTGTTGAAACTATTAATAGAAGTGACAATGAATAATTGAACTAATAAAAACTGATTGAAATAAACTGATTTTAGACTAAACTTTTCGTTCACTTTGTTTGTTTTCCATAAACAAGTCTTAGGTTATGTTAATCAAGTTTGCACATTACTCAAGAACAGTTGTGAATGTGATAGAGCAGTTCTTTTCAGTGCTAGAGTAGTAAATGCACTTGTTATGGGGGGATTTAGCGCAAGCTTTTCACGCAGGCGTAAAAGATGGACGATCATTATCTATAGGGGAATGGTTTATGCTAAAATGTTTAATGGGGGACGGTGCTGTTTTCCGGGGGGTGGCATCCACTGGCGCAGCCAGAAATAAAAAGAGGGGGGACAATTTTTTTCATTAAATTACCGTACCGCTGCGGAGGTTTCATCCAGACCTATTAGTATATATTGAAGAATAATTGATTTGATTCCATTGTTGCGCCATAATCAGACCGTAATTCCGAAGTTTTTTTTGCCTCTGCATGACTAGAATTATTACTGCCAACCACTGCGCACTGATTAATTCGGGGAGTAAAATCGCCCGTTTTTTTGTTACTTTTCTGCAAGGGTGCAAATGAGCAGTAAGCACGGTAGATGGCTTGATAGCACACTTTTCAGGGGCAGGGCGCTAATGCACTCTTTATGTAGAAAGAATGTAACAGCGATTGATCATATGTTGCGTTCGGTTGTCTGAAGAGTTGGGGGCAGTCAGTTCAACGCAATGGCAATACAATACGGCAAGTTATCCACACAGCGGCATATGAAGTAAGCTACAACCTATACTTGTGTACGGAAATTATAATTAAAATGATCATTAGTTAAATTATTCTCCTCTCGCCGCATTTCTGGCAATATGATCGGTCCCCGACATTTGGGCACGAGACATCTGGGCGCAAAATTCGTCCGCGTCCAAACGCATTTTATGGCTTCCCTTTTCGGGAACTGCACTTGGCCATTTCTGGCCATTTCTTTTTACTTGGCCACTTCTGCACTTTTTGTTTTTACTTGTTTTTACTTGGCCATTTCTGCACTTTTTGACGCTTCTAACAGCTATAGCTGCTTAAACTACTGTTCCAATTCAAAAGTGACCTAGAGTTCAAATGTGTCTACACTTTGATCACACCAACTTTCCCCGACAGCCCCACAGTTTCTAGAAAAAAGTTTTTTTGTCTCGCAAAAATTCTTTTTTTTTTCAACAAGAAATTTTGTGCTGCCTAAGGCTTTTGAACCGCTGATGCTAGAGGCTTGAAATCTTCAGGGATGGTAGATCTCAATGGGAACTTGTGCCTAGCAACTTTTGGGGGGGTGGTCAACACGTTAAAGGTCAAAGATCAAAAAACCAAATTTATCAAAACCTAATAACTTTTGCATGACAACAGGTACAACCTTCAAATTTTCAGAGTCTATGCATATGAATGTGGAGAACAAAAATATGCACAATAATTATCTTTTGTGACGTCATTTAGGGTCAAAGGTCAAATTATTAAATCTCAACAGATTTTTGCGCAACCTAAAGCTTTTGAACCGCTAATGCTAAAGACTTAAAATTTTCAGGGATGATAGACCTCCATGTGAACTTGTGTCTAACAACTTCTGGAGGGTGGCGGTCTATAGGTTAAAGGTCAAACGTCAACCAAATAAAATGATAAGAAATCTGCCAAAGGCTGATAACTTGTGAATGGCACCAGGTAAGACCTTCAAATTTACGGAGCAGATGCATCTCAATAAAGGTGAAAAAGGACCAACAGTGATTGGCTTTGTGTGACGTCACTTGGGGTCAAAGGTCAAATAAGCAAATATGTTGTTTGGCTTATAACTATTGATTGAAAAGACATGAGAACTTGAATATTACAGGGTTGGTGTGTCTTAGTATGTACTTGCATTGTTCCAACTATAAACGCTCTATGTCATGTGACTCGAGATCAAAGGTCAAAAAACAGATGTTGAAAAAAATGTGCAGTCTAGGGCTTTTGAACCGCTGATGCTAGAGGCTTGAAATTTTCAAGGATGATAGATCTCGACATGAACTTATGTCTCACAACTTTTGGGGGGTGGCGGTCAAGTGGTTTGGGGTCAAAGTTCAAAAATAGGAAAATATTCACAAGCTCATAACTTTTGAATGGCAACAGCTAGGACCTTCAAATTATCGGAGGATATTAACCTTAATCTGGGTAACAATAAGATTAAAATAATGAAGGGTTACCCCAGAGCACCTGATATGGAGTCAAAAGTAAAAGACGTGAAAATTCAGGAAGACTCATAAAGTTCAAGCAAATTTTCTTATCCATTAGAGAGCAGTAGGGAAACATGTTTTTCAGCTATTTTAGCTTAAAACTTTTTCATTCGTGAGTGAGCGTTATGAGTTCGTGTTTAAACTGACATTTTAAGCAGCAACAAGGAGCACATGGGAGTTGGCCAAGTAGTTGGTGCATTGGACTCTTGACTAAGCTTTGCGTATTCCTTACATTGCGGCGAAGAGTTTGCTGAATTAATTGTGAGCATAGTCCGCTCTCAGGTCATCAGGCTTGTGGTTTGGCGAAGTTCGTTGCAATCAGCACTCGTTTGCTTTATTTCATTCACGCCTTACGTAATTGGGTAACTGGACAAATTCAAAACTGTTTGGCTGTAACTTGATGAGTGTCAAAGTTTTCGTTGAAATAGTCACAGCACTTTTATCTAATGCGAGCAATCTTAGTTTATCAGTCGCTTTACTTTTAGTAGCTAGAAAGTTGCCATTAATAAGTATGTATTAAGTTTTAACTTGTAAGTTTCAACTTATGAACAAGTGGTCCCTTATTGAATTCATTTGAATTATCTGCAATACCTTGAGCGAAGTCTTATGCGAAATATTGCACCCTTTAATTTTTGTGCAGATTGTTAAGCACTGTAATCACTGCTTTAAAAGTGAGTTTTATGCCGCGATTTCTTGCCCTTAGAATGGAACACAAAGTCGATGATTTTTTTGTGTGAGTGCAGTCGTCCTTGCAGCTGCACAAATCCTTCAAGAATCATCGCATTTTTTGTTTAAATTTACTGCAAGATTCGCCAGCTTGCTTGAGATGTCAGACAAGCAAGATGTTTTTGCTGCAGACTTGTGTAGCATTGTACCGGCCTGTTAGCTCAGTTGCTAAGCGCATGCTATCGGTGCGGGAGGTCTGGGCTTCAATTCCCGAGTCAGTCAAATCATCACAGTGTAGCCAACGGCTCTGTGTAGCCCAGGCGCTGAGCCACAGAGATGAGCCCCGCCACTTGTTACACGCTTCGACGTAATAACGCGAGTATAATAAAGATTTGATTTTTTGTGTAGCATTATCACTGTACACGTGAAGAAATTTAAGGATAATAGTTTTATTGAGATTTTGATCACTGTATTACAGAAATGTAAGAAGTCGTTACAATATTAAGTTTATGGAGCACAGGCTACAGGAACTTAAACTTACTTCATGTGTGATAAGGCCCACCCATATTTTGCACCATCTTATTATTTTTTTTAAGTTGTAAAAGCGAAGTCACTCTACTGTTCCCTTAGATGTTTGGGTCCCTAGAAAGCTTTATCGGGAAGCCATAAGCAGGTGCTTGCAGCTGCCATCTAGTTTATCAACTTTTTGTTAGTTTTTTTTAATTGATGACAGTTATTTTCTGTTTGCAGTGATCTTATAGAATGAATTAAGATGTGTTGATTAACGGTAACATACATCGAAAAGGACAAAGCAAAGTAAATGTCAAGCTACCAATAGATAAAAGACTCATTTCTACAATCAATTGCTTAGCAGCCTAAGAGAGTGATTAGAAGTTTTAGATTCAAAAGAAAACTGTCCACGCGATACAGGACAGCGAAAAAATAATAATATAATGCTTAACACAGTTGTGATTTGTAAATACTTTGCAATGGATTCATGTTTGATAGAAAAAAATAAATCATGAGTCAGCTGTTATTTACACACAAAAACTATGATCCATTGTGTTAGTATATTAGATTGATCTAAAAATTGTAGTGTAATTGCTTTCGTAGAGTTCAAGAACTATTATTTTCGAGGGGATTAAGGATTTAAAATGGGCGCTCGCAAAAAGATGTCAAATCCTAGGCTCTAAAACTAACGAAAAAAACAAAACATCTAAATGTTAGAACATTTTTGTTGCAATGTGCTCGAACGACGGAAGCACGAGAGAATAAGACAATAGCATCAACACAGCAATGAGTGATTAATATGTAGCAAATTTTTAATGAAAACGTAAGAAAAGTTCTCGTTTAAAATATAACATGATTTCAAAAGAGGTGCTTGATCAATCTAATATACGAATAAAGATGAAAGTTTTATTTTGCTCTTACCTTTTTCGATATATTTGTATATAATAAGCATTTAGTAATACACGAATGAAATAGATCTTGGTTTTTGTGAGTAAATAACAGCTGACTCATAATTTATTTTATTCTATCAAACATGAATCCATTGCAAAGTATTTACAAATTACAATTGCGTTAAGCATCATATTATTATTTTTTTATTTCGCTGTCTTATTTTGCATGGATAGTTTTCTTTTAAATTTAAAACTTTTACTCACTCTCTCAGACTGCCAGACAATTGATCGTGGAAATGAGTCTTTTATCTATCGCTAACTTGACTTTTATTTTCCTCTATCTTTTTTGACGTACGTTACTGTTAATTAACACATCTTAATGTATTCTATATGATCGTTGCAAACAGAAAATAGTTGTCTGTAATGTTGGCAACCAATAATGTTGGCAACCAACGCCCGATAAAAGAAAATTTTATGAGGTGGAGACAACAGTTCCCATACATTGAAAGAAGCCACTGTCTATCAAAGGTTTTTTAAAGGGAAAATCTGGGGTTTAGCAAAAATCTCAGTGGGAGCATTGCCTATGATGAGATCTGGCATCCATGCGAATCTAGCATTGTAAAATAATATCCAATAAATTGTATAAAGCAATATATAATAAGTTAATTACAGTATGATTTTTCAAGTGATGTGGAAGCAACATACTTTTCGTGCTTCCGCTAGTATTATATAACCGCTTCTACCACTTCCACATACCTGTATGTGAGACCACACAAAAGCAAGAGTGGAGTGATTACGTTGATATGAAAAATATAATCTCTAAGATGTCAACTTACACTGGCTTGCAGATCTTCAGTTTTATCCACCAGATCATCGAGACGATCCCCTCGATCTAAAACTTTCTCCACATTTTCGCGCATGATTCCTGTTACTTCCCCAACCTGTAACACAACAAAGTATTTCATAGCACTAAAAACAATTATTGAGTCTCAGGTTAGCTTTAAGCACTGAATGACAAACATCCAGTACTGAAAATTAAGGTAACAAACCTGTTTCTGCATGATGGAAAGTTGGTCACCTTTACCGCTGTTGAAATCATCCTGAAAAAACAAAAAAAAATCAATAATTATCTATTCTTTGGCAAGGAGTATTCCAATCACGTTTCGTATATAGTTAGTCCTCCCTTATGAAAAAAAAACAAAACAGTCCTTGTATTTTCCAAAAATACTTGGTGTATCAATATGCAGTGAGGCGACAATGAAGCTAATTTTTATTTTGAGCGATAATTATATTTCATTGATATTCTCCCACAATACAGTTCACTTCACTTTTCCTTCATAAAAATTTGGGGAAATTATCCTTAACTATTTTCACCAACTGAAACAAAATTGAATTATTCATCATCTGCATGAAACTACAACAGCTTGTTACAGATAAGTTTCTATCTCGCACTTAATTTCGAATAATGTTGGCAACCAACGCTCGATAAAAGAAAATTTTATGAGGTGGAGACAACAGTTCCCATACATTGAAAGAAGCCACTGTCTATTTTCAGGACAATCTCTAGATGCAACTACTCACCAACATGTTTGAAAGATTGCTTCGAAAATCACGATTCAATTCAAATCTTCCAGCAACACTCGAACGTTGCAAAAGTGCTTCTTCCTGTGTGAATTTCTTCTGAACCTAAACAAAGGATGTGGCAGGTAGAGATAAAACCAACATTTAACAAGAATTCTCACCGCTTCAAGAAACAAATAAGGAACCCTTCTTCCCATGTCTTTGTCTGCTGCACAGATGTACACAAGACCATCAGTGGTCACTGTGTGAAAAAGAAACCTGCAAGTAAGCATGATTGTGATCTACATTGAACCAAGTCAAAGATTTAAAAAGAGTCTGAAGAAAGTGCGATCCAAATTTTTGCTTCAATCTGAGTTAATAGAATAAAACAACCCCAAAAATTTGAAGACTTTTGTTTCAATTTCAGCCAAAAATCACTGTAGCTTACATAAACTGACAACCTTGCACAAAATCACTGTCACTTACATAAGCTGACAACCTTGCACAAAATCACTGTCGCTTACATAAGCTGACAACCCTGCACAAAATCACTGTCGCATATATAAGCTGACAACCTTGCACAAAATCACTGTCACTTACATAAGCTGACAACCCTGCACAAAATCACGGTTGCTTACATAAGCTGACAACCTTGCACAAAATCACTGTCGCTTACATAAACTGACAACCCTGCACAAAATCACTGTCGTTTACATAAACTGACAACCTTGCACAAAATCACTGTCACCAACATAAGCTGACAACCTTGCACAAAATCACTGTCACTTACATAAACTGACAACCCTGCACAAAATCACTGTCGCTTACATAAGCTGACAACCCTGCACAAAATCACTGTTGCTTACATAAGCTGACAGCCCTGCACAAAATCACTGTCGCTTACATAAACTGACAACCTTGCACAAAATCACTGTCACTTACATAAGCTGACAGCCCTGCACAAAATCACTGTCGCTTACATAAACTGACAGCCCTGCACAAAATCACTGTCGCTTACATAAACTGACAACCTTGCACAAAATCACTGTCACTTACACAAGCTGACAACCCTGCACAAAATCACTGTCGCTTACAGAAACTGACAACCTTGCACAAAACCACTGTCGCTTACATAAACTGACAACCTTGCACAAAATCACTGTCACTTACACAAGCTGACAACCTTGCACAAAATCACTGTCGCTTACAGAAACTGACAACCTTGCACAAAATCACTGTCGCTTACATAAGCTGACAACCCTGCACAAAATCACTGTCGCTTACATAAACTGACAACCTTGCACAAAATCACTGTCACTTACATAAACTGACAACCTTGCACAAAATCACTGTCGCTTACATAAGCTGACAACCTTGCACAAAATCACTGTCGCTTACATAAGAGTTTGACTGGAATGGTGACGTAGCCACACGAGTGGATATGCGTACCACAAAGGTTTAATTCTTTAAGAAATATTTATCCGAAGGGATGAGTGATCCTGGCAAGATCATTCGTCCTGGAAGATGAATGCTTCTTACCTGAGGGCGGCTGATGAAGGCCAATAGCCAGAAACAGTGTTGTCTCGCTCTACGGCTTACATAAGCAGACAACCTTGCACAAAATCACTGTCGCTTACATAAGCTGACAACCCTGCATAAAATCACTGTCGCTTACATAAGCTGACAGCCTTGCACAAAACCACTGTTGCTTACATAAGCTGACAACCTTGCACAAAATCACTGTAGCGTACATAAGCTGACAACCTTGCACAAAATCACTGTCGCTTACATAAGCTGACAGCCTTGCACAAAACCACTGTTGCTTACATAAGCTGACAACCTTGCACAAAATCACTGTAGCGTACATAAGCTGACAACCTTGAACAAAATCACTATCAAGCTGACAACCTTGCACAAATATTGCAAAAACTTAACCAAAATTTTACACATGCTCCTCATTTTCCTCCTTACTAGAAACCGAGCTGACCATAAACTGATCAATTAACTTGTATTTGAATTTTAGTTACCAATTACAAAATTTATCTTTTTATTTTATATCTACGAGGGCTTCCTTCACATGAGTAAAACCGAATTTGTGGTAGCAACTTGTAAAATGCAAAAAAAAGCAGTAGAGCACCTGATGTACGCCCAAAGCAAATCAGCATCGAGCTACTGAAAGGTTAAAGGTGCGATCACACTAACTGAGACGTTGATACTTTTGAGACATCGTGCAGGCTATATCTTATCATGACATCACATTCGCACAAACAATGGCTTCGCGAGAAATTTTTAAAGGGGGGGGATATTTTTTACATCTTTTTTAAGCGTATTTCTTCGGCAGAACTGATTTGAAGTGGCTCTAGGGGTTCTGGGGGCATGCTACCCAAAAAAAAATCTGAAAATTTACATGCTGTGATGGTTATTTTAGTGCTTTTTGAATGATTTTCAAGCAAATTTTTTGGCAGTGGCTATTTGCATGGGCCCGTACAAACAAGTGCTTGGTTTTTTTATTATCCCTTTGTGCACCTCAGGTTCTACAAAAGCGTGATTGCGTAATAAAATAAACCAAAGAAACAAATGTGATGTGCCTCCGAAAATGGCCACTTCCTAAATTTTCTGACCCTAATTCGGAGTGCTTTGCTGAATATGAAGTATTTTGTTTACACATTTTCGATTATGTGTGTTTTAAGGCGGGTAAAATGTAGTATCAGCCCCCAGATTTGGTTAGGGTTAGGTTTGGATTAGATTCGGTTAAATTCAGTTAGGGTTCGGTTCAGTTACAACCCAAACCCTAACCCAACATAATCCTCACTAAACCTAACCCTAACCAAATACTAGACCAGGGGTGGGCAAACGACGACCCGCGGGCCGCATGTGGCCCGTAAGATCATTTTATGCGGCCCGCGTGCACTTACAGAAATATAAAACTTGCTCCTTAGTCCTTACTGTAGAGATGGCATGGGCCGCTAAAAGACCTGCTCTAAGCTGCTACCAATTTTTGAATTCCCTTTCAACTTTCATTTTTCTGTTAAATGTGGTTGAACGTTCATAGAAAAATGGGCCTTTGGCGGGCTGGGCTTTGTTTTTGGGATGAGTTTCCGGGTCGATTACCGCTACTGGGCAAGAGGTTCCGGGCCACCGGCGGTCCGAGTTGCAAAAAAGTCAGCCCGTGCCATCTCTACTACTCTATCTTGCTGATATTGAGTGGAATATTAGGACATCTGCGGACGTGAGGACTTTTTTTTGCTTTTTACCTGATTTAGAGTGAAAATTAGGACATCTGCAGTCGTGACGACCCTTTGCATTTTGGTCTACAATCAGTGCGGCCCTCGGCTTCAACATTTTTTACAATGCGGCCCTTTGTGCAAAAAGTTTGCCTACCCCTGTACTAGATGTTACTCGTTACCCAAATACTAGACGTCACCCATTTACACCGATACACAAATAGATGAAGTTTGTTCAACTCTTATTTATGAATTCTCAAATATTGCTAATTCTCATGCCCCTATGAAAAAGATAAGCAAGAAAAAATGTAAACAAAAAACAAAACCTTGGTTAACTAAAGGTATCATGAAATCAATTACAACAAAAAATAAACTGTTTGCAAAGTGCTATAAAAAAACAATGCTGACTTAATTGCTAAATATATAATATATCTCAATAAGCTAACTATGATAAAACAGCTTGCAAAAGAACAATATTACACCTCTCAGTTAATTGAAGATAAACAAAGCATTTCAAAGCAGTGGTCAATAATAATCAATGAACTACTTGAAAAGGGGCGCAGAAAACAAAACTTCATAAACAAACTTATGAACGAGAATAATAAAATCATTGAAAAGAGTTCTGAAATTAGTAACACATTGAATGATTATTTCATAAATGTGGGACCCAACTTAAATGCCAAGACTGATAATTGCCAAAAATCTCAACACAACCACATGACTTCTAAAACAAATTCTTTTTTCTTCCAACCTATTTTGCCAATGGAAGTTTCCCAGGAAATCTCACGTGTGAATGCAAAAAATCCCCACATCCTGAAAACATACCAATCAAATTCTATCCCACTTTCTTCGCATATTGTGCAACAAATGTGTTAAGATTGGTTATTTCCCCAACTGGTACTCATTAAAGTTGGCTAAAGTGATCCCTGTGCATAAATCCGGTAAGCATAGCTTATTAAACAATTATAGACCAATATCATTATTGTCTCCCATCAGCAAAATCTTTGAGAGCTTGATATCCAAATGGCTGACTAAATATTTCGAGGATAGTAATATTATAAGTGATCATCAATTTGGTTTTAGTAAGTCTCATTCTACCTCACATGCAATTACTGATATATACTCGCAAATAAGTAGTAACAAAGATCATGACTATCACACATGTGTAATTTTGTTGGATTTACGCAAAGCATTTGACACAGTGAACCATAGCATATTACTAAAAAAGCTTGAAATATATGGCATAAGAGTCAACGTGTTAGAATTGTTTAACCATTATTTGTCAAACAGATCGCAATTCGTATATGTTAATAATACAGCATTAAATAAATTAAAAATCAAGTGTGGTGTGCCGCAAGGATCAAATTTGGGCTCAATCTTATTCTCCTTGTATATCAATGATCTACCTGAAGTTTCCGAGTTTGATATAAAACTTTTTGCTGATGACACAGTGCTACTAATGAGGGATAAAAATTTGCAAAAACTTAATGAAACAGCAAAGAAATTGAAAAAATTAATACATGACTATTAACTAATAAATTAACTTTTAATTTTTCAAAAAACTGATTACTTGTTGTGCTCTCCAAAAGCAATCCAGCAGATAAATTCTAATGTGAGCATACAAGGAATTATTATTATTTTTTTTTATTATTGGCATATTTATCCTCCTATCACGAGAAAGCGATCAATGCACTGTACGAGCTCGCTTAGGAGTTGCCGGCCATCTGTCTACCACACAAAGATGGGGGAATCCCGCTAAGTGCCTTTCCCAACGGCACAAGTAAACTTGCCGACTTTCTCCACACTGTCCCTTAAATGCTGAACGTCAAGCACGGAAGCTGTGAATACCATTTTTTAAGTCATTGGTTTAACCCGACTCAGAATCGAACCCCAAGTCTACCGATCCAGAAGCAGACACTCCATACCACTCGGCCATCTGATCGGTTGCCAGATAGAAAGGAAATCAGATAAAAAGAACTCAAGTTGCTAGGTACCGGTACTCGGGCATTTTTATTGATGACAAACTGAAATGGGAGTATCACATCCAACATATCTGCAATACACAATTCTGTGGGTTATTCTGCAAACTCCATCACTTTATTTGTCGGAAAACTTTACTGGTTTTATACCATAGTTTTATTTACTCTCACTTGCTTTATGTAATCATAACTTGGGGGTCTGCTAATAACAGCACGTTACATCCTCTCCAAACATTACAAAACAAAATTATTAGAATAATCTGCAATGTAAAACAGAAAGACCATATGACCAATATAAAGAGCTAGAAATTTTAAAAATTAAAGATGTTTGTCAACTTGAAATGGCCAAACTTATCGAACATGAACAACTGACCGCCGCAAACTGGCCGCCAAACAACTGACAGTCGTAAAGTGGCTGCCATGCAAACTGACAGTGAAGCAAACTCGCCACCACGATAACTGATCACCAAGCACGAGACTCAAAAACCTACTTCGCACCTTACCACATCGCGACTTTGTTTACTTAATATCTGAGTTAATTTGACAGTAACTTCGCACCTTACCGCTTGTCGTATAATTGTTTCCTTGATAACCAAGTTAGTTTGATAATAACTCAAGGGAAAACCTAAAGCTAAAAAAGCGTGTTCGCTTGAAACGTGAATTGCAGCATAATAACTAAGGCGATTTTTATGACCTATAAAATCGAAAAATATGTCTTTATTTTTTGAAACATTTGATTTTATGTGGCTCTATTTTTAGAACACAGCAAATTTATGCTGTATTCCGTAATTAACATCTCAAACATGTATTTTGAACCAAAACATACTTAAAAGAACAAAGAATTCACTTATCAGTAAAAAAAATTCAAAAAATGCAAATGTGCATCTTACAACAAGTAAAATAATAATTCAACGGTTGAATACAATTATATAATAGAATGCAACGAGTGCATCAGTGAAATTTCGGTTTTTATGAATCATGGATTTTAACATCAAAAATGACCTTTCTACAGATTCTGATGTAGGCTGGTATGTTAACAACTTGGCATTCAATGCTGGAGAAATATCTGGTCTACTCATCTCCAGAATGTTTTTGCATAAATTTTTTCAAATCTCACATAGTCTACCAGATTGCCATTCAGTACTGGTAGTCCACTGACACATTCATACCCAGATACTGGTAGGCTGTCAACCGGTCAAGCTAAGGAAAAAGTATTAGGAATATAATACCAGTATCAAGAAAGAAATGCAATATTATACAAAGATATTGGCAAATACAGAATATATTTACTTACTCATCATAAGGCAACGTTGTTTTACGACTTCCTTGAGTCACAAAATCTCTTGAAATAGTTTCTGCTTCGTTTTGAAGGCTTCCTGGTCCCAGGTTCACCTCCACCAAAATCACATCCTTTCTTGATATGCAACAATACAAGATTGGCATGATGTTATAGCGCTAAGAAGTTATGCAGAGAGTGGTAATCCTATGCAGTTCTACATAAAATAAACAGTAATATCACAAAAACAATAATAATACTGGTATAAAAAGAACAAGGAATGAAGGAAATTCTCGATCTAGCTAGAGGTGGGCACTAGAATCAGGGAATCGAACCGAACCCGAACCGGCTCCGGAGTTTTATAAACCGGTTTTAAGCTATTTTTGTCGAACCTTAACCGAACCCGAACCGCATTTTTCAAAATTGCAAAAAGCGAACTGGAACTGAATCGAATAATCTGAGTACTTACGAACCTTAACCGAACCCGAACGGGTCATCCTTTTTTTAGGATCTTTAGGATTTTTAAGATTTTGCGGACGCAGCCGCAAAATCCTCAGCATCCTAAAAAAAGACCACCAGTAGGGGTAGTCCTTTTTTTAGGATCCTGTTAACGGTTTGCTTTTTCCAACGTGTTTCAGCATCGTCAGCTCCATTATGATGAGTTATAGCCAATAAACACCGGAAACGATCGATTTTCTAACCGCAACCTAACCAAAATCAACTTTAAATGCGTAACATCCTCAGCGTCCTAAAAAAGTGTAACGAGTGGAAGAACTGTATATCTGACTCCAGTGTTACTTATTAATTTATTCCACAAATCAACAATTCATCTTTATCCACGTCGAGCTTTTTGGAATAGGATTCTTATTCAAATAGAATTACAAACTTATTCAAATAGAAGTCGGCAGCGTGGCGTAGTGGTTCGGGGCGTCGTTTTTACGACGACCATGATCGCAAGGTTAATGGTTCCACTCCCAACCTAGTCTCGTTGTTGCGTCCTTGGATAAGATGCTTCACGATGATTATCTCTGCTTGGTGGAATCTGGCAAGCAGCAAATTAAAGAAGTCAGAAGAAAATTCAAGCGGAAAACTTGGAAACAAAGGTAACTCCTAAGCGAGTCTGGATTCGTCCTACGCATAGCGCCTCCGTCGCTTTCTCGTGATAGGAGGATAAAGATGAAGAAATCAGAATCATCTAGAATCACAAACCTTATTCAAATAGAAATATAAGCAAAAAGAAAAATAGATTGTAATTATTGTATAAAATTAATAAATTAACAGTTATACGTCTACATTATAGTCGGCTATTGAGATACATTTTCTTTCAAATAATGAAGTGTAGAAACTAAATCTTCAACTTATCTGCAGTGGAATTACGATAGTTAATTTGCTTCTTTTACTTGAATTTATAAAGCTTTTTAATAATATAGAGAATCATAATTTTCTGTCACAACGCACTCTGATTCTATTGCAACCGTCTATCAAGATGAAACATTCTGATCTGAATGGCAAAAGCATTTAGTTGACAAAATATCATTTTAACAATAACGGAAGTATGAAATGTATGAAGAGAATTCATGTCGGCATTTAGGCTAACCTACATCAAAACTATGCTAAATGTGCTAATAACGGATGTGAAAGTAGTTTATGATTTAAATACGTTATGTGAAAATTTAAAGTTTAACGAGGATACACGACACGATCGCTACAAAAGGACCACCAGTAGGGGTAGTCCTTTTTTAAGGATCCTGTTAACGGTTTGCTTTTTCCAACATTTTTTGGCATTGTCAGCTCCATTATGATGAGTTATAGCCAATAAACACCGAAAACGATCGATTTTTCTAACCATAACACTATCGGTACCAAAATCACACAAATTATAGCAGGCTTTATATAATGAGGAGTCGAAGCGAACAAATAAAGCAAAATTGTAAACAAGCATCTGTGTTTGAACAGAGATACGGGGGAGGGGGAGGAAGATTTGTAAAGATGAAAAGTCACATAACAGTTATTAATCTTAATTCTTTTTAATTAAAAAAAAAACTTAACAAAAAAAGCATAAAAATATTTTGACTGGCGGGCTCCCCCGGGCCCCAATGGCACGACGCCACTGCGTTGAGCGCGACAATAAAATTGAGCAGTATGCCGCCCAAGAAGTTGCAAGAGCTGTAACAATGAAATAGTCCTGGCATTTCAACTTTTTTTTGTGTGTGATTTCGCCGCATTAAGAAGATCTTTGTTTTTGCTGATAAAGTCATACAACTCATTGCATGACACTAATTATGAAATCTACCTGCGGTTTCTCAATCGATAAACGAAGTCGAATGATCGTCTCAAATTAAGGTGACTTGTGATTCATCCTCGATTTTACGATTGTTTGACGTATTTGATTGTTATATCATCAGGACGTCACAGTTCACGAAACGTCTTCCCACAACATTACTTTCAACCCATTTTTATTTGATTGACACATACACAATGATTCAAACTTCTTTTAGTTACACAAATATCCGCGTGAATTACATCCGTTTCCAGTTTTGCGTTAGGCCGACATGCTTGCGTGGCCTTGTACGTTAGAACGCCTTGTCCGTAAATTCCGGGACAGATGTAGCCCGGTCGGGGACACGGGACGCCAGACGTCAATTCCGGGACTGTATCGAGCATTCCGGAACGGTTGGTCGGCCATAACTCGTCATAACGGAGTTGACAATGCTAAAAATTTTTCAAAAAAGCAAACCGTTTTGCAGGATCCTTAAAAAAGGACTACCCCTACTGGTGGTCTTTTTTTAGGACGCGTTTCGTTTTACGCATTTAAAACTGATTTTCGTTACCTTGCGGTTACAAAATCGATCATTTCCGGTGTTTATTGGCTATAACTCGTCATAATGGAGCTGACAATGCCAAAAAATGTTGGAAAAAGCAAACCGTTAACAGGATCCTAAAAAAAGGACTACCCCTACTGGTGGTCTTTTTTTAGGACGCTGAGGATTTTATGCATTTATAGTTGATTTTGGTTAGGTTGCGGTTAGAAAATCGATCATTTCCGGTGTTTATTGGCTATAACTCGTCACAATGGAGCTGACAATGCCAAAAAATGTTGGAAAAAGCAAACCGTTAACAGGATCCTAAAAAAAGGGCTACCCCTACTGGTGGTCTTTTTTTAGGATGCTGAGGATTTTATGCATTCAAAATTGATTTTGGTTAGGTTGCGGTTGGAAAATCGATCATTTTCGGTGTTTATTGGCTATAACTCGTCATGATGGAGCTGACAATGCCAAAAAATGTTGGAAAAAGCAAACCGTTAACAGGATCCTAAAAAAAGGACTACCCCTACTGGTGGTCTTTTTTTAGGACGCTGAGGATTTTACGCACTCAAAATTGATTTTGGTTAGGTTGCGGTTGAAAAATCGATCATTTCCGGTGTTTATTGGCTATAACTCATCATAATGGAGCTGACAATGCCAAAAAATGTTGGAAAAAGCAAACCGTTAACAGGATCCTAAAAAAAGGGCTACCCCTACTGGTGGTCTTTTTTTAGGATGCTGAGGATTTTATGCATTCAAAATTGATTTTGGTTAGGTTGCGGTTGGAAAATCGATCATTTTCTGTGTTTATTGGCTATAACTCGTCATGATGGAGCTGACAATGCCAAAAAATGTTGGAAAAAGCAAACCGTTAACAGGATCCTAAAAAAAGGACTACCCCTACTGGTGGTCTCTTTTTAGGACGCTGAGGATTTTACGCACTCAAAATTGATTTTGGTTAGGTTGCGGTTGGAAAATCGATCATTTCCGGTGTTTATTGGCTATAACTCATCATAATGGAGCTGACAATGCCAAAAAATGTTGGAAAAAGCAAACCGTTAACAGGATCCTAAAAAAAGGACTACCCCTACTGGTGGTCTTTTTTTAGGATGCTGAGGATTTTGCGGCTGCGTCCGCAAAATCTCTAAGCATCCTAAAGATCCTAAAAATAGGACTACCGCTTTTAAACCAACTACAAAGTACTTGAAAACACTACAAGGTATATACTTTTAAACCAACTACAAGGCAGTTAAAAACACCGCAAGGAACTTATAGACTAACGACAAGGGCGTTAGGAACATCCCAAGGGTTGGGGTCGGGGGATTGGGGGGTGGGGTTGGAGTTGGGGTGGGACATGGGAGAGTTGGGGTCAGAGGTTGGGGGGGTGGGGTCGGGGGTTGGAGTTGGGGGGATGGAGTCAGGGAGGTTGGGGTCAAGGGGGTGGAGTCGGGAAGGGGGGGGGTTGGAGTCAGGGATTGAGGTCGGGAGGTTGGAGTTGGAGGGATGGAGTCGGTTAGGGTCGGTAAGTGGAATCGAGGGGTTGGGGTCGGGGGGGTTGTCAGGTTGTACAGTGTAGTTGGTTTGAAAGTACCTTAAAAGTATTGCAGTTGATTTACAAGTACCTTGTAGTTTCTTGTGCTGATTTCAACTACCTTGTACTTGGTTTAAAAGTACTTTGTAGTTTCTTGTGCTGTTTTCAATTACCTTGTAGTAGCTATAAAAGTACCTTGTAGTTCCTTGTAGTTTTCAACTACCTTGTAGTTAGTTTAAAAGTACCTTGTGTTGGAAAAACCACGCCCCAACACTAAGCGTCCAGGGGAGCCCTTAAGACCTTCACCTCTCAATATTCACAAATAAAATATACTTGGAACTGAAGTATATTCAGGCTGATTCTTCATAAAATAAATCATAAAAATATACTGAGAGGCAAAAACTCACCGAGGTTCACTCAAAATAAATCAAAAATAACTCAGCAGAAATAACGTCTGTTATCCAAGCCCAACAATTCGATTCTGCTACAATTCGGTAAAATTAATTGAAATAATTAATCGAAAACACAAAAACGGGTGGCTCTAGGGGAAATTTGCCAAACTGTGAAACAGTGCGATTGCTTAATGATTTCGGTGCAAGCTAATAGAGACGCCAAGACGTTGCGTAATTCAGGAAGCCAAATGATTACTGCCAAGTCAAAATTGCGAAATCCAAATTCTTGTGAAGGGTGGAAGCGCTAACAAATAAACCCAGGTTCGGTTCCCAATGACGTATCAAATTTATAATTTCCTGACTGTGCGGGAACACCTTGTAGTTCCTTGTAGTGTTTTCAGCTACTTTGTATTTGGTTTAAAAGTACCTTGTAGTTCCTTGTGCTGTTTTCAACTACCTTGTAGTAGCTATAACCAGATAACAGTACCTTGTAGTGTTTTCAACCACCTCATAGTTGGTTTAAAAGTACCTTGTAGTGTTTTCAAGCATTTTGTAGGTTTGAAAGTATCTTGTAATTCCTTGTAGTGTTTTCAACCACCTTGTAGTAGTGTTTTCAACCACTTTGAAAGTACCTTGTAATTCCTTGTAGTGTTTTCAACCAATGTCAGCGACATGGCCTAGCGGTACCGCGCGCAGGTGACAGATCCTACGTGACGGGTTCGATTCGCGGCTGGAGGCGATCGCATTTGACGTATATAACGGGTGGCTGCTGACTCGAAGAGCGCAAGCTCACTTCGCAGTCTCCCTCAATTACTGTTGAATTTTCAGTTCAATATAATTTGAAAAATAACCTAAAAAAAAAAAAAAAAAAGTAGTTGGTTTAAAAGTTGCTTGTAGTGTTTTGAAGTACTTTGTAGTTGGTTTAAAAGTACCTTGTAGTTCCTTGTGCTGTTTTCAACTACCGGTACCTTGTAGTAGCTATAAAAGTACCTTGTAGTTCCTTGTAGTGTTTTCAAGCATTTTGAAGGTTTAAAAGTACCTTGTAGTTCCTTGCGGTGTTTAGTAAGACCCCAGCGTCAAAGGCAAGTGGAGTGAAAAAAAATTTTAAGTAAAAATGCCAATTAATGATATAACTTACTTCGTTTCTTGCTGTAAAGTTTTTGAAATCAACTTAGCTGAGGAGAAAACTGTTAAAGTTTGACTCTAATTAAAGTTTGATGCCAAAACTAAGAGATGACCCACTTGCCATTAATATATTAATAGGATTAGAATTTCTTGTCCATCGATTCAAGTAATCAAATAATTAATTTTGCTGCGTAGTTAATTCAGCAAAACTTTATCTAGCGATTACTGAGCCAGAATTTACAATTTTATATAAACGGCATTGCAGCTGCTTATTTGCGTTAAAAAGCTTATAAAGATGTAGTCTAAAAACAATTCCTGGTTTGGATTGAAACATTGTTCAAATTGTAAAATGTCAATTCTTGAATTTTTTTGTGAAACATGGTAAAAGAAAACTTGAACATCAGTTGATCATAGGTGCAGCTCTATCACTCTTATGCTTGGTAGGTGAGAAACCATGTGTTGGCAATTAAAACTAAATGCCGTGTAGGGCTGCTCGCATAATAGGGGCCTGATCAAGCCTTTTACCTCTGATTTAGTTTACTTTAGTAACCGACCAAGCCAAGGCCTTGACCTTTATGCAGGTATGATTTTCGTCAACAAAAATTTCTTGTGTTTATTTAATCTTTTTTTCATTCACTCGATACACATTTTTTGCTGCATATTGATCAAAAACTGAAAAACAAAGTGCAGTCGCAGCGCTTATTAATTGCCTGTTAAACGCGCAATTGTATTTCGTGTTATAAAACGAAACCAAATACTGAAAGTTGTAAAACAATTTTGTCACCACTTTTTGGTTGAACTTATGTCCAAGAATTTTGCAGTTCTTTATAGTAATATCTCATGAAACTTATAGAGTCGTTTATTGTTTACCTTTAGCACTTCTAAAACATGATGATGATTACGTCTTTTCGCACTTTCTAGCGCTAAGCGTGATAATTATGTTTGCTCACAAATCACACCTTTCCATGCTGAATCGTCTCAACGTCAAGACATCCCAGCAATAAGTCGCCCCAACGTCGAACTGTCTCAACGACAAATTGGTCGCACCAAAAAGTTGCATATGTACTGAGCAAAGTGTATCCTAAAAAAGGACTACCAGGAAGGTAAATTTTTGTTTAGGATCCTGCAAACAGCTTGCTTTTTTGAATATTTTTTGGTTTACAGGATCCTAGAAATTGTATTACCCCTCCTGGTTGTCCTTTTTTAGGACGCCAAGGATTTTGCGGATGTAGCTGCAAAATCCTAAAAATAGGATGGACCCCTATTTCAAATTGTTATTTTTCAGGCTCTATCAGTATTTTGGCACCAATACCAAGAAAAACATACAAATTGGAGGTTGCAAAGGGGCGTATTGAGATTGTTATATACCTCACTAAAGCTGCAGCTATTGTAAATTAGTTTTGAAATATTGGTAGGGGTAAGTAGGGATTTTTTAAACCTCTTTGTAGGAAAGAATCAAACTTTTCAGTGGCTGCATTTTAAATATGTCATAAAGCAGCCAGTGCAGATAAAAGATGCTGTTACGAATTGGTGAAGTGGAATAAAGGAATAAATACCGATATATCAAAATCTTACGTATCATGTCTGTGTTAGTCGCTTATCAAAATAAGAGTGTCATTTGGAATTTTTTGTAGCCTACTTACTTAGTCTTGTAACGATTTTTTTTTTTTTTGAAGTCTAATCAGCTAGCACTAAAAAAGAAAGACAGCAATGTGCATTGTGGCAGCATTGGCAGGTGTAATAATGGTATTAATAGTGGTTCTACTGAACCGCAAAAAACTGAACATCACAAAGGAGCGACGAGGGACTTAAGCACGACATACGACCTCATAACCCCAAGCCTAACCCTAATTTATAATGCGTCATTTGTGGATGGCTTTGGAGTTTGGAGTGGGTGAACTTGGTTGTGGGTGGACTGTTCTATAGGCAACACAAGGCTGCCTTGTTTTATGATCACTTTTGAAATTGTTAAGTTATATATAAAGCATTTGACCTTCCTTCCCCAGTGGGATGAAGTCTCTTTCTAGACATAAATTTAAAAAGGCTTACCAGAAAGTCTTACTTCAAGTTTACAAATAAAGTAACACTCATTATTTGTTTTAACTTATGTCACCAACAAACGTAGTGGTGATTATCCCAAATTCACCTAATTCTGGTCATCTCATTCAATAATTAAAGGAGTGAATTTAGGTTAGCTACCGGTAATCAGTGTGTTTGTCTATTTGCATTTGTTTTATGTGCTGTCGTTCTGTTACCAGTTAAAAGCTTACTGTGTTTCTAGTTTAAGACATAACGTACCCATTACCCAATTGCCCACGTTTAACACTTCAAATTGCGACCTTAATGCTAACACTTATACCAATTTACCTAATGTTTTATGAGTAACCTGATGTATTATACTCCTGATGTTTTCTTTTGTGTTGTTTTCTAGTGTTGTTTGTTTGTCAGGTGGCAGCTGACTTGGTGACCGCATGGTCTTTTCGCTGTCTCCTGGCCAAGTAAACTTATGATATTTACAAACTGCTGAACTCTTTTATTATGTTATTTTCTTCGCTTGGTGAATAATGTCAGCCCTCAGGTTCAGTTAGGTTTGGTTCAGACTAGGTTTGTTTAGGGTTAGGGTTGTCACTGAACCTAACCCTAACCCTTGTTGTTGATACTATTCCTGATTCGTGAGCTCATTGAAATTCAACCCAACCCTAGTGCACAGCACCAATCAGCTTGCTTAGCGCTTCAAGTTCAACCCTTAGCTACAACCTACTCCGAATCTCAGCAAATCTTTGTATTTGTTCAATCAAAATTTTCCAGTTCTTTTAAATTGCTGTGCTGCTTTCATCAGTTAGTTGCATATTTATCCTCCTATCACGAGAAAGCGATCAATGCGCTGTACGAGCTCGCTTAGGAGTTGCCAGCCATCTGTCTACCACACCAAGATGGGGGAATCCCGCTAAGTGTCTTTCCCAACGGCACAACAAGTAAACTTGCCGGCTTGTTCTCCACACTGTCCCTTTAATGCTGAGCGTCAAGCAGGGAAGCTGTGAATACCAATGTTAAAGTCATTGGTTTGACCCGACTCGGAATCAAACCCGAGTCTACAGCTCAAGAGACAGACGCTCTATACCACTCGGCCATCTGAGCTGTTCATCGCACAACGTGTTCGTGATGTAGAGCAGTAGCGTTTGAAAATTGAAAGAACATTTTCAAGCAATATTTAATAATAAAAAACTTTACTTTCAATCAAAAGGTCCGGGGTTTGAACTGAGTGTACTAATGAGCGATCAAACCACAAAACGAACACGAGGTTTTGTGGTTTGAATTTGAGGTTTTGATTTTGAGGTTTTGATTTTGAGGTTTGATTTTGAGGTCTTGTGGTTTCATTTTTGGAACATGAGGTGTTGAATACTAGAAAGTTGGTCATTAATTACCACCAACAGCGTGGCATTGTGGTCTATTTGCTGGGATGCTAATCATAGGGTTTTGGTACTGCCTTAAGATTGACCTTATTCTTATCGTGCTCGGTCTTTTATGTTTTGTATTATAACCCTTAAGTCAGGGTTGGGGTTGAATAATGATGGTAAAATTAACAAAAAAATTGGGGGCTGTTTCAAAATATGCACCCGGGGATTGAACCCCAGACCTTTTGTGCCAACAGCAGTGAACAACGTTGCCAACCTGCTGGTTACAGTGATTTTTGTACAGGATGATCATGCATTTGTGTTGTTTTCGCAGTGAGCAAGGCATTTTGTTCAGGATAATCATGCATTTGTGTTGTTTTCGCAGTGAGCAAGGCATTTTGGCACAGTAATATGCCTCATGCGATACCAAAGTTTTCCGAGGGATAAATGCCATAATCAGATCTGCAAAAAATTTGCCATGCAGTGTTCCTGTAAGAAAGTTTTAATGAAGAGAGATGTTGAAAGAAGTCATCACCTTAGCCTTTTACGTTTATCGCAAAATAGAGTAATTTTGTTTTTTTTTTTGTTTTTTTATAGGAACTTGTATGTTGCAAGTATGACATCATCAAAAGTAGATGATGACGTTGAAGTGACGTTTGAAGATCAAAAGCAAATTAACTCATTTGCTCGTAAGAACGTACGAGTGAACGAAGTGCAAAGTGAGATTGAAAGTTTGAAGAAGGAGTTACAGAACGTCGAAGATGCTGCAGATGACTTGCTCTTACTCGATGATGATGAATGTGGAATAGTAGGCTACAAGATCGGTGAAGTTTTCATCAATCAATCTCTCGAACAAACGCAAGACATGCTTCAAGTGTCCAAGGATAAACTTCAATGCCAAATAAAAAAATATGAAAATGATGTTAGTGATATTAAGCAGGTAATGAGTGGACTGAAACACCAACTGTATGCCAAGTTTGGCGATCGGATAAATTTGGAGGCGTAACTTTTTCAATTGTGACTCGGGGATCGTCTTGTGGTTACTCGATTTAAGCATATCTCGTTTCTATTAACATCCTACTACTTCAAAACAATTCATGGTCATCTTTATTATTTACGGCTTCTTACATAGCTAACTTGTACGACTTTGTGTGAAGTAGATGTAGAAATTACCCATTTAAGTGAAAATTTGTTTGTAGTTGTGTAGTGTGGAACAGTAGTGCTGTGCTGTCAAATCACAAAAAAATATTCACTGCGTTTGTAATGCTGCTGAGCTTAATTCATTCACATCGAAGAGCTACGGTTGCAACACAAGATGGAGACAGTTTTGTAAAAAGAATATAGAAATTAATTGAAACTCGTATAATAGCGTGCATGTATCTCAAACATGTCGTTGAGATGGTCAACGGTCTGTCGATGAGTGCAATTTGCGACGCCGTGATAGTTTCAAAGCTGTTCAAATAATATGTATCTGGCAGTGGCGGCTGGTGAAGTAAAAACATGGGGGTGTTGCAAGAATTATAGGCCTATTCAGCGTAAAACAGCAACATTTTTTACACGTAAAGCAACCGTCTTTACGTGCTGAACCTGCACGTTGTATGTTTTGGTCACTTTTTAGGTAATAACAACAAATAGCAATTGAAGGATACTAGACTAGAATGCTTAAATAATTTCATTCATAAATAAAAGCGCATGATAAAAACATTAACGCAAGTGATAAAGCTGTCTAAAATCATGTTTGTGAATCTGCAAAAGTTAACCGCATTTTTAGCAGTCGCGCGCACGGCTCGAACTTATGTTAAAATTCTATTTGAATTTACGTCTTTATAATTTGCTGTTTAACAAACTCGACCGAGTGGAAGTAATTATGAAACGTTGTGGCGTTTTGTTACGTCACTATGCAAGCCAAATGATTAAAAGAACGACGTTCGTTGTGAGTGTACTCGTGGAGCTCCGGAGCCTTTATCGTTTCCAATTTCGATTGTTATATAACCCAACTAATTGTGATTATTTTTGTGCTTGTGGTACGTAAATTGCCACAGAACTCTTCTTAGCTGTGAGAGACGAGAGGCATTGCAGGTGAAGGATAGTGCTAGGCAGAGAAATGGTCTAGGCCCTATAGCAGGAATGAATGAAAAATTGCAAGCCATCGTGGTGCTCAGCTCGAGAGAGTTCTGTTGTTATCTTGTTGAGATTGCGTCGGGTTGTCACCATGTGGCGTTTTATTACGTTGCTATGAAGCCAAATGGTCAATAGAACCAGAGCTGGGCACTCGGTACTTTAAAAGTAACGACGATATCAGTACCGATACTTTGCTAAAAAAGTACCGTCGGTACCGATAACGATACATTTTTGAAGAAGTAACGAGGATATCATCACTCTAGCCTATCGATTTTCGGTGGGCCTACTCATCAAAAAAAATTTTTCTAATTTTTGTTTTGGTTTACGTCTTGCAAAGCCACGAAATTAGCTTGTTATCGCATCTGATGCTAGCATAGACGTCTTAAATAGAAGGACTGGCGACTAGCAAACTCGGTGTTTTGAACTTTGGTTCCAAAAAGCTATATTGAAGTTTCTCCACGATTTTTGAAGCTTTGCTTTTATACTTTCTGACGACGTGTATAGTTTATTCACACACAATTTTTGAAATTTGAGGTTGATTGGACCAGCGTAAATGACCCGAATCCTCGATTATTAACAAACATCCCCAAAATTTGTCATTATTTGGTACCACAAATAAAAATAAATTTTAATTATTTTTATACCATTTTCATGACGTCATAATAGCTACTTGTTTTACCTATGCAATCTCCATTGCGGTAATTACTCGACTTTGTGCAGTTCCATCTTTCATTGCATTACGGGATTTAAATTTTATTGACCTAACTTTCGCCGGTAATAATGCAGAAAACCCAGCCTAGCAACGTTTTGCGTGATGCGTCAATGCCGTAAGTGCAAACGGTATTATTTATTGCTTCGTTTGTCGCAAATCGCGAAAAACTTAATAAATATTGGGAACATTTCCACTTACATCATGTTGCGGAGGCCCACTCAGTAAATACAGCTTGGCGCTGGTTACCCTCCTTCGCAAGAAAGCGACAGAGGCACTCTAACGAGCTTGCCCAGGAGTTACCAGCCACCTGTGTTATATTTAAGATGGCGGAATCACGCTAGTCCATTCAACAATGGTATTGTTGATCCACTAAATCCTCATTATACTCAAGATTATATAATATGCTGAAGCGCGTAGCGAGCCCGTGGGAACCATCTCCGCGATTTTGCGACGAGCTGCAGAGAAAAAATGTCGCAGTGACGAGTCCTCTGCAACACTGTGTCTGTTTTGACCTGACCCGGAAGCATATTTATGGAATGTGTCAAACACCAGCAGAACTAGCATTCTTATTCTATTCTATTATCTTTACAAATCCGATTGTTGACTTAATGTCACAAGCGACGCCGCAAAGAGAATTAAACCCAAAACTAGTCCAGCGCTTATGTTGATTAAACTTAGATATTGGAAAGAACTTCTTGATTTTCCTTGTTTACTGGTGTGCGTGACCTCAACCAAATTCAATGACCAGAGTAGGTTGATGCACACACCGTTTTCTATTAAAGTTGTAAACACAAAATTAATATACATATAAACAAACATGCAATAACTTAAGCCAAGTGCAATTTCGAGGCGAGACTTGACATAAACGTACTATGCACAAGTGATACAATCTTGGAATAGAATTCATCAAAATATCGCTTATAGCCTATGCCTTTACATTACATTAAATTTGATACGATGTACTACAGATTAATTATAGATTAATATATTATGTATATCACATATTAAAGTACAAACCGAATGTATTGTCGGTTGACACTGAAGTTGGCTAAGAAGGTTAATAATAGATTGCTTATTGAACAACGAGCTATTCAGTATGCACACATTAATTCGACTGCATAACAGGGATTTATAGTCACAAACTTATAGAAGAATATTACAATATTGGATTAACCTTTCATTTCATGCAGAGAGCAAAATTCATCACAAACCCATGATTAAGAGAAAGAAAACGTATTTCGGTGAATTAACTAACCAAGGACTGTCACATAATCACCAGTATTTACCATAAAAATCTCGAATTTAAAGCTAGACGCTCGGTCGTTCAACAAGTTCCATCAATTACGCAATGATCAAACCACGTGCATTTGCCGTAATTTCACGAGACAAATAAGTGTTGCCAAATAAAACGTAATTCACAAATACACGAATTTATCAAGAAATTGTATGGGATTTAGAAGTGAACTGGCGTTTGTCTCGTAATAGATTCAAGAGGGTAATCATATTAGGGAAAGTAATTGGGATCTAACAAAATCGACAAGAAAGTTAACAGCTTACCTCTTCACGCTGCGCTCTTAAGTCACCGAGCTATGGAAAAGTCGTTGCAGTCTAGCAAATAATGGCGTTTACCATTTATAAACCCACGCTGTGTCAGAAAAAAGCAAGGTTCTGCTGGTGCTAGGTGCATTACATAAAAATACGACTGGAAATCGAACCCAGAATCTTTCGCACTGGAAGCTACATCTCTGACCACAATGCTATTCGAATTATCTAAAACCCTGTAAATTACTTACTGAACAATTAAGTATAAAGATGTGGACTGCCCATGTAAACACCTATTGGAGAAGCAATAAGGTGCGGATTTGCTACCAAATTCACACGGTCATTAAGTAAACAATTGTGACAAAGCGGTAAGGCGCAAAGTGTTTTTTCGAACCTTGTGCTTTGCCGGTCAGTTCTTGTGGTGGCGAGTTTGCTTTGCAGTCAGTCAGTATGGCGGTCAGTTGTCTTGCTGCCAGTTTGCAGCAGTCAGTTGTCTGTACCGCTCATCCTTGGCATTCATGTGGTCAAACTTTTACTTTCTTTGAAATATAGTAATTTTCTTAATTCGTCGCTGCAACGAATTTCTCCCTAATTTGTCATTCCATTTTGTTAAAAGAATATTAATTGTTTGAAAGTCTTATTTAAACAAAGCGATTGTCAGCCCAAATGTGCATTCATTACTGCACCGTCCCTGCAAATTTTACTCTAATTGAATAAGCACAGTGGACAAAAATATAAATCTCTTCGAATGCCCTTACGCGTCGTTGTATACGCTTCCTAGTTCGTCTCACAAACTTTCAGACTGGTCGCGCGAATTTCGGATCCGCAAGTGATATACGCAACCGATTCGTAATCTTTTTTTTAAATTTTTTGCCGAGAGCATTCTGCTATTAATGGATTTAAAAATAGTGGAAATAGTTCATCCGTTTAGGAAAAAAGAGAGACGACGAATTAATGAGAAAGATGAAAAAAATGGGGGCAGTTTCTTTTTGTCTGTTTTCTATTTTTTTCCAAGCTGGCCAACTTCAGCATTTTATTTAAACAGCATACGATTGAAATTAGAAATCCCATTTCGACAATTAACCCAATTTGAGACCGAAGAAAATAATTTTTGAGGGCTGTTGGAAAATACCGGTATTTTGGAAAAAAAAATTGCTTGATGATCAAGTATTGCTTTTCATTATTTTTATTGCGCAATGAACCATCTTTTCTCTGGCTGCTTTTACGGAGTGGAATAAAATGAGGAATGGAGTTGCAAAAGGAGTAAACTCTTGAGAACTACAAAAATGGCAAACTACAATATTTGTACGAATTGCGAAATTCGTCTTGACGAATTCCGAATTAGTCGCAACGAATTTTCAAATTTCACCTAATTCGTCATTTTTAAACTTTAATTCGCACAGGCTAAAGTAAGTGATCGATTAGGCTAGTTTTTTTTATGTATGTTCTACGGATAGTCCAAGACTACCCCATGTAAAAAAAATTAAATGCGAGCTGAAACAAATCCACAGGAAACGAGAGGAGAAAAAATGTGACGAATTAGGAAAAAAAGGCTACAAGAACAATTACAAAAGTTAATACTTTTTGCAAAAACGGTATTGGTGATAGTCTCACCAGTGACTTCTCATAGGGAGACACATTAGTAATGCTCCGCGAATAACCAATATTAATCCGCTTGAACTATTTGTTGTTTATTGCGCTACAATCGCTGTTTAGTTTTGTGTGAAAATTGGTGTACGTGGTTAACTTTAAAGTATTTCCTGTTTGAATAACTTTTTTTACGCTAACATTTTGTGATTACGAACATATTTACAAACTTGCTCAATTTAGTTCGATTAGGTCGTTCCGTATGACTGAACAGTCTCTCAATTTCTTGCGCTGTAAAGTTCTGCTAGTTATTTTCAATGATTTAACTGCGGCATCTGCATGTGTTGATCAACAGTCCTGCTGTTGCTGAGCTGTTTTTAAAATAAGTGATGGAGTTAAGTTCTAATGTTCGGAACCAAGACCGAGACTTGAAAAAATTTTCCAGACCAAAACTTTTAAAAAAATATAGTCGTATGTTAACACTTAACAACTTTCACGGTCTTTTTCGCGTAAAAAGCTTCTTCCATAGAGCAAGACAGCGCTGTTTCTGGCTATTAGCCTTCATCAGCCGCCCTCAGGTAAGAAACTTTCATCTTCCAAGACGAATGATCTTGCCAAGATCACTCATCCCTTCGGATAAATATTTCTTAAAGAATTTAACCTTTGTGGTACGCAATCCACTCGTGTGGCTACGTCACCATTCCAGTCAAACTCTTTACGTGGCCAGGGTGAAGAGCAAACAACTAAAAAGCAATGTCCTTCCTGGCCTACCGGACTGGAAGTCATGACGACTTCCTCTTGTGGACCAACAAGAGGAAGAAACTTCAACTGACCCGACAAAACTGACCCAACAAGAGGAAGAAACTTCCCGTCCGGTAGGCCAGGAAGGACATTGCTTTTTAGTTGTTTGCTCTTCACCCTGGCCACGTAAAGAGTTTGACTGGAATGGTGACGTAGCCACACGAGTGGATATGCGTACCACAAAGGTTAAATTCTTTAAGAAGTATTTATCCGAAGGGATGAGTGATCTTGGCAAGATCATTCCTCCTGGAAGATCAATGTTTCTTACTTGAGGGCGGCTGATGAAGGCTAATTGCCAGAAACAGCGCTGTCTCGCTCTACGGTATGATTTACTGGAGTGCTTTGCACTGCTGGTGATAAAGTGCTGTTATAGCCTCTGACCCAACAAGAGGAAGTCGTCATGACTTCCCGTCCGGTAGGCCAGGAAGGACATTGCTTTTTAGTTGTTTAAGCTTCTTCCAATCACCCTAGAAAATCTTCGCATCCCCCCGATTTCATCGCTCATGTTTGGGGATCAATTCCCGGGCCGATCAAATTGGACACAGTGCCGCCAACGGTTAGCCACCGCTGCGACGTTTTTCAGAGGGTGTTGCCCTGGCGCTAAGCCGCAGAGACGGGGCTCACCAATCGTTTCACGCTTCGGCATAATAACGCGAATATAATGAAAATTTGCTTTTTGGTTCATACTTCATGCGATTTAAATCTTCCCTGACTCTTATTGTTATTGTTGCCGGTACTCTTAGATGTTTTTAAAATAAGTTTCAAAGACAGGTGTTGGTAGGAAAAAATTCATTACTCTGAGACTGCAATCTCATCTGTAGCGTACTGCAGCAGATTTTCTTTGCCAATAAAAAAATCATTGGAAAGCTGACGGAATGAGATACCAAATCAAAAAACTCTATTTTTCGGACTTTTCTTAAAATCCACTCAATTTGCCACGATTTATTAATGTGGTAAAGAATACAACAGTTACTGTTTCAAAAATTCTGAAACTTTTGAAGCATCTCTCATCTTTTTAACACATTTAGAACATGAAATATGTAAAAATTTGTATTTTCGGGAGGTCCGAACCCCTCCTTTATAAAAACGTAACGGGTGCGAGCATGAAAGTTTGCCCGATTTTTTTCAATTTTTTTTTATGGGTTTTTACTTGGCAGAGAACGTATGGCAATGTTGTCAGATGTCTCCGACAATGTTTAAATTTTTGCGTTGCAGTGCAATGCTCACATCCAATAAATTCAAAGTTTTTTTAGTCCTACACAACCTAAAATTTTGAATCTTTAGACTTCTCGCATTTCAAGACTAAAATTTTACGAGACTCGAGATCTAGACTTGTAACTCAAGACCGAGACGAGACTTTGAAAATTGTGTCTCGAGACTTGTCTCAAAAACTCCGTCACTACTTACTACAAGAACTCGCCTAATGTTGAAACAAATCGGGTTACTAGTAGCAGTAGTAGTGGTTTATTTTTTCTTTCCACAAAGTAAACGCACAAAAAACAAATCCTTACATTCGGAAAGAAACAAGGAGCATCGAATAACCCTAAGGTTTTCTAGTCGAGATGCCCCTAGTTTAAAGACACAAAGCATTAACACATACTAATAGCTGTAAAATAATTTGCACACACATAAACGTAGCGCACAGTACAAACAATGTTGATCAGCGTTAGCAATATAGTCAGCACTTTCTTATCAAATTTTCTTTAAACTGCTTTTCAAACGAGTTGAAGGGTTTATTTTTTTAACTTTCCGCTAATTTCGTTCCACAGTTTAACACCCCGGAATTCAACCTTCTTTTGCCCAGTAGATTCAGAAACTCGAGGAAATAAATAATTAGATCTGCTTGGTTTCATCAGGAATTCTTTCAATCTTTGAGAAATCATAATTGCATGAATTAGGTAGCTTGTTTTTGAAAAGCTTATGCATGAATTTAGCAAGCTCTAATTTGTACACATCATGTAATTTTAGAAAGTCTAAGTTCTTGTTCACAAGTTGTTTAACTTATGGTCACAAGTTGCTTGACTTATCTTTCACAAGTTGCTTAACTTATGGACTATCATACATTAAAAGTCTGGTCAACTATAGGCCTAATTATGCAATACCAGTTGTCTCGAGCAGAGATGGGCATTTATCGAGATAATTTTTCGGCGAAAATTTATTATCGATTATCGCTCAAAATACTTTTGATTTATCGATTACCGATATAGTTTTTGAAATATATTTTGTTATCGCCGCTAAATTACAGCGATTAACAATTCTTTATGCACACAGTGTTCAAAATTAGTGAGTTAGCGTTATGGCAAAATACACGGTGTCTGTAAATTTTTCTTGCAATTTAAAAAATTGTTCTTCGTTTTGTTTAATGCCACGGCAGAGCAAAGATGGCACGGGCTGACTTTTTTGCATCCCAGACCGCTCGTGGCCGGGAACCTCCTGCCCAATAGCGATAATTTTGACTCAGCAGATCATCCCCAAAATAAAGCCCGGTCCGCCCAAAGCCCATTCTTTTATAAACCTTCAGCCACATTTAAAAGAAAAATGAAAGTTGAAAAGGAGTTCAAAAATTAGTAGCGGCTCGTCAGCGGCCCAATTAGAAACAAAAGATAGAACTGGGCCGTTAACGGACCTTTAAAAATACCGGTTGACAGCTCGTTGACGGGTCTCTTAGCGGCCCATGCCATCTCTACGGCAGAATCCGTGAACCGCTCTCTTTTCTTGAAAAATCTAGAAAAACATTTTTGCAATTTGACTTATAAAAAAACAAACTTCATCAAACACATGAAAATTTACCGCAACATTTATCGGAAAAATTTATCGGCGATAGTTTATCAATTACCGATATCGCTTCAAGAAATTGAGATTTATCGTTATCGCTTCAGTACAGAAAGGTTTATCCTGCCCAACACTGGTCTCGAGCAAGTTACCTGAATCACACCGAAACTACAGTTATTGTATAAAAAACAAGAGCAAACACATCCAGCTTCGCACAACGGCGACTACAGTGAGCACTGCTCACTTTAGTCTACAGTGAGCACTGCTCACTGTAGTCTACAGTGAGACTACAATGAGCACTTAGCTCGATATCGATGCAGAGCGGAGAAACACTCTTCTCAGGAAATCATTCGACTTGAAGAGATCTCCTGGTATCTGGTATATATGTCATTGTGATTGGTTGAATGGATAGAAAAAGCAGCTAGATTAGCTTGTGTTTTTCTTTAAGGCGTTTGAGAAACCGAAATAGTCTCCCACAATTGTCGCGCGGTCTTGCAAAATCTGCTTCTGCAATAGTGTACAAAGCCATGTTCTACGCTATAAATTCAATCGGCGGTCTTTCAAAATTGCTTAATAGTTTCACAAGCCAAAGCTTAAAAAACACTGAGCTGGATATATGGATACATGGGCCAAAATTCAAATAAAGCCACAAAGATAATTAAGCTAGCCGTCTGGCTACAGCAATCTCCCGCTGCACACGGTTGATACGACGCGCTTAGAGGCTGTTCAATCAAGCGTGAAATGCTAGCGCAAAATCGTAGTTGTGAGTCTGTGATAGTAAGAAGTCAATGGTCTCACTAATACTGAAGTTGAAACACTTCTGGATAACAGTATTACAAAACCAACTTTCGAATTTGTGAATCAAGGTCAGTTTGTAGCTCGCCTTAAACGAAGTTGCAGTTGTCAAAAAATGGAGTTGATGAAAATCTTTCAAGAAAATACTGTAGTTCCAAAACCGGCAGAAGAATGGTTCTGACGTCGAATAGTATCTGAATCTGGAAATTTTGATCCAGCTCGACAAAAACTAGCTATTTATCAATTTGAATCCAGCAGGCCTTTGTGAAAATGCTGCTGTAAACGATGTGGCTGCCAAAAGTCAAGTAGAGAGAGAGAGTTTTTCTTAGGTGATTACAATGCAAACACAGTAGTAGTAGTAGTATTTATTTGAGCTGAAAAACCAACGCAATATGCAAGTGAAACAAACACTAAACACATTGTCAATCAGAAAGACACGCAAGGAGACCACGAAAGAGCCAATGCTCATCTAGTCATGGCCACCCATCACTTCGAATCCATCGAAGGCCACACTTATGAGAGATGTGCAATTGCCCATCCTACACACAGCTCTAACTTGAACAGAAAGTAAAAACGAAAACAAACAAGCAAAACCGGCAACTTAAAGGTTATCATATCCTCAGCAAACAGCACGACGTTGCTAGTGCTGTCAATAATTACTATGCCGGTGCTCTATACTACCGGTATTACAAAACTAAAGGCATCAATATTTGTGGAAGTATGCCAAAAAGTCAAAAACATCATCCAATTGTCATATCGATTAAAACGGCAATATCGCACATCCATTCGTCCATGTTGTAAGCTACTTGTTACAGGTATTTAGATAGAAGGAGGTTTTTGACACTTTTTTTGAACTTATGATACGAGAAGTCTCTCCATTCCAGGTTTAAACCATTCCAAACTTGAGCTCCACTAAAAGACAACGCTCTTCTAGCACTGTTAGTGTTAATTGAGTGAAGATAATAATTGCTGAGGCTTGCACTTCTGGTGTCGTGTTTATGAACAGTGTTAGCACATGTAAAATATTTATCAAATACTTTAGGTAGTTTGGAATTGTGATATTGGCACATAAATTTTGCTAGCTCTAGGTGATAAATGTCTTTGATTTTTAATATTTTCAGTTTTTGAAATAATGAGTTGTTAGTGACATGTTCATTTCTTTTTACATGACATATAATTCGAATTAATCTGTTTTGTAAAACTTGTAAAGGATGTATAATAGTATCATTAGTTGAGCCCCAAATGAAAATTCCATACAATAAGTGGGGGTAAACAAGGGCGTGATATAAAAGCTGCAAATGATTTTGGTGAATGCAGTGACTGAGATTATAAAATATTGCGCAGTATTGAGAAATCTTTTTGCATATATTTTGAATATGGACATTCCAATTCAATTTTTCGTCGACATGAATTCCTAGATACTTTGCTTCTACAACTTTATTTATTTTTTTCCCTCGCATAGATAATGAAAAGTCATTTGCGCATTTTGATTTTGGTGAGAAGAGCATAAAACTGGTTTTCGAATAATTAAGGGTCAGTTTATTTACGGACAGCCATTTTTCAATTTTTTTTAATTCACAATTTGCCGTTTTGTTGAGTTCTTTCAAGTCGCTATTACTCATTATCAAAACTGTGTCGTCAGCAAAGAGTCTGACAGAAAATTTAGTGATAGCAGGAATATCATTTACATATAAAGAAAATAAGATTGGACCCAGATTTGAGCCTTGTGGAATACCACATTTGACTTCTTTTTCATGAGATTTATAATTGTTCACAAACACGAACTGTAATCTTTTGGACAAGTAACTTTGAAAAAATTGAAGAACATTACCTCTGATACCATACTTTTCAAGTTTTTGCAATAATATACTATGATTAACAGTGTCGAATGCTTTTCGGAGGTCTAACAAAATAATACATGTATGTTTTTTGACATCTAGGTTGTTGCTTATTTGTGTGTATACATCAGTAACCACGTGAGTAGTAGCATGTTTTTTACGGAAACCAAATTGCTGGTCTGCTATGATGTTATTCTCATTTAAAAATCCTAACAATCTTTTAGATATCAAGCCTTCAAAGACTTTACTTACAGGAGATAATAAGGAGATTGGCCTGTAGTTGTTAGGTGAGCAATGTTTACCCGATTTATATATGGGGATTACTTTTGCCAACTTTAGTGTCGAAGGAAAAAAAACATTTTCAATACACAAATTGAACAGGCAACAAAGCAAGTTGGATGTGCATTCATTAGCCATTGAATAAAATTTTATGGGAACATTTTCCGGACCTGCTAATTTTTTTATGCTTAGGTTATGTATTTCTTGATACACCTCTGCTGGGACGATTGGTTGAAGAAAAAGTGAATTAACGTTAGACGAGATGTTGTCTTTCAATAATGAATTACTGGAATCTATTTCTTCGCTTAAGCTTGGTCCTATGTTAACAAAATAGTCATTTAGGGTGTTGCAAATTTCTGAGCCTGTCACAGTGACATTGTCCTTATTCACCATTTTACTGATAGTATGATGTCGTTTATTGTTTCTTTCAAGTAGTTCATTGATTATTGCCCATTGTTTCGATATGTTTTGTTTATGTTCAATCAGTTGTGCAGTGTAGTATTGTTCTTTCGCCAATCTTTTTACTGTGGTTAATTTATTGAGAAACTTTTTATACATAGAAGTTAATTCTGGTTTATTTTGTTTGTAACATTTAGTATACATTTTGTTTTTAGTTGCAATTGATTTAATTATCCCTTTAGTCAACCATGGTTTAATTTTTTGCTTCTTTTGCCGTTTACTTAAAGGCTTTATGGGTGCATGTGCATCAACAATCTCGGAAAATTTACTAATAAAAGAATTGTATGTCATGTCTAATTGAGTGGTGATATCGTGATGGGAAGAAGTAAGGTCATTCGACAAATCGAGAACTAGACTATTAACGTCATCTAAGAAATTTTCGCGATTAAAATTGGACATATCTCTTCGATATGTTGGATCGTTTACTCGATTGGCAGTGAGATTGATCGAGCATGTAGTAGGTAAATGATCGGAAATTTCATAAATCATGACATGTGTGGTCATAGTTTTGTTCATTATATTGGAATAAATATGATCTAGCAATGTGGCAGAGTGAGATGTTATTCTTGTAGGTTTGTCAATCAGACAAAAACAGCCCTCTGCATATAAGTTATTAACATATGAATTAATAATGGGGCATTTTGGGCTTTTAAGAATATCAATATTAAAATCCCCACAGATGATATAATCTTTCTTATGTTGGGTTAAATGATCTATTGTCTCTAGAAAGTTCTTCTGAAATTCTGTGATAGAGCCAGAGGGGTGTCTATAAACTACACCTATCACTAATCCCTTTTTTTTTTTTTTTCAATTTAATTTCAACAAACAAGGATTCAGAAAATGTTGTAACTGCCGTTATTTCTTCTATATTTTCAAAAATAAGAGAATTAGAGATATAGAGTGCAACTCCTCCTGCCCTGGTAAGAGAGTTGCAGTTGACCAGTTCATAACCTTTTATTTGTGCTCTTGCAGTATTTGCATTGCTTAATTTGGTTTCTGTTATTGCAATTATTTCAGGTTGTTTTTCAAAGGTTTGCATTAATTCTTCTATCTTATTTTTGTTTTTCGGAAGAGATCTTACGTTGAAATGTAAAACATTAAATGCGGAACCTGACTCTTTTTAAAAATTTTTTTCGAGAACCATTCTAAGCTTCTGTACTTGCAATTTTGATCGATAATTTCGTTATTACTATTAACTGCAGCTCTTTTGGCGCTGTTTAGCAATTTTGGAATTTCATTAGATATTTGTATTAAGCTCATGAATTGAGAGTCCTTAACAGATTGGAATGGAAAGACTTCTGTAGAGCATATTTTACAACAAAAATTTGATAAGCAATTTCTAGTACTCTTGTTTCGATGACCATTCAAATTAGTACCAGTACATGTCAGGCAACTGACCATATTGCAAATTGAACAATTTACAAAATCATTTCTTTTCGGTAATTTGTGACAATAAAAACACTGGTTAATCTGTTTAGCTAGCATACTTACACTCTAATATTACAATGAAATAATGATAATACTAAAACTGAAAAGAAATTTAAACAATTCTAATTGCATTATCGCAATTTTAATAATGCGGTGAGCTATGCCGATTTCCACATTGCAGGTTTTGTAGATCATAAATATTGGAAATCTTAATTACGTCGCTTGTAGCATTTTTGCGCATCAATATTTGTCCTTGATATGTCCAAAGGAATTGATAATTCAGTGCTTGCCTGACTTTGTTGGCCTCACTGAACAAAAACTTTCGATATTTTGTGAGGTTTTCTCTTATTGCTAATTTCTCTGGAAGTACCGGTGCAGTACCTGAAGTCGATATCACCATAGTTCTCTATAATATGGTTGTACAACTGTGTCACGTGACCCACTCGTCACGCATGAGTTACAAGGTACGCTCTGAATTGCTCCCAAGGAGCACATCAGATTAGCAGTTGAAACAACATAAAGCTAGTGTGGAAGGCCTAGTCGTAGGAGACCTAGGCATAGGGTTAGTCGAAGGAAACAGGAGTGCAGGGAGGGAAAAGGTACTGGGGGTGTAGGGGCGGGGGTGCAAATCTATGTTGAGCAATGGAGGGATGATTTAGCAAAATTGACACGTCCGCAGATGCCCAATTTTTTGTCAAAATAAAGTGAAGACCAAAAAAACAAAAGGTTGCAGATGCCCAATTTTTTGCCCAAAATGAAGTAAAGACCAAAAAAGGTCATCACGTTTGCTGATGCCCAGTTTTGAGTACCGGTAGACTACTTGGACATTAAAAGTATTGGGGGGATGCTGCCGAATTCTTGGTGGGGATGCATCCCTCATCCTACCTGGATTTGCACCCATGTGTAGGGGGAGATGTGGGATAGAGTATGGGGTAAGTCTGGGGAGGTGTGGTAGAGTGTACGAGGTGAGTGTTGACAGGTTGAAGGTGTGGGAAAAGGGGTGGAGAAGTGAGTTGGGTTGTGGAGAGGTGTGGAAAAAGGCATAGGCCTAGTCGTAGGAGACGGGTGCAGGGAGGGCAACCACCCTCCATTTGTAAAATTTGAAAATGCCGCGTTAAAATTTCAAGCACTGTAAAATGTTTTTTGGGCATGATTTGAATGCTCAAAATTAGTTTTGACTGATTTTTTGAATTATTGAGTTCCTGAAAATATTTTTTTCCAGTTCAGCAGGTTTAATGATTTGCGAGCAAATAACAACTTGTTGATACAATTTTAACCTTATTTTTAACCAAGCTGTTTTTTGTGTTGATGATGACGTTGTTTTATGGTTAAAAATAAAAAAATCCTACTACTACTCCTACTACAATGCCAGTTTGGCAGTATCTAGATTTAATGAGGTTGTTGCCTGGCATATTTTTTCATTATGTTTAGTCTACTTGTCCTGAGTTATGTACAGTGATGGGCATGATACCCTAAATTTGCGTTAAGCGATATCGATATGCGATACATTCAAATTGGGCTAAAGCAATACCAATGCACTATACTTAAAAATACTACTTTAGCCACACCAATACGTGATACAGTATTGTCGATACTTGTACCTCAATTCATTTTTGTAACAAGTTTTAATTACCAAGTTTGACATCATCATGATGCAGTAGTGATTTTTTTCTCAGTAACCTTAACTTTTCTGTCAAAAGTTGTTTTTTTTCGATACAGTATTCCTATTATGAGCAACAAAGCAATATTAGGGGTATTGCAAAATGAATATTGGTGGGTCGCGTAAAGCAGTGTTCCCTCCAGACATAAAAATTTAAAAAAAAATGCTCACAACTAACAAAATTTGGACAAAAATGCAAGCTATCATAATTTTAAAAATTTGGGGTATTTAAGCTGATCAAAGACCTTTTATGTTTGTTTTATTTTTCACTTTTTTAGGGAATAATTAAAGACCTATTTTTTAGAGACTTGGACAAAAAAGTGGGTTGTCGTAAGCTGTGGTTATAAAAAGTGGGTCCCAACTCTGAGAAGTTTGGGAACCAAGTCTGCTCAATCCGTGTTGTTGCTTTTTTTCAATGCAAGCAGCCTATCCCTAGTGTAGCATACTACCCCTACCTCACCTTCACTGTTCACCTACTGACTTTAACTTTTTTGTATTTTTTATTATGGCCTAAAATATTGATTAAAAAAAGAAGCTTTTGCATTCACCCACAGAACTGTTGCACTTTCGTAAGTTTTACTTCTTGTATCTACCTGAACCTCCTTTTGACTTTCAATACTCTAAAAGCAGCTTTTTTCCTAAAATCAAAAAAGTTCAGGATCTGTAGCCTACCGCATGCTAAAATTCAGTTCTTTAATTTTGAAATTGCAGTGTATGGCTTTATGGCTACCAGCTTTGAAAGAACAGTACCTGAACTTTTATTACTTTTGGGGGAGTGTAGATGGTGGGGGAATTGGGAAATTTTTGGTAGTTGGGGCAGTTGGGTCAAGTATGGGGGAAATATGGAAGGAGTGGGGAAGTGTATTGGGGTGTGGGGGGAGGTAAGGGAAGGTGTGTTGGGGGTGTGGGAAGTGTGTTGGGGTGTGCGAAAGTATGGGGTGGTGTGGGGAATGGGGGTAGGTGTGTGGAAGTGTGTTTGGGGTGTGGCGAAATGTGTTTGGGATGTGGGGAAAGGTGTGGAAAGGGTTTTGGGGTGGGGTCAAAGTGGGGGGTGCGAGGAAGTGTGGGAAGAAATATGGGACAATCTGGGAGAGCGGGAAAATATGGGGAGAAGGGTAGTGTCACGATTTTGAACCTCAACTCTCCTGACCCCAACCCCAACCCCCCTGACCACAATTCCCCCGATCCCTAACTTCTCTGACCCCCCGAATCCAACTCCCCCAACCCCAACTTCCCGACTTCAACTCCCCGCACCCCAACCCCTTCGACGCCACCCCCCCGACTTCAACCTACCCGACCCCAACTTCACTAACCCCAACACCCCCGACCCCAACCCCCTCGACCCCAACTCTTCTGACCCCACCCCCCAGTCCCCCTAACTCCAACCCCTTGACTTCAATTCCCCCGACCTCAACCTCCTCACTGCCAACTCCCCGATCCCAACTCTTCCGACCCTTAACTCCCCCGACCCCACACCCCGACTCTACCCCCCCCAACCCCAACTTTTCTGACCCTACGCCCCAACCACTATTCTGCCGATCCCAAACCCCCAACCACAAATTCTCCTACCCCAGCCCCCCTGACCCCAACCCCCCTACTTCAACCCCCCTGACCCCAATTCCCCTGACCCCAACCCCCCCGACCCCAACCCCCAAATCCAACTTCCTCGACCCCAACTCTTCTGACCTCACCCCCCAACCACAACTTCGCCGACCCCAACCCCCCTGACCCCAGTCCCCCTGACTCCAACCCCCTCAATGCCAACCCCCCGATCCCAACTCTTCCAACCCTAAACTCCCCCAACCCACACCCCTGACCTCAACTTTTCTGACCCCACCCCCAACCACAACTCCGCCGACCCCCAACTCCAAATTCTCCGACCCCAGCCCCCCTAACTCCAACTCCCCTACTTCAACTCCCCCGACTTCAACCCCCCCCCGACCCCAACACCCCCGACCCCAACCTCCCCCCAACTCCAACCTCCTCGACCCCACCTCCCCTGAGGCCCTGACCCCACCCTCCAACCACAACTCTGCCGACCCTAACCCCCCTGATCCCAACTTTCCTGACTCCAACCCCCCGATCCCAACTCCGCCGACCCCAACCCCCTGACTCCACCCCACGACCCCAACTTTTCTGACCCCACCCCCCAACCACAACTGCCCCAACCTCAAATTTTCCGACTCCAACCCCCAGACCTTAACCCCCCCGACCCCAACCCCCCCAACTCCAACCTCCTCGACTTTTGACCCCACCCCCCAACCACAACTTCGCCGACCCCAGTCCTCCCGACTCCAACCCCCCGACCTCAACCCCCTCAATGCCAACCCCCAAATCCCAACTTTTTCGACCCCATTCACCGACCCCAACTTTTCTGACCCCACCCCCCAACCACAACTCCGCCGACCCCAAACCCCCAACCCCAAATTCTCCGACCCCAGCCCCCCTGACTCCAACTCCCCCGACCCCAACCCCCCTACTTCAACTCCCCTGACGCCACCCCTCGACTTCAACACCCCCGACCCAAGTCCCCCCGACTCCAACTTCCCTGACTCAACTCCCCTGACCCCAACCCCCCAAACTTTTCCTCACCTTCCCCAAGACTTTCCCACATCTCCCCACACCCCAGCACACTTTTCCACACCTCCCTCAGTACTTCCCCACACATCCCCCCACAACTCTCACTTTCCCCACTTCCCCACATCTCCCTTCACCTTCCCCACACTCCAACACACTTTTCCACACCCCTTCTCACCTCCTCCTGCCCTTCGCCACACCATCACACCTTTCTCCACATCTCCCTCACCCCCCCCCAACACGTTTTTTACACCTCCCCCACACTTCTCCCACCTCCCTTTACACTTCCCCTCACCCCAACGCACTTCCTCACTCCTCCCCCCACACTTCTTCCTAAAAATTGTTTGTTATTACACCTTTGGTTGCGACATTACTGTACTAAAATATCGTGGGAATTCTATTTCCGTACCTTCTCATTGAAGCGTGACAAGATAAAAAAGAGAAAAAGAAGAAAAAGAGTTGTACAACCATATTATAGAGAACTATGATATCACATTGCTGCACGTCTTGATCTTCAAGCGCTTGCTGAAGATTTCATTTCGCTTGTCACGGTTTGTGAATCTGGCTATTATAGGTGGATGTTGGTTTTTCGGTTGGAATTTGACGGAGTGGATGTGCAGTAGAGATGTCCTTTTCGTCCAACTGCACATTCATGGCCTTTGCTATTTTCTGAACTACTTCTTTTGTATTTTCATTTTTCACTAAAGGAATTCCATGGATTTCTATGTTTTCTCTCCTTCCATACTGCTCTAAGGCTTCCAGCTGTTCATCCGTTGCGCTTTGCTGTTTTTTAATTTCCTTAACCGTGTCATTTAGGAAGCCTAGGTCTTGCATAAAGTTCTGGTTTCCCACTTTTATTAAGGATATGCTTGCCGAAAAATCATCATATTCATTAGCTATATAAGTTAAACTACCCAGCATATGGTCGGTTTTATCATTCAGGTTTCCAATTTGCCTTTGCATAATCAACCATTCGCTTTTCAGGTGATCAATTTCTTCTTTTATTAGGCCTGTAGGTTCTTCCTTCTTTACAGCTTTCTTTGCAAAGATTTCTTTGCACTTTTTTTCAACGATGTTTTCAATATTCTTAATTACCCGTTTGGTAATATTTTCCTCTAATTCATTCAAGATTTTATCAGGAATTTTAAAGCTGCTTGACTTTGGCATTTCGTTGAAATATTCGTTGTTAGATGTTGTGACGCAATAATTAACAAGATGGCTGCTGGGTTTTCTTCTAAATAAGCTGTAAGTTGGTAGATGACCTTTTATGAAATTTGTTAGATTTGCTGCTTTACTGAAATGATAAGTTCAAGCGGATATAATAAATTTAATCTCTGTTCTTTTCCTTTCCTTTTGGTGTAATTTTTTTATTGTTTCCTTTCCTTTTACTGTATATTTTCTCCTTTAATTTTCATCCAAACTGAGACTGAAAAAAACCTCCTGTTACTCGAATGCACGCGCCTTTAGAAGCTTGCACGCGCCTTTAGAAGTTTAGAAGTAGGCCTACACTGGTACAAAAAATTTACAGTAAGTCCTCGGTTAACGACGATCTTTACTTACGATGTTTCAAGGTTACAAACACACTTTAAATGCAGTGCTTTGGGCTCATTTGTTTTTGTCATTTGCATTGTACATGACGTGAACAATTGCAGAGAGACCTGAACCCCTTACATCAGTTGCCTCTATTACTACAGAGCCTCTACCATCTACCTCAGCTGCCTCTACTACCCCAACTTCTCCACCATCTTGTTAATACAATACTTTACTGCATTGTGTTTGCTTTTATTCCTGTGATAAGGAATTGTTTTCTGTCGTTCTAATAAAGTACTGTTTTGCATTATTTGTACATTTTATTACAGTACCATACTTTACAGTACAGTACGATATGTATAGAGTAATTTATGTATAATGTTCCGACTAACACTAAATTCGGGTTACACCGCGTCCCAAGAACGGATCACCGTCATGAGTCGAGGACTCCCTGTACATGAATAAATATATAAAAAGCAAACTGTAGTCACCAGTGAGAGGCTGTGAAGGACCAGTTGTCCCTGTCCGCGATAGACATAGCACGGTCATCATGTCTACAACCTCTCACTAAATTTTTAACACACTTTGTAAATCAAGAGAAAAACAAAGCAATAAACAAACGTAAATTGATGACAGTTAACGAAAACATAGTAGCCTAATAAAACTGCATCTGTGCTAATTCGGCAATTATGTTATTTCATAAAAACAGCATCGGTACTTTTAACAGTTCAGCGTATACTATGGCATTTTTGACACAGTGCAACTATGGGTCTATGAAATAAATTCAAGTCAGATGGTATGCAGCATCTTTTTTACACGTTTTTCAAATACTTTAAAACCAAGCTTAGCTGAACATTTTATTTCACTGGGCAGGTCATTCCAGATCTTAACTTCCGAAATTCTGATTGGTTGTTGCGTTTTAGTTTTATTTACTCGAATCGCCTGATATAAATCATTTTTGACATATCTAGTTGAAGGGTTTTGACAGATCTGGTAGGGTGTGTTAATTACGAACTGAATGTCTGTGTGTCTTTATCGATTGTCAAAGCTAAAAAGCTTCAATTTAGCAAAGCAATCAGAGTTACGATCATAGCAAAGTGTCTACCACAACAAGTGCATTGATGAAGATTTGGAATGAGTTTTGGCATCAGCTTTAACAAGACGGAATCTCGGAGAAAGCTGATGAGAACTGACCAACGTCGTAATGAGGATCTAACTCATCTGAAAAGCATTGGTGGACTCTTTGTTTGTGCTGCAGAATTAAAATATCCTACATTATATACGTGGCTTGCACTGATACTGACTTTAATGAAGTTCATCCGAATTTACTGCGAAGTTTGGTATGCGCGTGACACTTGCCTTTCAATGCCCAATTGTACTACAGCAGTTGTGATAAATTTACTGCCAGCTACCACTGTCAATACTTTTACTGCCAGCTGGCAGTACTTTTACTGCCAGCTGCAGTACTCTTACTGCCAGCTGGCAGAACTTTAACTGCCAGCTGGCAGTAGCCTTTACTGCCAGCTGGCAGTAGCTTTTACTGTCAGCTGGCAGTGATTTTAGTACCGGCTGGCAGTGCTTGTAATGACAGCCTAATTTAAAAGAGGTCACGCAGCCCTTCTCTCTCTAGGGCCAATTCACAAACTTTTCAGAACTAAGAATCGGAAAAAATTTATGTCGCGGCTCTAGATCAAGGTATACCCAAGTACCGCACTAAAGCTTTGGGTGTACATACTTAAAGGTTTGGTTTAACTACCCTGAAGAGCGATCGAGAATAATTTTAGGAACTGAGAAAATAAACTGCTGGCAGTAAAAGCTACTGCCACCAGGCAGTAAGAGTACTGCCAGCTGGCAGTAAGAGTAGTGCCAGCTGGCAGTAAAAGTACTGACAGTGGTAGCTGGCAGTAAATTCATCACAACCCCTGCTCCAATTGCAGAGAAATTTTTCAACTGAAGCCTTCATTTGAGTTGTAATTGTTCCTTTGCTGCACTGCTTTCTATTAAGTCCGGTGATTACACAGTTGTTTCGTATGGCAGCAATATCTCTTTTCAATCTAAAGTTCATTTTTTGCTATATTTGATCAACAAATGTTCAAATTGCATGACATTGAATTTTCCTGCAGCTTTGGAAAAAAATGTTAAAAATTGTTTTACATAAAATAACATATTAAGGGGCATAATCATCTTCCTGGTAAAAAAATCATTAAAAATGAATGGTTACACCTGGTAATTTGGTAATAAAATAAGCAAGATATGTCAATTTTGCTATTTGGGGGATTTCACAAAGTTCAAGGGGTATGTACAGGGGGGTTAGCAACACAGATGATCAAAAATTTTTTTTGTGCCATCATTCTGTCGTAGGATAGCATATTGTTAACTGGTTAGGGGAGGTTTGTTGGCAATATCCGAAATTTTTCATTCATTCTCCCCCCCCCCCACTGGAGGGAACACTGCACTGCACTGCACCATTAATAATTAGGCTACTTAATATTTGGTTCTTTAACTGTTTGTTGAAGCCATACCTTGACATATTTTATATTTCTGACGTTATGTTATTCCAAATTTTGGCACCAATGTAAGTGTATGTAGATTGCATCGATTTGGTACTAACCCTTTCTATGAAGTGATTTTTGTTGGTCAAAGATCTTGTAGTGTAACTCTTAGCTGTGGTGGGTACCGGTATATTCGCTGATGAGAAATAGTTTTTAAAATTCTCAGAAAGATTTTGGTGGTAGAAGGAGTGCACAAATTTTCCGGTTTCTCTAATTATGGAATAGTATGGCATAGTGTGTAGTATGCCATACTATTCCATAAACAGATAAATAGAGAACATTCTAATTATGGAATAGTATGGCATAGTATGGAATAGTATGGTATAGTATGGAATAGTATGGCATAGTATGGAATAGTATGGTATAGTATGGAATAGTAAGTAAGGCACTGTGGTATAATATAGCAGAAATGGGTGATAGGACGTTTGGGGCACTAGAGTAAAGGGGCCCATGTAAAGAGTCAAATTGAGGGTGAATAAGAGTGTAAATTGGTAAATGAGGGTAAATGGCCCTCAGGGTTAAATGTGCCTCAGTCCTAATTTAGGGCAAAAAGAGTCAAAGGTCCTCAGGACAGGATGGTTGAAACAGTAAATGAGCCCTAGGAATAAGATGTTAATTTAGAGCACTGGGGCATATCCTGTGCATAACTGGGGCTCTAGCAGTCTAGGACCAATGGGCCTCAGGGCATTTGGGGCAATAAGGGATATGGGTCTCAGCATGTTTTGATCCCTGGCATAGCCGTAGGAGACAGGGGTGCATACTATTCCATACTATGCCATACTATTCCATACTATGCCATACTATTCCATACTATACCATACTATTCCATACTATTCTATACTATACCATACTATTGCCATATTATTCCATAAATAGAGACACCCCAAATTTTCTCATTTCAGGGTTAAATATGTCATTTAGGTGTAAAATACTTGCGGCTTTATAAAGCTCACTCATGTTGACTTGATCTCTTAAGCACTGAGCATTTGAAATTAATAATTTGAATAATTTTGTTCTGCTTAAGCATACTGTAGACTTTTTCTAGCAAAGAGATGTCGGTCAGCCCAAAGAAATTTAATGCTCTAGCTGCTGTTAAATTAATGGCGGCTGAAGATGATCTTGATGTCTCCCATCAAAGTGAAAACAAAAGCTCAGGTTGGTCACATGTGTGGTTGATGTGATGTAAGTGTAACCTTTAACTACTCCTTTTCATCACATAATTCGACAATTAATTCTACTTTGATTATGGCAGTGTCTATTTTGCCGTTAACGGAAAAATTCTAATTGGTTAGCGTTTATACAAGGGGTTGGCAACTCCTGGCAAGCATGCCAAAAGTGGCACGCCAGAAGGTTTTGCATGGCACGTCTATACACATGACTGTTGATTGGCTTGCATGTATTTCCATGCCTGGTGTTGAGAACATTAGCCAAATAGTGTTTTGCCGTTAACATTGCTTGACATTTCCAGACTATGGTATGCAGAAGCTTTAATTATACAAGTCTTATTCACATCAAAATTTTATTTTAATAGAATATGAACAAAAAATAACATTAATTCAAATTTTAAGTTAACTGTCGCACATCTCCTAGTTACCTATTTAGTTATTTCTTTGAAATCATAATATATGATGATAAAACTTCGAATTATCCTTAGTAGAATTGTGATAATCAATTTGGTATTTTAAATTGAATTGTTGATAAAGCATTCTAATTTAGAGTAGATCTAAAAACCATGATTTTTCAGTTTCTGTCGCAATGCCATCTAATCTATTGAAACCGTCTATGAATATAAAATATTTCAAGCTATATTAAAAGCATGTGGTTAACAAAATATTGTTTCAACAGAAGTGCAAAATATAGGAAGAAAATCGATATCTGAGTTTCGCCTAGACAAAATTATGCTGAATGTGCTAAAGACAACTGTGAAATTAGTTATGTTTTAAGCACGATATATGAAAATTTAGATTGAACTGAGAATGTATTGCGCATTTGTTACAAACGTACAGTTCACAACTTCAAAAACAAACTGAAATGCAGACTCATTAATCCAGCAAATAGCGAAATGAGATTATCACAGCTAAATATCAAAAGACGGATAGAAAAACATTAATATTGTGAACCATGAAGCCAAGGAACTAGCCGAAGACTTACAATTGGACGACAGAATAGAACAATTTCCAGAAAAACAGGCGTTCATAACTCTAAAGGACCACAAGGAAAACTTCAAAAACAAACTGAAATGCAGACTCATTAATCCGGCAAAAAGTAAAATTAGCGTGAAACAGGCTGTAGAGGTTTTGTAAAATTTTTGAATTAAAAGTTGATCTGAACAATAGTGATTGCTGGCTCTGTCTTCAGTCATTGAGCTCTCTGCTGTTCGTACTGTCGATTGCAGATACAGTAAACTAAGCTATCGTATTTATTTGAGTATAGCGCACAAAATTTTGTATATACTAACTTTCAATCATAAAGTAAGGGTGTGTGTTGTAGATACGAAATTAAAGCGTAGTTCTTAGAAATTATGATATTTTGGAGAAATGTACTTATGCTGATGTGATTTTATGTCTCGATCAGTATCAACTAACCTCATCCAAGTGTTTGTGGTTGGAAATTTTGGAAATTGTAAATTGCCAATATACCGTAAATTCATAGTTGATACCATTTACCGACATTCTGTACAAACCACTATAAATAATTTTCTCCATAGCTTTTCTACTTCTTTAACACACCTTTCAGAGTCTAAAGCAAATTTCTATATTTTTGGTGATTTTAGCATCAATTTACATTATTCAAACCGGTAGGTAGGTAATTTATTTAGGTAACAGATGCCAAAAACTTTTAGATCAAACACAGATCGAAGCACAAAATAAATGTTGAAATCAATATCACATGCAACTGAAAGCTTTAAGGAGACTGCCAAGTGACCGTTTAAGATCTTCAAGTCAAGCAGCCACCCAGAGATTTTAGCAGCCGCTTAAGTGGCAGTTACCATATGGTTCTACAAAAAATATAACGTTAAATATGTAAAAAGGGAGACAAAGTTTTGGAATTACTGGTAGTTGTCAAGAAGGTGATTTTTCATGTTAATTTTAAAGCTTTTAAAAGACTGATTTCTTAATTTGGGAGATAGTGAATTCCATTATTTAACTCCATGATACTTTAATGACCTTTGACATCAGCGTGTAGAGAATTTGGGAAGGTAGAAGTTGCTTTTTGTTTTTGACTTGTTTGTTTTTCATGAATGTCGTAAAGTGAAGTGAAAAAAGTTGAAAAGCAAAAGGGGAGAGAGTTTTTGGAATGCTGGTGCATTAGTTAGGCAATTTTGAACATATAAAGTTAAGTAATTTTGAAAATTTTTAAATTTCGATATTTCGGGGTTATTGGGGTGAGCAAGTCAGAATTAGTGATTATGCAAATTGCCTTGTTTTGGAGAGTTTGTAACTTACTAAGGTAGGTTTCGAATGTACTACCCCAAATTGGAAGTCCGTAAACTAAGTGGGGCTGTACGAGCGCATAGTAGAGGAGAAGGAGTATAGAAGAAGGGAACAAAAATCGTAACTTAGTATACCAACAGACCTTGATACTCGTTTTTCAAGGGCTGATATATGTGGTTTATAATTTAATGTGCTGTCTATGGTAACACTAAGATATTTTGCAGAATCACAAAACAAAGTAGACGTAGTATTATAAATAAAATTTACATCTGGTCCAGGGAAATTTAATTTGGGAAGGAAAATAATAATTTTAGACTTTTCTGGGTTAATTTGTAATTCATTTGCATTGCACCAGTTGTGTAATCAGGGTAGTTCACAGTTACAATTAACTTCAAGAGCATTTAGCCAGGACTTGTTTAGAGCTAGACACATATCATCTGCAGAAAGGCGAGGTTGACAAAAGGTAGCATTTGTAAGATCATTAAGGTAAATAAGGAAGAGGAGCGGGCCTAAAATGGACCCTTAAGGAACGCCAATACTGATGGATTTCAAAGATGATGCACTATTATTAATAGATATGAATTGTTGATGATTGGAAGATAACTTTCTATTAAACAGTAAGCTGGACCTTGCATTCCATAATGAAGAAATTTTTGTAACAATATTTGGTGGGATACGGTATCAAAAGCTTTACGTAGATCCATTAGAAGAAGTGCAGTAAATTTATTGTGTTCAATTGCTTCATAAGCTGGTGTAATGACATCCAGTAGTGCATGCATGACGCCACGTTTCTCTCTGAAACCATATTGAAAATCATAGAAAATTTCATGTTTTTCAAAAAAATTTATGAATCGATTTTTGATAACTTTTTCTAGTACCTTTGACAAGCATGATAGAAGAGAAATGGGGCGATAATTACGCACCAAATGTTTGTCACCAGTTTTAAAAATGGGTACAACTTTGGCTGTTTTAAAGATTTGAGGGAAAAAGCCGAGTTCAAACACCAAACCAAAGTGAACAGACAATATAGGTGCTAGGATTTTTGTTTCCTAGACGAAGAAAAAAAGGAAGTGTGTCGTATCCAGAGGCTTTATGAAGATTGAGAGAATTTATAGGCTGGAAAACTTCTATGGGTTGTGGAGGTTCAAGCACTACGGTCTGAGACACTGGGTTTTTCAAAAAGGATTTAAAGTCGGGATTTTCGGTGGTGCTGATGATTTTTCGGTGGTGATGAAGATTGAGAGAATTTATAGGCTTGAAAACTTCTATGGGTTGTGGAGGTTCAAGCATTACGGTCTGAGACACTGGGTTTTTCAAAAAGGATTTAAAGTCGGGATTTTCGGTGGTGCTGATGCTTTTTACTATCAAATGGCCGATTTCAACAAAATAGTTGTTGAAATGTTCTGCGATTTCATCAGGGTTTGCAATCTCGGGTGTTCTCAACTTTTATTTTGGTAGGGGGAGGGGAAACAGAACGTTTTTAGGGGATTACCGAATTAATAAATTTTCAGAGTCAGTTGGGGTTATTTTTTTTTTCTCTAATTGCATTGTTGTAGTAGTTTTTTTTTGATAAATTTTTGACCTTGGTTAACTTATTTGCATATTTTTTGTAATACCATTTTGCAAATTCGTTTTTACTGAGATAGAAGTTTTTATGCAATATCTGATTTTTTATGGAAACCAATGAGCCTTTAGTGAGCCAAGGTTTGTTTTCATTCTTTTTTGCTTACGTGAGGAAGTTTGAGTGGGTGCTTTTTTCTCGATTATTTCAGACATTGGGGAGACCAAATGGTTAAAGTGTTGATCAAGTGATGAATGTGATAGAGGCAAGTGCATTATGTCATACATCATGGGCGTAAGGGAAGATTTAAGGTCGTTACGAAATTTATTGCCATCCACAGAATGAATGTTACAAAAAGTATATGTACTTTCACGATTTTTTGTATACTTAAAATTATAACTGGAGATGGAACAATAGATAGCATAGTGGTTGGCCAATTTGTATAAGAAGACATTTGTATAAGAAGGTGTGATTATAGATTCGGTATCGTTAGTAAGAAGATGGTCAATGATCGTTTGCGAACCTGCAGTCACACATGTTGGCTGAGTAACTAAGCTTGAGAAAGCGTTACTTTCGAGCATAATATGTAGTTAATCAGATTTGAGAGAAGAATCGCATTTCAAATCAATGTTTATGTCGCCTATTAATATGACTTTGCTACGTTTCTTGTTTAGAATTTGTAGTTTTTTATCTAAGGAATTCAAAAAGTACCAGCATTATCCCAAAGGTGACGATAGATTACTGCAATAATATACTTATCCGTTCCTGCAGAAAATTTAACTTCAAACCACTGGTCTTCGCAGCTTCTTATTTGCAATTTTAGATTTTCGATTTCAGTAGAAGTCACGAGGTTTGAGAAATACACACCAACGCCTCCAACAATAGTAGGTAAGGGAAAGTGGACGAACGTGTATCCAGGAATCTCAATGTCGGTATGAGGGTCTACATTTGTGCGAGTTTTAGAAGAAGTTTTTTTTTTACATTTTAAAAATTGTTTCATCTCATCGATATACGACTGGAGTGAACAGATATTGACATGGATGATTAAGTGAAAGTTAATATTTGATTAAGGAAAAGTTTGTTCACCGATAAGGTCATATGTCTCGCTGGAGTTGCAATTTGTTTGTAAGGAGTCATAAAGTAATTCAGGTAAGTTATTTAGATCAATGTTTACCTCATTATCTGAGGTGGCTGCTTGAAACGGCACATTGCAGTCAGAGGTTGCAGCTGCACCATCAAACAAAAGAGACTTGCATTAAACTGCAGGCTTTCCGAAGTCAACAGCGTAAAATTACAATCAGATGGCCGAGTGGTATGGAGCATCTGCTTCTGGATCGGTAGACTTGGGGTTCAATTACGAGTTGGGTCAAACCAATGACTTTAAAATTGGTATTCACAGCTTCTCTGCTTGACGTTCAGCATTTAAGGGACAGTTCTGCGAACATGCCGGCAAGTTTACTTGTTGTGCCGTTTTGAAAGGCACTTAACGGGATTCCCCCATCTTGGTGTGGTAGACAGATGGCTGGCAACTCTTAAGCGAGCTCGTACAGCGCATTGATCGCTTTTTCGTGATAGGAGGATAAATATGCCAATAATAAAATTTGGTGTGTAGTTTATTATGTGAATGAGACTGAAAAAACTGAGTAAATTAGGTTCGAATCATATTAAAGAGTTAAATACAATTTAGGTAAATGATTACAAAAAAGTTTCGTTTTAGAAATGAATACTTGGTTTTAGTCTTGGTTTGGCTGTTGTCATGATTGCGAAAAAAATATATCGTGCAAGTCAATACGGTTTAAGATAAGGCAAAATAAAGTACAAAATTTATCAGATCGATCGTTCAAGTTTCCTAGACTAGTATAGTCTACACTCTATACATACTAAAAAGCAACAAAAATCATACAACAAAGTTTAGGTAAGATCTTTCATAAAACTAGTCTAGGCCTCAAAGTCACTTGTGTCAGTGTTTGTTTCATTATGGCTTTCGTCAGCGGGTAAATTAACTTTTTTGTTATTCACATAGAGCACATAATGACCTTGTCCGGCTCTCCATTAAGAAAACTTTTTTTTGCAGCCGAGCAGTTATAAAAAAGGCAGTGGCTAAGGTTGCGTTACTGTAACTTTCGTTTTCTGATTTCAAAGTTAAGTGAGAGTCGTGCGACGAGCATCGGTTTATAAGCGCCATTTTGTACTTGATCGCCACGACTTCTCAATAGCTCAGTGGATAGAGCGCCACATATTATGAGAAGCGCTGCACAGGGTTCGATTCTCGTCGCGGGTTCGTTTCGCTTCGGTTCTGATCAGTTTGATTCAAATTCGTGTGACCTGGGGTTAACAATCGGGTTCGTGAAGATAATAGAATAGAAAAGAAATAGACTAGAAATGGAATAAAACTGCTTGTCACGTAACTTTGAATTTGGAAAACGGAAGTTACGGTCACGTAACCTTAGCCTCTGCCTTTAAAAAAAGTCATCAGTTGTTTTCTTCTTGGAATAGTTTTGGTAAGTGCGGTATTACATATTGAACCTTGCAATTTATAACTTTTCTCGCTGCATTGTGAGATTTTAGATTTTTTAAACACTTGCTAATTTGATAATAACAGGTCAGTCAACTTTTTGCCGATTTTTGTAGAGTGGTCTCTGAGGAAGCCTGTGGTAGTCCACAAACGCAAATCTAGATGGATTTTTTAAGCCTTTCCGCATGAATTGGTGAATAATTTTCAGAGTTTCTTGACGAGTTTCCCAGGCTGAATTTCGGTCCTCTTCTAAGCCGTGAATTAGAATGTTAAGTCACTTCTCATATGACTCTTTCATAACAGCTTCGGCCTGATGGTCTTCTTTATTTTCTAAAATTGCTATTCTTTTCTTAAATTTGTCCACTACAGATGCATCAATTTTGTTGATCATTTGTTTTTCTACGTTAACAATCCTTTCATTGAAAGTGTGCTCAATATTATTTAAACGGGTTTCCAGGTTATCAAGTCTTTGATCAAATTTGTCCGTACATTTATTAATTTCGCCAATTTCTTTTAGAATTTCATCCAATTTTGCATTAACACTTTTTGGCATTTTTACTGCGGTATATTGTAGTCAACTCGATGTTACCAGTCTAAGGAGCTTGTCACTTCAAAAAAATTGCTTGTCTCAACTGCTGACTTCAAAATCTCTGCAAATTATGCACGTCTGCTTTGTACCATTGCAAGCGCTCGAATAACGGTTCGAATATATCAACACAATTATTAGTAACGGTGCCATACCTCTAATAACCAAATCCACTGGAGTAACCGATATGTCTTCCACTGTAATTGACCACATAATCACCAATAATTTTGAAAGCAATTTGTACCCAGCTATAACTGAAGCTGACATCACAGACCACCACCCAATCCTGTGCATAATCGAAAAACCCAGAACCAAAACTAATTTCAAGTTTGGAAATCACATACTTCAGAGACAAATTTGCTTTTTGTGCTGATGCTTTCAGCAAAGATCTTTACTCTAACCTAACTAATTCTTTCTCTGATCAACCACCACTTACCACCGACAATCGAAATGATATATTTCACCTCTTCACTCGCATAATTCTTTGTATCATCGACAAACATCCACCCCTAAAACATTGTTTCAAGAAGAAAGAAAAGACTATTCAGTAAACCTTGGATTACTAAAGGTATCTTAACTTCCATCAAGAAACGAAAAGCTATATTCAAATCGCACTTTTTAAAAGGCGATACTGAAAAAATATCTTTTTGAAAAAGCATACTAACAAACTTACAAAAATCAAAGCTTATCCAAAAAATTATATTTCTCTGAAATAAATAACAATACAACAACCCCTGTAAACTGTGGAAGGTTAATTACTGTAGATACGCTTAGCTCTTCCTTCTACAAACCGCTCTACTACCTCACCACATTCAGTCCAAATCAACAATCGTACTACTGACAACGGTCAATTAGTTTCCAATCACTAATGATTTTTTCTGTACAATCGGAGCAAACTTAGCCAATAGATTAGTCAACAACAAGTCTAACTCCTTTGTTAAACATCTCAAACACCGCATCTCGCCCTCGATTTACTTACATACTCCTTGTCCTATTGAAGTCCAAAGTGCCATACATACTCTTAGCTTGAACAAAGCAGTAGGCTATGATAACATTTCTCCCTTCTTAAGATCTGCCTCTACCATTATTACTCCCTTCATTTGTTCATCACTTTTTGTTTTAACCATGGCGAATTTCCTGGAAATTGTGTAACAGCCAAAATAGTGCCAAAATCTCTTACTTGCTTTTCTAAAATCATGGAAAAACTTAATTACAAACGTTTAATGTCTTTTCTAAATAAACACAAAAACATCCATACGGAATTCAAAGCAATGTTTCAACCAATCATGCTCTTATTGATGTTGTTGGATTGCTTTGACAACATTAGCAACAACCAATATACGGGCCTCATTTTCCTGGATCTTACCAAAGCTTTTAATGCAGTAAACCACGAAATTCTTCTCCACAAGCTTGAGTACTATGGCATCCGAGGGCAAGCAAATGGTTTACTACATGCTTTTCTGAAAAGACATCAATATGTCTCTATCAATCATAATGATTCCCCCTTGTTGTATAGCAACATAGGAGTTCCCCACGGTTCCATCCTGGGACCCCCCTCCTTTTCCTACTGTACATCAACGACTTCCATCTTCTGCTATGGGTAATCCAAGACTTTTTGTCGATGACACTTGTATGATTTGTTCCATCCAAAGTTTACCTGACCTGACTTCAAAAATGAATGACGACCTCAGTCGTATTTCCGTTTGGTTTGAAGCAAACAAAGTCACTGTGAATCCTTCAAACTCATACGCGCTAATCACCCCTGCAAAATCTAACAAAACACTCCCCCTTGTTAACCTTTCAATAAACAACTCACAAATCTCTGTAGGCCATAATGTCAAATAGCTAGGCGTAAACAGATTTTAAATTGAAATTCGACAATCACATTTCATCCATTATCCAAAACATCTTCAGATCTGGCAAATCCTCTCTAAACTATGGTACTACATGCCCACAAGTGCTTTACTAAAAATCTACTAAGCTTTTATTCACGCACAACTTCCATGTGGATTGCCTCTCTGGGGCTCCACTTATCCCTCATTTAAAAAAGTTAATGTCATTTCAAAACAAGAAGTGAAACTTATTGGTGGAGATCACCCATGCAACAGCGCATCACCATATTTCTCCAAATTCAACATACTCAAACTTGCAGACCTCTTTAAAATTGAAATTGGCAAACTGATTCACTCCCATTTCACCCATGATTTACTGGATGCTCTTTCCAATCTCTTCATTTTAAGTAATACTGGTTCATGCAAAAGTACTAGATCAACAAATGCTCACTCAAAACGTCTATGCATTCCGCTATACAAAACCAACCACCTGCAAAAACGCATAAAGTATCAAGGCTCTAAAATATGGAACGATATTCCACGGAAATCCAAAATTCCACAACCAAACAATTTAAAGTCAAGTTAAAAACATCTGCTTCAACAATACTTTGAACCTCGTCAATCTACATCTCCCCAAAAAGAAAATATCAAAAATCTTCACAATAAATCCTCATTTACTCACCAAGCCGCAGCAATGAAGATCATTTGTCCACCACTGATGGACCAAAGGGTGGCTGCTGACTAGATGACCGAAAGGTCTACTCGCTGTCTCCCTGTGGCCTTTGCATCTAAGTTTATTTAATTTGATATTTCTGTAATAAATTTCCTATTTTATTTTCCAAATAATTATTCAATGAAATGAAGTACGAGTGCATGCGGTAGTGCATGCACATACCAATGCAAGACAATTTTGAAAGTGCACTTGCGCATGCATTGAGCATTCCTGCTGAGTTGCATAAAATTAAGTTTTTAGGTTTCAGTGAAATTAAGAAAAGCTTATACATCATTATCGCAATAACAGTGATATCTTATTCAGTTTGAGTAGTGACTATTTCAATTTGGTGTCTGTATGGTTTCAATATGTCCTCTTGTCAAAGCAGCTTGTCTTCAACAACAGTTAATACTTTTTATCCTTGGTCTGAGCTTAGAAAAAGTGAAAAAAAGCTATACCAGTTTTAACTCAAAAAATAAAGGTGGGCATTACACATAAGTGAGAGTTACACTTGAAGAAATATGGTAGTTAGGAAAATAGCCTTATTATGTAATATGTATTTGTCTAGTCCAGCTTAGCAACTTGGTATCAATATAAACTAAAGTGTCTGCCTCTGATGTAGTTGACTAAACATCAAATCAAAATGTGTTCCAAACCAATGGTTTCCAAGTTAGGATATTAACGGTTTTGTTGCTTGATTCTCAGCATTAAAGAGACATTGAGAAGTACAAATATTGCTCCTTACACCAGAGCCATTGCTCACTTGTGAGAAAGGAGGTTAACCTCTTGTGTAGTTTACTCGTTGTGGTAATCTAGTCTAACAAAATATCGATGCGAGCAAATAGAAGAATGTTCCAAAGTAACGAACTCTGTCATGCGAATTCATTTGTCTCCAGTTGCATGCATTGATGCCTGTGATATTCTCTACTTGCTGTTGGTTTATTGATATAGCCATTGTTGATTAACTCTTGTTTTCAATGCAGAACAAGATGACATTTCTACATTTTTAAATGTGTCTGTCAAAGAAACGTGCAAACCAATCAAAGGAATATTAAAAAACTCAAATAAGTATGTAATGTTTTCGAAATTGCCACAAAACTGTGTACTTATTTATTGTCCAACCATTTTTTTTACTCCGACAGTCTGAATAAATGATTTCTTGTTGTCATCTTGTCATGAAAATGAACTGAAGTCATGCTTGCACATGTTTGCGCCTACGCAAACGAAAAGTATCTTGCATAAATCCAAAAACTTCGTTTGTTCGTTGTTGCACAAAATAATTATCCCAAAGTTCTTCGAATTATGCAATTTAATAAACAGAAATAAGTGCAAACCCAAAATATCTTGCATACATGCGACACCTTTGTTTGTTCTTTATTGCTCAAAATAATTATGATTATCGCAAAGTCTTCTAAATTATACGATTAATTAGACATAGAAATACGTCTTTGCTTATCGGTGACTTAACCTTGACTGTGCATTATTTTTTTTACAACATTTCCGTAAGTATATATATGTACATCTCTTATTTGGTTCACTTGATTTTTGCAGCAATTAAGTAGCTTAGGTTAAGTAAATAAAACATCGGTGCAAACAAAAACTATCTTGCATATATCCAAAACTTTTGTTTGTTCTTTATGGCACAAAATAATGATAAAAGGTGTGTTATAAGCGCTTTGTGACGTAGGCCAATTCTATTCGCTTTTCAATTCGCTGTGACTAATTGTTTACATGCAGCTTTATTTTGAAATAGAAGAGCGTTTGCAGTCCGGAAGTGACTGATAGGACTAATAGGCATAATAGCACTAATGGGGAAGAATGAAGGAGTGTAGAGAATTTGGGGGAGTATGGATGGTGGGAGAATTTTGGTAGTTTGGGAAGTTGGGTCAAGTATGGGGGAATTATGGAAGGAGTGGGGAAAGGTGTTGGGGTGTGGGAGGAGGTAAAGGAAGGTGTGGAAAGATGTGTGGGGAAGTGTGTTTGGAGTGTGGGGGGAGGTGTGGGAAAAGTGTGGGGAGTGTGAGGAAGTATGGGGAGGTGAGTTTGACCGATATATTGATCAGCCGATATTTATCGGCCGACAACGAGGTTAGCTTATATATTGTATCATTTGTCTTCTACCGATAAATTATTAGTAATGAACAAAAACATCACATTTACGATTTTGCTAATAAGCACAAGGTTTTTCGGGGCTTATACGTGCATAGTTGCGCACACATTCAAGCACGAAATCGACTCTTTAGAAAGAGCGTACACGCACACTCAAATACCAGCCAGACAGTGCTTGTGCTTTGCAATGCAGAAAGCGCGTTAATCAAACAATGCATATTCGCTTGCGATTTTGGTTTCTTATTTCTTTTCATTTTCTAGAAGAAAGAAGCTCTGGATTTTGCAACTTTTAGGGTGGAATGCACCAACGCGAGTTAAGTTAACTCTAGATTAGAGCTAATCGTGAGTTACCTGAACCTAGATCACCTTAACTCTCGAGTTAAAGTTAACTCGCATGCACCAACTCGATTTATCTACAGATTTGCCAATCCTCGGATTAAATGCCAACCAATTATTAAAGGGAAACGTTCTGCAAATTTGTCGAGCTTTTCTGGCACACATTAAACGTTAGAAGTGATTATTTTTACAGAAATTTTGATTGCAGTCTCTACTGTGACTATGCCACAACCGTATTTATGTTTTCAGAGCCAGTAATCAGTTTGATTTCACATTTTAAGAAACTGTGACGTCACAGTTCTAAAACTATAAGACCGAGAAATTGTTACGCTGGACGTGTCGCTGCAATGTCGCAAAAAGAGGTGTTGTGAATAGTGGTCGTAGAAATTGGGTTCGATACCGGCGTAGGTGATATTTGTTTTGCTTCGCTTTTTTGTGCAGGAGTGGATAGGGTAGTGTTTTTTACGCTAGCTGTTTATTTTTATTGTTCGAGTTGCTTTTATTTATGTTTTCTTGCTGTGGGTGTTACAGGTAAACTTTATGTACCGGTACCATCACCATATTTTTGTGAGCATTTGCAAAACCGTATTTCGTTTGTTGGGACAGCCGAAACGTTTTCTCTGCTCCAGAATTGTGCTTTTGCTTGAAATAAATTGAGTTGAGACATAAGGATTGAACACACGTAACTTTCGGTTTGCAGCGGGAGAGACAGATGGTGAAGTATATTTGCGTTTACCAGTTCACTGTTTTTTACAACTTTTCAGTTCAGAGTTGCTGTATGAATACTGAAAAAAATAGTTTGCATTCCTGTTAATGTGCACAGTGCAAAAGTGCTGGTAGGCTTATTGTATTTATTGGGCATGTAGACCTTAGCAGTGTAGCAACAGCTACATTTAGGTTTACGTTAGCGTCGCTGTGTTTGCGATTGCCTTTTTTCCCTGTCTCATGACTTTATGCGTTTGTTGCTTTTTTTATGATCAATTGACTGGAGTGCACGTTAGCAATTGATTGTGGCTGAATTGCGGATTTACTGTTTGCATTTGATTGTTAATTCAATACATTCGTTTAATCTTGACACCACACTGCAGTGCTGTGGTAACTACGACAGGGAAAGACAAACACTGCCCATAACCCTCAGTCTAGGATGAACAGTGGAGAAAAGAACACGCTGGTCCTTCGTCCTCCCCAGTTATTATTATTATTATTTTTTTGGCATCTTGTAAATAAATTTGAGCTACTACTACTGCTACGCGGGCCAACTCAAGTGCAACATTGGTGACCTCACGTTTTTGTTTTTCTACCATCGTAGCAGCTTCCAGCCATACAGGTGTGTTGTTTTTTACAATTTTCAACAGCACTTCAACCAACAAATCGACCAGAACACTTTGTAGCTACCAGACTTCTCTACACGCACGTGCGTTAACGCGATTTCCCTAGGTTTCCCAACTAGCTTGCGAATTATCTAAAAACTTCTCAAAGCTTTCGCAATCAATCATAGTGAGCTTCGCGAGACATCATTATTGCTGACAGTCCAGTTGATTCGAAGTCACCCACTTTCAGACACAGTATCATGGCTGACATGCCTTTGAACTTGTTTTTATATTTTGTTTTTTATTGGTGAGACATTTCGATTTCTTGTATGCATGTTGTTTGCTTTAGTGGTATTGCATTTTCGCGGCCCCTGGTCTTTTCCTAGTTTTTCTATGTTGTTAGCGAAGCTGATCGAAGTTTTGACGCATTAACCAACAACATAGCCCCAAACGTAAGAGCTAGGGCATCTCTCGATGCAACTGATTTAGCTGATAGACCTGTTCCCAGACAGCGCGTTCATCGCCCAACTTTTGGCACCCCTGTGCATGATGACGCTCCACCTAATCCTACTTTTAGTTCCACTTCAAATCTGATCACACAGCCTTCTGTCTGCCTACCTTTTCTCCCTGAGTTTTGGGACTCTGATCCCGCCAGTTTTTTTAAAGTCTACAAAAATTTATTTGAAGTTTCTGGCGTTACTGACGAGACCTTGCGTTATCGGGCGCTTCTTTCTTCTTTTTCGAAATCATCTTCTTTGCTCAAACGCTTTTCCGATCTTTTACCCTCTTCAGACACCAAACACTCGTACTCCACACTCAAAACATGTATTCTGGACAAGTTTTCTCACCCATCAGACCAGTGCCTTTCTGATCTACTTTCGCTCAGCAATCGAAGCAAACTGACCGTTCGTGAATATTTAACTGAGCTTAGATCCACTGCAAGAGGACACTACGACACCAACTCTCCATTGCTCAACAGTTTACTGCGTCGCCACATTCTGCTTTCTGTAGACCCCACGACACGCACCTTTTTGGCATTGCATGATGACTTGCCACTAGACGAGCTGGCAGTTCTAGCGGACAAACTCCTTTCTGCATCTGCTCCACCGTCTTCCTCTGCATTACACCAGCACACTACAGATCAATCTCTTACACAAACACATTCCAAAATCAACACCCCCCCACAACACATTATAAATGAGATCCCTGACCATCGAATCAACTCTCTTCAGGAAAGCTTTTCTTCCATCAATGAACATTCTTCTCATCAGCGACCTACTCACGAATCTCTCCACACTACTACCTCTACCTCCAGTCAATACACCAAGCCCCCAATTCACCCTTCATGCGCTCCTTCCTCTCGTGACAAAGATAACACCTGCTGTTATTACCACAATCGCTTCGGAGAACGAGCTTTTAAGTGTGAGGGTTGTCCCTGTCCATTTTTTCGCCACCCTGAGGAACTCGACATTCGGGAAACTTGCAAGCAAGTTACACGTGATTGGGGAACCGTGTGACTAGCAGTCAAACCCTGTTCCCCTCTTTTTTTGTTAGCGATAAATTGAGCAAGGCCACGTTTTTAGTTGACACTGGAGCATCATTCAGTGTTATCCCCATGCACACGTGCGACCCTTCTTTGATTACAGTCGCCTCCGTAAACACCTTAACTACAATCGGGGGTGGGTGTCTGCCTTGTCGCAGTCTTGTCACTTGCTCTGTCGACCTTGGATTCTCCCGTCTCTTGATTCATGAATTCCTTGTTACCGAACTTCCTTACGGCATTCTTGGCATTAACTTTCTACGCCGCTTCCAGCTTAATGTAGACATTTCCAATGGCACACTAACCAAAAATCGATGGATGTAGAACGTTGTGCACTCAATCTCTTAGATGAAGCTTCCTTGCCAGACGAAGATGCTTTTGCTCCCAGGACTAAATCAAGTGTAATCAAGTATAGTCATTCCCCTAATGCGCCATCGTTTTTCTCTAAATTCGCCACTACCATTAAAGTTATAATTTTTTTAAATATTTTTTGGGGGTGACAGTACCTACCTTCTCGAAGAATATTTCCTGAAAATTTCAGCAAAAACAACCTTCGGAGTTAAAAGTTACCAATTTCGGGAAATCCGTCACGCATTGAGGACGAAAAACGGAATGCGCCATGGCGAGTTTGGTAAAGAGCCAATAGAAGTCTCGTCTTGGCGTTAGTTCAGTTTTTTTAGGTAAAATTGACTTAATCTGTTTTTTGCTGACGTGATTGTGAAAGTTTAATCAGGGGTGCCAATGCTGACGTACTGTCAATGTTGTGACGTCATGGATGACGTCGTAATATAATTAAATAACATTTTGTTTGCAAGTACGTTAAAAATGCGCTTAGTTTTTTCTTTGATGCCTTGGTTGTGAAAGTTTCACCTCCGGTGGAAATACTGACGTCATATCAATGTTGTGACGTCATATATGACGTCACATGAAAATTCATTGAACGTTGTATCAGCAACAAATAAGCGCTTCTCTAGTTATTTAATAGCCTACTCATCACAAAAACGAAAAAATTTTATTTTACACAAAGCGCTTAAACATAAAAACTCGGAAATAAATTTGCGATATAGCTGCTTTCTTTCGTCCTCTCGTGACGAACGAAATATCGACTGCACTTTTTCGTAATTGATGCACCTCTATTTTCCACCTTTGAGGGGCTCCCTTTTCACTGGTGCCACAATGTTGTGTGTGGGGAAAAAATCGACATCGCGGGGGAGATGATCACCAATATTTTCATACTTACCGGTACCTGGCGAGCCAGCTTGCTCCTTCACACAGCAGTCGATCATCAAACATTTAATGGCGCCACCTTCGTCCACCAAAAATCGCTTTCAAATTTTTCCCAAAAATAAAAGCTCTTTCTTTCCTTGCATATAAATGCAGGCACACCACTTTCCTTCCAACTCCTTTTCTTACAGTTGGTGGAGAGAAGAACTTCCAGCGATCCATGAAAGCAGCTGCAGATGGTCTTGCTGGCGGTGGTGCTGATCCACTTACATCATGTGTATATGTAGTAGATTTGGGGCGTTTGGCCTCCGAGATCTTTTTCAGATACTCTTCATCTGTAATCACTACCGCTCCTACATCAATCTTCCTCCGTCTTGTGGTTTTGGTTGGGTTTTCCTTAAGCTTGGGCTGAAACCATTTTGGCAGAGAACTTGAAGACACTCAGCTAAGGAGGCCTCGACTGATGGAGACAACTGAAGTCTTCTTCCTAAACAGCTAAAGTTGCCTTTGCAAAATCGTTGTCTTTTTTCTTCCGATTCCGCAAAGTGGTTTCGAGAATATCGTATTTCATTCTTGCCCCACAAAGTTTACGTGATCCAGTTTTAACCTATTAAAGTAAAATCGAGTTGTTATTTCAAAAGAGGACTTGAATAATTATTTCATCAAATTTTAGAATAAGGCTGTTAGAATAATTTACAACCAAGAAGACTGCTCAAACAACATCCCAGTTCACTATGACACAAAGCTGTTTCATATTCAATGCTAAGATAGCGTGATATGTAGTGTAGACCTATGGTATCTAACGTACATCAAGCATATAATTAGTTACCTATTAATTCGCTTTATTTTCCTCTATTAAAACCAAACTTACCTCTTCCAATGCCCTCGCAATCCTAGACTCTCTTTCAGCAGCAGAAGCCATTTTCGTAGTTTTCATATATTCAACTTCCAAGATTCACCTATCTCTAGGTATTTTTTGCAACTGTTAATGTTTCCATTTTTTGGTAACATTACAGACTTCATTAACTTTGGAATTTGTGTTATGCGGTAATAGAATCTATATTTTGGACTCCCAGTGCGAGAGTTGCAAAATTCTTCGCGTTAAAACTTTTCCACATTGCGGCAGAACTTCTCCTATTGCGTCATTTCTCGCTTTTTACCACCTAACCATAAAATTTTGGGGTTTTTTCACTTACCAGATGGTAGAGTCAGCAGATTCTAACGGTATGCTGGTTGCGTTTCTTCACAGAAAAATATACAAAACTTACGAAAGGCAGTCGCAAAGTTAGGGTAAGGAGAAAATGCACCTATTAAAGTGGCGCTCGATCGATCCATGCTTTTTATTGTTGTAAACAAAATTTTAGTTGTATTTTTGGCATAAAGGTCTGAGATAGCATGCTTAATCATAATGCACAGTAGATTTAAATTTGCGACATTATTAATGGAGATAATTAAAAAAAATGGCGAATTAGGGAAAAACTCTACTTATGGCGCATTACGGGAATGACTATACTAATGAACCTTTGCTTATTGGTTTTAAAACTCGGTGCCCCGAAATGTTTGATCCTCAAATGAGCTCTTAAGTCTATCTTACATTCAGTCAAAGCAGCGATAGAGACTCTCAACGACAAAGTCGTCACCTCTGAAGCACGCCATTTGAATCCTGAAAATTTTCAGGCCCTGAAATTAGAGATTAAACGACTACTGGATGCAGGCATAATTCAAAGTTCAGCTCACCCATCGTAATGGTTGCGAAAAAAGGACATTTAGAATGTGCGCGGATCTCACAAACTTTAACAGCTCAGATGGCCGAGTGGTATAGAGCGTCTGTCTCTTGAGCTGTAGACTCGGGTTTGATTCCAAGTCGGGTCAAACCAATGACTTAAAAATTGGTATTCACAGCTTCCCTGCTTGACGCTCAGCATTAAAGGGACAGTGTGGAGAACAAGCCGGCAAGTTTACTTGTTGTGCCGTTGGATAAGGCACTTAGCGGGATTCCTCCATCTTGGTGTGGTAGACAGATGGCTGGCAACTCCTAAGCGAGCTCGTATAGCGCATTGATCGCTTTCTCGTGATAGGAGGATAAACATGCAACTCACTAACAACTAACTAACTTAAACAAGGTTCTCAAAACACACAAATACTCATTGCCCAATGTGCACGACTTTGCCAACATGGCACATGATTGTCAGTACTTCACGACACTAGACATTAAGGATGCATACTATGTCATACCACTCAGGCCTTCTGACAAACACAAGCTCACAATTGCCACACCATTAGGGAACTTTCAATATAACTTTTTGCCGATGGGATTGGCCACAAGCTCTTGCTTTTACCAAAAACTGATGAACGAGGTGGTTTCAGGAGTGTCCAATGTTTTTGCATATCTTGACGACATCATTGTTAAGTCCAAGGACGACCACATGAACACTCTCCATCAATTGTTTTCCAGGCTAAAGATGCACGGCCTGGTTGTCAATGAGTCCAAGTGCTCTTTTTGCCAGAGCAGTTTGATCTTCCTTGGACACCGGGTCTCAGCATCCGGCATATCACCTTCAGAAACAAAAGTTCGTGCTATCAACGAGTTTCCTCTACTGAGGACAAAAAACAACTGCAACGCTATCTTGGAATGTATCAATACTATAACAAATTTGTCAAACACTCGTCCCAATGGCTGCAACCTTTACACACTTTTGCCGCCTTTACCCCAAATAACAGGGCTCTCAGATGGACGGACGAGCTTATTTCTTCTTTTGAGCAAAGCAAAACCGAGCTTTCTCATGCAACGTCGCTTGCTTATCCAGATTCATCCGCGGATAGGTCAACGCCAGTGGTTCCCACGTTGGAGCAATCTTGCAGCAGGTAAAAAACAATAAGCACGCCCCACTAGCTTTTTGGTCAAAAGCCTTGACTGCCTCCCAAAGAGCATGGTCCACCTTCGACCGAGAACTTGACGCCTGCTACACCTTCATTAGATATTTTCAATATTTTTTGGACACCTAAGACTTCACCCTTCAGTCTTTCGGACTTCACCGCTCGTGCAGTCGCATGGATATTCATATCTCATGGTGATAAGTAGATCGTTTCTCTAGGTTCATTCACGCTATTCCGCTGGTCGGCATATCAGCAACTGAGTGAGTGAACGCATTCATCCATCAATGGGTGGCACTCTTTGGGTGTCCAGAGAAAATTTTTTTGCGATAGAGGAGCACAGTTTACATCATACCTTTGGACTGAAATGAGTAATTACCTAGGTTGCGAAATGAAGCACTCTACCGCTTACCATCCTCAATCTCAAGGGTTGGTTAAACGCTTCAATCACAGTTTAAAGTCGTCTCTTAGGGCTTATGAAAACTCAATTTTCTTTTGCTTTATTGAATGATGAGGTAGCATCTAGCAGTACAGCACACACCCCACCTGATTTTGACTCCTGTGACTTGGCTTCGCGCAACTCCAGTCCTCTCACTGAAACACAGAGCATCCACATTGACATTTCAGAACCTCTCACGCATCACGCTTCGCAACAACCACCCTCACCAATAGATTTAACACCAGACACATCTGTCCATTTTACCACTCGAGGGCGAATGGTCCGGCCACCCAGCCGACTACGGGACTTTGTTCTTTAAACTTTAGAATTTTTTTGTTTTTCTACATGCTCGACCACCTCACTCTCTTCCTGACAAGCTCGTGACTTCGTGCTGGTAGGCGCCACCATGCGAAATCACAAACTTATGACACTGCTCTCTTCATTTTTACTGGATGTCACAACATTTTCTCTCCTCTCCCTGCATCTGTGTTTTCATTTACGGTCGATTTTTTTTTGTTTTGTCAGAAGAAAGAGGGGGATATGCATGTAGCAACAGCTACATTTAGGTTTACGTCAGCGACGCTGCATCGCTGTGTTTGCGATTGCTTTTTTCCCTGTCTCATGACTTTATGCGTTTGTTGCAACGTCTTTTTCTATGATCAACCGACTAGACTGCACGTTAGCGATTGATTGTGGCTCAATTGCGGATTTACTGTTTGCATTTGATTGTTGATTCAATACATTCGTTCAATCCTGACACCACACTGCAGTGCTGTGGGAATTACGACAGGGAAAGACAAACACTGCCTGCACGGGCGCCGACTTCGAGTATGCGGGCATGCCGTACATGCCCACACGTTTGGTTATATTATGAAAAATACTTTGCTAAAGTTTTTTCTTGGTTTAAATAACATAACTTTCTGCTGAATCTCCTTTTCCACCGCTTTTCATGATATGAGAATTTTATGATTAAACGCCCTCACAAATGGGTCTTGTAATCCCACCCGCGGTATGATGAATTGTAGTTTTGGCGATGAAAGTCTTTGTTTTAGTGTCAGTCTAACAGCTTCGTTTATGAGTAATGAAGTATAAAGTGCTTTGCGAACTAAAATTCGCTTCTGTTTGTTAATGCAATGCTTTTGATTTGCGCTAATTCTGCTAATTGTATGATAACATTTTGAATAAGATTTTTTTGGGTTAACCTACTTTTGTTTATAATAATTTGACTGAGATTGTGAAAAAATAGAAGATGGAAAATTTTGTTGCGAATAGGTTACACTTAAAAAAATAAGCAAGCTAAACTAAGTTTTATTTACTAGTTTAGTTTTCGTAAGTTTGCAACGGTAGGCCTGTTTAGAAAACAAATCATGACCAAATCCCGACATGCAGCGTTTTGAATTGAGTAAAAAACTAGGCTAAGTAAAGTTTCTGACAACGAAAAAAGTTGGTACATTGATATTTTTTCAATTATTTGCTTCTCAGACGTTGCAGTGATTACTGCTAGCGCAGCTCGTATTGATTGCATTGATCCCAATCCGCAGGCCGCATTAGGCCCTTTTGGTGTTTCTGTGCGGCCCACTTACCATTCATGGGAAAGCTCTACCAAGCAGTGAAGACCTCTTTTTCTAAAGAAACGAGGATTTTTTAGCTCTAGAAAGCAACGTAGAACTTTTGCGGCCCATTCAAGGAATTAAGGCTAATCAAGCTCTCAATGCAGCCCGCTACAAAAAAAGGTTGGACATACTTGATCTAAGGCTTCTCCGAGAAAATTCATTATTTTCCATTTCGCTGTAAAATTCACTTTGTACAGACGAGAATTTTCTCAAATTTATTGTTGGTTGAGCTGAAGCAGCTCCACGTAAATTTTTCAGCACCAAAATTTGCTTTTGCGCAGAAATACCAAACATCTACGCATAATGCAGGCGCGTACGCAGCATGCATGAGGTGTAGCTTTTCCACTAAATTATTTTTCTTCTCGATTTTATTCTTTAAGCTATTAAAAGGTGCTGCGTCAGTCAAAGTGATTACACGTACAGGGTGACCCAAAAAAAACGGGCTCCGTGTATTTAGAATAATTAGAATTGAGGCCCGTTTTTTTTGGGTCACCCTGTATATAGCGCGCGATAGAAAAAATGTATGCTTATGTGACAACGATGTTAAGATAAGATAAAAGTTAATCACGTGCCAAACGTTTGAAACTTCTGATTTGGCCGAATTTCAAGTTGCAACGTACAGTCTAGGCAGTAGTAGAGCCTAATGATTGCAAACAAATTAATTTCACCAATTTTACTATGTCTTAAGATTTAAGTAATAACGTGGTAATGCTTCAATTTTAAAGTCATAAAATTACCGCATGCCCGGTAAAATCACTGACTCGGCGCCTAAGACTGCTCGTAACCCTCAGTCTAGAGGTGAGCAGTGGAGAAAAGAACATGCTGGTCCTTCGTCCTCCCCATGCAAGCCAACTCAAGTGCAACAGCAGGTTCCTGGTAACTGTGTATTGGTTCGTAACCTTTGTCAGTGTTCAGTTTGTAGTCTAGGCTAAAGTATTAGAATTTGTGCCCTGTGTTGGTTGGTTAAGTAGTCTACCACGGCTGCTGGTGATTATGAACCTAAAAAATATTATTGTCATGAGTGGCCTTATTAACCAACCACTGAGTCTGGACTTTGCCGGTTAGGCCCAAAACTAAAAAAACACAAACAGTTTTTCTTTACCTAGTCTAGAGTAACTGCGTACTAGCCCTGAGCCACTACCGGTAATAAAAAGCAGTTTGGTAATTGTGCATATTGGAAGCTAGCAGGCTAGTCTAGAAAAAGTTAACTCGAACTTAATCCACCAATGTTGGAGGATTAACTTTTTGGCAAATTTAGTCTTAGGATTAACTTTGATCCATGTTGGTGCATACTAATTTTACTTTCACTCTACTTTAATCTTGAGATGAATTTAACTCGAAGATAATCCGTGTTGGTGCTTTCCACCCTTAGACACTTATATTGAGCATTGTCTTTTATTGTTAGTTGCATTTTTGTTAGTTGCATTTCCACCCTTAGACACTTATATTGAGCATTGTCTTTTATTGTTAGTTGCATTTTTTTTATGAATGGATTTTCTAAATTAATTTGTTACTCATTTATTGTGTGTTTTCACATCTGAAATTCGAAATGCATGTTTTGGGCATGGGATCACTATCAGATTGTATCAAATTTTTGAGCAGTTTTTAGGTGGAAGCGAAGTCTTTAGATATCAGTTGATATCAGTTATCGGTATTGACCGTAAAATTTAAATATATTGGTATCGGCTAAAAAAATTCATATCAGTCAAGCTCTATCGCCACCTAGAAATGGGCTTAGCCGTTACTTTTGAGTAACGGTTCCAAGTGATTACTTTAGAAAAGATATTTGATACTTTTTATTCGTTACTCGTATTCATTTAGGTCAGTGGTTCTCGACCTTTTTTCTTTCGTGGCCCATTTTTTGTTGCACAAAAGTTCTGTGGCCCATTAACTTTTTATCCTTCCTCAACGAGTATTTATCCCCAGGAGCGAATCCAGAAAGTTTTGATGGGGGAGATGTAATTTTGAATTAGGGTTGAATGCTAGCTAAATGCAAAGACGTTCAGACGTTTAGTCCCAGAAACGGGCGTAAATAAGCCTTTTTAAAATGTTTCATATCAGGGGCGTATTTAGAAAATTTTTCAATGGGGGGTTATCAAATTTCGTCACTTGTTCAAAATTATGGCAAATTTATATTTATCCAAAGCATTGTGGAAAATGGCTGGTGGGAGGGAATGCATCCCCCTGGATCCTCCCCAGTTTATCCCTTCAACTTGCAAATTCCACCTTGGAGCCAAGTAGCTTGCTCTGAGAACCACACTGTAGTTGTAGCCACTAAAAATCTAAGTTCATACATGACGCAATAGAAGGCATTGATTGCATCACGCCACCAACACAATGAGAAATAAGTTCTATTACAATAATCGCCTAGATTAGTTTCACAATCTTTCCACGAAACTACACACTATTAATTGAATAATTGGAATGAGAATTATCACTCTATAGCAAAAAAACAGCAGCGTCATTCAGTGTTACTATCGTCAAAACTGCTATACAAACACGAAAGTGTAAACTTTACCATAATGACACAAATGAAACAGAATTTTTCAGTAAATCTTGCAATTTTTTTAAAAGTTCTGTGGCCCACCTCAAAATGTTTTCATGGCCTACCAGTGGGTCATGGCCCACTGGTTGAGAACCACTGGTTTAGGTAATCACCAGTCAAAATCTATTCGGATTTAAAAAGACCAGCAGAATCAAAACAATTAATTGCCACGCGATGATGAATATTTTTTTCTTTTGTCTGCACATGACGCCCACAAGCAGAGAGAATATCTGTTACTTTTTACCTGATACTCAGTAATCATTATAGGATTCGAATCAAACGATTCCGAACACGCCTCAAGTAAATATTTTTTCTCTTTTGTCTGCCATGACGCTCACAAGCAGAGAGAAAATATCTGTTACTTAGTAATCAGCATAGGATTGGAATCAAACGATTCCAAACCTGCTGCAAGAAAATATTTTTTCTCTTTTGTCTGCCACAGCGGTCACAAGCAGAGAGAAAATATCTGTTACTTAGCAATCAGTATGGGATTCGACTCAAACGATTCCAAACATGCTGTAAGCAAATATTTTTTCTCTTTTGTCTGTGCATGACGCTCACAAGCAGAGAAAAAATATTTGTTACTTTTTAGCTGATACTTACCGCATTTTCCGGCCAATAAGCCGAAGCCATTTTTTAGCACTGAAAAGTAAGGTTTTTGCACATTACCGCCTAATAAGCCGAAGGCATACTTCGTGCGAGTGACAAACATGAGTGAAAAAGGCAATACGTGTGTGTATGCGCTTGTGCATGTGCGCTTTGATGGTACTGAAGATGATTTATTGTGGTTGGATGACAACGAGGAAGACAGCCATGCTTCAACAGAATCATCGATAATAACAGCAGAAAATAACCCTTGCGATGACCAAGTATCTGCTGAAGAATGGAATTTTTTATTCAACGATTCCAATGATGACGATGATGCATTTCATGGATTTTAATAAAGCCGTGTTCTTACGTTGTTTTTAACCATACGTTCGTTCATTTACTTAACCCGGTAATACATGCTTTTTGTGACCGATTTTGACTGCTGGCTTTTTTTGGTAAAACTATATCCGCCCAATAAGCCGACCCCAGAAAATTAGGTCGCAAAAATAGGTCCAGAAAATCGGCTTATTGGCCGAAAAATACGGTACTAATCATTATAGGATTTGACTCAAACGGTTCCAAACACGCCGCAAGCACATATTTTTTCTCTTTTGTCTGCCAACCAAGCCTGAAGGAATTTGTTGACTTGTCAGTCAGAAGCATTATGACTTGGTTTAAGTCAGTTCACTTGTTTCATTGGTTTGGGTATCGCGACAACCAACGCTCTTCTCCAGATTTTTGGAATTTTGAGGTGGTGCAAACAGGATGAAAGAAAGCCACACAGCCAGAATTTCAGGGCAGCTCCAGCGTGGAGCAAAAGCTCAGGGCAGATAGAGTCTGGGCCTGGAGCTTTTCCTGGTTTCAGATGTTTGAGGGCGGCTGCGAATTCTGAGGGAGTAAAGCTTCCACAGACATTCACTGCATTTGTTGTAGGGGCCCTCCAAAGATCAAACACTTCTTGAGACACAAGCCGGGATAACTTGCGATCAATATCCTCGTATTTGCTGTTATTGACTAGTACTGATGCAATGGCATTGGCTGAAACTGCACAATGCCGAGAGGAGCGTCGTGATCTACCAGTTAAAGTTGTTTAATATGCTCCATGCTTCACGACTGGAGTGAGAAAAGTCGATGGTTTGGACTGCCTCAGACCATCGGTCTCTGCGTTTTCTTTCAAGCCTGGACAGCAGGGCAGAAGCAGCCCTGCTAGAGTCTGATCCCTCAAGCGATTGCAGGAACATCTGATAGAGGTTCTCACACTCAGCATCCCAACGTGGAATGTGGTTGTTTCGTCGACTACGTGGGATATACTTTTTGGCTGCTGTGCTGATGGCATTACAGAAGTCCTGGTATGCCCGGTCCACATCAGATGTATCAGGTGGCAACAAGCTCTTGGCGAGTTGGTTGGTCAGGGCATTGTAATGGCTCCATTTGGCCTTGTGGAAGTTCCATCGCTTAACAGGCATACTCGGAACTGACAGAGTGAGCCTTGGTGGAACAATGAGCGAAGGTCGATGTTGTGACCTAGGAAACTTCTCTAAAATACGCCTGTCAGGTAAGCGACTATCAGGACCAACACTAACAAACGCCAGGTCCGGGTTGGTGCCAGTGTTCCAGCGGCCTGAGTGGAAAGTGGCCATGTCCTTTGGGTCATGGAGAGGGACAAGACCATTAAGGCTTACCCAAGCAACAAGGCACTCTCCATCAGCGCTGTTGCTGCTGAAGCCCCAATTCACATGCGGGCAGTTGAAATCACCCGAGTACAGGACAGGGTGTGGAAACACTGGTAGGTCGGTAGTCTGCGATGGTGTAGGTGGAGGTTTGTAAACGTTGACAATTTTATAGCCATCAACGTCTATGCATAACCACTCAGTCTCTGATGTAAATGGGGACTGATCTACTAGGGTCCATTTTAGTCGCTCATGGACAAATGTAGCAAGGCCGTGTATCCTGTTTAAACAGGACCCAGCTAGTGCAAAGCCTGCAATCACAAGCTTGTCGGGAAAGCACAGTGGGTCTCCTGTGGTAGGATGACGAGTGCCTCAAACTGCACAGCGAGATGGTGAAGGATAATCATCTTGCTTGCAGTGAGGCCTTCAATGTTCAGCTGCAGGATTGCTGGCCTTCGGAACTTGTTGAAGATGTGCCCTGAAGCAGAGCAAACATCGCCCTGTCCTGAAAAGGACGTTTGCCGGTTAGTAGGCCTTGGCTGAGCATCGGGAAGAGTGGATACCCTTCCGGGTCGGCAGATTTGGTTTCGGTCTGTCATTGTAACTTTACAAGAGAAAAGCTTTGTACAGACTTAATCACAGCCCGGGCTGCATGGAAGCATCTGCCTTTCCTTCGGTGACAGCAAGCGAAGCAGGTTACAACGTTTGCGAAATAGTCTCCCACAGGGATCAGTCTTGGCTCCCCTCCTTTTTAACATCTACACATACGATCTGCCTTCCACAATTTCCCAGAAGTATGTGTATGCCGACGACCTGGCATCGCATACCTCGAAAGACTGGCATTGCTTACCTCGAAAGACTGGAAGACTTTGGAGGGCACTCTAAGCCAAGACATGACAACACTTTCAGCGTGTCTCCAGACTTGGAGGCTGATGCTCAGCCACACCAAGACGATGATGACGGCCTTTCATTTAAACAACCGAGAGGCGAAACGTGAGCTCAAAGTCTTCAACAACGGCAAACTATTGCCATACTGTCCAATTCCAACCTACCTTGGTGTAAAGCTGGACAGGTTGCTCACTTTTCGTCATCACCTAGAGGCATTGCGCAAGAAACTTTCCGCTCACGCCACACTGTTGAGGCGACTTGCAGGCTCGGGATGGGGTGCAGGAGCCAAAACATTGCGAACAGCCACCTTGTCCCTGGTTTACTCCACAGCTGAGTACTGCGCACCTGTTTGGTGTCGTAGTGCTTACACTCGGCTAATCGACAGTGTTTTAAATGACGCCTTACGCATTGTCACTGGATGTCTGTGACCCACTCCAACTGACTACTTGCCAATCCTCGCAGGCATCCAGCCAGCTGAGCTTTGCCATCGAGGAGCGACACTCTCCGTGGCTAAGCGCGACACCCTTAACCCTGATCATATTCTATATGAGCAGCTGGTCGGGAAACAAAATGCGCACCAGGGAAGGCTCAAATCAAGACGCCCGTTTGTACCCGCTGCACAGAAACCTAATGGATAGTCTGACCAAATCAGACATTCATGCAGCGCAATGGATGGATTATGTATGGAACATGGAGTACCTGAAAAGAGCATCAAGGCTTTCATGCCTTTATTCCCAGGGCCAGTCCTAAGTTTCTTGGAATGGGTTTGCCCAGAACATCTTGGGTAAAACTGAATCGTCTGCGGACTGGCGTAGGGCGATTCCATTCATCCATGTACAAATGGGGTGTTGCTTCTTCACCGAATTGTGAGTGTGGTGCCTCTGAGCAAACTGCAGTAGTTGTGATACACAGCACAAAAACTGAACGTGGCATACTGTTATACATTGATTCATCACAAGGCTCTTTTTGCTAAACGTTCATAAATCCCACGTGGCATAGTATTGATATTTAGGGATGGCATAGTAACGTTATTTTTTCTTAAATTTTGTTGGGACGATCAAAAGCTGCATAGTATCGAGAGTGGCATAGTATTGAGACTTGACTGTAGCACAGACATTTCTATTGCCTTCATCGCAATCGGTCAATGCTGAAATGATGACATCATAGATTCAACCACGGTATTTATAGTTCTGCTGCTTTCGTGATGAAATGAAAAGCAAGGAAAAATGCGACATAAACCAGGTTCAAATCAGTATTTTCATTTTGCCTGGTTTTCATTTTGAGTATCTTGTATTGTAGATAACAAACAAATACAATTTGGAATTGTTATTTTGACAAAACGAATCTGTTACTATCTGTTACTTCTTGCTAACCGTTACTTTTTGACAAATGATTACTATTCTCTCGTCTCTACTGCTGACCCCATTACACATGTTTTATGTCAAGTTTGTTCACGTCAAATTGTCTTGCTCCATGCTGACCTTCCCCCACAATTTTCCAGACCTCCCAACACAATTCCCACATCTCTACAGACCTCCCCCTACTTCCCCACACCCCAACACACTTCCCCAGACCTCTCCCCACCCTCCTCTCCTCCCCACACCCCAACACACTTCCCCACACTTTTGCCACACACCCACACTTCTCCCCACATTTTCCACCTTCCCCTTCACCCCAACACACTTCCCCAGACCTCCCCACACACATTTACACCTTCCCCTCTCCCCACACTTCCCCATATCTCCCTTCACCTCCCCCACACCCCAACACACTTTCCCACACCTCGATATCCCTCCATACCTCTCTCCTCGCCTCCTGCACTTCCTCATACCCCCTGCCCCCACACCTCTCTCTACATTAGGGTGGAGTGAAAAATACTTAGTTTCAAATCAATTTCCCCCGGGGTCAAAAAAGTTGGCATTTGGTCTGAAAACATGTTTAAAAGTGGTTTTGCATAATTGCAGGAAAAATGGCCGTGCTACCTCCGTCTAGTGGTTTGTGGGACCCAAATTTTGCAAAATTTGTCAAAGCTTCTCCATTTCAAACAGTAGAAAGCTTAAAGTTACATCAAAAGTTGCAGAACACCCTAGTTTAATTGCTTCAATTTTGGTCAGAAAAAGAGTTATTAGCGAAAAACACATTTTTATGAAATTTTTTATTTTTAAACAGATATCATGCAGTTGTTAACTTGTTATGATGGCAATTAAACAAATATTTTTGTTATTGACTTAACAAATGTGTCGGAAACCATTGTGTGTATAGTTATGATTGAAAAAGACTTCCCGATTTCATGGCATACCCATATTGCTTCCAGCTAACTTTTCATCTAAATCGAAAGTGAAGCCACTAAATACTGTTGTAGCGAGTGTCATTTCTACTTAGTGTTCACGAAACTAGGCTATTAACAAAAGAAATTCTGAAATTTATGAAATTATTTCATTGAATGATGTTACCAACGCTATAGACACAAACCACATAACAATCGAGCTGGCTGATACATCAGAAGAATATAGTATTAACAATACCGAAAACACAAAAATATTGTACTTACTGAGATTATTGTTCAATACTTACTACGTTATTCTCCTATAGAGTGGGGTGAAAACTCCCAATAGAGTGAAATCTCCAATAGGGTGGAGTACTTACTGAGATTAACAATAACAAAAATATTGTACTTACTGTGATATAAGCTGTAAATTCTACTGGTAGGTACTTATTTTTCAGACTCGGTAGCGGTATGACTTAGTGTTGCATTATACAAAGTGTGCAGTTGTAATATTACAAAGTTTTGTAAGTTTGCAGTAAACCCTGAGAATGGAAACTAGAACCCAGGAAGTTAAAGTTAGGCTGGTATCCGTAGGGGGCATGAGTTGAAAAGTATTCTACAGTTTCTTGCCTACAACAAAGCAAGTGATCTGTAGTGTATTATATGAAGATAACTTTTTGAAATCTTGGGCTGCTGAACACTGTGGATCAAGAATTTTTTCAGTTAAGGACGTGGTGCAATGTTTGTACGATCAGCACATCTTGCGTGGTCAGAAAAGTTCAAAAGTTGGTAAGAGAATTCAGCAGTTGGGGCAGGTACCCTAGGGCTAATCGAGGAACAACGTTTTTCAAGGAAGCATGTTTTATGTGGAGAAACTGGGGTCATTCTTTTAAAAATTCTGAAAGTTTTTAAATTTTCAAATCGTATCTTCCCAATTTTTTCCATTTTAACACAGATTGAAGATATAACCAAAAAATTATACTTGCAAAATTTTACCCCCCTAGGACAAGTGGTTTGGGAGTTACAGCAATTTAAAAAATGATCACTAGGGGCGATTCGGTAGGTGAGCGATCAGAAAAAAATCACTTTTTTTTAATAACTCGCAAAGTACTGATCATATAACAATAAAGTTTTGCAGACTTATGTTTTAACATCCACTAAATCCAATTTTGAAGTCAAATAAGTTGCAGCATTGCTAAAATTTGTGCGATCCTAGATAATTGATGTTTGAACACTAGGGGTCGCTACAGCTATATGCAGGATGTTGAAGTTTCATGCTCACTGCTGATCAATAGCCTGGAGCAAGAGCTTTCATTTAATAGATAAACTTCTCTTGGGAATTGATCAGCAGACTTAAAATTGCAAGTTTTTGCAAAGCCTTCTAGGCCTACTAGCCAGATCACCCTTACATCCCTGCCTTGAATCTTCACAATCTACGGTAACCTCTACCGTTACAATATCACCACTAAAAGGTTAGGGTGCTAGTATCACATAATACTTTCACTTAAACATGTTGAAAATCAGTATTTTATTCACTTTTTAAACTCTAAAAGCACAAGAGAAGCCTTACTAAATCTGTGAAGCTGAAGTTTTTGTTGATCATCTGACAGAACACCATAGTATGTAAACATTTAAACACTATTTGACTGCCTTGGAATAACTTACTCTTGACATAACTTATCGATTTTCTTAAAATTTAAACCAGAACTATGCTTTTTTCTGTCAAATTGGGCTGTAATTGCAACACAGCAAAAATGCTTGGTTTTTTGCATAATTCGCAATATTTGAGATTTGTGGTTTCAGAAGTGGAGAGGCTCAAACTGAAAGATAGTCGAAATGTGACAAAATTTACATGCTTTAGCTATAATGCACCAACTTAGTTTGTGAATGAAGTAAAGAGGTGTTATCGTCTATGTGCTGTATTCCTGTACTTCACAGCAGCCCAATTGTAAAATCAGCTTAAGAAATAAAATTCACAATTCACAACAAAAACAACATGTTCTACGCTATCTGTCGGCAGTATTTGAAATGAAATAGATGTTCGGAATTGTTTAGTGGATGCACTATCAGCACATACGTATAAAATGTTGAAATCTACATGGCATAAACTTATGGTTTCCTGCAGCTATTTTTTATTTAGATTATTGATAATACGATATTAGGATACTGGTTTCATCAATTTTGAATGTTTTGATTGCTTGTGCTGACATCAAGCATTTGCAAACCCTGCTTCAACTGTTAAACACTTAATGGCAATGCTCAGTGCTAGTTAATCATTTCAAAACTAATTAATACTTGAATACAGTGTCAGTGTGTGAGATAAAGTAGATGAAACCATGCCCGTTTATAATTACATTTTTAAAAATGTAAAACATCCAGCTCGCCCCAAAATCGGCAGCCTGGAGAAAGTTCAGTTGTTCTTCAGTCAGTTTTCAAAAGATAAACAACAACTTGAATCTCAAGTCTGTACTGATAAAACAATAATTACGATTTACATTACCTGCGGTTCTGGTAAGTCAAACAAGAGTATTAATCATGTCAGTTTCTTGAAGGCTTAAGGAATAATTTCGACCAGTTGCTGTTTTTAGGGATGAGCAATTTCCAGAAGGAGTCCTTCCAACAAAACGAGATGTTTTGCAGAGATTATTGCATGAACAAAATTGGCATGGCGAAAATGCTGTCCAAATTGTTTCAACGTAGAGTCTACAATTGTCTCCTGCTGAATTGTCATCACCAATCACTTCGAAATCATTTAAAACTGCTGACGCAATGGCAGCACCTGCACTATCAGATTATTAAACCGTTCACACATTAGTGCAAGGCAGGTTAAACCTTGCCGGCTTTGCATGCTTGCACCTTTTGCCGATGGAGAGAACTCAAAGGAGTTAGATGTTGTAACTGCATCGTCGCTTTATGCTGCTGCATGTGAAATAGAAGTCTATGGCTGACCGTGATGATTTTTGCTCGAGATCTCATTTCATCCTACGATTAAATTTTAAATCAGATTGAGTATATTTTTACAACATTTTTCGATTCTTGGACCACATTGATCATGACGGAAGTTCCAGGCGGATTCATTCATACTCAGTTTGTAGCCTATGTTTTTTTCAGTTTCTTCCTGTGTTGTTCATTTTGGTAGAACGCATCGCACAAGTCGTCTATATCATTGATAAAGTCCTCCACCCTTTTTTAAAATGCAGCTCCTCTTTTGGATGTAGAATAGCGCTCGATTTTCTTGAACGCATTGGCAAGATCGAAAACTCTTTATGAAATTGGCTGTACAGTCGTTCGATTGAATCCATATTTTGAAAAGTTCTTTTGAAACAATTTGGACAGCATTTTTGCCATGCGAATTTTGTTCATGCAATAATCTTTGCAAAACATCTCGTTTTGTTGGAAGGACTCCTTCTGAAAATTGATCAGTGTTTTAGAATTGGTACCAGGGATTCAACGCAAAAGTCCTTGCAATTGCAGTTGCTCTAGTAAGCATGCTTGTTGCAATCAATGAAGTTGTAGTCAGGAACTACAGGAAAACACCGCAAACACCAACTAAAATAATTATAATATAGGTCTAAATGCAATAATTAACTTTGGAATACGTGAATACGTATATATATGCTTAGCAAAATTAGCATACCAGTGTGCATTCAATAAAGGACACTGCCACAAAGCTTTGAAGAGAAGTGCAGTAACTTTGAATGCATGCAGTGAAGTACATTCACAGTTTCACTCACACTTCATTCGAATTATGGTTGTTGATTAAAAAACTCCACCAACATAGTCATTCAAGAATGCTTAACTAGTTAACAGCAATGAACCTTCTTTGCTTAATATTCGTATTCAATACTGTTTAGTCAATTCAGAGCAACAACAGACATTGATAGAAGTGCGAGATCATGCAATACCTGTCAAAATTCACGAAATATGCTGTAGAACTAGCTAAAATCAGGATTTTTTGAAATAACTCAAATTCCACTCTCCATGGAAAGAAAAGTTCGCTTAGAACAGTTAGAAACATGGGTCTTCTGAATTTGTTGAGCCATTAATTAGCTTTAGGAGAAAAGTTAGAGCAATTTTGACAAAAATTGACCCCACGTGACCTTTGACCTCAGGTAGGAGGACCAAAATTGGTTTCATGGTTGTTTTTAGCGCCAAAGCCAAGTGTTTCATCATCTTAAACTCAAATCCAAAAGATTTAGTAAAATTCACTCCACCCTACTGCGGACCCCTGAAGGTCTGCGACGACTGCACAGGGGGTCCGTGACAATGTTGCAAAAAAGTAAAAACTAGAACTTTCAAATGATTTTTGCAAGACATACACAGACCCAATTACAGTTAATTACTGTAGTGATTAAAAATCTTATAGAATGTTTTTTTTTCTTCTACTATTTCTTGATTATTGAGTAAATATTAAAGTTAGTCATGGATTATGATACTCTTGCCTATATTGTTCTTGAATTATAATGTTGCAAGTTGAACTCGAGCAGAGATGATAGACTAGGTCAGAGAGACTCTGATGCAAGCTTATTAAGACATAAGTCTTATTAAGATATAAGTTCATAACAGGGCCAGCGCTCCAGTCGAGATGCTTGGCCCCCCAATTAACAAGCTTTCTCTTTTGAAGACAGTGGCTTTTGTGCCTTATTTCAAACTTCGCCCCTCTCGCTGATAAACGCTTAGCCCCCCTAAGTCGACTGCTCTGGCGCTGGCTCTGGTTTATAAGATGCAAGCTTTAACAGCCTACTTTCTTTTACATCCTGTTGGTAGAGTAAAATAATAACTAAAAGCAGTCTAATTGTGTGAATGTGAAATCAAATCAAACCTTTATTATACTTACGGTAATACGCAGAAGCGTGTAACAAGTGGTAGCACCCACCTCCGTGACTATGACTTTATTAGCGCCTGTGCAATACCTCTTTGACTCCCAAATACCCTCAATGATGGCAATGCTGTGTCTGATTTGACCAGCTCGGGAATAGGACCCCAGACCTTGCGCACCGATGTTGATGTATTTTACAAGTATGCCAGGGGTCGGCACTTACCAGTATCCCAAAATATTTAACACACTGTGAGCAGCGAAAACTCTATGGTGCCAATCAAAAATTTTTAAAAGATCTTTGTTTCTCCCTCTCTCAAGGAAGGTCTTCGTTTATCCCCATAAAAAGCCTCAACCTGAGGATCAAAGAATTGCAGGTTACCTGAGGTTACAGGTTAAGAATTGCAGGTTACCTAATTGCAGCAACCTGAGGATCAAAGATTGCACTAGGCCAATTGCTCGATCTATATGTACAATTTATGGACAAATATTTGATTGCTCGATCTATATGTACAATTTATGGACAAATATTTGAAACAAAAGCTGTAAGAAGCAACCACATCCGTTCCGTTCATGTAGTTCATATGTGTTCGTAAAAATAGAATTACGATTAAGCATAGGCGTAGCCAAAATTTCTGACTTTTGTAGCTGACCCTTTAATAATTTTGTGGCATTCACGAGCAGTTTGCAATTACTAGGCCTATTGAGCTGATCACAGACGCATGTTTATATTGCCGGTACGCTTGTGGCTCGCTCAATTTGTGGCTTGCTCAATTTCTGTGGCTCGCTTACCACCCACTGCCATTGTTACGTCACAGGGGAGTTAGTTTTGAATGTGTGTGGTCACTTGTTTCCGCTCGTGAAAAGACACTGCATATTTTTGTGAACGTAGTTGTGCGTTACATCCATTTAAGTCAGTTTACGTTGATTGAGGTTTGTAGCCTAGTTTAGCTCCCTGGTTTCGAATTTTAAAGGTTTAGCTACTACGCAGTTTTTTTTTTTTTTACTTTTAAAAACCGCAGTCTTCTTAGATGGCAAAACCTAAACAAGCAAGATTAGATAGCTTTTTTTCTCCGAGAAGTCAAGATGTGCAGCCCTCATCAACATCAAGCAGGCCCATGTTTACTGAGGAAACACCAAATACACCTGTTAGAACTGACACCTCTGATCACGGGCAACAGCAAACATATGAAATAGGTATAACCAACGATCTAGGGTTTGTCCTTAAGCATCATTCACAGCTTACAGATGCTGAGAGATACAGACTTTTAACTTCCGATGGTCCAAAAAACGTGGCGCTTCTTGATACCGTTAGACAAAGTCGTCGCAAGTTTCTGAAAGCATGGCTTGAGGATGACAGGTTTTCCAGTTGGTTAGTCTACACTCAACTCTCTGGTGGAGGTGGTTTATGCAAGATATGCATTGTAATGCAAGCACGTCTAAAGCATGGCAATATCGGCGATGCTGCTTTTGTCAAAAAACCATGCATTGACTTCAAGAAATTTATTGAGAAAGCTGTTGACCACCGAGATGTTGGTTACCACAAAGAAGCAACTACTGCTGCGAAAAACTTTGTCATAAGTATGGAAAGTGGCCAAAATGTGTGTGCGAGCTTGGAGACAGCATATGCTACACAAATGAGAGAAAACAGGAAGATAATTACCTCTATTGTTAAGACTGTGATATTCTGTGCCTCAAACAACATCCCTTTGCGCGGTCATTTCGAAGATAAAGGGAATTTCATGAAGCTTCTTCAATTTCGCATTGACGCCGGGGATGAAGAATTAAAGAAACATTTTGCTCGAATGGCCAGCAACGCCAAATATACAAGTCCAATGTTCCAGAATGAGATTCTCGCGATAGCCAGCAATATGATAGTGCAAGAGATTGTCACAGAAGCCAACAAATCTTTTGTGTCAGTGATAGCTGACGAGTCGTGCGATATTTCTGGTAAAGAACAGCTCAGTATTGTTTTGAGATACATGATTGGCAGCAAAGTCCACGAGAGCTTTACAGGATTTGTTGAAATGGATTCAGTTTCAGCAGAATCAATTTCATCAAGTATTTTGGCCCACTTATCTCAGATAGGAGTGGACTTCCAAAAACTTGTTGGGCAGGGATATGATGGTGCGTCAACAATGGCAGGTCACTTGAGTGGTGTACAAAAACGCATTCGCGATAAGTACCCTCGCGCTATATTTGTGCACTGTGCTTCTCACTGTTTAAATTTGGTCATCAATGACCAAAGTAAGGTTCCAATCATCAGAAACACCGGTGATGTTATTAGGGAGACTATACATTTCTTCAGAGAGAGCCCCAAAAGACGTGCAAGCTTGGGAATTAACATTCCTTTGTTCTCGCCTACCAGATGGTCCGAGAAGTACAAGAGCATACGAATCTTCAAATGTAACTTCAAGCGCATACTTGATGCTCTTGGTTTTTTAATGAGCAATGGCAGCAGTGAGACAAGAGCAAGAGCGTTTTCTTTGAAATCTGCCCTGGAAAAGTCTGGTGTGACTTACACTGTGTGTTTAATGGCGCGATATTCGTCATTTATAGAACCATTAGTGCGTAAGCTTCAGACTGTTGGAGTCAGTGTGCTATCTGTGAAGAGTCTTATTTCTTCTCTTCAGAGCATTGTCAGTCAAGAACGCACAGACTTAAACATTGCGTCAAAAATTTATAAAGAAGCTTGTGAAATAACCGGGGTGAAGGCGCTGACAATGCCCAGAGTAGTCGAGATACAAGCTTATCGTGATAACGTCTCCGCTGAATCGACTTCACAGTATTTCCATCGTGCCATATATCTCCCGTATGTCGACGGCCTAAGTTGCTCTCTTCGGGAAAGATTTAGCGACAATCCTTCGTTTTTTGCTTTATTGTCACTCCTTCCTCCAAACAAGCCAACCCAAATCGATGAGATCGAGCGCTCGTATTCATTGGATAATCTTGAAAGCGAAGTGAGGCTGTGGTGATCTTCTTTGAGCCCGGAAATCAAACACGAATGTTTGCAGGAGCTTTTTATGAGTACTCAAGATTACCCAAACGTGCGCAGCGCAATCCAAATCATCATGGTGTTACCTTCAACAACTGTTGAAGCTGAGCGGTCTTTTTCGTGTATGAAACGAGTGAAGACATGGTTGCGTTCAACAATGACTTCTGATCGACTCTCAGATTTGTGTGTGCTTCACTGCCATAGCGCAAGGATTAACGACACCGAGAAGATCAATCGAGTTGTAACGTGTGTAGCTGGTGGGAAGCGACGAATGGACTTTTAATTGTAGTGGTGCCATACTGCCTTTTGTTATGCGTTGTAAATATTTGTTATGTTAGTAATACAAATCCAACACCTTGTGTTTCTGTTCCACCACTATTCGAACGTATCACAGCCACAGACCCCGGCACTCCACTAACGCCTGCCCAGAGAATTGCAGGACTCAGAGCCAAACGTTCAGTGCCTTCATTTCGTCTGACAACTCACCTAGACCGCGAGGAAATGAATAGAAAAACATGGGGGCAGCATGCCGTGATTGGATAAATTAATGTTCCAAACAAAATACTAGTACTCGCTAAAATTTCAAATATTTGGCCCCCCCCAAAATTTTTGGCTGACTACGCCACTGCGATTAAGCACAATTTACTGTGTTTTCGTATTGCATTTTATGCTTTTATTGATTTTGGGTGTAAAATTAACGCAACTTAAAAGTGGGGTGCGTGGTAAACTTGTTTTGCAAAAATGAGTCTGTGGCACAAGAAAGTTTGGGAAACCCTGCACTACGTAACATCTGCGTAACTTCAACTGCCTGGTTTCTAGTTTCTACATTCAGAGTTTATTACAAACTTACAGGTTTCACAACTTTGTAATATTACTACTACACACTTTGTAGAAAGCAACACTATACCGCTACAAAATCTGAAAAATAAGTATCAGTAGTATTTACAGCGTCATCTCAGAAAATGCAATATCTTCAGTATTGTTAATACGTTTTGTTCACAATTTCATAAATTTCAAAGTCAGTAAATAGAAAAAGAACTTTTTTGTAACAAGGTTTTGTGAAAACAAAATGTAAGTGACATCTGCTACAACAATATTTTGTGGCCTCACTTTTGGTTTTGGTGAAAAGTTAGCTGGAAGCAATATGGGTATGCTACGAAATTGGGAAGTCTTTTTCAATTATAACAAGATGGTTTCTCACATATTTGGAAGGTCAAACTCAGAAATATTTGTTGAATTTCCATCATAAGAAGCAGGGAGTCGAACCAAACCCGAACCTGAACCGCGAACTGGTAAAAACTGCTTTTTTTCGGTGAACCCAAACCGTTTAAATTTAAAATCATTGAACCTGAACCGAACCCGAACCTTTAATATTTCAAATCTGTGAACCTGAACCGAACCTTCAATATTTCAAATCTGTGAACCGAACCTGAACCTTTAACATTTTATGCAAGTCAATCCGAACCAAACCCGAATCTATAATATTTTGTGGACATAAACCTGAACAGAAATCGTTTAGTAACAATGTTTGAACCTGACCTGATTCTTAAAAAATATTAATAAAAATTTCTAGACATGTGCTGCGATGCGTAACATTCTTTCTGCTTACTTGGAGTTTTTTTTTCGTTCTTCCGGTAACTTTACAATAACCTCAACTAAATCTAGTCAGGTTTTTTATTTGTTGACGTTTCGTTGGTACTGACGACCAACATCATCAGAACGATAAAGCTCTGACCTATTCCAACCTTTGCAACATTCTTTCTGCTTTTCAAAATTTAATGAGTTTTCACATTTTTATTTAACCTTAATTGATTCGGGCATGCAATTTGTATTTCGTTATTTTAATTATATAAGACCCTAATTTAGTTTTTGGTCAAACTAAAGATTTTGAAGTGAACCCGAACCTGAACCGGTAAAAATCGCTTTTTTTTTGGTGAACTCGAACCGAACCTGAACCTTTGAAATTTGGATTTAGTGAACCTGAACCGAACCTGAACCTTAAAAATTTGGTTTCCATGAACCCAAACCTTTAAATTTTGATGCAACTGAACCCGAACCGAACCTGAACCCAAATTTTTGAAAAGTCTTGAACCTGAACCGGAACTGAACCGTTAAAAAATAAAATTTCTTGAACCGGAACCGGAGCGATATTTTAAACGGTTCGATTCCCTGATAAGAAGTTAAGAACTGCATAATATCTGTTTAAAGATAAAAACTTTAATAAAATTGTGTTTTACGCTAATAACTCTTTTTCTGACCATAATTGAAGCAAAAGTCCCCTTAGAGCAGATATAAACTACAGTGATGCAACTTTTGATGTAACTTTCAGCTGTCTACTGTTTGAAATGGAGAAGTTATGACAAATTTTGCAAAATTTGGGTGTGGCAAACCACTAGAGGGAGGTAGCACGGCAATTTTTGCCTGCAACCATGCAAAACTACTTTTAATTATGTTTTCAGACCAAATGCCAACTTTTTTGACCCTGTGGAAATTAATTTGAAACAAAGTATTTTTCACTCCACCCTACTCCACATCTCTAACACACCTTTTGACACCTCCCCCACATGCTTTTCTTAAACTATGCAATCAAACATGTGACTTGCAATGCTAAAAATTGAAATCGCATTGACAAACCACCTGTGCCAAGCGAATCGAGTAAATATGCTTTTAGCTAACTTAAAGCAACAATTGCAGTGGATGTGACGTAAAAATGACGCAGGCAAATCGATTTAAACTTACATATAAACAGCCTTACTGAATCCAGTACGATTTGAATCCCGAAGTATTCGACCTGCAAAATTCTATTTATCCGAACATTTGGATTCGGATAGAACAATGCAAAAGTTTTTGGTTATTAAATTTCCCAAATGCGTTTTTTCAACAAACACTCTTCGCTTTTTGAGCAAAAAATGCTTATTTCTGTATTTCTATGCCATCATGTATATGTGCATGATTTTGCGCAACCTATACATAATACTTTTGACATGAAACCCAAGTAAAACTACGGCTTGGCAAGTTTTGCTGGTTTGCTTTGCACGTGCGCGTAAGACGTATGTTTAGCTTTTCTGTGATTGGTGAAGCTGTGCAGTTACTGACATACATTGTTTTGCTTATGCATGATAAATCAAATCAATTTCCATAATACATAAGCGCTGGGTAAGCAGTGAAAGAGTATTAGATTACCTCAGCCTACCTCTCCCAAATGCAGCAGCTTACGATTCGTGTACGAAAAAAAAAAAACAATAAAATCATCATTATATGATGGCACAATTTTATGAATAAAAGTAGTAGTAGCAGTCGCATTTTTGCACAAAATCAAACGGATAGATATGTAAGGATAATGCACAGATAACAAATGTTTAATGAAACTTAATTTGAGTTATTGCCAGAAATAGCAAGGACATGAAGTCTTCTAGTCATTGACTAACCTGTTTGAAACGAGCGTAAGCTAACAAAATTGGTAAAGCTGATAAACAGGTTAAATATATAACAGTACACTTAAAGTGTAGCTGAAAGTAAAATAGAGCGTGTGACTAATTCTAGTGAATTTAAAAATACGGGGCTACAGATACGGTTCTGGATTCGGTTTTCGAATTTGGTTTTGTGTCGGAACAGGCAAATGTTCCACAGTGCCCATCCCTAAATTGCTGTTTATCAGTTTTGTCACAAGGTGCAGCATAGTTTAAAACTTATCTTCAATAATCAAAAAATCTGATTACGAGTGGGAGTCAAACCTAGGACTTAATTGGTTTGTAATTCATAACATTGGTTAGTACTATATCATAAAATATCTATTTGAGTGCCACCTTTATTTGAATGTCACCTGCAATAGAACGCCAATGTAGGGTAAAGCCCTGTGGCGCTCAAATAAAAGTTTCAAGGTTTTTGAGTAATTTTTCCTTACCGCGTTCATATGACAAAGTGTATGTTAGATTAACTATTTCATGAACTTGTTGCAGCTAGTGTGTGTTTGCAACATTGTTTTGCTACTTTCTCTTGTCATTTCGTCTCTGTTTTGCATATTCAGCAACGTCATTAATACCCTAAGTGCTAAATCCTTTCTTTTTTTAAACCAATTTCATTGGATGAAGTGTTTCATCAGTTAAAAAGTTTAAATCCTGCAAAAAGCACAAAATCAGATAGTCCCCCAATAAAGTATATTAAGCTAGCTGCTTCAGTAATAGCCAGTCCTTTGACAAACTTATTTAATCGTTGCATAGAAACGGGAACTTATCTGAATGCATTCAAAACTGCCGAAGTTATACCTGTACATAAATCGGGCGACAAGTATACCTGCAGCAATTTTAGGCCTATTTCTCTGATTTCACCATTTTCAAAGGTATATGAAAAGTGTATCTATAAGCAGTTATATCATTACTTTACTAGTAGGCATATTCTTTACAAGCATCAACATGGTTTTAGAGAAAATCATTGAACAGAATTAGCAGTGTCTCAGATGTGTGATTTTATAATCGAAAATTTGGAAAATAAAACACAACTTGTGCTATATTCCTTGATCTGGTCAAGGCGTTCGATACTGTAAATCACCAAATTTTGTTATCTAAACTTTATGCTTATGGTATTCGTGGAATACCATTTAAATTAATGCAGAGCTACTTGTCAAACCGAAAACAATGCACTGTTATAAACAAAGTTAAATCTAGTTCACATGGTGTTCCACAAGGGTCTACATTCTTCTTTTCTTAATTTATATAAATAACCTACCTAAAGTAAGTAATTTAAAAGAGCGCTTGTTTGCCGATGACGCTATATTAACTTTAAGTGACAAAGATGAGAAAAATTTACAGCACATTATGAATGATCAGCTCACTAAAATAGATGATTGGATGAAGATAAATCAACTTACCATTATCAATCAAGCTTTTTATTCTTGAAAAAAAAGAAGGTACCGTCGAACACATTAATAGAAAGAGAAACTCAAGAAAAGGAGGAAACGACACAACGACAAAGCGTTAAAACATGCAATATGAAGATAGTAGTACACACACACACAAAAAAAAAAAGCAACACGCATGGTCGTGACACCTAAAAAAAAAAAAAAAAGGAAAAAGAGAATCACCTGCTGAATAAAGGCCCGAACACACCAACTGAGGCGCCGAGACGCCGTGCAGACTCATCCCATTCCAACACCGCATCAGCACATATGCGATGCCGTAACCAGACAAAGCCGCACAATGCCACAATGGCCCCAGTATCCCAGTCAGTGTGATCGCACCTTCACGAAAAAAGTAAAGAATAAACAAACTAAACAAAGTTTCCGCCTTCAGCATCAGCAGTGAACGGGAGTATGCAGAAAAATAATAATAATGCAAACTTGCCCCTATATGCTGTTGACAAATACCGGTATCGCCGAAAACAGAAACCTGACCAGATGCAAACAAAAATTGCATGAATTACTCGCGTTTGTAATGAGATTACATATGGTATAAGTCTAATACGTTTGGCAGAGGCAGATATCGAACTGAAAGAGAGAAATTCGCATTGTTTTCCCCTGCTTACATCACAGAACGTAGGTTATTGGGGAATCTAATTTTAAAGAGCGTTAACTATAAGAAAACAAACTTCATGATTTTTACCAGAAAAAAGAAAATTTCCTCTCCTTTTTCCATAAGAATTGGCCAAAATATAATTAACCATAAGACTAACGTGAAATATCTAGGTGTTGTAATTGATGAAAAGATGTCATGGAAAAATCATGTGAATTACCTCTGCTCCAAATTAGCAAAGGGCTGCTGGGCAATCTCTAAACTAAGAAAATATGTTGACCTTCATACATCAAGAATACTGTATTATAGTTTAATATATCCTCACTTACAATATTGCATATCTAGCTGGGGAAGAGCTACAAAAAGCGTTCTCAAACCCCTCAGTATCATTCAAAAACGTGTGTTAAGACTAATAACCAAAGCTCCATATCGAACACCCTCTGCACCACTATTCTTTCAACTAAAAGTTGATGATGTGTATAAACTTCAAATTGCGAAAATGATGCATCATATAAACAATCAAAACAATACCGGTACATGGACAATAAACAACTCGATAAAACTAGAAAAATTGCATAATCACAACACGAGAGCATCATCCCAATATAATTTTGTCATTCCTAATATTCGCACCAATTCGGGAAAATCCTTGTCTGCTTTTGCTGGAGCACAGATATGGCGTGAAGTACCACTGAGCATCAAATCTTTATCAACACTTAAGTTTAAAAACTGTATGTTAATTATTTGCTGGAACAATACAAACCAATCAATTGATTACATTATTGAATTACACTGAGTGAACATTAATGTGCTGAAATATCCACATACTGCATATTCTGATATTAAGTTAAACAATTGATTTTTTTATTTTTTTTTTGCTTAGCTTATTAAGCAACAAATTGTTGTTTTTCGTTTTTTTTTGTGGTTTTGTTTTCTTGTTTTACACATATGTAAGACTGAAGCCGTGCTGGTGAGATGGCAGCAGACTAGGTGACCGTATGGTCTTTTCGCTGTCTCCTCACCAAGTGGTTCCACTTGTACACCTACAGCTACATTAATTCGTTTATGTGTTGCCACTTAGTGGAATAAATTGACTTGAATTGAATTGAATTTATTAGTTTTGATGAATTGTTTTCTTTTTATCATAGTAAAAATGATTTGTCGAGCAATCCAAAAGTTGGTGATGAAATATCAAACGTTCCAAGTTCAGGTTTGTATTCACTTTATTTATGCGTATTTAGTAATATCAAATCTTAAAGTAAATTTTTTTGGCCTGCATGTCAAAAGTGAGCTTTTTCAACAAAACGTTTAACGTCCACGCATCAAAGTTGCATGTAGCAGATGTGCATGATGTAAATACGTTACTTTTAGCAATTGCAGTAACATTGAATTCAGCTTTTCAAAGCTTCTTACAAGATGTAAGTTGCAGCTAATGTTATCTTGTGTGCTTGTTTGATTATAAACTTAACAGATTTTAGATGGAGTGCAAAATAACAAAAAGTTTCTTTATGTAAAGAATTTTTGTTCTGTATGCTTATTAGGAAGGCCGCTGGCGAGAAAGCCTTGTACAGGGTGTTGATCAATGAAACGTGCAAATACTCACAATCATTGTCATTTAATGCCGCTAGAATATTGAGGTACTGCTAGCACTGCTGTTTTTAAAACAAAAGAAAGGGGAGTTAACTACTGCTTAACTGAAAGACCATAGAGATAGAAAATATATAACAATACATACCAATTGATCGTGAGCCAGCCGGTAAAAAGCAGTGAACAATAATTAGTCAGCTTAAGAAATCAGATAAACTATTTCAATCTGCATGCCAGCACGGCTAGAATTAGAATGAATTAATCAATCCAAGATTTTTGGTATACATTGTTGCAAATAAGGAAGGAGGCAAAAAAACACTTTTGCTTAATAACGAAAGTCACTGCAATCCCTGGCTGACGGATTGACAAAAAGAATAACCAAAAACCTCAAAAGCAGAACAAGAGGTGAAATGTAGGACAACTCTACGTTACAGCTGCTTGTGATAAAAAGAAAAACTTTGGTTTGAATCCAACTCAACATTTTCGTTGCATTGAAGTAAATACATTTTCTTTGTTACAGTGAAGTAACTATACAACGTAACAATTTTGTTGGATCTCTAGATATTAGTTGAGATTTTGGTATGTCATGCTAATATTTTTTTGAATAAACAGGATCAAACCCAATTTACATTTTGTGAAGTTTTTGTTTCAGATGTACATGTTCAGCCTTTGCCAGAAAGCAAATCTAAGGAAGGTGAAACAAGCAGCAATACATTGAGGTTTGCAGGGGTTGTTCAGCATCTCTATTAAACATATTTCTGCTCTAGTTTGTTTTGATAAAATTGCTTTTTTTAAATAAAAAAATTGTCATTATATGAATTGTTTTATTGCAAATAATTGAATTGCTTTAATATTGCAAATAATTCATTCATTTTCTTTATGCAAATGATTGAATTGCTTTTTCACTAATGATTGAATTGCTTTTTTTACAAATGATTAAATTTCTCTTTTCCAAATGATTAGGTTGTTTATTTATTGCTTACGAATGGTGAAATTTCTCTTTTACAAATGATTAAATTGTTTTTTTTTTGCAAATGATTAAATTGTTTTATTGCAGATGATTAAATTGCTTTTTTTGAAATGATTAAATGGTTTATTTCTTTTACAACAGATTAAATTTTTCTTTTCCAAATGATTAATTGTTTATTTTTTTTTAACAAATAATTGAATTTCTTTTTTGCAAATGGTTAAATTTTTCCTCTTATGAATGATTAAATTTATTTTTTTGAAAGTGATTAAATTCTTTTATTGCAAATGATTAAATTGTTTTTTTTTCAAATGATTGACTTGCTCTTTTACAAATGATTAAATTGCTTTTTTTACAAATGCTTAAATTGCTCATTTTACAAATGCTTAAATTGCTGTAGACGTTAATTTTCTTTTCTTCTTACGTCCTTTAAAGAAAACCAAAGCTCGCTTTGCTTTTTTTCCTTTTTTTTGTGCCAATGAGAATCGGTGAGGCTGCGTTGTATGAGCACGTGCTATTCCAACAGCAAAATTTTATTTTGGCAAATGCGTTTTTTGTTAATAAAATCAAAAATCTTGGTTTGATTTTCTCAAGATAAGACTTGCACAAAAGCATGTTCATACACGTGTGAATCGCGCTTGAACCAGAATGACATCTTTTTTGACGAAAAAGTTAGAGAAAAGTTACAATGATTGTTGCAAAACTTAGAATTATGGTTAGCGCTTTTTAATCGTGCAGACCGACAACGCGTGCATTGGCCACTTACATTATAGGATATTTATTTTTTACAAATCATTAAATTTTTTTTACAGGTTATAATTTTTGCCTATTTCTATTACATTTTCAGATTTGTGTTAAAAATCGAAGGTCTTCCTTTTGAAATGAAACGAGGAGAGTTTGTCAGCTTCTTGGGAATTTGGCCTGTTGATGGTTTTGATGGAATTAAAGTCATTTGTGATGCGTAAGAAATTTTAACATTGCTTCACTGGCTGTAATCAAAATGAACAGCATTTTATACTACCGTTTTGTGGCAGCTTCCGGGAAGCCATAATGTGTTTGTCGGGCCAATTTTGCTGATTTTGAATTGTTGAACTGGCATGCCTTCTCACTGGCTGTTCCAATTCAACCATAGTCACTCTGTCTTTCTTCAACAGCTCCCACTTTGTAGGAAGATTTTTTGTACCAGAAACACTTTTTTGTGGATTCTGGTTGGCTATCCACTCTCATTTTTTCGTGCATCTTCATTTTTCATCATGTGGGTTACAAAGATATGCACAATTCTTGTATTGTGACTTTGGGTCAAAGGTCAAATAAGCAAATTATTGTGTTTGGATTATAACCATTGATTAGAAATAGGTAGAAGCTTGAAATTTTCAGGGTTGGTGTGTCTTACTATGTTCTTCCACTGTATCAATTATAAACGCTATGTCAAGTGATTTACTGTTCAAAAGTCAAAAAACTGTTCAAATTTACAATGCCTTATAAAATCTGAACAACTTATGTGGAAAGAAACATCAAATTTTCAGCATGGGTATGTTTTAATGTAGTCTTTCTTTGTTTGATGGTCGGCAGATCAGGTCAAGTAGCTCATGTCGAAGGTCAAAAAACTGATAAAATTAGGAAACCTCACAAAATCAAAATGGATGTTGACAGAGACTTAAAACCTTCGGTATAGGTGTGTCATAGTGTGGTGTTATTTTATAGAATGATTGGGCACACCAGGTCACGTGATTAGGGATCGAGACCAAAAAGCTCTTGTACTTGTGAAAGGTCATAAATTCTAAGCTACAATAGATGGATACTTTAAACCTTCTGTGTTAAACTATCTTATTAACCTTGTCATCGCCCTAAATTATCTTCCCCGGTTTAATGTCCCTTGTTGAAACTTGTTATATGCCAAGCACCAGCTCACTTACAAGTTCCATAAAATTTCTCAAATGTATTTACGTAATTTCAATCAAGTTTGTATCTGGCCACATGTTTTGCTTCCTATAAATACCTATCTAGAACAACACTTACTTGGTCATTGTTGCGTAATTTGACTTGGAGGTTAGGGATATGCGGTATACTGGATACATATCCGGTATTCGGTATCCGGCCGAATACCGAATATTTGTAAAGTTCAGGCGAATTGCGTAAAGTAGACTCGATAAAAATATAATTTACCTTTTTGATCTATATGAAAAAATTTGGTGCGAGTTTGAAAATTTGAATTGACTCTCTACAAAAAGCAGAACTGCATGGTCTGCGTCCAAACCCTTAGATCAGTGGTCGGCAACCACCGGGCCGCAGCTTGGTGCCGGTCCGTGTGAAGTTTGTTACTGGTCCGCATGCGTTTTCAGAATAAATGCTTTAAGTTTAAAACATTTTTATAATGTGAGACGCAATTTCAGGATGTTTTTGTAAAAATACTTAATAACTCAATTCTGGTGACCCAGTATGGCAAAGTTACTCAATATCACAAAACTAACCAAATTAAAAAGGCAAATCTTTTAATTGAACAGCAAACACTTGATTATGCTGTCATTTCATCGTAAGTCTTTTGTAAATCAAACAGCGCTTGGTTAAGAGAAAGAATAACGTCAAGAATCAGGTTTGAGAAGCTACTATAAAAAAATCAAGGTATGCTGCTGCAGCAAGATTTAAAAAGTTTAATACTCTGGTCGGAGTTAAACAAGATCGAGGTTTTCAGTTCTGAATAAAAATGAGTGTTTTATTGCTTAAACATTTTTGATTTTTTAAAGGCCGGTCCGCAAAAACATATCAGTTTCAAACCGGTCCGTTGTGCGAAAAAGGTTGCCGACCACTGCCTTAGACTACGTTGGTAATTTTTTATATCAAGTGGATTTAAATTCAGTTTACAAGTTTTTTTTTCATTGGGTGCTGTGAGTTTTGTCACCAGAAAACCTCTTTGATAGTGTACCAGTAAGGCAGTAATCAATCGACTTCAAACCGAGACAGTATTATATAAGTTTGATGACCACTACCGTTGTTTCGTCCATGAAGATCATGCAAACAATTTACGTTTATAAGCCTGTCTTCTGACCTATAACTGGCATGTTTGTCTTTTGTTCAAAATGAAAAAAATGCAATGAGCAGCCCGACATAGGCACCTATGTTTTCTCGAAGGCTAACAGCAAGGAACGAGAATTTTTTAGAAAATTTGTTTTCTGTGTTCAAAAAACGACATTTGAAAGTACCAAACGACATTTTGAAAGTACCAGTTTAATTCTACCAGCATTGCATTGGATGTGTTTCTGCTTTTAAATGTTGTGCGGTTTTGTAAGTTGAAGTTTTTAATTCAACGTCCTTAGTTCATCAATCGGCTGTTTGAATTAAAGTTTGATGTAATTTACCCATCATTACAGATTTACCACAGGATCGATTTTTTGCAGTAATTTTGTGATAAAGTAACTACAAATGAAACCATGCATTTTTAGTAGCTTTGATGATAGCCCAAAACATGTGAAAATTCAAATTCAGACTTGCCTTTTACCAACCGCTTAGCGTAGTGGTTAAAGACATCGCTATCGGCGTAAGGGGCTTGTCACTGTTGTGACGTTCTTTTTTTTCGGGACTCGAAATTGTGTTGCACGGGTGCCGAGATGAGCTTCGCCACTCGTTACATGCTTTGATGCAATGCCGCAAATATGCTGAAGATTTGATCTTTTATAAAGTCTGCTTTCGATGGATATCACAAATTGCTCCCAATCGCAAAACTGCAAAAATCAACGCAATGTGTGGTAATTGTTAACTCAATTGCTGCACTCGCAAAATCGCACCGCCAATGAAGGTCACACGCTTCATGGAGTTTTGTTCTCGTTTAGTACGTAGCATGAGCGCAAAATTTTGTCAAAACAGTGCTAAAATTTTTCACTGTTATATTTTGGAACTGCTTAAGTTACTGTGCAATGTGCATGCAGTCAACTTTTCATATAATAATGAAAACAATTCGTAGGTCAGACATATACATGTTGCTCCCTTCGGTATTAGACTTAAGGAAGCACTGCTCTTGCTCCCGCCAAATAGATGCCCATGGCGCCCGACTGACTTGGCATCGCATTTTCGGCAAAATCGACACTTTTAACTTAGTTCTTCTCACCCAAATAATAAATCCCAGCGTTGAAAATGTGTTGCTACACAAAAGCAGTGCGGTGAGTTGGAGTTGAATCAAAGCGATCAGTAAGACAGTCATTATATCAACTGGGCTCCTGCCGCTTGACCACGTTGCCGTTTCGGCCAACTTAGATATGGTAATGAAGTCAATTTTTAATGATGCAATATTTTTGGAAGTTTCTTGTGCGTCACATGGTCCCACACATAAGTTGACTCGCTAGCCGAGCAAGACGATAGCGTAGACAAAAACCATTAAAATATACGTCCGGTAAGTCAGATTTGCCGGATATCCGGTATCCGAGTATCCGGAAAATTTGCCATCCGGCCAGAGATGTACACAAACCGGAGTACCGGAGTCGACTCCTGCAGGAGTTTCAATGCTTCAACCAGAGCCGAATCCGGAGTCATAAGTTTCCAATTGCTGCAGGAGCAGGATCCGGAGTAAAAAATTACTGCATTCTTGTGATATATGTTCAAAATTTGCCATAATTTGGTTTTGATAATTTGCTTGTTTTGTGCAGTTTAATTCTACCAACATATCGGTATTGATAGATAGTTACAGCCCCTATTTTGCATCTTGGAGAGCAGCCATAGTATACCTAAAAACAAAACAAGTTGAGTAAAACAAGTTCTTCAGATGTTAGCAGCATAATAACCCTAACCCAGCCATAGTGTACCTAAAAACAAAACAAGTTGAGTAAAACAAGTTCTTCTGATGTTAGCAGCATAATGCAATCACTTGGCATTATAAACTGATAAACTGAATTAAAATTTAGATGCAGGTAGTACCAGACGATAGACCACACGCGGCAGGCCTAATCTAATTGACTAATTATGACTGTGTACTGGTATGGTTTGGGTAAAAGGTACTAGTATTAGGGGTAGTCAGCTAAGCGATGTGGAATCATTTGTGTACCGCAGTTTAGTGTTTTAATGCAGACTACAAACAGACAAAGCAGTCTTGCAGTAAGCCTTTGTGGATTGCAGATAGGCTGACTTACCGGTAGTCCAGCAGCTTCTGAACCAGCATTTCTTCACTGTACATAGGTCAAAAGTTTTAAATTCAAGTTTTGCACAACCCACAAGCAGTGTTCCCTCTAGGATTTTGAATTTGGATTGCGAATTTACCCAAATAATAAATTTATTGAAATTTTTGCCCAAAGATTTCACTACTTTGACAGTTTGAGGACCCCTTTTACAAATTTTTTGCATTAAATTTACTTTTCCAAGGTAGCTACAGACTTGCATTAAAATATTGAAGTTTTTCAGTTTTGCGTTTTATAATATCAAATTCTGGATCAAAATCAGTAAAATTTGCTCAAAAATTTTGCATTTTTCTCAAATTTCTCACTCTAGAGGGAACACTGCCCACAAGTTTGCCAGAAATTTTGAAAGTTAGTGAGTAATTGCATAAAATTTTTTGTTGCTGCTAGAGTTACGGTAAATTGCTTTGTTTGTACGAGTAGCCAATAGTTTTTGAAATGACCATGTTTTGCTAATGATTGGAAAAGTAATTGCCAGTATTTTGTTAGTTTGATTTTTATATAACAAGTGACATGGCTGAGCGGAATTGGCGTTGGGCTCTGAAACCACATCACGGGTTCAAATCACGACTTGGCCGACCACATTTCACACATGATTGTGTGGCTGTTGACTTGAAGAGCGCAAGCTCATATAATACCTAGTCTTCCTCGTTGATCTGTTTTTTCAAGTTCAGTTTTTTATTATAACTCCTTATTATCATTTTCATTATATACCGGTACCTTACTATTTTGAAGTAATTGGGTTAGTGCAGAATTTTGACCCTTCCTAAACAGACACTTTTGCGTAAAAACAGGAGTCGAACAGGAGCAGGAGTATAAAAAGTAGTCATTAACCAGGAGCAGGATCAGGAGTCTGGTTGGTCAAAACAGGAGCAAGAGTCCAAAAAAGGCCACTCTGTACACCTCTGTATCCGGCACATTCCTATTGGAGGTTGCCCTTCACAATAGTAAACCTATTAATTGGTAATTCTGCTCTCAAACTATTGAGGTTGAACAGTGTCTATTTTCGGTTGGAACACAAATGATGGGTTAAGAATTTGTGTTTATACTTGTTAATACTGGTATGCGATGCAGTTGTGTAGATTTATCATTACGTGAATTCGTTTACTTTATGCGGGAAATGTTGTCAGTTGTTATTGACAAAAGATAAGGTTAATTCAAGCTATCAGCATAGGTGTGTTGTAACGTGATTTTGTTTTCGTGTTGTAATTGGACTCACTAGGTTACGTGACTAAGGTTAAAAGCCAATTAACTGTTGAAACTTACGAAACCTCATAAAATGCAAATAGACTGAAATGCACTGTTACAGTAGGCATATTCTGCGTCACGTGACTTGCATATCTAAGAATCAAACCTCCTTTCGAGTTCGTTGCTACGTGACTGTCTTCGCATTACGATAAAAAGTTCGCTGGAATGATTGCTAGCACAGTCTGCGCTCACATCATCAGGGTTGTGGTCTTGCGAAATTCGTTGTAATCAGCACTGTTTGCTTTATTTCATTCACACTTTATGTAATAGGAATTGGATGATTAAACAAATTTAAAACTGTTTGGCTGTAACTCGATAGAAAATTTTCGTTGAAGAAGTCACTTATATTTACAGCAAGCAACCTCATTTAATTTTCAAGTTTCTTTCCTGTTTAAGTTGCCATTAAGTTAATACTGTTTTTTTTTTAAGTTGTAATTAGTTTGTATCAAGTTTTAACTTTTTAGTTTAAATTCATCAACAAGTCGTACCTTTATTGAATTCAACTGACTTATCTGCAATACATTGAGCGAAGTCTGCTGATCCCTTATGGTTCAGTTTAAATCATAGACGTCTTAAATAGAAGGACCGGCGACTGCTATGCTCAGTATTTCAAACTTGGGTCCCAAATTTTTAACGAGGTTTTCTGAAAAAGTATGTTTAAGAGCAGATAGAGGCGTAAAACTTGGCATAAGTACCTTAAGCATTCCATAAATGTTCCGAAATGGGTATCAATGGGATGATGACGTCGCAGTAGCAGTGATGGCGTCACTTTAAATGCAATTTTAGCGTAGTTTTCTCAAGCTATTTGTGCGTTTCTTTTTAATTTTTTTATGTGCCTTGGGCTCTCAAAACATTGTTGATAGCTAATTCTTACGCTGTAGAAAATTTTTTAATGAACGGAGCCGTAGAAAGCATAAAAATTTAATGGTAACATCTGCTACCCTGGGTACTTAGATAATACGGGGGGTCCTGTTCAAACTTGTGCCCACTCGATGGTTTGCAACTCATGTGAAATCAAAACTTTGTTTTTAAGCTATCTTCAATCTTGCATTCATTTACCAAGAGAATCAAATGTCGATGACGTCATCGTAAAGTGATGACGTCACTTGAAAACGAACTTTGTCATCATTTTACTACATTTTTTCCATTCTCTGTTAAGTTTTCAGATTTAACTCAAATTTATCACGTTTTTTTGGCTCTAACTTATTAAATGCACACTACCGGGTTGAATTATGCAGTACTTTATATAACAAACTCCTTTTTCTGCTCATAATAACTCAAAGCATATTATTAAGATATTGCCTATTATAAATGCGGGAACTTTAAAACACAAAAAAGTGCTGATTACCGTGTAGAAGGAGACTTGGCAAAATTAAAGTCGATCAATTGCTCCTGTTCAATATGTGGGCCTATGCGTGACACATAAACAAATTCTGAATGAAGAATGTCAAACATGTGCCACATAATCACATACTGAGTGTAGTAAAATATTTGTTCGATATAATCTAACCTAGTGCAAATTTAATTGCCAAGTTTCTCTCTCCTTCTCAAACACCCTAGCTGTTTTTTTCTATCACTCTTGTACAACCCAAATTTCGGTAGATCACACACTAAACCAGCGCCAAGTTGTGTTTACTGAAAGGGCCTCCGCAACATGATGTAAGTGAAAATCCTAATATTTATTAAGTTTTTTGCGATTTGCGACAAACCAAGCAATAAATAATACTGTTTGTACTTATGGCGTTGACGCATCATGCAAAACGTTGATAGGCTGGGTTTTCTACATTATTACCAGCGAAAGTTAGGTCAATAAAATTTATTAAATCCCACAATGCAATGAAAGATGGAACTGCACAAAGTCGAGTAATTGCCGCAATGGAGATTGCATAGGTGTAACAAGTAGCTATTATGACGTCATTAAAATGGTATAAAAATAATTCAAAATTTATTTTTATTTGTGGTACCTAATAATGACAAATTTTGGGGGTGTTTGTAAATAATTGAGGATTCGGGTCACTTACCCTAGAGTAATCAACCTCGAATTTTCAAGAATTATGTGTGAATAAATTATAGACGTCGTTAGAAAGTGTGAAAGCAAAAGCTTCCGAAATCGTGGAGAAAGTTTAAATAACTTTTTGGGACCCAAGTTCAAAACACCGAGTTTGCTAGTCGCCAGTCCTTCTATTTAAGACGTCTATGGTTTAAACCAGTGGTTCTCAACCTTTTTAGGTTGCGGACCAGCAAAATTTTCAAATAAATTTTGTGGACCGGTAGACCTTAAAAACCAACCAAAAATGTCATGTTATAAGTGAAGAGCAAAAATCACCAACTTGATTTTCGTTAATGGGATGTTTGAAAGAAAAGGAAAACACTTGCCTGTTTAATGAGAAATTTGCAAGGGACAAATAATGTTTTGACTATAACCAAAGTCTCGTCAGCCTTGCTACGCACAGCCAATCCAGGCTAAACTCATTCCAAACTATAAAGACTCTTTTTTGCATTGTTTTACCTGGACATCTCGACTTCATCTCTTTTCTAGATTGTACCCTATTTTTAGCAGGCGACTGGCCCCAAACAACGATACCCAATGAAAGAGCCTGTAACTACTAACCCACAACTAAGTTACCGGTAGCCTAACTAGCCCACATCACTAGAAGCCCCCATGGCAACCCACTCATTTGCAGCTGCAGACGCGTTTCGACCTTATTATGGTCTCATCAGTGCAGCATAGCAACCTCCCACCTTCCTAAAAAAAAAAAATTCTAACCTTCAAAAGAACTACACACCCCAAATCTAAGCCTCTTCTGATGTGGGCTAGCTAGGCAACCGGTAACTTAGTTGTGGGTTAGTAGTTACAGGCTCTTTCATTGGGTATCGTTGTTTGGGGCCAGTCGCCTGCTAAAAATATGGCACTACTAAGAAAAGAGATGAAGTCGAGATGTTCAGGTAAAACAATGCAAAAAAGAGTCTTTACAGTCTGGAATGAGTTTAGCCTGGATTGGCTGTGCGTAGCAAGGCTGACGAGACTTTTTCTTGGCTGTTTGTTTGTTTCCATTTCATAATCAAACTGCGGTTATCATACTGCTGAATTTCAGTTACGTATGCTTTTCGATTGCATACACTACTGCAACAACTCGTGGTAAATGAGTGGTTATGCGCTAGGTTCACTTCACCTCCAACTTTTTTTTTACAAGAAAGGCAAAACTCAATGAATTGGCAGTGCATTATACTGCATATGAATTTGTTTGTTGGCTGACGAAAAAAGTATTGAGCGCGCGAGCCAAGTGGGTTATAATAAAAAGCATTATTTTGAATTGTGGTATAATGTTGGAATTTATTTGGCGGACCGGCAGAAAAGTAGGCACGGACCGGTGTCGGGCCGCGGACCGGCGGTTGAGAAACACTGGTTTAAACAGTAATTCCGAAAAAAGAATGTTTTCATGTCTAACGTCAAGAAAAATTCCACAAGCTGATAACTTTTGATTGGCAGCTGGTAGGACCTTAAAATTTCCTGAGTAAAAGTATCCTAATAGGGGTAACAAATAACTGAGGTTATTTTCAAATTATATTGAACAAAAAATTCAACGGTAATTGAGGGAGACTGTGAAGTGAGCTTGTGCTCTTCGAGTCAGCAGCCACCCGTTAAATATGTCAATTGCGATCGGCTCCAGCCGCGAATCGAACCCGTCACAAAGGATCTGTCACCTGCGCGTGGTATCGCTAGGCCATGTCGCTGACAAAATTATGCACGATAAATATCTTCAAGTCATGTGACTTGAGGTCAAAGGTCTAAAAACACTTATGTTGTTTGGCGTATAACAGGCTGTCCACACTCATTTTTTTTCATTTTTTGGGCTTCATTTTTTTTAATGTTTTTAATCAGTTGTCATTTTTTGAACTTTTTTTGCGGGTGCAATGAGCTTTTTTTGCTCTGCACTTGCATTTTCGTTGGAAATTGGACAATGGACTTCTGCAAACGTGAAAACCTTTTTTTTGCTCTTCACTAGATTTTGCGCAAAAAATTGGACATCTTCGAATTTTTTTAGAAAATATGTCATTTTTTCATTTTGCCAGCAAATTGCCATATTTTTTTTCATTATTTTGTTGATATCTAGGTGGACAGCCTGTTATTACTATTGAAGAGAAAAAATTGAAGCATGCAAATTTTAGGGTTAGTGTGCCATACTACATTCTTGCACTGTATCAATTATAAACGATAGAAACTTTAAACCTTCAGTTATGGGTGTCTTATAGTGTGGTCTTACTGTGTTTGATGATCGGACAAATTAGGTCACTAACTTCAGTCTTGCATTCATTTGATTGATAGTTGAAAATTAGGTCACTGACTTGGGGTCAAAAGTTGAAAAGCTGTTAAAATTTGCGATTTCTCATAAAATATAAACAAGCATAGATGGATCTTCAGTATAGGTTGTCCAGTAGCATACGCAGGGGCAGCTCCTATGTGTGCGTCCCTCAAGCTTTCTTCTATACAAGTTTAAAGCCTGTGTCGCTCAGATCTGCTAGAAAAATCGTACCTTAGTGTGGAAAAAGTTCTGCACGCCATAGACGCCTGCAGCGCTGGGGGCACGGTGCCATGGTCTTGCCCTTAGGTTTAAACCTAACTTTCAGTTTAAAACCTAACTTTCAGTTTATAATTTCACAAACTAATAATAATTGCAGCCTCCTTTCACATATTTTAACCAAGCTTCTTCTTTTCAACATCAGCTGCGAAAATATTTTTGCATTGTTTATGGTGACTGCACTCACTGCATGCCCTTTTTCAATATAAAAGTGTGCCAACATGAGTGTTTTTATGTGAAAACTGCAAAAATTCGTTGACGGCTGGAGTCAAAGCCCCCAGATCCCCAGTTGTGCCTCCCTCTTTTGCCAAGTCCTGGGTGCCCCATTGCTTCGGACGCCTCCTGTCAGAAAACTTCTGGGTGTGTCATAGTGTGGTCGTATTTTGAAGTGTTACTTTGTTTCAAAAAATTTACATACTCCAAGTGTAAGCCCTGCTCCAAAAATTTTTGTTCAATGCATGCAACCCAACTATGCACTCATGTCATTTGTAGAATTTGCATGCAAGCTTTACACACTTTTGTTTTTTGGCATTTGCAATTGTCACCAAAATACGACCAATTATAAATAACCACATATTTAAGGGACCTTCTACTCACACATATACTTTCGATAATCAATTTGCAGAATTTATGTTCAGATGATTGTTTTGGAATTACCTTGTAAGGTAAAAGTTAGGCCAAATCTCAAGACATTTTTAATTGGGTTGCTGCTTGACTCGAAGATCTTTGGTCCCTTTTCAGCTGCCTGTTGTTAATATTGTAGTTATAGCCTAGATCCTTTACATGTATTCGTGTATTGTGCAAAACGAAATAAACCTGTTCTGTAGAATGATTGGGCACATCATGCCCTGTGACTTGGGGTCAAAGGTCAAAAAACTTATCGGATATACGAAAGCTTTAGAAATCCAAACAAATATTCTATAGAAAAAAGCTTTAAGCCTTTGTTATGGGTGTGTTATAATGTGGTCGTACTCTGTTCCGTTGTTGGACAATGCAAGTTACGTGACTAGAAGTCAAAGGTAAAAAAGATGTTGAAATTTAGGAAAGCTTGTATAACTTAGCCGAATGTACATAGAAACTTCAAACTTTCAGTGTGTGTGTGTGTTATATTCGAGTCTTACTGTGTTCTATGATTGGGTACTCTAGGCCATGTGACTTGGGGTCAAGAGTCAAACGACTGTCAAAACTTCAAGCTTACAAGGTATAGAGGGAAACTTTGGATTTTTAAAGGCTAATTAGTGTATTACCTGTGATAAACTTTCTAAATGATGTATGACTTGGGGTCAAAGATCCAATAAACAAGTTTATGACAGCTGTTTGTGAAGTTACTCAGGAAGCTGCGGTCTAGTTGTATTTAAATACCATGCTGGAATAGCAGTTCGTGGAGACTGAACTTTTGTAGTGATCGAATCAGTGTGAGACAACACTGCGTTATTCAGTATTAGGGCTTGGGTTAGGTTCAGAATTGGGCATTGTGTTGGGAGAAGGGTTAGGGTTAAAGTAGGGTTGGGTTTAGTCGTAATGCTGAATCAGTTGCAGTGGTTGTTCCAGATCATGCCAAAGTTGATAGTTTGATTCCGAGTCAGATCACATCAAAGTTTATGGTTTGATTCTGTGTCAGGTCATGCGAAAGTGTATGGTGTGATTTCTATCAGATTATATTAAGGTGTGTATGGTTTGAGTCCTTTCACATGGACAGAAACAGCTTATGAGCTACAAAAATATAAGCCCCCTCTTCGAGAAGTTTATTGTTACTTTTCAGATCTGGTGATCCTACTGGGTTTGCATATGTTGAAGTTGAGTCAGCGTTTGATAAAATGAGAGCTCTTCGAGCAACTGGATTAAAATATAAGAATTCTGTCTTGCAAATCTCCTCGGGATCAGTGAATGAAATGGAGTTGGACTGGCATTCAACACAAACGGTTCTCAAGCAAATTGAAAAGTCGAGTGTAAGATTTTACTTTTTATGTTGATTGAGTAAATCCAACTTTAAAATTACACTTAATCTTTTTTTTGCACGTTATTGATGTAAATTTTTATTTATCTGGACACTGTTCAGAAAGTCCGAGATTGGACGACTGGCAAATGAGCAATGTCCCTGGCAACCTCTTGCAGAGCCAGTTGCGATTTCCGTGAATTTACAGAAGATCTTGGGGATGTGGGCGAACATTTTTATCTTTTTGTGAAACATACAAGATAAAACATGAGCCATCTTGTTTTGGGATTGCGTCCTTCATATATATATATAAACACATAAATAAGTGTAATAATATAAATAGATATAAGACAAATAGGTATAATAACATATAAGATAATAATTTAATGAGGGTAGTTGATTTATTTGCATGTACATGTTATGTAGATTTTTTTTTGTCATTCAGTTTCGTGCTTCTTTATTTAATGTAAAGAAGTTGAGTAGACATAGGTTGTGAGATCGTGGATTGTGGTTAATGACTAACTTGGTAACGAACAAAACTAAGCAATTTAAATCACTTTGCCTTCCAAATTTTTAAGTTGTATTTAGGAAGTAGGAAAAGCTGAGGTAAACAATTTTGAATGGTATTTCAGCTGCTTTATACCAAGGTCATACGATGGAGGCATTATAGTCAGTTTTCTTACCAATCTCACCCATCTACCAGTGATGTAGGTCTCGGTCTCGAACTTGGCTTATGGTTTTGGTCTTGACATGATGCGGTATTGGTCTCGTACTTTCAAAGTTGGTTTCGAGACCGAACATTTTAAGGTCTTTGATACACAATGTAGTTATTATTTTTTGCAGTGTCAACAAAGTGCGCAATTGCACCCTGACAGGCTATAGCAGCATGCTAATAAAACAATCTCACAAGTCTTGAAGTAGGATAAACAAGCGAAATTCTGTCTTCGTCTCTTTGTGCTGCAGGAGTTGAGATATTGCACGTTAATGTATCAATACCTTGAATCAAAATCCTAGTGATATCAAAGGTGTAAATGGAAAGTCGCTGTCGAAGTGAAACAAAAATGTAGCAATAGGCTATCAAATAATCAATTAGGTGTAAAACTTCTTTTGCCAAAATCAAACAAACCTCATCGTGAAAATTTTTATCTGGTGGCGTCCTGCTGCTTGTGGCGAAAGAATTGTTTGACCTTTTTGATATTGCTCCATTTTTGTTTCACTTCGACGGCGATTTTCCATTAACACCTTGGATATACTGGGATTTTGATTAAAGGTATTGATACGTTGACATGCAATATCATAATTCATGCAGCGCAAAGAGACGGGGGGGGGAGGACAGACAAAAAAGCTATCACTCACAATCTTTTTTTCTTGCTTTTTTCTCATCGTCGTTTGGCGGGGCATCTCTTCCAAGACATATGGAAGAACCAAGGCCGAGGGTTTATCCTTTTACCACCCTGGCCACCAAACTGCTTGGGTCAGATGCTGACTGCAAGAGACTTCAGCCAGCATCTTGTTTCGTCATCCAAAACCATTAGACCAAACATGGGACACTGTGAGATGATGTGATCTGCGGTTTGTTCACTGGCACCACACTCACAATTCGCTAGAAGAGCAAGACCCCATTTGTACATGGACGAACAGAAGCGTCCAACACCATAACGCAGACGGCTTCAGTCGCCAGGTCTGGAGATATTCCGAGATTGTAGTCATATCCTGGCTTAGAGTCCTTTCCAACTCCTTCCATTCTCCAGATGTATGAAGTATCGCCAGGTCGTCGGCATAGGCGAACTTCTTGGAGGTTATGGAGAAGATATCATATGTATAGATGTTGAAAAGGAGGGGGGCCAGGACCGATCCCTGGGGGACGCTGTTGAAAAGGAGGGGCCAGGACCGATCCCAGGCGTCATAACCTGCTAGGCTTGCTGTCGCCAGTTGTAAGGGTGAAGCTTCTGTTGCGGATAAGCTCCATAATCATTCAAACAATGTGCTTGTTCGGCAGAAGCCGCAACAGCTTGCAGGTGAGGCCACGGTGCCAGACAGTGTCATAGGCAGCTGTCAGGTCGATAAAGACGGCACCGGCCTTCTTTTTCGCTTGGAATGCATTCTCAATGCTTTGCGTGAGCAAAGTGACTTGATCCACAGTGGATCTTCCGCGTCGAAAACCCGCCTGTTTCCATGGGAGCAGAGGGTCAATATTAGAGGGTCAATAGCAGAGGGTCAATCTTTCAGAGTGACACCATTTGAATCTTCGATGAAGAAAGCATTTTGAAATCATTTTCCACACAAACGACTAATGGTCTGCCAGAATACTTCGTTTGCCATTTTGAAATCATTGTCTAACCCAGGGGTCTTCAATCGTTTTTACACAATCGCCCCTTTTCGGAAAGTGCAAGTCCATATGGCCCCTCCTCCCCTACAAAGCCTTCACGTCCGCAGAGCTACTATTTTTCCCACTGAAATCTGGTGAAGACCAAAAAAAAGGTCTTCACCAGAGGCGTTGTGCAGCCAAAAAATTTGGAGGGGCTCGAGTAACAACTTCTTAAACAGATACTAATCATTCACAACCTTTGTAAGAAGTCATATTTTGCGTTGAGTAACATCACAAACATCACGGAAAACGAAAAAATGAGAAGATATCAAAATAGGTCGTGATACCTCAAACCGCTGCTTAATTATGGACATTATGCGCAACTGTGTAGCCCCTTGATTTGACAAAGAGGGAGGGCATTTGGTGTGGAGTTGGGGGCGAAGATCCAGTCGCCGTAGGCAAGGGACCTCCAGCCGCCGGAGGTAATGAATAAAAAAACAAAAAAACGAGGTAAACAAAGCAAGTCCAAAATAAACTTTTTACATCATTAGACTTGGACTATACAAAAATATTTTAGTAGTGCATGTCTGAAAGGAGAAGGTGGGCTAAAAGAAATGAAAGGAGGCCGCAATCATTTATTAGTTTTGACGCATTTGATGGGATGACATGTATAGGTGTAATCTTTAACAACCTATGCAAAATGTTTTCTAAAATATTCTAACTACAAATCAAAAAACTAACTTTACTCCTGAGTCGAAGCGATTGATTGAAGCAAAAATTAAAAAACAAAGCAATGAAACTAATAGCATAAGAAAAGGGGGTGTGGGTTTAGTTTGAAGGATGAAAACGAAATGGTACTGGCTGAATTTTTTTTATTTTTTAATTTTTTAAATTATATAAAGTAACACATCTCAGAAAATTTGGCACGACGTCACTGGTCTTCACATCTGCTGATCCACTTTTTCGACAGTTCATTGAATATGTCGCCATTAAATCTGAATTTATTTCTATGGGTTGTTCAGTTAATAACGATAATGCCAAGTCTGAAATAGCCCTCCTGAAAGGTAAAATCGCCCCTCTAAAGGCCGAAATCGCCCTTGTTGAAGAACCATGATCTAACTTTTGTCCAAATTCCTTCCAGGCCCTTTCCTTAGACAGTTTAACTTTTGTGGCTGCCGCCTTACATGCTTCAGAGTACTGCGAACGAAGTTTGAGTGATAACTTATTTGCAAGGCAAGCCTTATAAACCACTTTTTTGCACGAATAGCTTCTTTAACTTCCGGGTTCAACCAAGGGGTTATTTCCTACTACTCTACGTCTCTCCAACACGCTTATGTCCACAGCAGTTAGTAGCGGACGTAATGACTGCTGTTCGAAACAGTTACCGCTCAATTTCATTGTCTTCAGTAGAGGTCGAAAGTTCTTTGAACTTAGATGCAATGTTGTGTGCAAATGCAGTTCATACCTCTTTGTAAGCCAATGATTCCTATTTAGTTCGATAAGTTTTCGGTGATTGAAAAGTCTTTCATGAACTACATTTCTATGCCTAAGCAATTGAAGATCCGTGAGACCGCCTTGTGATGACATCATAAATTTTTATGACGCCATTGTTTTTTTTTTTTTTGTTGATAGAATTGACAACTCAACTCAGCAAATCCATGTTAAATACAACAAGTGATATTTTAAATTTGAAAATGCAAAGAAATGTCCAAAACATTACTCGAAGTGACCTCATCGCTTTCATGTGACGTCTTCAAACTAATTTTTCATTTTTCAAAAATTCACAAAAAAAACTACATGTATGCAAAAATTCAGACCTCCATAACACTCCAAACAGGTTTTATGACAAAATGCTTTCGCTTGAACACCCAAAGAATGAAACACCTGATTTTGAGCAAGCATCGATGTTATCCGAATTCGAGCTGATTTTTTCCAACTTTCCCACAGGAGTTGAACTTCAACTTTTTAATGTTCAGGGACATTTTGGTGAAGAAATCGTTTGGTAACAATTTAGTTAGCAGATTTGTTTATTTTTCCCTTACTGCATCTGCCACTCATGGATTAGGAAACCAGTTGCTGTTCAATGACACAGTGATTTGGTTGACTTTGATATTGCAAAGCGTCAACCAAAGAATATGTAAATATTTTGACTCCTTTCGACTGCTGCAAACACTCTACTGAGCTATCAAATCGATCTGCAGTAGTAGCTAATTTAGGTCCTACCCCTAATCAGCACAATTTTTCTTGTTTGCTTAACTTATTAAATGGGTTTTATTTGAAAATTATCTTGTGTTTAAAGTAGCAGCACTATAGTGTTTTGGTAATGCTAATTTTCTTGTGAAGAAATTTGTTTCTGATGTCAGTAGTAATTAACATCAACTAACATTAGTTTTAGGCTATTTCTTGTGTGGTTTGTCCCCAAACCATTAAGGTTTGCTAGCTAATTGTAGTTGAGGTTCAGTCATTTGTGAAGGAACAGTCGCAATGATGATGTAACAATTCTGGAGAAGTGCTTAAGTAAAATAGAATTTTGCTAGTAGTAATAATTGATCTTTCTGAAGTTACCGACTTGAATCAGTCCAGTTAACGCTTTTTTTGATAGGCTCTGGTAGTGCAACAATAAGTTAGTTGGATTTTTGGCATAGAAAAAGTAAGATCTCTGGAAAAAGACTCACTTAATATCGAATAGCATATTAGTTGTGGACAATAGTATTAATTACTACAGATTATGAATTAGATGAGAAATTTGCAAGGGACAAATTAATGTTTCGACTATAACAAAAGTCTCGTCAGCCTTGCTGCGCACAGCCAATCCAGGCTAGACTCATTCCAGACTGTAAAGTAAAATAGGGCACAACCGAGAAAAGAGACGAAGTCGAGATGTCCAGGTAAAGCAATGCAAAAAAGATTCTTTGCAGTCTGGAATGAGTTTAGCCTGGATTGGCTGTGCGTAGCGAGGCTGACGAGACTTTTGTTATAGTCGAAACATTACTACAGATTAATCGAGTAAAACTCTTGTTTCTCCACAAACCTGCAGGCATTGAAAAGTTTAACACTTGGTTCTTAAATCTAAATTTTTAATCCGAGTTTTTGCTCTGTATTAAACTTTCTGTTTTAAAATTGTGGAACAACTTTGCTTGAGGTGAAAATTTTGAATGGTCAAGAAAATTTGTAACATATTGATGTGATATGATTAGTTGTGGAAGATTTGTTATTGCTAAGATGTAAAGATTATGTTGAAGTTTGAGGTCTAACAGCTCAGATGGCCGAGTGGTATGGAGCGTCTGTCTCTTGAGCTGTAGACTCGGATTCGATTCCGAGTCGTGTCAAACCAATGACTTTAACATTGGTATGCACAGCTTTCTTCCTTGACTCTCAGCATGAAAGGGACAGTATGGAGAACAAGCCGGCAAGTTTACTTGTTGTGCCGTTGGGAAAGGCACTTGGCGGGATTCCCCCATCTTGGTGTGGTAGACAGATGGCTGGCAACTCCTAAGGAGCTCATTGCACTTTGATCGCTTTCTCGTGATAGGAAAATAAATATGCAACTAAAGAAATATTCGCAACCATGTGTTCATGTTGAGGGTCTGGCACTGCTTTGCATCACAATCAAACAAATTGGCAAAAAAATCTTTTACCAAATTGTCATTGTGCACACATTTAATTGATTCAAGGATAATTTATGAAATAAATATAATGCCCAAATTTGACGCCATAATTTATGAGGTAAATCAGCGGCTGTGTGAAATCCTTCAAAAATGGTGAAGTAAAAGTTGATGCAAACAAATTTCAACTGCAAGCACCAGTAGCTCGAACTTGAAGAAATGCACAAAATTGAAATGGAAACACTGTCTTGTTTGCTAGTTGTCAGAACAAAAGTTCCCTTATAGTAAAATTACTGGAAAATTACAGTATGTGCGTAACTGTAAAATTTACCATTTGTCGACCTAAACCCCATGTTTTCGCATTCTTTACATCCAAAATTGATAGTTCTTTACATCCATCCGTTATTTTTCTTTCAATTTCAGTCTGATGCTGTGTTTTATGGTGCCTGTTAAGATCATGTCTTCTATTCTGTTAAAGGTTTTATTGCTCACAATGCACAACTCCGTCGGCTTTGCAGTAATAACAACTCATTTTCTTTTTTATCTACAACTGTCGAAAATGACCAGCAATTTCCCACCATCGCATTATAAAACCATAGTGCAGCTCGTGTGATTGGACATGCATTGATACATTCATGGTGCAACTCGTATGATTAGACATGCGTTGATTCATCCATGGCTCAACTCGTGTGATTGGACATGCATTGCAGCGTTCCACCATTGGTTCAATTGTCAGTTCTTGCATTTAAATGATGTGGAAAGAGAAAAAGTCACTCACCGCTATATGAAACGATTTAGAATACAAAAGGTCTGGCTTGCTTGCGCTCTACGAAATCTGTAAGCTTATCGTGAGAGAGAATGTAGCGTCATTGGTATGAGTTGAAAAAAAAAGGCAATTTGTTGTACATCGAAAAAGCAGGCTACGCTGTTATTATAAAGATTAAAGAAGAAAAAATCCAAAAAAAATTAGTTAAATGCAATTAACGCCTTTACCCTGCCATATTATAGGGCGTGGATGGAACACCTTGAACCACTGGAGAATGCGCCCCTACTCTGCAGTAGCTTTAGTATACGTTACACAGGTTTCTGGTGTACATGTTCAGTTTTACCTACTGAGTGTATTTTAGTCGAAAGCAGATTAATGTGAAGAAACAACATTCCCTAAAAAGGATGTGAATACCACTGAAACATAATAATTCCCGCAGGCATAATTTATGTTCACATAATGTGTCACTTCTAATCATGCAATGCACCACGTTTAGTGCAAATTTAGAAGGGATGAGGGACTTTTAAGAAAATACATATTTGTAGTAGGTTACAATTATATTGAAGAAAGTGATTGGTCAGTACAACGTTGTTAATGGACAGATAAGGCTTCAGTTGCTTTAATAGACAAGTTACACTTGCTGCTGTACCTGCCACTGCTTGTTAAACTACATCTATTTATTTGTAGTTTATTCGTGTCGGTAATCTGCCATTCACGATGAACAAGAGAGATGTGATGCAATTGTTACATAGATATAACAGGCAGGAAGAAGGTAGGCACTTTGTATGATGAATTATGATAATTACTATTGGTATGCTTTGCTGTATTTGATGAATTTTGCTTTATAGTGTGTCTTGGAAAAAACAATGTGAAGGCACATTAACTGTTACCAAAAAATCGAAGATGATAAAAAAGTCCGAGTGTGAACCATAGATATTATGTAGCTAAACAATAGACCCATGAATGAGGTGTAGATTATGTTACAAAATCGTGTTCAAGTACACTTTGTGTGAGCAAACGTTTTTTAATTATTACTAGTCTTGTAGTATATTTAGGATTTATATTACTGAGATGTTCTGTGATTTTCCTGTGCATCTAATCTTGGTCCAAACACCATAGCTAATCCAAACTTTTCTGCCTAGAGCTCATCTGTACAAAAGAACTACTCTGTTTTAACCCAGCTGCTGTACAAATACGAAGAGCATAAGTGCATAGCAATGCAGAATCAGCATATTGAAACAATGTTGCAGTTAATGTGTATAGAATAGGAGTTTTACTTGCTATTATGACATGTTCCACTAATTTGATTTGCATGGAAAGAATTTTTTCACCTGAAATTTAATGACGTATAGGCTAGTTAACATTTGCATTACTATCAAACATAGATTTAATAATCCTATCTTTTATAGAAAATCAGTTGTTATAGTTAATGATTCCACACAAGAATCGTATCTTATAAAACTTGCAATGCAAAAGAGTTAGATTCCAGTAAAAACTTGATGTAATTAGTCTAGTTTGCTATCATCTGTACTGTATAGATCAGGGGTGGCCAACCCGCGGCTCGCAAGCCGCATGCGGCTCTTTGCCCAGTTTCCTGCGGCTCTTTTTCATATTCTTTGTTTCTTCTATCAGCAACCTAGTTCTGTAACCATGTTGCATTTGGCAACGCATATCACATAATAATCTCTTTGTAGAGAGAAATACGACTAGGTGTGTAACGAGTGGCGCGGCCCATCTCCGCAGCTTTTCGCCTGCACAACACAGCTTCGAAGTCCGAAGGAACATCGCAGCGGTGGCGCCATGGCGGCACTGTGTCTGCTTTGACCGGCCCAGACAACAAACCCCAGACCGTCCACACCGATAGCGATGTCGTTACCAACTGAGCTAACCGGCCGGTATACTACTAATCTAGCTAAGCAAAAGTATGTGTATCAATAAGCAGTGCTTGAGTTATAAAAACCAGGGCTTTGGAGCTGGAGCCGGAACTAATAGCCGGAGCCCCATGGCAGGTGGTTTTAGGGAGGAGCCGAAGCTCTGTTTAAAATTTAGAAGGAGCCGGAGCAACTTTTTTCAAAGTTAGCTCCAGCCCCATGTCAACATCTGAGATGCTACTGCTAGATTTAATTCTAGATTATCCAGTAAATTATAGCAAAGTGACATTCAGCCACTTCAACAAACTTCTTTTTTTGGCTTATTTCACAAACTTCTACACCAACCCTTTTCAATAGTAAAGATTTTCTCTCCTGCGCCACCTTTTATAACTTGTCCGTGTGGTTGTTGAAGCTGTTTGTTTAGGCCAGTGAATCCCAACCAGGGGCCCGCAAGTGCATTGCAATTTGACAAAATTATTCAACAATATTCGGTAAATATCGTGTTAATGTAGGCACTAGGCAGCAACTTGTGCTTAACGAAAATAATGTAGCGCAGTAGGCTAATTTGTTTCTGTATTTGACTACATACACTCAGTAATCAGTAAATCACTACCAGCATCTTTTTGCTGATTGTGACGTTTATCCAAACTTATGTATTTTGGATTTGTATTTCATTTATTTTTCATGTGGTATTGCATTTATATTCAGTTTTTATAAGCATTTTACTCAAGTCTGTTTTGCAATAAACACTTTCATTTCGTTGATTGTTCTGCGTTTCGTTTTGCAGTGGTAAATGTTAAAAAGTCATACATTGTTTAAATGCATGTAAACCTCTATTTTAAATGTACAGTACTTCAACTGGAGCCGCAGTAGAAAAAGCTCCGGAGCCGGAGCTGGAGCAACATTTTTATAGAAGAGTGCTCCGGAGCACTCTGGAGCTCCGAGTGCTCCGGAGCTGGAGCCGGAGCAGCATCAGATTTATGGCTGCTCTTAAGCCCTGGTAAAAACATTTATGGGGGATGGTGCAGGCTTTTCACGTAGACGTAAAGGAGGGGTGGTCATTGCTAGGGGAATGGTTAATGCTCAAATGTTTTATGGCAGGATGGTGTTGTTTTACAGGGGAATGGCATTTCTCCGCATTCCCTTTCAACTCGAGACTGTCAATAAGAGGTATGGTGACGTTAATGCGATCATTATCCCCTTGTGTATGATGTGGCTCTTTGCTGAAACACAGCAAGAAATGTGGCTCATAGCATCTGACTGGTTGGCCACCCCTGGTATAGATAAGAATGAAATCATATATTCAACAAAAACTGATTTGCCAGAATTTTTTAGGCAACTTACTTCGGTATGTGTTTCGCTGATATACCAGCAAGAACAGACATAGTAATGCACGCGTTGCTGTGCTCCTGTCTGACTTGTAATGCATGCATTGCTATGCTTCTGTCTGACTTTCAGGTTAGTTTTTATTCAGTTAGTTATGAAAAATTTTGTAACCTTTTTTCACAAGTTAGTTATCATTGTCATGAGTTAGCTTGTTGTGTCGTTGGGAAATTTTGCAGCGACAGACAAATGGCTGGTGACTACTAGGCAAGGTTTTTGCTTAAAATTGTTACTCTCGCGAAAAGGATGAATTTCCATTGTGACCGTCCATGGTGGCCAGGTTTAACGTAGGACTTGCAAACACAGCCTGCGGTTCATCCCACATTCTGAAGCTTATTTAAAAGTGTTGTCCTTACTCTATCTTGCATGACGTAGTTTAAGATTTCCAAAGACTGTTGTTTTTACTAAACATGTCATGAAATGCCGCAGTAACATGAAGTGATGTTAATGGGACGCTTGCCGGTATGGTGATTGATAATATTGTATTTTTTTAGGCAAAAGCTCGGCAGCATTTCCCATGCAAAGCTGTATTTTGAATTCAATAGTTTATTGATAGATTAGTAACTATTAATGAGTACAATCACATTGATCAATGATTACCATCTGTTGTATCTGACTTCCCTCTCGTTCTTTTCGATTTTGAAAGTTCATATTTTTATTTTTGTCTTGGGGTCCTTTTGTTTTGGCTACTTTGCAATATTGATAACAAATGCACTTACTTGCATCTCATGTTGCCCCAGTTTATTGCTTTCATGTGATTTTTAGCTGTTATATTTTGGCTATGGTAATCTATTTTGATCATGTGACCATCACCCTCCTGCTTACTTATTTAGCTCAAACAACAAACTTTACAAATTGCGGGATGAACCATTTCAAAACTTGAGCCAAGCAAGTAGCAAAATGCTTCTAGTTTATGACGTTATAATCCACAGTTATTCAAGAGTAGGTACCAGTAGCGCAATCAACTTCTCGTTTAATAACTTACAAATAGCAAACATCACTGCTTCAGAATTATAGCCAAATTTATCAATTGATTTTATCCATAGCTACGGTATTTCCTAGCTTAAAAATCGTAGTTTTAAAACTGTTGTGATGAGGAAATGTATAGATTGCTGCTTATTATGGAGGGTTCGGGGACTTCCTAACTCTAGTTTTACTATTTTTAGCAGTTGAAAAATGAATTATATACAGAGGTGGTTGTGTTTATTTTTTTGTATTGTGCACTAACTTCGTGTTTACCATCTCGTCACTTATCTTCCTTAGATTAAAAAATTTTTTTTTTATTTATTTGTTGAACTGATTCTGTACTAACGATGCCCCTATGTTATGGTTCACACCACCCCTAACTTTAAACATGTTATAGGTCATCCCTAACTTTAAACATGCCACTGTGTTATAAGTCTTATATCCATACATGTTTCAGCCCCTCAGTATTTACAACACATTATGTTTTACAGCCTGTAGACGTATAGGAACACAACGTCATATGATCTTGAAATATATAATGATGCTTCTCCGTTACAATGTCCTCTTCGTCTCGTTTTGTCAAATCTGAAGCAGTTTTTGCGTTTTTTTCATATAAAGTCTGGACTGCTCTGCCACTATATACAGTATTGTAGAGAGTGATTCTGTCAGTATTTTCAACAGTACATTGGAAACTCATTTATTTGGCGTTTGATGTGTTTTGTTTATGTGTCTACAAGTGCCCCTTTCTCAGATAGCCTAACACCCTCAGCCTCATCTTAAGGAGTTTACAAATTACTTGTTTATTATTATTACCCTCCTTTCTACCGCCATTACCTTTCCCCCTTCTCTACCACTATTACACAAGCGCAGATCACCCCCTCTACCCTCGTTTCGCGAGTGCAGATTACCCTCCTCTCTACCACTTTTGCACTAGCACACATTGCTCCCTTCTTTACCACTGTTGCACGAGCACACATTACCCCCACTCTACCACTGTTTTGCGAGTGCAGATTACCCTCCTCTTTACCGCTGTTGCACGAGCACAGATTGCCCCCTCTCTACCACTGTTGTACGAACATGCAATACCCCCTCTCTATCACCTTTTCGCGATTGGAGATAGCCTTCTCTCTACCACTATTGCACTAGCACAGATTACCCTCTCTCTACCACTATTGCTTGAGGGCACTCACCCCTTCTCTACCACCATTACACAAAAGTACATCACCCCTTCTCATACTCAAAGGCGGATTGCCCCTTCTTTATCACCTTCACATGAGCACAGATCACCCCCTCTCTACCTATTTAAACTATTGTTCGTGTGTCCTGTACAATCATTTATTATTATATATTTTATATTTTTTTGTTTTTTTGTGTGTTGTGTTTTCGCCACATGTTTTTTTTTTTTTTTTTTTGCCACATTATGGCAATGAGGAGCGTGCAGACTTGACGACCGAGCAACCGGATGAGTTGCATTTCCACGGTCTTTCGCGCCTCCTTGTCACTTCACATTGTTTGTTTTCTTTCTCTGTATATCTTGTTAAAAATTGTGACAATAAAAAAAGACTACTACTACCACCATTATACGAGTGCAGATCACCCCCCTCTCTACCACTGTTACCGGAGCGCAAATCACCCCCGCTCTACCACCATTACACTAGCACAGATTACCCCCTGTCTACCACTATCACCGGAGCGCAGATCACCCCTCCCTACCACTATTACCTGAGCACAGATCACCCCCTTTCTACCATCATTACTTGAGCGCAAATCACCCCCTGTGTACCACCATTACCTGAGCGCAGATCATCCCCTCTCTACCACTATTACTTGAGTGCAGATCACCCCCTCTCTACCACCATTACCTTAGCTCAGATCGTCCCCTTTCTACCATTATTACTTGAGCGTAGATCATTCCCTTTTTACCACCATTACCTGAGCACAGATCACCCCCTTTCTACCACTATTACCTGAGCGCAGATCACCCCCTCTCTACCACTATTACTCAAGGCAGATTACCCCCCTTTTTACCACTATTGCACAAGCGCAGATTACCCCCTCTCTACCACCATTACCTGAGCACAGATCACCCCCTCTCTATCACTATTACTCGAGGCAGATTAACCCCTATCTACCACCAGTACACGAACGCTGATTGCCCCCCTTTTTACCACTATTACTCGAGCGCAGATTACCCCCCTCTCTACCACCATTGCACGAGCGTAGATGACCCACTCTTTCCCATCATCACACAAAGGTATATCACCTCCTCCCTACCACCATTACCTGAGCGCAGATCAACCCTCTTTCTCATCTTCACACGAGAGTACATCACTTCCTCTCTCGTCCTCGAGGGCAGATTGCGTTCATTAGACCTTCTGCAGATTACCCTCACCATCATTAGACATGTTCTTGTGATAACGAAAAACAGAACTTACTACCGGTATTATTAATTGAGAATTTAGCATAATTGACATACATTTTTAAAGATGTTTATCTCTATTCTGACAAACCGGATCACAAAAATAGTGGCTATTGTTACGTGATGATGGATGACAAAGACCAGGCTGAAGATTTATGTGAAAGTCAACTAGTGTGGAATTCTCGGTGGGTTGATGCTAATTGCTTATGTCTTATGACGAAATATCATTTACCTCAGGGGCACACTCAGCAAATTTCAAAGGGGGGGTTCTAAAAAAACTCAATCTGGCACTCAGGAGATGATCCAGAAAATTTTGGTAGGGGGGATGAAATTTTGAATAAGGTAGAATGTTAACTAAATACAAAGACGTTAGACCCAAAAAAGACGTGAAAGGCCCTTGGAAAAATGTTTTCATGTCTGCGGCATACTCAAAATTTTTTTCAGTGAGGGGGCACCAAATTTTCAGATATTTTCAAGCGTATTTTTTTTCAGAAGAATTATTTTGAAGCATATTGAGAATAAAAAAGGTGTTATGGGGTCTGGGGGCGTGCTCCCCCGGAAAATTTTTGAAAATTTACATACTGTAGTGGCCATTTTAGTAGCCTACTTTTAAAACAACTTTTACGCAAATTTTGTTTAAATTTTTGCCCCTGAATCTGAGTGTTTGTTCTTGCATTTTCGATTATGCGTGCTTTGGCGTGAGGCTTATTGTTTTCGAAATTATGGAGAAATTTTGTTCATCAAAAACAAGTTTCAAAATGGCTGGTTGGGGAATGCATCCCCACACCTGGATCCGTCCCTGCCCGCACTGCTAACAATGCCTCTTATCACTACTCCAACCAGCCGGTTTGGCTTCAGTATGATGTGAAGCAAATTGTTTTCGAAATTATGGAGAAATTTTGTTCATCAAAAACAAGTTTCAAAATGGCTGGTTGGGGAATGCATCCCCACACCTGGATCCGTCCCTGCCCGCACTGCTAACAATGCCTCTTATCACTACTCCAACCAGCCGGTTTGGCTTCAGTATGATGTGAAGCAAATTCTGTCACAGCTGTTATGAAATAACAGCACGTACTGCACTTGCACAGTTTGGACACTTCATTTTAAAAACAGGGGTTCGGTTTCAAAAAAAGGGGGTCGACCCCCAAAACCCCCCTCCCTGGGTGCGCCACTGATTTGCCTTCATGTTGAATCACAATGATGTGCTTGTCTTCATAGTTCATAGAACTATTGCATTAAGTTGATTTGTTTTAAATGTCACGAGCTAACTACCTTTGATTTGGTTGCTCTCTGCGTCCCACTTATAGATTGTAGTGAAAATACTTTTTAAGTGCTGTAGTTTAGTAGCACACTTAAACGTACCGGTAGATGAACATGTTGCATTCTCTGTGGTTTCTTACATTGCATCGATAAATTTTAAATTTTTCACTTCCACATGTGTTAATAGGAAACTGATCACCAGGAAAATTCATCCTGAAGTTTTGTCCCGGTGGTGCAAGCGCAATGACATAGAAATGGTGGTAAGGAAAGAAATTCATTACGACATGACGGTTGACCTACCCGCACCTCGACTACAAGTTGGTAAGCATGTACGAAGTTGGTTAATCGAATCCTTTATTGAGCATTTTTTTATTTTAAATAGTTGGCACCAGTGGTAAAGGTAGGATGAAGAACAGCAATAACTATGGAGACTAATTATTTTATTAGTCGAACGAGCAAGTGTACACCTAATTATTCTCACCAAATATAAGCAACATTGCCTTAATTTCTAATTAGATGACAGTTTTCAAGATAAAAACAAAACGCATATTTGGCTTCTATAGATGCTGGATACAAGATTTTTCTCCAGGGGTCCATGAGCATGCTGGATACACGATTATTCTCACTCGATATCCATGGGCATGCTGGGTACACGATTATTCTCTGGATGTCCATGGGCATGCTGGGTACACAATCGTTCGTTGGATGTCAATGGGCATGCTGGGTACGCGATTATTCTTGTGAGGGGGAGAGCATGGGCATGTTGGATGCACGATTACTCTTGGGGGGGTCCATGGCATGCTGGATGCTTGATTATTCTCGGGGGGGAGCATGCGCAATTGGGCATGCTGGGTTGTCGTGATTATTCTCCGGGGTTCAACGGCATGCTGGTTGCACGATTATTCTCGGGGGGGGGGGAGCATGGGCATGCTTGGTCGGCACGATTATTGCTGATGGGTCTGTGGCATCCTGCATACACGATTATTCTCGAGGAGTCCATGGGCATGTTGGATACACGATTATCTGGATGTTCATGGGCATGCTGGGTACGCGATTATTCTCGGAGGGGAACATGGGCATGCTGGGTTGTCACGATTATTCCCTGGGGTCCATGGCATGCTGGATGCACGATTATTCTCAGGGGGTCCATGGACATGCTGGATACACGATTATTCCCTGGGGTCCATGGCATGCTGGATACACGATTATTCTCAGGGGGTCCATGGACATGCTGGATACACGATTATTTTCTGCATGTCCATGCGTATGCTGGGTGCACGATTATTCTTGGGGCGGAATATGGGCATGCTGGATTGTCATGGTTATTCCCTGGGGGTCCATGGCATGCTGGATACATGATTATTTTCAGGGGGGGCGTGGGCATGCTTGGTTTTCACGATTATTGTCGGCGGGAGTTCATGGCATGCTGGATGCACAATTCTTCTCTGGGGAAGGGAGCATGGGCATGCTGGGTACACGATTATTCCCCGGAAGGGAGGTGGTATGGGCATGCTTGATTTTCACGATTATTCTCGGGGAGAGTGGAATCCATGAGCAATTGGGCATGCTGGATGCACGATTATTCTCAGGGCGTCCAGTCAAAATTTATGATTTTTTTATGTGATGTTTTAAATTGATATTTGTTTAAACGTTTTTTCTCTGCTGCAAGTAAGAAGTTAGCAACACCTTGTGTGATGGTTGAAGCATATAATCAGCTGCTCAATGTAACCATTGATGCAGATCAAAATCGCTTGGTTGATTTCAGGTTTTGATTTTTTGTACACGTGAATAGCCTCCTACTCATTGCCATGATCTCACGGCTCTGACCAAGTGATGACCAAGTGCATCAAAATCAGCTGTGTATAATTTTCCATTCTACAATATGTGGTAGGCTGATAGCCTGTTGTTCATGGTCTCACGGCTCTGGTTAAGTGCATCAAAATTAGCAGTATAAATCTTCCATTTTATAACATGTGGTGGGTTGCTAGCCCCTTATGGCCTTACGGCTCTAATCAAGTGCATTAAAATCAGCGGTATATAATCTTCCATTCTACAACATGTAATGGGCTGATAGCCCCTTGTTGAAGGCCTCACGGCTCTAATCAAGTGCATCAAAATCAGCAATATATGATTTTCCATTCTACAACATGTGGTGGGCTGATAGCCCCTTGTTCATGGTGTCACTTCTCTGATCAAGTGCATCAAAATCAACGGTATATAATCTTCCATTTTAGATGTGGTGAGCTGATAGTCCCTTACTCATGGCCTCACAGCTCTGATCAAGTGAATCAAAATTAGCGATATATATAGTCTTTCATTCTACAACACGTGTTGGGCTGACCAGAATAAACTTTATCAGAATCCCGCATGTAAAGACAACTAGAGGAAGCATGTCAAACTGTCAATACTATCCGAACCTAACTGCTCATACTCCCACAATTCTGGTTGCAATAGCCAAAAAGTGCTTTTCATTGTTTGAAAAAGGCATTAAGGCAAATCAGCATATAATTTACCTAAAGTTTTTTCAAGACATTGATTTACATCAGGGGTGGGCAACTTTTTTAGTCGGCGGGCCATAAGTGGGGAGACGAAGTCCTTCCCAGACCGGATTATTAGATGGACCGAGTTTATATCTTCAACAACTACTACTGTCAGGGTCGCTCTGGTTGGAAGAGCAAAAAAAGGTCTATATGTCCTCAGATGTTCTGTTTTTCACCGAAAAAGAGCAAAAAAAGTCTACACGTCTTCAGATGTCCTGTTTTCTACCGAAAATATCGGTGAAGCAGTGCCGTAGCAAAAACTTTTTAAAGGGGGGCCATAATTTCCACATTTTTTGATCTTTTTATTCGGCAGAATTACTTTAAGGTTGATTGAGAAACAAAAAAGGCTCTAGGGGGTCCAAGAGCATGCTCCCCCGTAAAAATTGGGAAAGTCTACATGCTGTAATGGTTGTTTTAGCGCTTTTTAAGATACTCAAATTTTGTTTAAATTTTTTGATCCTAATTCTGACTGAGTCCTTCGCCAAATATGATGCATTTTGTTCACACATTTTCGATTATGTCTGCTGAAGACGTAAGGCTCTTCGCTATCAAAAAGGTTCGGTTCGAAATTATGGAAAAACTGTATACATCAAAAACATTTTTGAAATGGCTGATGGGAGGAGGCATGTCCCTCAACCCCTCATCCTACCCCCCTGGATCCACCCCTGGCCATAAGCTACAGAAACAATCAAAAGAATCTGTCATATTTCAGTCACTTTGCACCATTAAGTTTGTTTTTTCCTAAAAGGCAGAGTCAAAAGGGGGAGGGGGGCATGGCACAATGCCCCTTCCTGAATACGCTCCTGCGGTGAAGAGCAAAAAAAGGTCTGCTTGTCTTCACATGTCTTATAAAAAATAATTGATTCGCAATAGGAGTTTGGAAGTGCCAGCAGGCCACATAAAATGGTCTCGTGGGCCGGATCCGGCCCGCGAGCCGTGTGTTGCCCATGCTTGGTTTTCATCATAATATGCAAATTGATTGCCTAAGAAATGCGCGTCATTTTTGTTTGCGTGCAGATAAAGCTGACCGTGGGGTTGTGATTACGATGTATAGTTATTTCAAAATAGAGACGCTAGACAGCTTTGAATTTTTACGTGGAAGTGGTTTGGAGTTGTTTAGGAGCGATTATGCAATGGAGTTTGGTTTTTAGATTCAAAGACATTTGATTCAAATGTTAAAAAGAAAATTTATCAAGATCCCCAATCGAATGTATTTGTTTATGATGCAGACAATCGGGTGAGTATTATCTTACTATCTTTCTAACCCAGAAATAGTATGTCGAGGTCGCTGCCATCAAATGAAGGAAATTTGGTTAAGTGTCTTTCCTAACTAGTGAACGATCTTTGTAACGACGTTGGTAATTACCAAAACCTTGTCTCTAATAATCAACACAGAACGCTTGTTTTCTTCTTTCACGGTTTATATTATTAATTACAAACAATTAGTTACAACAGTGTATAAATTAATTACAGCAAACGATACTTTAACAGAATGAATAACCAGATTTAGCAAACATAATTCGCACGTAAAGTTGACCAATCTTTAAACTTTAGTATTTAGCAAATCCAGTCGCTTCATAACGCCTATATTCCGTTACAAACCATATTAACGCATTAACACACTTACCTACAAGTTTCATAGCAAGGATCACACACGGCAAAATAATCCACCATTTTGTAGTCAATAATCCGCCGCAGCAGCTTAGGAGCAATAGCTCATAAAGAAAAATTCATATATAACTGCTCGTTACTATTTTTTGGTTACTCGAAGGCTTGTAACAAAAATTTCAGTTTCCGTTATATACAACTGCGCAAAGGATTTATCCAATTCACGTACCAGCTAATCGGCCTTTTTTCATTACAACCAAGATCTCAGTTTTATGACTCTGTCTGTAATCAAAAACTATAGCAAAACTCTGCCCATAGTCAAAGACTATAAACAGCTGTGTCGATTATGTGGAAGTGAGCTCTGGTAGACTCAGATACGCGTGAAAACATTGTCTGATTTAATTATTATCAGAACGTATATTGATTCTCTACCCCGAAATTACCATTGTCAGCGTTACAATTTTAGTGCTGAATGTCAAGCAGAAAGGATGTGAATAGTAAGTTGGTTGGATTCATCTCGGAGGCCGTGGCTTCAGTGCCACTTGACAATTTAATTAGCAAACCTTAGTTCGAGATGCACGATTATATTTAGTGGCAATAACAACGTTGTTTTATGCTTTTCTTGTTACGACGGTTCAAGCTTTTGTGGTCACGAGTTTTGAGGTGTAGCTATTTCTTCCCACAAATCTGCAACGACTTTCTCTCCCGAATATTTTTGAATTCTTTAAATGTCTCTTTTACCATCTTGATTCTTCCGTAAAAAAGTTACAAAATTGCTCTACGTCACAATGAGTAAGCAGATAAGTGCAGCGACAAGCATCTTAAGAATACTTACATGGCTGAGATGCTGCATTGTTGACGTCAATCATTTTCTACAAGTTCGAATCCTCAAGAAAAATGCTTAGAGATTTAGTGTAGTCGTTTGGAAATTGATTGAAAACATTTTCAGCAATTGCATTGACGACCATTGAGCTGCCTATATGTCAGTGATGTTATCGTAGCAGACTATATTGAGAAGAAAATTGTCAAGCGATTTGTATATTACCTAGGACAACATTGTTTCAATTGAATCGATGTCTTCTGCAAAAGATATGAAGCTGATTGATAATGTGACTGATTCCAATATGGTGATTTATGACGATGTGAGTAGCTGGCGGTCTACTATGGATCTGGGTTGGCACAGTTTCTATGTCGGCATTACATGATGGTGAAGTGAGAAGTATAATTTCTTTATTGAAAATTAGAGATAGGCATTAAGTTAGGTTGTAGGTGGGTAGTAGTTACAAGGATGTACTAATAGACTTGGAGTCCACAGCCCTTGGGCTAGATCTGGCCAGTGGCGAAATCGCTTAGTCGGCTAATGACAATCCTGCTGCAATATCATCTCTAACTCAGATCTGGTTAATTGTTCCGGTCTTGCTCGGCCTTGATTGAACAACGTAAAATTCATGACAAAGTAAACGCATCACGTGGATTGAATGTGCTGAAAGAAAGTGTGAATGCGATTTAACCACACAGTTTGGCAGTTCCCCTTGCTACATTGTGATACGCTCAACACTTCCATAAATAATGATAAATTAATAACTGAGGTTATGTTCAAATCTTAATAGTGTGCGTAGTTTACAGGCGCAACTGAGTTTTTTTTTTTTTTTTTTGGCAGAATAAACTTTTGTAAACGACATATTAGGCCTGGCGGGTGGCGAGAATTTTTAAGTATTTTGGTTTGTGCAAAAAAGCTAAAATAATTTCCAATACAGAAGTAAGCGTTTTGCATTAATGTATTTGTCGGCGTGTTGTGAACTATAGGGCATTGCATAGCTTATGCCTCGTTTTTTTTTTTTGTTTTTTTTTTTTCAAGGCATTCGTGCTTGCTTTACTTTAATCTTCATGACTGGCGTGTTGAACAATACTAGATCACCAATTCTATGCAAATGAATGTTTAGACTTAGTTTTACTATTGATCAACTTTTTTTTGAGATTGACAATTTTTCGAGTTCGTAAAATTTGGCAATTTTTCGAGTTCGAATTTGCAATCTTGTTCAATGCACAGCTTATAATTATTTGCTGACTTCAACCAAATCGAGCTTCACTCTCTCTCACTAGAACCAGTGATCGAATTACATCGATTGGTGTTACATTTAATTGATTCATTGATATAACAGCATTTTGGGTCCCTGCAACAACGACTGATCGAAAGCTTGCTGAGAGTTTTTTTTTTTTTTCAGGGCTCGGAAGGCAAAGCGAATGCAAAAGGTTCAAAGTGAGTTTGTGACAAGCTTGTGAAGTTATAAAACTTGCCGTGATCTTAACGAATTTCATTTCAAAGGAATTGGCACGGAAAATGCGGTTTGATTAAATACTTCACAAAAATGCGTCTTCGGATTCAACAAGGTTGAAAATGCGCGTGATGTTTAAAAGAAATTAAATGAGCAAGTTTAGTGTGAAATAGTGGCCATACTTGCCCTTTCGATGAACTGTTGCCCTACATCTGCTCAAGCTTCACCTTGTGTCCGAGAAACTGGTCAGGTGTTAAAAAAAATAAGCAGTAGTATAATTAGTAAAAAGTTGGCACTCAATATTGAAAGTGATGACGAGAAGTAAGCTGTCGTTTGTTTGAACTTGTGAAAGGTAAAACTTGGAACATGAATAAGCTCTCTGTAACAAAGTTGATTCGAAGCGTGCTTTCCATTTTGCAGATTCACTTTTATCTCGAAGTCTGAAAGCAAGATTGTGCCAAGGAAACTACCAGATAACTTGCCTAATCGCCCTCTTGGGCCTAGACCTTTCCCGTTTGGTCCTGGCCCGCCTGTTCGACCGTTTCTCAGAGATGGAATGCCGTTGGATCCTTCACGCTTTCCACCTCCCATAATGGGAGCCCCTGTATTTGATCCTCGCTTGGTTGGGCGCCCACCACCTCCAGCATTTCGTCCTTTTGATGGCCCAAGACCCCTGCCAATGCCTGGCTTTGTCGGCCCAAGAAACATGGGTCCCCCTATTCGCCCTCCAACCAATCGCGGACCACTGGTCCAGGGTCCAAATTCTCAGTTCCAGGCTAGCCCTTTACATCGGCCTGTTTATAATCCTATTAGACCTCATCCACCATTTCCTTATCAGCCTGGTGAGTCCTGATTGAGCTGATGCATTTTACTTCCTTGACAAAATAACATTTATGTTAGAAGTTGCTATCATGGTGTAACTCGTACTTCGTATAAAATTGTTATGGTTTTGTAATCGTGCTTTGGCTCTTGTAACATCGTAATGCTTATTGAATGTGTAATTCCACTCTTGCAGTATCATTAAGATAGAGAATGCCGCTCATAAATGTCGTCTTCCAACGTCATTTGATATTAAAGCATTATGTTGTCCCAGAAACCCATCAAGGTTATGACGTGCAAGTCGCCGAGCACATTTATTGAAATCCGTTGTGTAGATGCCGCATTTTGTCGGCCGCATACCTCGTAACGCGCGTCGAAAATTTTACATGGAGGGTTCGATTCCTGGACTAATCGTACTTGGCGCATCTCTGATGACTCAAGTGCAAAGTAGCTTCTAATGGAGTTTTGCTTCAGGGTTTCCCCCGACCATATTTGTTAGAATGTTTGACGTCCCAGAACGAGCGACAACTGATGATATCAAAGACTTTTTTCATCCGATTATTCCTGCCAAGATTGCTCAGGTTTGCATACTGGTCCGCGCATTTACTGTTCAATGATCTACTTGTTCTGTGGGCTTGCTACTTCGTGAGTTTTTTGCTTTTAGGTTTTACTGCTTCATGAGTTTGTTGTTTCATGGATTTGTTGCTCCATAAGTTTGTAGTTCCTTGGATTTATTGTTCCATGGGTTTGTTGCTCCATGGATTTGTTATTCCATGGATTTGTTGTTCCATGGGAGCTGCCAGTAGCTATGTTTTTTAGAATGTTGGATCTGACATATATGACGTGGATTTTTTCAACCCGGGCGATGCTATGACGGCGCTGCAGCGAAGTGGGTTAATGATTCGCAAGAATGTGGTGAAGATGGAAATGTTACCTGGACCATTTGTCCCTCTTCCTCCACGAAAAATTAAAAGTAAGAAACGCAGATCATCGGGCGATCAATCATCTTCGAAGCGGCGCATGTCACCAGTTTCTGTTCATTTGGACCAACCTCCCCCAATGCCCGTTGCTTCAGGTGTGTTAAAATTGTTGATTTCTTGCTTGTATTTTTGTAATTATTGAATTTTTAGTTTCTGGTGTGGGATTATTGTTGGCTTTTGGCTTGTATTTTTGTTATTATTAAATTTTTTGTTTCTGATGCGTAATTGTCGTTTTTGTTGTTACAATATATTTATCGCTATTTTGCTGTAGAATCTTCGAAGCCAAAAGCGGAAGCGGCGGAAGAGCCAATCGTTGTAAGCATGAGTTGCTCTTTCACGTTATTCCTGATTAGTAGTGTCGGTCCGTACCTGGAGCAACAGACCGCAAAGTTGTTGCTCAATGATCTGTTTGCTTGCGTGTTCGCCAAGATAAGTGCATTGTACATCACTTTGTGCTGGACTGCTATACTCAAACTTTTCAGTGCTTCAAGTAAAAAAATAAGTTCCTGGAAAGCAAAAGTTAATTACGTGGCCCTTTTTAATGTTGAGTTTGAAACAGTGCCGTTAATGGTAGCACGGTAATATCTACTATAGTCGGTTTATTTTATTATTATTTTTGCATATTTATCCTATCACGAGAAAGTGATCAAAGCGCTATAACGAGCTAAGCTCGCTGAGGAGTTGCCGGCCACCTGTCTACCACACCAAGATAGGGAAACCCCGCTAAGTGCCTTTCGCAACGGCACAACAAGTAAACTTGTCGGCTTGTTCTTCACACTTTAATGCTGAACGTCAAGCAGGGAAGCTGTGAATACCAGTTTTAAAGTCATTGGTTTGACCCGACTCGAAATCTAACCCGAGTCTACAGCTCTAGCACTCTAGCAGAGGTGGACGCTCTCATACTCGGCCATCTGAGCTGATTTAAAAATATAACACACTATTGCACAGTGCACACTGACGCTCAATCAGGGCGTAACGAAATCGTTTTGGCAAAACGTTGCCATCAACTCCAGTTGGTATATGTTATGCCATAGTAAAACCACTGTTTAACATAGATTTTTCTGTTGAACGAAAAGCAAAGCGAACTAAAAGCAAAAAATATTCATTTTTTAATCTTTTAAGAAACAGGTAAAGGCAGAAATATTTTTTAAAATAGCGTTTGACACTGGTAGTTCTTGGAATTAGGTTAGGTTATCTTAGGCATAAGCAGCGCGTAGCTTGGCTCTCAGGTTAAGGTTTGAAATTTTTGTTAATTTCGCATGTAAGGTTGCATGGATGAAGAGCCGTGCAAACACCTTACTGGAACTGGACCTTTACGAATTATAATTTTGAGTAGTGTGTTTTGCAAATACATTGAAACTCATTCATCATAATTTTGTCGATTATGTTGCCGGTTGAAGTTGCAAAATGCCTACCGTTACGCAAAGCCATAATACGTTCATAATAAAGTCTTCAGAAATACACTTATGCAGCAGAATATCTTTGGTTAAGTTGATTTTTATGCTTTATCACACTTACTCACAGCTCAGATGGCCAAGGGGTATGGAGCGTCTGTCTCTTGAGCTGTAGACTCGGGTTTGATTCCGAGTCGGGTCAAACCAATGACTTTAAAATTGGTATTCACAGCTTCCCTGCTTGACGCTCAGCATTAAAGGGACAGTGCGGAGAACAAGCCGGCAAGTTTACTTGTTGTGCCGTTGGGAAAGGCACTTAGCGGGATTCCTCCATCTTGGTGTGGTAGACAGATGGCCGGCAACTCCTAAGCGAGCTCGTATAAACGCATTGATCGCTTTCTCGTGATAGGAGGATAAATAATTAAATATGCAACTAACTAACTATTTTGCAGTATACTCACTTAGGCAAACAATTGGAAATTAAATGCCAATGTGCAATTATGTATACATTTGCGCATTTGCATTTGTGTTACAAATTGTGACCTAAGCGCTGACGTTCACTGGGTATTTTGGGTTGCATGCACAGACACAGTACCTGCCTTGTCCCTCGTTTTTTCACGGGCAAACGGGTCGGGCAGAGAGTTTTTTTGCGGGTTTTAGTAACTGGTATTCTTACAAACCTCAAGCAAAAACTTCCTTCACGGTATTTATTGCCTTGAGTAAATGTGGGTCACACCAACTGCAGTGATGAGACCTGATATGTCAAAGCAGTGTCCACTTTCGCAATTTGGAAATTGTAATGCGAAAAAACTAAGCTTTTTCTGTTATTTATCATTCATCTCTATAAAAACTTCATTGCTTGATGACATCTGACGCAGACGTCGCTTTGTTTAGTAAGATACTGTGCAAAAGGTCTATTGTATGTTGTGCTTTTTAATCAGAAACTACAAAACGTTCATAATCTTCCGGAACTCTTTTGTGTCAGCAGTTCTATTAGTGAGGGTTGCTGTTTAGGTTGCTCCGTTTCCAAGCGATCCACTTGAATATCATCTCAAAGCTTTTGATCCTAGCATCCCTGAAGGACAATGTGCTATCCAAGCGATGAAGGTAATCTCATGATATGATCTTGTTGCATCTTCCATGATATGATCATGTGGCATTTTTCGTCATATGATCTTGTTGCATTTTTCATGATATGATCTTGTTGCCTCTTCCAACTTTTTGTTTCAGGGTTATTTCTGCCAAGTGTGCCGAAAATTTTACAAAAGCGAATCCAGTGCGTTAGTCATCCACTGTAGGTCGAAATCGCATTATGACAACACAAAGCTGTACCTTGAGAAGCTGAAGGCGAAGCGTGATCTTTCTTGAACTGATTTGTGAAGAATTCGCTTCATTATTGCATGCTTACTGTGTCATTGGCCAGGATAAAGAGTCAGTGCAGCTCGCACGAAAAGCTGCTGCTTGCAATATCATAACGTTTTGCGTTTTGAACACGTCGAACACTGCTATAAATGTTTGGTGATACTGTATGTGGCAGCTTTATTTCGGTTGGGAAAAGTTGCTCACTCATTGCCAGCAGTTTTGGCACCTTCCCTGCTTTAATTGCCAAGACATGTTTTGGGGTAACCCCAAGATAGAACTTGTCTATTCATTTGATTTAACTTGTTATTTACAACATTAGCTGGAGTTAGTAGTTCAGTGACGTACGTTACTTGAAGGGTTTTCGGACAACAGCTCAGATGGCCGAGTGGTATCGGACGACCGCATAGGCATGCAAATTTCGAAGTTGTTTTTTTGTTCTGCATCTAGTTGTATTGGCAGATTGGCGCTAAATCCGCGAATAACTACGTAAGAAGGCATGCAATCGTCAAATTGCATGCCTATGCGGTCTACGCGGTAAGACGACGCAGTAACTGGTAAGCGCTGAGTGATCATATACGGTAACGGTAGTCTATTCAATACGGTGCCATGGTGCAACAGATCTACAGTGTATGATACTGGTAAATAAGCTAGTTTAAAAATGATAGGCAATGAGACTGAGAGATCAAGCTGCAAAATATAAGCAAGCAGGAATTTAGTTGTAATAGGTCTAGTTTAGGGGTAACAGTATTGTGTACCTTACCGGTACGGGTTCATAGGGGTGAGGTCTTGTACCAGCCCCCAGGTTATTTACTTGTTTTACCATAACGCACAAGAAAGCACAGGTAGGAAACAGCGAAAAGACCATCATTCGGTCATCTAGGTCAACTGCACCTTTTTGCCATATCTTACTCTGATGTTAATTAGTAAAAAGTAAACGCAAATACACACACATACGTAATAATAATAAGGGGTTGAGCAGGTTGTCAGTGAAGGCATAACTTTACGACAATCAGAAAGGGGGGTTTAGTTTGAGATTCAAAGCTAATATACAGTAGTGTTTAAAAAATAGGGTAAAAAAAATAATAGCTAAAATAGCAACATCCTACAATACTTCAGAAAACACAAATTACAACTTCAGAAAACACAAATTACAACTTCAGAAAACATAAATTACAACTGCAGAAAACAATATGTACAAAAAGCAAAAACTTTGGTTTTGGAGAAGGTAAAAATACATTTAAAGGGATGCAGATATCAACTGTTTAGTTACAATATCAATTTAGATGGTGACATTTGTGTAAAATTGATAATCTGCTGAAGGCAAGATGAAATATGAAATCAAACAGCTCAGATGGCCGAGTGGTATGGAGCGTCTGTCTCTTGAGCTGTAGACTCGGGTTTAATTCCGAGTCGGGTCAAACCAATGACTTTAACATTGGTATTCACAGCTTCCCTGCTTGACGCTCAGCATTGAAGGGACAGTGCGGAGAACAAGCCGGCAAGTTTACTTGTTGTGCCGTTGGGAAAGGCACTTAGCGGGATTCCCCCATCTTGGTGTGGTAGACAGATGGCTGGCAACTCCTAAGCGAGCTCGTATAGCGCATTGATCGCTTTCTCGTGATAGGAGGATAAATATGCAACTAAACTAAAATATTGTGGAGAAGGTAATTTCATACATATTTGGAGACGGCAGAAGATTTAACGTATTTTTTAAAAGAAGAAAAGGAGCAGTGCTTAAATTCTTCGGGAATGTTTTTCCATATTTTCAGGCCAATGTATTGAAGAGATTTTTTGCCAGTTTCCGAAGCAATAAAAGGTTGAAAAAATTCAGACGTTCCTTTTTGTCTAGTGTTATAATGATGTATTACATCAAGTTTTGTGAAATAATTGTTGAAAGAGGGTGGTAACAGACGGTTATTGTATTTAAACATAAATTTAGCGAACTCTATTTTAATCATGTCAGTCAGCATAAGTGTATTAAATTTAGAGTAAAGAAAGTTAATCGGTTTTTCTTTCGCACAAAAAAGACTTGCTCTTATGAATTTGTTTTGGAGAATTATCAATTTTTGTAAGTGAGAAGAGGCGGCTCTACCCCAGTTTAATAAGGAATATTGAAGATGAGAGTGAAAAAGACCATAATAGACTAACTTGAGTGAGGATAGGGGAACGTAGTGTCTTAGTTTTTAAACCATACCACAAGCTCTGGAAAGTTTTTTTGATAGTTTATTAGTATGTATTTTCCATGACAGGCGATCGTCTAAAAATACTCCAAGATACTTGACATAGTCGGATTTTACAATGACATTGCCACTAATGCTAACGTTAAATTCGTTTGTGTCCATTTTCTTTTTGTTACCCGAGATAATCATGTAGCAGCTTTTATTGTAATTGATAGTTAATTTGTTGCTGGTAACCCAATTTTCAATTTTATCAATTTCCTTCACTTGTTGCTGAAGTATGTTGAAATCATGATGTGCTAAATGCAGAGTTGTTCATCATCAGCAAAAAGCGTCGTTTCGAATTTGGACACGTTGGGAAGGTCATTTATGAATAAAAGAAAGAGTAAAGGCCCCAAAACTGAACTCTGAGGAACCCCATATTTAACTGGACGTAGTGAAGATAATTTGTCATTAATTTTTGTACAAATTGGGCGCCCAGAAAGATATGATGATAATTGATTGAACATTTTACCACGAAAACCGTAATGATAAAGTTTTTTAAGCAAAATTTCATGACTTACAGAATCAAACGCTTTTCTCAAGTCGAGAAAAATGGAACATGTTATTAATTTTTCGTTTAAGTTGTTTAATAATTTGTCATAGAAAGTGGTAATAGCTAATTCGGTGGAGTTGTTTTCTGTAAAGCCAAATTGCGAAGGAGTGAGGATGCAGTTTTTAGTAATAAATTTAGTCATTTTGCTTTCAAAAATTTTTTCAAATAATTTAAAAAATACTGATAGCAGAGAGATTGGTCGAAATTCATCTAGTGAAGTTGGAGATATTTTTTTCGGAATAGGAATGACACTAACTACTTTGAAATCATTTGGAAAGGTTTCTGATTCAATGCATCTATTGAATAATCTAGCTAGAAGTGGAGCTAAAACACACTTGGAAAGCTTCACAAATTTAGGAGAAATTTGGTCAAGGCCAGGAGCAGTGTAGGGTTTTAGTTTGTCTATACAATCATTCACGTCTTCTGATCATATTTCTTCAAGCATGAAAGATTGGACACAGGACGAGTGGTGGATTTTAAAAGAAGCCCCTTTGGAAAAAGGTAGATTTTTGGACATAATTGTACCGATGTTTGCAAAGTACCCCAGGTTCGGTTTTGTTAAGATTAAATTTGGTTAAGGTTAAATTCAGGTAGGATTGGTTTCGGTTAGGGCTAGATTTGGTTAGGGTCGTAGGTTAGGTTAAGGTTGGTAGACAGAAAAAGTGTGGGGCTGTTACTGGACATGACTTGTTTGAAGTACCGGTAGGTAGACTTACCAAACCATGGGGTCTGAGATATCGTTACCAGTAAATAAATATCGATAATGTAGATAAAAGAACATCATCTTAATGAAATTAAGATTCATTGTACAGATGCTGGATAGAATATTGGTACTGGTTGGTGCAGTGTTAGTTTATAGTACCGGTACTTTGGTAAAATTAATATTCATCAAGCTTGAAACGAAGACAATGAGCCAAGCCCAAGTCACAGCTTCAAGTTTGTTGACCAAAAATATTGTTAAAAAGTTGAAACAAAAAAGTTTTACAGTTCTAACATTTCAAGATTGTTTCTAGCAAAACTACCCCACAGTTGAACATAAGCGGGTCCTGTCTAGAGTAAGCCGTCTGCGTCTAGATTAACTCGTTTGCATAAGGCGATGAAAAACATGGACAGCTTACTCTAGATAAGACCCAACATAAGTATCGATAAACAAATCAAAACTAGCTCAAAAAATTGTAATTCAGAAATTTATAGTAATGTTTACAAATATTGGATCTGCAGAAGCTCGACATCAAACAAATTGCACTGCTGGCCTTGCTTGTTATTTTTTAAAGACAACACTATAGGCGTATGGCTTGCTGTATTTTTATTCTTGTCTAACTTATTTGCTTTGTACAGTGTATGATGTTACAAATAAGGTTTTGACTCCTAAGTTGGTTGCTTACAATTTAAACATAAGTTTGCCCTGTGCGTTTTCATTTGCTGGTCATGCTGTGTTTGTGACTGGTTAAAATTCTGATTTCTTCAGTTAATTTGTTGCTACTGCTTTATGGAGCAGTATAGAAATAATTACCCATGATCATTTGTCAATTGGTGTGGGTTAGTGGTAATTGTCAGCGGTGAATTGAATGATTGACTTTGTCAAAATTTAACCCTGGATGAAGTAGGACGTCGCATTGTTTATCTATGACTTTTTATACATAGAGTGACTATACGGTGCACGTGTTTTTTTGAACTTCCTATGTAAGTTCAGTTACAGGTGTTGTTGTAGTATGTTTTGTTTCCACAGCATAAAAGCTTCAGAATATCATTTATCAAGTATTTTTAAATTACGGTATATTGTGGCCTATCGCCACATGTATACTTCAACTTCACAGAGTGTTATAGATTTCCGGTGTTTTATTTTTTCAATATTTTATGAATATGTTTTCAGGTACCAAGGGTAAGATTTTTTATTAAAGCTTAGTTAATGGAGTAGTGGAATAGATACTACTGCTGCGAAAAACTTCCAAGTTGTGCAAATGACTTAACAATTTCAGACTTATATATCTGAAGAAAGAAAAACTATTTGTGTGACAAAACAGCATTTAGTTAAAAAAAAATGGATTGTCACTAGAAAAGCATTTGGTTTGATTCACAACTGCTGGTAAACATTCGATGAATGGGATGAAAGTTGATTATTTGCAATTACATTGTAGCGAGAAATTCTCAACAACATTCTCAGATGGATCGCAATAACGGGCGCAGAATTCCTTTCTGACTCAATAGGGTGGCTTCTGACTCCAAGACCTCGCGGTTCCTTCGGAGTCACCCTGTCACTAATCCTTATGTTATCTATCTAATGCCTGTGTTTTTGTCTTATCCATTGTGGTTGGTGACGAATAAACAAACTTGAACTTTCTGAAACCAGCCGTTAACCTGAAAATTCAGGCCATCACGGGCATGAGAAATGCAATCGTCATATGATTAACAAAGATTGTCTTGATACTACACTGTGGGACATTTAACGTACGCACTCATGGATATTAAAGGATTAGGGTATAAACAGCGTCAGACACTAAGAAGTTATCTATTTAGCTTTGTATAAACGTTATTATTGTTGTATAATTTATGATCTTCGATTTGTGTGCCTTAAAGCACAGTCGTTTGGTTTCAACAATTGTATGACGTCATGGAGCCTCTTTGAGATGAGGCGATAAAGTAATGTACTATACTGGATTACCAAAGAATTGAAATCATATTTTTTGACATACAGTGTAGGTTATTACCTTGTGAAATAAAAATCTAATGTTCTGTGCGTTAATTTTTTGCCTACCTAATACGCTTGAACGAATTCTAATGAGTATACTTTTGAAGTTGAATTGATTTAACAAACTAATGACGTCATCATAATGACGTCATCGCAATTGCATGCCTCATCTGGCAGGTCACGCTACGCCACTGGTACCTATGCAAGCATTGCGACGTCTGATCAGTAGGTGTATCCACAACGAGGTGCGTCTGGCAATGCATCATCGCTGCAAGAGCCAAATCGGCCCCTGAACCCGCAAGTACGACTCCACGATTTTGCGCAAGACCTAATTAATTACGTCATCAAAAAGCCAGAAATCCGAGTCCATGCAAGCGATCTGCGCCCACATACGAAACGTAGACTTACTTTAATTTTACGAGGAGAGTCTTATGGCCTCATAATACGAATAGCATGCATGCAACGAGCACAGTTTCAAGGAATCACTTTGCCCTACGCATAATATGTTAAATAAAGCAGCAGCAAATAAAGAAAATAGAAGCAACTCCTAAGCGAGCTTGTATAGCGCATTGATCGCTTTCTCGTGATAGGAGGATAAATATGCCAATGATATAAAAAATATAATATATAGAAAATCGGTCACCATATGAAATTTCAAGAATAAAAGACTTGATTGAATTAAAAACCCCCAACAGGCTGTTCCGCCGTGAGGCTCTTCAGGGGGCACGCTGAAAACTATTAAGATTCTATCATTTATAGTTTTTAGCGTCCCCACTGAAGAGCCTCACGACGAAACAGCCTGTTGGGGGTTTTTAATTGTTAATTTCATTTGGTGACCGATTTTCTGTTTATGCTCTGGCGTGTGCCATTGAGCTCTCTGTTTGGTGCAACGGTCAAACCACGTTTATATAATATATTTTATTTTTAAGAAACCGTGCTATGCAAGGAAAGAGTGCAGCATGTATTCAAAAACAATCATGTATTGCACTCCAGCGCTGGATAATTTAACCAAAATAGATATGCTGCCGATGCCGATTTTGATGTTCGTCTTGGAATCAACGTTCATTGAACACAATTCTTTTATAATCAAGTAATTAAATATTCAATAATTTTACCTGTCCGTGTTCATATAATGGCTGTGTCAAGCTAAAAGTGCCATCTATATAAATTTGTTGAATTGTTACCGAACTGTTTGTCCACTGAATATTAGTTTCTCGGCCGAAAATCAGTATGCGGTTGGCAGAACATGGTCCAGAGTCAAAAAGTAGAAACTTTTCCACACAAAGCGAAACCAGTTAAAATTGCAGTTGCGCTCTTGTCGTAACTTGTCGGTATGAAACTTTGCTTCTTTACATTCAAAAATGAAAACTTGTGTTTAAGATCCAACAACACCAATATATACAAAATGAGAAACGAAAATAGAAGAAAAATCAGTGGAGAGCGAAGCCTGCTTGCTTCAATCTTTGACATGATCGATGATTATCTTATTGCACTACCGTACGCTGTAGGCTACAACACAATCTTGTCATTATAAGCCCTTTAATTAATTATAACGTATTGTGGTTAGTGTTCATCAAAACACAGGTAATTGGAAGGCAAAATTACGATTTCTTTAATGAAATGAATTCAACTGAACGTATTTTTCACCAAAATTAGATATTTTGGCAGACATTGAGCTGCGTAACATAACATTGCTGTGAAAAATGCACATCACTATATTGAACGTGGACAAAATAACTTACCTGGCCCTGACGATGGCTGATAAACGGTATAAGGTCGAGGGATTGTAAGTTGTTGCAAAGATAAGGGATTTGGAGGAGCAGCCGCTGCAATTGTTAGGGTACGCTGAACAAGTTTCTCTGATGGACAGCACCCATTACTGCATGGCTGGCGTGCTGAAGCTCTAGCGTTATTACCTGGCTTGTTAACTCCATGGTGTCCTCAGCTCTTCGTTTAACGGAACTTTTGATTTCGGTAAGCTCGACTTTATGAGCACAAGGTTCATGGCTATGCTCATTTATTCGTTTAGTTATCTACGAAAGAATAACACAGTCGTGAAATCGACGAAAAAAATGTTCTTTTGTATTTGTGACTATTCATTGAATTAAAAGCACGGACATTAACTCGGGTACAGTTTATTCTGACCCTTTCTTCCAATTCCTAGAAAAAATAACTATCGATCAATTTCTTACGTCTCAAAGAGTGGACTTTAGTTTTTAAGTTTTGCGAAATCGTCGGAAAAGTCCTAAAAATTCAACTCTTTCTGTGACTAATGGATAGCAAAAAAAGCATTTTGCGGAGACAATACAAGATGACCGGCATGTAGAACAAACTTTTCTTAGTTTAATTCTTTTCTTATTTCTTCATAACTTACGTTTACTTACCTGATTGATGGTAGCGTCAGTGTGAAGCCTCGCTTTACAATCTCTGTTTTTAAGATAGCACCTCCAAAACTTCTTGGTATGGTCTGAACTATAACGGTCAAACACGTACATTTAACGACTGTCTATTAACTTTTCGCAATGTTTTTGAGTTCTGGAAAGTTGTGGTGTCGATATCTCAATATCTGCAGTGCTCCTGAATCCTGACTAAACGAATGGAAATGACTTCTTGCACTTCCATCAACCTTATTTAAAGGATGAAGATGAAAGCCTTTTTTATTTGCAATTCGTACTTCACTTTTCTTAAAATGTGCGATTGTTACTACTGATGATGGGAATCGCATGTCCACCTTGAAAGGTCTAAAAGTTGTAGCCCAATCGCTCCCGCAGACATTGAGAACCATTGTTTTTGAGAGGCCCCCCATCGAGATTAATGATTAAAATCCGGCTCTCGCAAGGTGTTAAACTCAAGGCTCGAAAATTAACAAAGAAAACAGAAGAACTAAAAGTTAGAACATTCTGTTGCATTCTTCTCGAACGACGGAAACGCGTGAGAATAAGACAGTAGTAACTACACGGTAATGAGTGATAAATGCGTAGTAAATATTTAATAAAAACGTAAGATAATGTCTTTTTTCAAAAAAATAACATGATTTTCAAAAAGGTACGAGTACTTGATCAATCTAATATACGAATGAAATGAATCATTCTTTTCGTGTGTGCATAACTGCTGACTCGTAATTATTTATTTTATTCTATCAAACATGAATCCATTTCAAAGTATTTACAAATAAGCATGCTACTAATTCTTTTCTATTTCAGCTCCATCTTTTTCGATAAAGGTTACCGCCGTTAATTAACACATCTTTATTTATTTTATAAGATCGTTGCAAACGTAAATTAAATATTTAAAATTTAAAAAACCAACGCAAAATAGATGCGAACGTATTTCGCGCCCCAATGGCACTGCGCCCAAATGCCCCCGCGCCCAAATGGCACTGCGCTCAAATGCCCCTGCGCCCAAATGGCACTGCACCCAAATGCCCCCGCGCCCAAATGTCGGGTTTCGAAACCATCCCCCCCAGTAAAAATTTTTTACTTCGCACACTGCTCACAAATATGATTCAAACGTTCTTGCATTAATTCTTCATTGTATCTTTTCCTTGTTTTCATTTAGATTTATTCTTCACAGACTCCTTCAAGAATCGACGCTGACTTGTTAAATTCACTTTGCTCAACATCTCGCGCGTGCGACGCGCAACAACCTCTTCAATGAAGCCGTCAAATGTTCGAAGATGCGGTTAAGCAGTAGCATAATACATTTGTTTTAAGACACATGTAGGAAGATGGTTCTGTAGTTTAGACAAAATCCCAGCAACGGTCAGCGCATCCACTATTTACCATAAAAACTTAGCAACTATTAGGGTGGAAAATTTTACCCCATGATGGATTTTTCCAACATAAATTTCCACCCCAATAATTTTGACCATTTCAAGTTCATAGGTTTGGTCAAATTTGATACTCGATAGTTGGTTATACCTTGGTAGTAATTTTGCTTATGTTTTTGATTTTGGGCAATTAAGGTGGAGAAGTTGAGAACTTAGGATGGACAAAGTAGAGTTTTAAGGTGGAAAAACTTACAATCTCTTAGGGTGGAAAAGGTAACTTTCCAGGTAATCCAATAAATGTTAAAAAAAATCGCACTTCACTACTGAGTTAAAAGGAAATCAAAATGACCCACGTAAATTGTGGGAAATTACGCGCACTGTTTTCCCTGCTTCTTCAAACGAGCCTCCGTGTCTCTACATTCCTGAAAAATTAATGGTCGTACTGTTTCTGACCAGTAGTTAATTTCTGAACAATTTAATGAGTTTTTTTGCTCTATAGGCACAAACTTCGCAAGCAAATTTGACAACTCTGCCCCTAGCTTCTTCTCGAGATTCCTTAAATGTCATGTCTCTCCCTCCATACATTTGGACATTCCAATCCCTCGGAAATTATCAACGTACTTTACTCCTTTAATATCAATAAAGCAATAGGTTATGACAGTATATCCCCCTTCTTTCTACGTATTGCCTCAACAATATAAGTTCCCTACATCCAGGTTTTCATTGATTGCTGTTTTGCCAATGGTATCTTTCCCGAAAATGCTACCACTGCTAAAATAGTTCCACTATTCAAAAAAGGTGAGCGCGATAACCCCACGAACTACTACCGCCCCATTTCGATACTTACTAGCTTTGCTAAAATTTTTGAACGAATCATTTACAAACGTCTGATCACATTTCTGAATAAGCATAAAGTGATGCTGGACACTCAGTATGGCTTTCAAAGTAATAGATCAACCAATTATGCTCTTACTGACGTAATTACCAACTCTTTCGAAAACATTAATAAAAATTTGTATACAGGCTAAATATTTCTTAACCTTACGAAAGCATTCGACACTGTTAATCACGAAATTCTTCTACTTAAATTAGACCATTATGGTATTCGGGGTCAGGCAAATGATCTCCTTCGAGCTTTTTTAAAAAGAAAACAATTTGTTTCTATCAATAACTACGAGTCTCCGTTACTATCCGATGACTACGGGGTTCCCCAGGGTTCAACCCTGGGACCCTGGCTATTTTTATTATACATTAATGATTTTCCTTTACCTGTTAATTGCACTCCCAGACTTTTCGCGGTACTTGCTTATTGTTTTCAGCCCCGAACCCATCTAAATTACACTTTGATATGAAAAAAGATCTAAATGATATCTCCGAATGGTTTACGGCTACTAAATTAACAATTAATCCTTCCAAATCTAATGTGCTAGTTATTCCTCCAAAGTTAAGTCAACCCCTTCCTAATGTAGATCTTTCCATCAACAATTCACCTCTTCCTTTTTGTCTAAGTGCTAAGTTCTTAGCCGTTACTTTAGACACGCAATTAAATTTTGACAAACACATATCATCGGTTGAAAATAAAATATCTAGAGCCGTTGGAATCATCTCTAAACTTCGTCATTATCTACCGACATGCGCAATCTTGCAACTTTATTATTCTCTAATACATACGCATCTGCTATATGGACTGGTAGTGTGGGGTTCTTCCTTTAAATCTAAGTTTAAAAAACTGCTATCCCTTCAAAACAAAGTAGTAAAGTTAATTGGCGGCGGATTATTAAGAGATAGGGCTACTCTGTTTTATTCCCAACTAGGCATCCTCAAACTTCCAAATCGAATTAGAAGTCGGAAAATTCGTTCATGCTCATTTTAGGAACAAATTACCTCCCTCACTTTCTGATTACACTGGTCAACAAAATTTTGGTTTTTGAATGTTGCGGAGACTTTAACGCCTTAATCTTATGAAATCAATCACGCTAATTTCGAATCTGCAAGCTATATTCGTCCAGCACGTTAGGTTTTTCATATTTTTTCATTTATTTTTATTTAAAACCAAAGACCTTTGTTCAATCACAATATTCACATTATTATGACATAAGCAAAACCTTTGTAACGTCACAGAAGTTTATTGTGACACATTTTGTGAACAATCAAAAATATGACTTCAATTTTAGCAGGAAATAATTTCATTGAAAACAACAATCAATCAAAACCCTCACGTAATTTCATACTACTGCAGGTAGCATCTATTTTGTCATAAACGCAATTTTTATCAACCAAACCTACTATGCGGTAACAGTTCTGAAAAAGGTGAAAAGGTGTAAAAATGAGGTCTTAAAAACTAGAATTTGTGATTTAAGCTTAACTATAATAAAAAGGTAGCTAAGCACAGCGCTGTTAAGACTAATCATGATAGTAGATGACCTGAGGGTTGGAAAAATTCAAGTTGATTGGTAATAACCTGATCCAACAAATCTTCTGCATGCTATTGAAAAGTTCATGTCAAGGAGAATCATGACGTTTGGCTACTGACAAACGAAAAACTGTGATGTCACAAACTAATGCTTTGTATTGCGAAAAAGGTAAATTGTGGTGTGACAATTTCGTTTTGAAAAGTTAACCCCGATAAAACACCGAAAATATCTTTTAAACCTGACGTCATAGACAAAAAAAATGGCAGCAGATTTGGAATCAGCGGAAAAAATTCATTAAAAAAAGTTGGTTGGCATTTTTGTATAAATTTTGTTGTTGACCAGTGTTATTTTATTCTGACCAGTGAAGTGTCTCAATAAAATGCTAGATCCACACAACCTCGAAGAAACTGTTTGTATATACCTCGCTATGCTAGTAATCGGATGCAAAAATGTATTAGGTTTCAAGGAGTAAAAATCTGGAACGATGTTCCCTCCGATATCCAGAACTCTTCATATAATTCTTCTAAAATTCGGTTCAAAAAGCACTTACTTCAAACCTACAACTGAACATTTTCTGGTGTGAAATCTTGAAGTAGTTTTTATGCAAATCATTGATTCACATGCAAAAATAAGATTAGTACCCTGATAAACCTTTATCTTAAAGTGATCACGCATCCATTGAAGGAATCGACTAATCCAACAAAATCGATTGATCAAAATCAATGGTTGGCAGCTGACTAGGTGACTGAAAGGTCTACTTGCCATCTCCCTGCGGTCATGTGCTTCCTTTTCCGTAAACTGCATTTATTTTGTGCTACTTTACCGCCGATAAATGTTGATGATGATGATAATGACTGTTCCAACTTAGGGTGGAAAATTCCACCCCCATGAACTTGCCTCAAAATTTGAGCAATTCAAGTTCATAGGTTTGGTCACTTTTCATACTCGATAGTTTGTTATACATTGGTAAGTAATTTTGCTTTGTGTTTTTGATTTTTGTACACTAATTTGATCAATCGATTTTGTTTGACTTGCACCCTGTTTTCATATGTCGGTTGCGCTTTTGCCCAGCTCGTGATTACGTATTGAAGATGCGGATAAGCAATAGCATAATACACTTGTAGCGTCGTTTCAAGTTCTGTTATGTTCGAGAATCGAACCAGGTTTTATAGCTTATTTGTGTCAACTTTAAGTTACAATGTTTTGTCTCTCGATTTCGCAGCTGATTTGACGTGGAATTGCCCACAGCTAAATTACTTCAACTTTGTAAGTTTTTGGTGTCTCAACTTACCAGCTGTTAACCTTTTGGGCGGGTCAGATAAAATGAGTTGTCGTTGAAGACAGGCGTTTTAAAATTCTTGCAGTTGGGAAAGAATTGAACGAAATTGTGGAAGCTTGGGTAGCATTTAAGCGTAGCAATTCTGACCATTTAAGTAAAAATACGTCAGTGATTTCTTGACAAAATTTAGTTTTGGCGCTAAAGGACCTTAGTAGTTATAAAGCGCCATAAAACCACACAACATTTTGTTTACATGTAATATCAGAACTCTTTGATTGTCCGCTTTTCCCATTACTTTTGGACCATTGTCCATATAGTAGACGGTTGTCTACAGAGCTATTGCTCATTTGTTCCTGGGACTCATTTCCCGCTTACAGTAGTCTGTTGACCGTCGCTTTTCTAAGCTACCTAGTTGATATTTCGAAATTATTTGCGGGCTCGCCTAAACTCCGTTTGAACTTAAGTTAGTTTGACAGTTCGAGTGAGTGAGAAATGTGTCTTCTGTCCGCTGCCTAAAGGAAAATCGTTGGTAAGTGGTATTGTTTGATCTGTTGTATTTAAGCTTGATTTGTAGTTTCACGTTTGCATAAAGATTCCAACGCGTATCTAAATTCTTTGTAATCGTTGGTAATAGACTGTGTGTACAGATCACTAAATTTGTTAAGTCTTTTGTTTATGCGTGTGTTGAAATTTTTAGAAACCGTTGGCGAACGTTGGTGAATTTTGGCGAATAATATACAATCCTAAGTTTACTTGGTTGTCGACGCGAAATATTTGTAAGGACGGTAGAACAAGAGCAGGCGGATTATTACGTCGTTACAAAGTTTCAACGTTTCTTCAACATTTTTAATCCTCTACCGAACGTTTGAAGACATTTGTTCCAAGAATCCAATTCAAGATTCAATTAATTCTACGGTAAAACCGGTAGGACATTGACTTACTATAAAACGTACTTGTTTTGTTGGGCACATTGAGAACTTTAGCGATTGACGCGAATAGTACTGTTGAGATACAAATCTACGAAATAAGCTGCAACGTAATGTCATAAAGTTTTGCTATTGCTTAAATGATGTGCAGTAGTTTTTCTTGATTGAACGACTTTGTGACATGAGTTCGAACTGGTCTCCAGACCCGCGATAATTTGTCAAGTTTTAATATTTTCGGTGTGAGTGTTATTTTGTGTAGGCCTATTGATATTTATCATGAGTTCCCCCAAAAACGGCATTGATAATTGCGAGCTGGAAAATTGTAGTAACGATACGTGTGGTGCTACGGGCGAGGTTATGCAAGCAATTGATTGTTCTCAAGCTAACCCTTAATCAACATTATTTGATCGCTGAACGGATCATGTCGTTGCGTAACCCAGACACTGACGAGCTGAACAGCACTTTAAAAAAAATAGATCAAGTTTATGTCGAGTTGGTTTCTAACTTGGCCGACTCTAAGGTAGATTAATTACAGTGCCGTAGCAGCTCAACTTTGGGCCCCCCCAAAAAACCCTTTCAAGTCCCCAATACTTAGCTTTCGATATGAATTGTTTTAGATTTTTCCAGGGGTAACAACTCAGTTTCTCACCACAATGCGAATACTGTGGTAAAATTAAAACATATAACGCGTTATCACTGTGTAAAAATAAAAGGTGTAATGTTAAGACAAGTTTGTTACACCCAATTCATTTTCCATTAACATTGTTTAGCTCAGGGTTTTTCTACCTTTTTCTGCTCATGGCCCACTAAAATGATAAAATATGATGGTGGCCCAATAACTTTTGCTAAAAGGTACAAAGTCAACGTGATGGCATGATTAGGGAATGCTGATGTCGCTCTCTAGTCAAGCTCTGTGGCCCACTGTTGGGCCATGGCCAATAGGTTGAAAACCTCCGGTCTAGCTAGAGCGCACTTTTTCGTACACAGATGTTCTTTTGACAACATCATAATCTGGAGATCGGGCGCATTAACTTTCGATTGACAACATGGCCAGCGAAAAACCAATCGGATGGCCGAGTGGATAGAGCGTGTGCTTCTGAGCCTGAAGGAGTGAATAGACTGAGGGTTTGATCACTAGTCAAGTCAAACCAATGACTTAAAAATTGGTATTCACAGCTTTCCAACTAGACATTCAGCATTAAAGGGATAGTGTTAAGAAAGCCGTCAAGTTTGCTTGTGCCGTTGGGAAAAACACCTAACGAGATTCCCCCATCTAAGTGCGGTAGGTAGACAGATGGCCGGCAACTCCTAAGGGAGCTCGTGTAGCGCCCCATTGCTTTCTGTGATAGGTGGATAAAAATGCCAACAAATGGAAAGAAAAAAGATAGTCTGCTGTTTGCCATATTAGATGTAATAATCGTTTTAATAAATTTCAGTTTTCTGAAGCTTTCTTCAGCACTGGTAACAGTAACAACGCATTTTGTAAACTCGAGAAGCAAGGCCAGCGAGCACTTACAGGTATTACTATTGAATTAAAAGTTCCACGGTGTTGAAGGGAGACTGCCAAACGAGCTTGTGTCGTTCTAATCAGCAACCATCTGGTATAAATATCAAATGCAATAGACTCCAGCCGTGAATCGAACCCGTCGCAAAGAATCTGAACCTGCGTGCGGTATTGCCAGATCATATTGCTGACAATGGCTGTTCATGCACGAAGCTGCTGGGTGTAAACAGCAATGCAAAGACAGAAGCGACATCACATGTCAGCTTAAAACTTTCTAGTATCGACATAATAGCCTGGTCCACCAGTTGTTTTAAAAAGTTTGCTTTGAATCTCTTCCTCAGAAGCTGTACGATATAGATTTGCATCGTAACTAAACATTGCATCGTAACTAAACATTCTCTTTTTCTATTTTCATTCTCTTTTTTTTTTACTTTTTGATTGAGGAAGACCGGACCAATGTCCAATTCCTGCGCTATTTCGAAAGCACACGTTTTCAAACTAGCCAATCCTTTTTCAATGGACTTTTGTATTCGATGTCAGATTATGGTTGCTGACACAGAAATAGGGTAGGATTGAATTTAATTTACCGATCGGATGGCCGAGTGGATATAGCATCTGCTTCTAGATTGGTGGACTCCGGGATTCAATTCCGGGTCCGGTCAAACCAATGACTTGAAAATTGGTATTCACAGCTTTTTTGGTTGACGTTCAGCATAATGGATAGCGCGAAACAAGCGCCAAGTTCGCTTGTTGTGCTGTTGGGAAAGGCACTAAACGGGATTACCCCATCTAGATGTGGTAGACCGATGGTCGGCAACTCTTAAGCGAGCTCGTATAGCGCCCCGCCGCTTTTTCATGATAGGAGAATAAAATTGCGAATAAACAAAAAATAAATAGATAAAATTTTAAATCTGCTCACAAGGTGTTAATGAATTTGAATTTAATTTTTTCAAGAAGAATGATTTGAATTTAAGCTTTGAAAAATGATTGCATCCAACTCTGCACCGGCCTCCTTTTTCAAGTCCTACGCGCACTCTTACACACAGTGTGTTTATGACATCATTATGCAGTTTATGACGCTATTTGAAAGTAAACGATAGCGAAAAATTTTAAAACTGAAATATATAGAATCTGAGCGCAAAAAATCCCATTCAACGCGATTCGCCAAAAAAAACTTTGTTTTTGAATTGATGCAACTTTGTGTTTTTGATTTTGGGGCAATTAAGGTGCAGGAATTGAGAAGTTAGGATCGACAAACTGCAGTTTTAGGGTGGAAAAACTTAAACTTGCCGAGTAGAACAGTTAAACTAAAAATCCACCCTGTTACGCTGTCACAAGTTTAATGTGAACTTTACTACCAGGGAATCGATTCCAAGTCTTGGTATCTGTTAACGTGGTCGAGACTAGAACTGATAGCTGCTTGTGAAAAGGGCGATGACCTTTTCAACTCACTAAGCTGCGTGATTACGCGCCGAATTTGTGAAATTTTTTTTTTTTTTTGGTTGCTCAACTGACATTGCTGTGTTGTACGATGAAACGAGCTGCCTGCACGTTGAGAGTGCAGTGTCGAAGCTATAAGAAATTTTTTATGTGAAGACCGAATCACTTAATCGAAAATTTTTATAACTTTACCAGAGCTTTCATTGCTCCCGAGCTGCTGCTCATTCTATAGTGTATGAAATTAAGTTATACATTTCTTGGATTACATCCCGAGCCTTCATTGCTCAAAGTTTATAGTGCAATACTATTTCCTATTGTTGGTGTAGTATCTTTGTCCTGGATCGCCCCCACTGCTGAGAAATTCTCTGGTGAGTTTGTATACTATGGTTGATAATTGTTTAGCGTTGCATCGGCTTATACTAGCTTAATTAATATAAACTGTTACTATTAAACTTAGTTGCGCTTACTAGTACTTATACCCCTGTTTTAGTTTGTTTAGTGTATATCTTGCTTATTTAAATGTTATTCCTTGTTTCTGTCATATATTGAATGTGTTTATAAATGATAATAGAAACCACGAAATATCATTCACGAGTCCTGTGACGATCGAGAGTTTCGAGAGGTAGTTGGGATTGGCGTTTCGAAAGATCGTTACAAAGTTTCAGAGAATCTACAACAACTTCATTCTATACCACAATATCATTCCTTTGAATAAAAGAAGACGACTTCCTAGATCGAGTAGAACTTTCAATCAATCCGGTATTGTGAATTCGTTTATTCAATGATAAAGATTTTTCATAAGAGACTTGAGATTACATGGAATTCAAGCATTTTGCTGTTTACTGAATCATTCCTTTTAATTGATGAGAGTGATTTCGTTTACTGGGAATCTTATATTTTGTTTCTTTTGTACTGTATTGTGTAGGCCTAAGTTTATAATGTCTGCAATGGAATCGAATAGTCCCGAACCTTCTGTGATTAATGATGATGTTGAGTCGGCTATTGATCGACTACAAACTGTGCCGCATAAAAATTACTTAGCTGCAGAGAGAGTCATGGCATTGCGTAGTCACAATACAGATGCTCTTAAAACCATTGGGGACACGATTAACGTGACGTTTAATGAACTGTTAGGGGTTATGAGTTCTGCTAAAGCTGAACCTAAGGCCATTGTAGATCTCTCACAAAACAAGCACGAGTTTGACGTTCGTTGTAGTGAGTGGCTGGCTAAAGTTAATGTCCCGTCCGACATTGAACCCGCTAGTGATGAGATTCAAGAGTTGCTCGCTTCTAAACCAACAGAGTTATTGACTCAAAATGATGAATCTTGTACTCTTCTTTCTACATCCAAACGAAGGTCACGAGATACTGGTTCTTCTAATGCTTCAGCTAAACGTTTAGCAGCTGAAGCCAAGTTAAGAGTTGCACAATTAGAAGCTGCACATTTAGAGGAAAGGGCAGAAGAACAAAGACGCATGGCAGAAGAACAAAGACGCCAAGAGGAGGAGCACAGGCTCATGGTTCTTGAAATTGAACAGAGAGAGGCAAGACGCAAAATTGCACTTGCAGAGGTTGAGTGTGAGGTGTGGAATAATAGTTCCTCAACTCATTCAGGAAGAAGCATTACAACTTCTTTCAGTAAGTTACCCCATCAACGGCCCAAGGTCTTGCCTAATAAGGTCACATCACACACAGATAAGGTGCAGGATAAAGGATCTAAGTCTATGGTCACATCGCAAACACGTACAGAAAGGGTGCTTGACAAAGGATCTATAGTCACAGATGGCACAGTTACTGTTCACAGTGTTTCAAAACCTCAAGGTCAACCAGGTCCTTCTACTTATCTGACAAATGCTGATTCTTGTTTAGTTCACAGCTCAGTCCGATTTTCCCAACCTCCCACTTCTCATAGCACGAAAGAAGTGACATTAAACCCTAATAACTTTGACAAGTTTTATCCTCCTTACTCTGCTATAAACTTACCTGTTAATCCTGCCCCGCTTACAAAGCAGTTAATTCCCTCTATCTCACGTAGCAAACCTTTAATCATACCTCAAACTGTTTCCTCCGTGTGCCAATCACGACCTTGCTTCAGTCAGAAAGGCGTTACTATACCTGCCTTTCCCTACCAGTCTGACACTCAGCCATTTCCATCCAGCTCTAAGCCCATGGCTAACATTTCTTCTCATAAAATATTGGAAGAAAATTTGAACGAACGAGCATCTGTGTCTAATTGACACGTTGTTGCAGATGTTTCTCAAATTCATTTTCAACCTCCTCTCAACTTAAATACTACACAACCATTTCCAATGAGCTCATTCTCTAATCCCTTGCCAGATCAAGCTTATTCAGCTTCAAACAAGCAGAAGGAACCTTCCGTTTTGTACCCTAATGCATCTTCAAGATTCCAACATGAGTACGAAAATCGTCCATCCTTTCCATACCTTGTGAACCCGACAGTGCGCTACGATGGCATGTTTCTACCCAGGCCCGAATTCCCGAAGTTTAGTGGAGATCCTCTAGAGTTTAAATCTTTCATTAATAACTTTGAGATTCATATCGAGCCAAGAATACAAGATGAAAGGATGAAATTTTCCCTTCTTCTTCAACACTGTGATAGCTCTATTAGGGATCGCATTGAACACTTTGCTGATTTTGCGGATAATTGTTACTTGTTAGCCAAAAACAAGTTACAGAAGGAATATGGCTCACCCTGGATTATCTCGGATGTGTGTGAACGAAAGTTGAAAAACTTTCCCGTGATAAAGTCAGGAGACGCAAAACCATTGAAGTGTTTCTCCGAGTTACTTGAAAAAACTACCATAATTATCAGGAATATTCGGCAATATACAAGCTTGGATTCTCTAGATACTCTATCAGAATTAGTAAGCAAGCTACCCTTCAATCTCAGAAAACGCTGGGTAAAAAGGTCTGTCCAGATCGAAAACTCGACAAGACTATTAGCCAATTTCTCCCAATTCGTGGAATTTGTTTCCCAAGAGTCGCTAGAGCTAAATTCTCTCTTTGGTATGCGTTCTTTAAGCATCAAGTCTACTAAAGCTACAACCAAAATAAAGGCTTCGTCTTATGGAGTTATCACTTCAACTTCTTCTAAGACCTTCAAGCCTAATACCCCACTCCCGCCAGGTTGCTGTTGGTTTTGTAAGGACAGCAACCACAAATTGCCAGACTGCGGAAAGTTTAAAAACATTTCTGTACAAAAACGCAGTGAGTTTGTTAAGACTTCCAAACTGTGCCACAAGTGCTTGAGTTCCAAACATAGAACTCCAGAATGCAAACGAAGCAAAACCTGTGCAATAGAAGGTTGCACTGGATCCTTCCATCACACAATACTACACAGGCCGGCATCAGATGGTAAAGAGAAGTCGACATCTCGGGATGTAGGCACGTCAACGGTAGGAATCGGCGTTGACATTCCTGCTACATGTGCTTTCGCGAACAGGTCACAGAGGAGTTTAAGTGAATCAAGTGTTTATTTGTGCATAATACCTGTCAAAGTCACTTACAATGGCAAGTGTGTTACCACTTACGCCTTTTTAGATCAAGGCTCCACTCATTCTTTTTGCGACAAATCATTAGTAGAAGCTTTAGATATTTCTGGCCCGTATGAGCACTTAAACCTTAAAACTATCCTTGGTACTTCAAAAGGATATAAAGCTACGTCCTGTGAGCTAACTGTATCGGGCTTGCACGATGAGATGTCATTTACTCTGCCCAGTGTTCATTCTATTGAAGAAATACCTGTCCAACCGAACGTAATTCCGGTAAAGAGTGAAGCACTCAAGCTGCCACATTTGTCTGGTGTAAAGCTGGACACTCTTCCGCATTCGTGCGTTAATCTTTTGATAGGGGCTGATGTACCCGAACTCTTTTGCATTTCCAATTCTCGCAAAGGTCCAAGAGGCACTCCATGTGCCATAGAAACTCCTCTGGGTTGGTCCCTTCTTGGGCCTTCGTTATCACCTTCCTTTAACCGTAACTGTCAAGTTAATTTTTTAAGTAAAGGAAACGTATACTTGAATGAAACGATCGAAAAAATGTGGAAAACTGAGTTTGACGATGGCACGTCTACGTTTGATACTCCTAACTCCAAGGAGGACCGTCATGCTTACAAGATCATGCAATCTTCAATAAGTGAAGCGGACGGTCATTACCAACTTCCTTTGTTGTGGAAAGAAAATTGCAAAAATCGATTACCTAACAACTTGCTCTTAGCCCAACGACGTCTTTTCAGTTTGAAGAAACGCCTGATGAAGGACACTGTCTTGAAAGAAAGGTATACCAAGGTTATCAACGATTACCTAAAGAAAGGCTACGCAAGGAAAGTACCTCAAAATGAAATAACGAATAATAAGGACATTACTTGGTATCTTCCTCATCACCCAGTGACTAAGACTGATAAAGTGCGCGTAGTGTTTGACTGCGCAGCGAAATATAATGGCGTTTCTTTAAACGATGCACTGATGGCTGGTCCGCCTTTAATGAATACCTTGACAGGAGTTCTCATTCGTTTCCGTAAGGAGAAAATTGCACTGATGGGAGACGTGGAATCAATGTTCCACCAGGTTAAAGTAGACCCTGTTCATATTAATGCATTGCGCTTTCTTTGGTGGGAAAATGGCGATATGCGTAACGAGCCAGAAATCCATCAAATGTTAGTGCATATCTTCGGTGCTACATCTTCACCTAGCTGCGCTAACTTTTCTTTGCGGCAAACTGCAGTTGAATTTGGCCATCAACATAAACCATCCATAGCTGAAATTGTTCATCATAATTTTTATGTGGACGATTGTTTGGTGTCCTTTCCGTCTGTCGAAGAGGCTATAACAGCACGAAAAGAACTAAAGGAACTACTTGCTCGTCGTGGATTTAATCTGACAAAATGGACTACTAATGATACTAAAGTTCTGGACGCTATACCAAACGCAGAAAGGTCGAAGAAAGCTCAGCATCTTCTAGACGGCTCTTCAAACGACAGAGTGTTAGGCGTTCAATGGCGTGTGAAGGAAGATAAGTTCACATTTGACGTAAATTTACCTCAAAAACCTTGCACCAGAAGAGGAATTCTTTCTACCATTGCAAGTCTATACGATCCGCTGGGGTTTGTTGCACCAGTAACTTTGGAAGGTAAATTAATTCTGCAGTCTTTATGTAAACAAAAGGCAGAGTGGGATCAACATATAAACGAACAAGAAATCGAACGCTGGACAAGCTGGCTTTCTCAGCTTTCCGCTTTGAATGAAGTTCAGATAGAAAGATGCTTCAAACCAGACAGTTTTGGTCCCATTGCCGTTGTCCAAATACACAACTTTGCAGATGCATCCTGTTACGCGTATGGCGCATCCTCGTATTTAAGGCTAATCGATGATGCGGGTAACGTGTCTTGTTCCTTCCTCTTGGGAAAGAGTCGAGTTGCTCCAATCAAGGCTGTGTCAATACCTAGACTGGAATTAACTGCAGCAGTACTTGCAGTTAGATTAGATGTGCTAGTTAGAAAGGAACTTACCCTACCTGCAGGTTCTGACTCCTTCTATTGGACGGACTCCACTGCAGTTCTATTTTGCATACGGAATCAAGCCAAGCGATTCCCGGTCTTCGTTGCCAATCGATTAGCTGTCATTGAAACAAACAGCGATGTGAATCGATGGCGGCATGTACCATCTACTCTAAATCCAGCTGATTCCGCCTCCAGGGGGTTACCAGCTAACACTTTGAATACAGAAAGTTGGTTAAAAGGCCCTAAGTTTCTGCTCAGCTCTGAATCAGATTGGCCCAATTTGCACATTTCAACATCAGAAGCACCCGCTGAATTTTCAGTGAAAGAGCATGCCGTCCATTCTACTGTAAAATTGCATGTTACTGACGGCAATTCTATTGATCGTCTTATTAACCGCTATTCCAACTTTTACAAGTTAAAGCGAGTGGTCGCCTGGATTCTCAAATTTATCTCTACTTTGCATCACCGTAAAGTAAGTAAGAAGTTTATTTCAACTAACGAACTTACGGTTGAAGAATTAAAAAATGCTGAGTTATCAATAATAAAGTATGTACAACATCGACATTTTCCTTACTTATTTCCAACAATCAGTTCACTGCATGCTAAATCAAAACCCTTACCTCGGTTTATGCAAAAACTTCGACCCATTTCAGTTGACGGTGTTTTAAGAGTCGGGGGAAGAATTGCTCAAGCCCCGGTTGACGATGACGTTAAACACCCGATTATATTGCCCCGGCATTCTCACATTACAGAACTTGTCATACGGCAACATCACGTCGAAGTTGGTCATTCAGGCACAAGTCACACCTGGGCATCTATTCGAAGGCGATATTGGATAGTGAAAGGTGGTGCAGCTGTCCGCCAGAGCATAGGTAAGTGCATAAAATGTAAGAAGCGCAATGCAGTTGTAGGGAAACAGTTGATGGCCGACATTCCAGCTTGCAGATTGCAATCGGACAAACCACTCTTTCACAGCGTAGGTATTGATTATTTCGGTCCACTTATGGTCAAACAAGGTCGCAGTTTAGTGAAAAGGTATGGGTGTGTATTTACCTGCTTGACAATGAGAGCTATACACATCGAAATTTCACACTCCTTATCTACGGACTCTTTTCTTAATGCCCTCCGGCGGTTTATTGCCCGAAGAGGAAAACCAGCTGAAATTCACAGTGATAACGGCTCCAACTTTATCGGTGCCGAACGGATCTTACGTGAGTCTTTGCAATCCTTGGATCAAAGGAAATTAAACGATTATTGCTCTCAGCTTGAAATAAAGTGGAAATTTAATCCTCCATACGCAAGTCACATGGGGGGCGCGTGGGAGCGCATGATTCGTTCGATTCGCAAAATTTTAAAGTCTTTAATTGAAACCCAAACTGTGAATGATGAAGGTCTAGTTACTCTGATCACAGAGGTCGAGTCGATCATTAACTCACGACCTCTTGTACCAGTTCTCTTTGATGCTAAATCAGACAAAAATGGTTCCAAGCTTCAAAAAACTTCGAAGTCGGCGACATTGTGCTTCTTGCCGAGGATCTGCAGCAATAGTCTAAGTGGGTTCTGGGAAGAATTGTTAAAACCTTTCCCGATAGACGTGGGTTAGTTCGCACTGTTCAAGTGAAAACGCAAAGTAATGTACTTACTAGACCCATTTCGAAGCTGTGCTTGATATTAGAAAGGCACAACGCATAATTACTTCTGTTAGTGTTATCTTTATGTTGATATGAAATTTGTTGCTCCAGCTCATTTCTGTTGTATTGAAATGCACACCTGAGTACGCATTTGGGGGGAATGTGTTACGCTGTCACAAGTTTAATGTGAACTTTACTACCAGGGAATCGATTCCAAGTCTTGGTATCTGTTAACGTGGTCGAGACTAGAACTGATAGCTGCTTGTGAAAAGGGCGATGACCTTTTCAACTCACTAAGCTGCGTGATTACGCGCCGAATTTGTGAAATTTTTTTTTTTTTGGTTGCTCAACTGACATTGCTGTGTTGTACGATGAAACGAGCTGCCTGCACGTTGAGAGTGCAGTGTCGAAGCTATAAGAAATTTTTTATGTGAAGACCGAATCACTTAATCGAAAATTTTTATAACTTTACCAGAGCTTTCATTGCTCCCGAGCTGCTGCTCATTCTATAGTGTATGAAATTAAGTTATACATTTCTTGGATTACATCCCGAGCCTTCATTGCTCAAAGTTTATAGTGCAATACTATTTCCTATTGTTGGTGTAGTATCTTTGTCCTGGATCGCCCCCACTGCTGAGAAATTCTCTGGTCAGTTTGTATACTATGGTTGATAATTGTTTAGCGTTGCATCGGCTTATACTAGCTTAATTAATATAAACTGTTACTATTAAACTTAGTTGCGCTTACTAGTACTTATACCCCTGTTTTAGTTTGTTTAGTGTATATCTTGCTTATATAAATGTTATTCCTTGTTTCTGTCATATATTGAATGTGTTTATAAATGATAATAGAAACCACGAAATATCATTCACGAGTCCTGTGACGATCGAGAGTTTCGAAAAGTAGTTGGGATTGGCGTTTCGAAATATCGTTACACACCCCACAACAACTGTTTGAACTTGGGGTGGATGTTCCAAGTGAAAAGTGGGTGTTCCAATTGGGGTGGGTGTTGAAATACTTCCAAGTGGATAGGTATAAGTTCCAAGTTGGGGTGGGTGGAAAAACGTGGAAATGCGTCTTAATTAGGGTGGAAACCGCCACAAAACCCATAGAAATAAAGCATGTGTTCAGGTGGAAAAGTTGAGAGGAATGTTCCAATGCAAAACGGCTTTTTTCAACTCAGGGTGGAAATTTCCACCCTGGTAGTTTTGGTTACAGTTTTCAGCATTTCAAGTTGATAGGTTTGGTGAAATTTGATACTCGATAGTTGGTTATACCTTGGTAGTAGTTTCGCTATGTGTTTTTGATTTTGGGGCAATTAAGGTGCAGGAATTGAAAAGTTAGGATCGACAAACTGGAGTTTTAGAGTGGAAAAACTTAAACTCGCAGAGTAGAACAGTTAATTTAAAATTCCACCCCACAACAACTGTTTGAACTTGGGGTGGATGCTCCAAGTGAAAAGTGGGAGTTCCAATTGGGGTGGGTGTTGAAATTCTTCCAAGTGGGTAGGTATAAGTTCCAAGTTGGGGTGGGTGGAAAAACGTGGAAATGCGTCTTAATTCGGGTGGAAACCGCCACAAAACCCGTAGAAATACAACATGGGTTAGGGTGGAAAAGTTGAGAGGAATGTTCCAATGCAAAACGGCCTTTTTCAACTTAGGGTGGAAATTTCCACCCTAGTAGTTTTGGTTACAGTTTTCAGCATTTCAAGTTGATAGGTTTGGTGAAATTTGATACTCGATAGTTGGTTATACCTTGGTAATAGTTTCGCTTTGTGTTTTTGATTTTGGGGCAATTAAGGTGCAGGATATGAGAAGTTAGGATCGACAAACTGGAGTTTTAGGATGGAAAAACTTAAACTCGCAGAGTAGAACAGTTAACTTAAAGTTTTACCCCACAACAGCTGTTTGAACTTGGAGTGGATGCTCCAAGTGAAAAGTGGGTGTTCCAATTGGGGTGGGTGTTGAAAAAGTTCTTAGTTACAAGTGGGTAGGTATAAGTTCCAAGTTGGGGTGGGTGGAAAAACGTGGAAATGTGTCTTAATTGAGGTGGAAGCCGCCACAAAACCCATAGAAATAAGGCATGTGTTAGGGTGGAAAAGTTGAGAGGAATGTTCCAATGCAAAACGGCCTTTTTCAACTTAGGGTGGAAATTTCCACCCTAGTAGTTTTGGTTACAGTTTTCAGCATTTCAAGTTGATAGGTTTGGTCAGATTTGATACTCGATAGTTGGTTATACCTTGGTAGTAGTTTCGCAATGTGTTTTTGATTTTGGGGCAATTAAGGTGCAGGAATTGAGAAGTTAGGATCGACAAACTGGAGTTTTAGGGTGGAAAAACTTAAACTTGCCGAGTAGAACAGTTAACTCAAACTTCCACCCCACAACAACTGTTTGAACTTGGGGTGGATGTTCCAAGTGAAAAGTGGGAGTTCCAATTGAGGTGGGTGTTGAAAAAGATCCAAGTGGGTAGGTATAAGTTCCAAGTTGAGGTTGGTGGAAAAACGTGGAAATGCGTCTTCTTTGAAATGAAAACCGGCACAAAACCCATAGAATAAAGGCATGTGTTAAGGTGGAAAAATTGAGAGGAAAGTTCCAATGCAAAACGGCCTTTTTTAAGTTAGGGTGGAAATTTCCACCCTAGTAGTTTTGGTTACAGTTTTCAGCATTTCAAGTTGATAGGTTTGGTGAAATTTGATACTCGATAGTTGGTTATACCTTGGTAGTAGTTTCGCTATGTGTTTTTGATTTTGGGGCAATTAAGGTGCAGGAATTGAGAAGTTAGGATCGACAAACTGGAGTTTTAGGGTGGAAAAACTTAAACTTGCCGAGTAGAACAGTTAACTTAAACTTCCACCCCACAACAACTGTTTGAACTTCGGGTGGATGTTCCAAGTGAAAAGTGGGTGTTCCAATTGAGGTGGGTGTTGAAAAAGATCCAAGTGGGTAGGTATAAGTTCCAAGTTGAGGTTGGTGGAAAGACGTGGAAATGCGTCTTCTTTGAAATGAAAACCGGCACAAAACCCATAAAAATAAAGCATGTGTTAGGGTGGAAAAGTTGAGAGGAATGTTCCAATGCAAAACGGCCTTTTTTAAGTTAGGGTGGAAATTTCCACCCTAGTAGTTTTGGTTACAGTTTTCAGCATTTCAAGTTGATAGGTTTGGTGAAATTTGATACTCGATAGTTGGTTATACCTTGGTAGTAGTTTCGCTATGTGTTTTTGATTTTGGGGCAATTAAGGTGCAGGAATTGAGAAGTTAGGATCGACAAACTGGAGTTTTAGGGTGAAAAACTTAAACTCGCAGAGTAGAACAGTTAACTTAAACTTCCACCCCACAACAGCTGTTTGAACTTGGGGTGGATGCTCCAAGTGGAAAGTGGGAGTTCCAATTGGGGTGGTAGTTGAAAAAGTTCCAAGTGGGTAGGTATAAGTTCCAAGTTGGAGTGGGTGGAAAAACGTGGAAATGCGTCTTAATTAAGATGGAAACCGCCACAAAACCCATAAAAATAAAATATGTGTTAAGATGGAAAAAATGAAAGGAATGTTCCAATGCAAAACGGCCTTTTTCAACTTCAGGTGGAAATTTTCACTCTGGTAATTTTGGTTACAGTTTTCAGCATTTCAAGTTGATAGGTTTGGTCAAATTTGATACTCGATAGTTGGTTATACCTTGGTAGTAGTTTCGCTATGTGTTTTTGATTTTGGGGCAATTAAGGTGCAGGAATTGAGAAGTTAGGATCGACAAAATGGAGTTTTAGGGTGGAAAAACTTAAACTTGGCGAGTGAAGCAGTTAACTTAAAGTTCCACCCCACAACAGCTGTTTGAACTTGGGGTGGATGTTCCAAGTGGAAAGTGGGAGTTCCAATTGGGGTGGGTGTTGAAAAAGTTCCAAGTGGGTAGGTATAAGTTCCAAGTTGGGGTGGGTGGAAAAACGTGGAAATGCGTCTTAATTAGGGTGGAAACCGCCACAAAACCCGTAGAAATAAGGCATGGGTTAGGGTGGAAAAGTTGAGAGGAATGTTCCAATGCAAAACGGCCTTTTTCAACTTAGGGTGGAAATTTCCACCCTAGTAGTTTTGGTTACAGTTTTCAGCATTTCAAGTTGATAGGTTTGGTGAAATTTGATACTCGATAGTTGGTTATACCTTGGTAATAGTTTCGTTTTGTGTTTTTGATTTTGGGGCAATTAAGGTGCAGGAATTGAGAAGTTAGGATCGACAAACTGGAGTTTTAGGGTGGAAAAACTTAAACTCGCAGAGTAGAACAGTTAACTTAAAGTTCCACCCCACAACAGCTGTTTGAACTTGGGGTGGATGCTCCAAGTGAAAAGTGGGTGTTCCAATTGGGGTTGGTGTTGAAAAAGTTCCAAGTGGGTAGGTATAAGTTCCAAGTTGGGGTGGGTGGAAAAACGTGGAAATACGTCTTATTTGTGGTGGAAACCGCCACAAAACCCATAAAAGTATGGCTTGTGTTAAAATGGAAAAGTTGAGACAAATATTTCAATGCAAAACGGCCTTTTTTAACTTAGGGTGGAAAATTCCACCCTAGTAGTTTTGGTTACAGTTTTCAGCATTTCAAGTTGATAGGTTTGGTGAAATTTGATACTCGATAGTTGGTTATACCTTGGTAGTAGTTTCGCTATGTGTTTTTGATTTTGGGGCAATTAAGGTGCAGGAATTGAGAAGTTAGGATCGACAAACTGGAGTTTTAGGGTGGAAAAACTTAAACTTGCCGAGTAGAACAGTTAACTTAAAGTTCCACCCCACAACAACTGTTTGAACTTGGGGTGGATGTTCCAAGTAAAAAGTGGGTGTTCCATTTGAGGTGGTAGTTGAAAAAGTTCCAAGTGGGTAGGTATAAGTTCCAAGTTGAGGTTGGTGGAAAAACGTGGAAATGCGTCTTCTTTGAAATGAAAACCGCCACAAAACCCATAGAAATAAGGCATGTGTTAGGGTGGAAAAGTTGAGAGGAATGTTCCAATGCAAAACGGCCTTTTTCAACTTAGGGTGGAAATTTCCACCCTAGTAGTTTTGGTTACAGTTTTCAGCATTTCAAGTTGATAAGTTTGGTCAGATTTGATACTCGATAGTTGGTTATACCTTGGTAGTAGTTTCGCTATGTGTTTTTGATTTTGGGGCAAATAAGGTGCAGGAATTGAGAAGTTAGGATCGACAAACTGAAGTTTTAAGGTGGAAAAACTTAAACTCGCAGAGTAGAACAGTTAACTTAAACTTCCACCCCACAACAGCTGTTTGAACTTGGGGTGGATGTTCCAAGTCAAAAGTGGGTGTTCCAATTGGGGTTGGTGTTGAAAAAGTTCCAAGTGGGTAGGTATGAGTTCCAAGTTGGGGTGGGTAAAAAAACGTGGAAATGCGTCTTATTTGTGATGGAAACCGCCACAAAACCCATAAAAGTATGGCTTGTGTTAAAATGGAAAAGTTGAGACAAATATTCCAATGCAAAACGGCCTTTTTCAACTTAGGGTGGAAATTTCCACCCTAGTAGTTTTGGTTACAGTTTTCAGCATTTCAAGTTGATAGGTTTGGTGAAATTTGATACTCGATAGTTGGTTATACTATGGTAGTAGTTTCGCTTTGTGTTTTTGATTTTGGGGCAATTAAGGTGCAGGAATTGAGAAGTTAGGATCGACAAACTGGAGTTTTAGGGTGGAAAAACTTAAACTCGCAGAGTAGAACAGTTAACTTAAACTTCCACCCCACAACAGCTGTTTGAACTTGGGGTGGATGCTCCAAGTGGAAAGTGGGAGTTCCAAATGAGGTGGGTGTTGAAAAAGTTCCAAGTGGGTAGGTATAAGTTCCAAGTTGGGGTGGGTGGAAAAACGTGGAAATGCGTCTTAATTGTGGTGGAAACCGCCACAAAACCCATAGAAATAAAGCATGTGTTAGGGTGGAAAAGTTGAGAGGAATGTTCCAATGCAAAACGGCCTTTTTCAACTTAGGGTGGAAATTTCCACCCTAGTAGTTTTGGTTATGGTTTTAAGCATTTCAAGTTGATAGGTTTGGTGAAATTTGATACTCGATAGTTGGTTATACCTTGGTAGTAGTTTCGCTATGTGTTTTTGATTTTGGGGCAATTAAGGTGCAGGAATTGAGAAGTTAGGATCGACAAACTGGAGTTTTAGGGTGGAAAAACTTAAACTCGCCGAGTAGAACAGTTAACTTAAAGTTCCACCCCACAACAACTGTGTGAACTTGGGGTGGATGTTCCAAGTGAAAAGTGGGTGTTCCATTTGAGGTGGTAGTTGAAAAAGTTCCAAGTGGGTAGGTATAAGTTCCAAGTTGAGGTTGGTGGAAAGACGTGGAAATGCGTCTTCTTTAAAATGAAAACCGCCACAAAACCCATAGAAATGAGGCATGTGTTAGGGTGGAAAAGTTGAGAGGAAAGTTCCAATGCAAAACGGCCTTTTTCAACTTAGGGTGGAAATTTCCACCCTAGTAGTTTTGGTTACAGTTTTCAGCATTTCAAGTTGATAGGTTTGGTGAAATTTGATACTCGATAGTTGGTTATACCTTGGTAGTAGTTTCGCTTTGTGTTTTTGATTTTGGGGCAATTAAGGTGCAGGAATTGAGAAGTTAGGATCGACAAACTGGAGTTTTAGGGTGGAAAAATTTAAACTCGCAGAGTAGAACAGTTAACTTAAACTTCCACCCCACAACAGCTGTTTGAACTTGGGGTGGATGCTCCAAGTGGAAAGCGGGAGTTCCAATTGGGGTGGGTGTTGAAAAAGTTCTCAGTTACAAGTGGGTAGGTATAAGTTCCAAGTTGGGGTGGGTGGAAAAACGTGGAAATGCGTCTTAATTAGGGTGGAAACCGCCACAAAACCCATAGAAATGAGGCATCGGTTAAGGTGGAAAAGTTGAGAGGAAAGTTCCAATGCAAAACGGCCTTTTTCAACTTAGGGTGGAAAATTCCACCCTAGTAGTTTTGGTTACAGTTTTCAGCATTTCAAGTTGATAGGTTTGGTCAGATTTGATACTCGATAGTTGGTTATACCTTGGTAGTAGTTTCGCAATGTGTTTTTGATTTTGGGGCAATTAAGGTGCAGGAATTGAGAAGTTAGGATCGACAAACTGGAGTTTTAGGGTGGAAAAACTTAAACTCGCAGAGTAGAACAGTTAACTTAAAGTTCCACCCCACAACAGCTGTTTGAACTTGGGGTGGATGTTCCAAGTGAAAAGTGGGTGTTCCAATTGGGGTTGGTGTTGAAAAAGTTCCAAGTGGGTAGGTATGAGTTCCAAGTTGGGGTGGGTGAAAAAACGTGGAAATACGTCTTATTTGTGGTGGAAACCGCCACAAAACCCATAAAAGTATGGCTTGTGTTAAAATGGAAAAGTTGAGACAAATATTCCAATGCAAAACGGCCTTTTTCAACTTAGGGTGGAAATTTCCACCCTAGTAGTTTTGGTTACAGTTTTCAGCATTTCAAGTTGATAGGTTTGGTCAAATTTGATACTCGATAGTTGGTTATACCTTGGTAGTAGTTTTGCTATGTGTTTTTGATTTTGGGGCAAATAAGGTGCAGGAATTGAGAAGTTAGGATCGACAAACTGGAGTTTTAGGGTGGAAAAACTTAAACTTGCCGAGTAGAACAGTTAACTTAAAGTTCCACCCCACAACAACTGTTTGAACTTGGGGTGGATGTTCCAAGTAAAAAGTGGGTGTTCCATTTGAGGTGGTAGTTGAAAAAGTTCCAAGTGGGTAGGTATAAGTTCCAAGTTGAGGTTGGTGGAAAAACGTGGAAATGCGTCTTCTTTGAAATGAAAACCGCCACAAAACCCATAGAAATAAGGCATGTGTTAGGGTGGAAAAGTTGAGAGGAATGTTCCAATGCAAAACGGCCTTTTTCAACTTAGGGTGGAAATTTCCACCCTAGTAGTTTTGGTTACAGTTTTCAGCATTTCAAGTTGATAAGTTTGGTCAGATTTGATACTCGATAGTTGGTTATACCTTGGTAGTAGTTTCGCTATGTGTTTTTGATTTTGGGGCAAATAAGGTGCAGGAATTGAGAAGTTAGGATCGACAAACTGAAGTTTTAAGGTGGAAAAACTTAAACTCGCAGAGTAGAACAGTTAACTTAAACTTCCACCCCACAACAGCTGTTTGAACTTGGGGTGGATGTTCCAAGTCAAAAGTGGGTGTTCCAATTGGGGTTGGTGTTGAAAAAGTTCCAAGTGGGTAGGTATGAGTTCCAAGTTGGGGTGGGTAAAAAAACGTGGAAATGCGTCTTATTTGTGATGGAAACCGCCACAAAACCCATAAAAGTATGGCTTGTGTTAAAATGGAAAAGTTGAGACAAATATTCCAATGCAAAACGGCCTTTTTCAACTTAGGGTGGAAATTTCCACCCTAGTAGTTTTGGTTACAGTTTTCAGCATTTCAAGTTGATAGGTTTGGTGAAATTTGATACTCGATAGTTGGTTATACTATGGTAGTAGTTTCGCTTTGTGTTTTTGATTTTGGGGCAATTAAGGTGCAGGAATTGAGAAGTTAGGATCGACAAACTGGAGTTTTAGGGTGGAAAAACTTAAACTCGCAGAGTAGAACAGTTAACTTAAACTTCCACCCCACAACAGCTGTTTGAACTTGGGGTGGATGCTCCAAGTGGAAAGTGGGAGTTCCAAATGAGGTGGGTGTTGAAAAAGTTCCAAGTGGGTAGGTATAAGTTCCAAGTTGGGGTGGGTGGAAAAACGTGGAAATGCGTCTTAATTGTGGTGGAAACCGCCACAAAACCCATAGAAATAAAGCATGTGTTAGGGTGGAAAAGTTGAGAGGAATGTTCCAATGCAAAACGGCCTTTTTCAACTTAGGGTGGAAATTTCCACCCTAGTAGTTTTGGTTATGGTTTTAAGCATTTCAAGTTGATAGGTTTGGTGAAATTTGATACTCGATAGTTGGTTATACCTTGGTAGTAGTTTCGCTATGTGTTTTTGATTTTGGGGCAATTAAGGTGCAGGAATTGAGAAGTTAGGATCGACAAACTGGAGTTTTAGGGTGGAAAAACTTAAACTCGCCGAGTAGAACAGTTAACTTAAAGTTCCACCCCACAACAACTGTGTGAACTTGGGGTGGATGTTCCAAGTGAAAAGTGGGTGTTCCATTTGAGGTGGTAGTTGAAAAAGTTCCAAGTGGGTAGGTATAAGTTCCAAGTTGAGGTTGGTGGAAAGACGTGGAAATGCGTCTTCTTTAAAATGAAAACCGCCACAAAACCCATAGAAATGAGGCATGTGTTAGGGTGGAAAAGTTGAGAGGAAAGTTCCAATGCAAAACGGCCTTTTTCAACTTAGGGTGGAAATTTCCACCCTAGTAGTTTTGGTTACAGTTTTCAGCATTTCAAGTTGATAGGTTTGGTGAAATTTGATACTCGATAGTTGGTTATACCTTGGTAGTAGTTTCGCTTTGTGTTTTTGATTTTGGGGCAATTAAGGTGCAGGAATTGAGAAGTTAGGATCGACAAACTGGAGTTTTAGGGTGGAAAAATTTAAACTCGCAGAGTAGAACAGTTAACTTAAACTTCCACCCCACAACAGCTGTTTGAACTTGGGGTGGATGCTCCAAGTGGAAAGCGGGAGTTCCAATTGGGGTGGGTGTTGAAAAAGTTCTCAGTTACAAGTGGGTAGGTATAAGTTCCAAGTTGGGGTGGGTGGAAAAACGTGGAAATGCGTCTTAATTAGGGTGGAAACCGCCACAAAACCCATAGAAATGAGGCATCGGTTAAGGTGGAAAAGTTGAGAGGAAAGTTCCAATGCAAAACGGCCTTTTTCAACTTAGGGTGGAAAATTCCACCCTAGTAGTTTTGGTTACAGTTTTCAGCATTTCAAGTTGATAGGTTTGGTCAGATTTGATACTCGATAGTTGGTTATACCTTGGTAGTAGTTTCGCAATGTGTTTTTGATTTTGGGGCAATTAAGGTGCAGGAATTGAGAAGTTAGGATCGACAAACTGGAGTTTTAGGGTGGAAAAACTTAAACTCGCAGAGTAGAACAGTTAACTTAAAGTTCCACCCCACAACAGCTGTTTGAACTTGGGGTGGATGTTCCAAGTGAAAAGTGGGTGTTCCAATTGGGGTTGGTGTTGAAAAAGTTCCAAGTGGGTAGGTATGAGTTCCAAGTTGGGGTGGGTGAAAAAACGTGGAAATACGTCTTATTTGTGGTGGAAACCGCCACAAAACCCATAAAAGTATGGCTTGTGTTAAAATGGAAAAGTTGAGACAAATATTCCAATGCAAAACGGCCTTTTTCAACTTAGGGTGGAAATTTCCACCCTAGTAGTTTTGGTTACAGTTTTCAGCATTTCAAGTTGATAGGTTTGGTCAAATTTGATACTCGATAGTTGGTTATACCTTGGTAGTAGTTTTGCTATGTGTTTTTGATTTTGGGGCAATTAAGGTGCAGGAATTGAGAAGTTAGGATCGACAAACTGGAGTTTTAGGGTGGAAAAACTTAAACTCGCAGAGTAGAACAGTTAACTGAAAGTTCCACCCCACAACAGCTGTTTGAACTTGGGGTGGATGTTCCAAGTGAAAAATGGGAGTTCCAAATGAGGTGGGTGTTGAAAAAGTTCCAAGTGGGTAGGTATAAGTTCCAAGTTGGGGTGGGTGGAAAAACGTGGAAATGCGTCTTAATTGTGGTGGAAACCTCCACAAAACCCATAGAAATGAGGCATCGGTTAAGGTGGAAAAGTTGAGAGGAATGTTCCAATGCAAAACGGCCTTTTTCAAATTAGGGTGGAAATTTCCACCCTAGTAGTTTTGGTTATGGTTTTAAGCATTTCAAGTTGATAGGTTTGGTGAAATTTGATACTCGATAGTTGGTTATACCTTGGTAGTAGTTTCGCTATGTGTTTTTGATTTTGGGGCAATTAAAATGCAGGAATTGAAAAAAGAAGAGCGACAAAATGGAGTTTTAGGGTGGAAAAACTTAAACTCGCAGAGTAGAGCAGTTAACTTAAATTTCCACCCCACAACAGCTGTTTGAACTTGGGGTGGATGTTCCAAGTGGAAAGTGGGAGTTCCAATTGGGGTGGGTGTTGAAAAAGTTCCAAGTGGGTAGGTATAAGTTCCAAGTTGGGGTGGGTGGAAAAACGTGGAAATGCGTCTTAATTAGGGTGGAAACCGCCACAAAACCCATAGAAATAAGGCATGTGTTAGGGTGGAAAAGTTGAGAGGAAAGTTCCAATGCAAAACGGCCTTTTTCAACTTAGGGTGGAAATTTCTACCCTAGTAGTTTTGGTTACAGTTTTCAGCATTTCAAGTTGATAGGTTTGGTGAAATTTGATACTCGATAGTTGGTTATACCTTGGTAGTAGTTTCGCAATGTGTTTTTGATTTTGGGGCAATTAAGGTGCAGGAATTGAGAAGTTAGGATCGACAAACTGGAGTTTTAGGGTGGAAAAACTTAAACTTGCAGAGTAGAACAGTTAACTTAAACTTCCACCCCACAACAGCTGTTTGAACTTGGGGTGGATGCTCCAAGTGAAAAGTGGGTGTTCCATTTGAGGTGGTAGTTGAAAAAGATCCAAGTGGGTAGGTATAAGTTCCAAGTTGAGGTTGGTGGAAAAACGTGGAAATGCGTCTTCTTTGAAATGAAAACTGCCACAAAACCCATAGAAGTAAGGCATGTGTTAGGGTGGAAAAGTTGAGAGGAAAGTTCCAATGCAAAACGGCCTTTTTCAACTTAGGGTGGAAATTTCCACCCTAGTAGTTTTGGTTACAGTTTTCAGCATTTCAAGTTGATAGGTTTGGTGAAATTTGATACTCGATAGTTGGTTATACCTTGGTAGTAGTTTCGCTATGTGTTTTTGATTTTGGGGCAATTAAGGTGCAAGAATTGAGAAGTTAGGATCGACAAACTGGAGTTTTAGGGTGGAAAAACTTAAACTCGCAGAGTAGAACAGTTAACTTAAACTTCCACCCCACAACAGCTGTTTGAACTTGGGGTGGATGCTCCAAGTGGAAAGCGGGAGTTCCAATTGGGGTGGGTGTTGAAAACGTTCCAAGTGGGTAAGTATAAGTTCCAAGTCGGGGTGGGTGGAAAAACGTGGAAATGCGTCTTAATTAGGGTGGAAACCGCCACAAAACCCATAGAAATGAGGCATCGGTTAAGGTGGAAAAGTTGAGAGGAAAGTTCCAATGCAAAACGGCCTTTTTCAACTTAGGGTGGAAATTTCCACCATAGTAGTTTTGGTTACAGTTTTCAGCATTTCAAGTTGATAGGTTTGGTCAAATTTGATACTCGATAGTTGGTTATACCTTGGTAGTAGTTTTGCTATGTGTTTTTGATTTTGGGGCAATTAAGGTGCAGGAATTGAGAAGTTAGGATCGACAAACTGGAGTTTTAGGGTGGAAAAACTTAAACTCGCCGAGTAGAACAGTTAACTTAAAGTTCCACCCCACAACAGGTGTTTGAACTTGGGGTGGATGTTCCAAGTGAAAAGTGGGAGTTCCAAATGAGGTGGGTGTTGAAAAAGTTCCAAGTGGGTAGGTATAAGTTCCAAGTTGGGGTGGGTGGAAAAACGTGGAAATGCGTCTTAATTAGGGTGGAAACCGCCACAAAACCCATAGAAATAAGGCATGTTTTAGGGTGGAAAAGTTGAGAGGAAAGTTCCAATGCAAAACGGCCTTTTTCAACTTAGGGTGGAAATTTCCACCCTAGTAGTTTTGGTTACAGTTTTCAGCCTTTCAAGTTGATAGGTTTGGTCAGATTTGATACTCGATAGTTGGTTATACCTTGGTAGTAGTTTCGCTATGTGTTTTTGATTTTGGGGCAAGTAAGGTGCGGGAATTGAGAAGTTAGGATCGACAAACTGGAGTTTTAGGGTGGAAAAACTTAAACTCGCAGAGTAAAACAGTTAACTTAAACTTCCACCCCACAACAGCTGTTTGAACTTGGGGTGGATGTTCCAAGTGAAAAGTGGGAGTTCCAAATGAGGTGGGTGTTGAAAAAGTTCTTAGTTACAAGTGGGTAGGTATAAGTTCCAAGTTGGGGTGGGTGGAAAAACGTGGAAATGCGTCTTAATTAGGGTGGAAACCGCCACAAAACCCATAGAAATAAGGCATGTGTTAGGGTGGAAAAGTTGAGAGGAATGTTCCAATGCAAAACGGCCTTTTTCAACTTAGGGTGGAAATTTCCACCCTAGTAGTTTTGGTTACAGTTTTCAGCATTTCAAGTTGATAGGTTTGGTGAAATTTGATACTCGATAGTTGGTTATACCTTGGTAGTAGTTTCGCAATGTGTTTTTGATTTTGGGGCAATTAAGGTGCAGGAATTGAGAAGTTAGGATCGACAAACTGGAGTTTTAGGGTGGAAAAACTTAAACTTGCAGAGTAGAACAGTTAACTTAAACTTCCACTCCACAACAGCTGTTTGAACTTGGGGTGGATGCTCCAAGTGAAAAGTGGGTGTTCCATTTGAGGTGGTAGTTGAAAAAGATCCAAGTGGGTAGGTATAAGTTCCAAGTTGAGGTTGGTAAAAAGACGTGGAAATGCGTCTTCTTTGAAATGAAAACCGCCACAAAACCCATAGAAGTAAGGCATGTGTTAGGGTGGAAAAGTTGAGAGGAAAGTTCCAATGCAAAACGGCCTTTTTCAACTTAGGGTGGAAATTTCCACCCTAGTAGTTTTGGTTACAGTTTTCAGCATTTCAAGTTGATAGGTTTGGTGAAATTTGATACTCGATAGTTGGTTATACCTTGGTAGTAGTTTCGCTATGTGTTTTTGATTTTGGGGCAATTAAGGTGCAGGAATTGAGAAGTTAGGATCGACAAACTGGAGTTTTAGGGTGGAAAAACTTAAACTCGCAGAGTAGAACAGTTAACTTAAACTTCCACCCCACAACAGCTGTTTGAACTTGGGGTGGATGCTCCAAGTGGAAAGCGGGAGTTCCAATTGGGGTGGGTGTTGAAAAAGTTCCAAGTGGGTAGGTATGAGTTCCAAGTTGGGGTGGGTGGAAAAACGTGGAAATGCGTCTTAATTAGGGTGGAAACCGCCACAAAACCCATAGAATCGAGGCATCGGTTAAGGTGGAAAAGTTGAGAGGAAAGTTCCAATGCAAAACGGCCTTTTTCAACTTAGGGTGGAAATTTCCACCCTAGTAGTTTTGGTTACAGTTTTCAGCATTTCAAGTTGATAGGTTTGGTCAAATTTGATACTCGATAGTTGGTTATACCTTGGTAGTAGTTTTGCTATGTGTTTTTGATTTTGGGGCAAATAAGGTGCAGGAATTGAGAAGTTAGGATCGACAAACTGGAGTTTTAGGGTGGAAAAACTTAAACTCGCAGAGTAGAACAGTTAACTTAAAGTTCCACCCCACAACAGCTGTTTGAACTTGGGGTGGATGTTCCAAGTGAAAAGTGGGAGTTCCAAATGAGGTAAGTGTTGAAAAAGTTCCAAGTGGGTAGGTATAAGTTCCAAGTTGGGGTGGGTGGAAAAACGTGGAAATGCGTTTTAATTAGGGTGGAAACCGCCACAAAACCCATAGAAATGAGGCATCGGTTAAGGTGGAAAAGTTGAGAGGAATGTTCCAATGCAAAACGGCCTTTTTCAACTTAGGGTGGAAATTTCCACCCTAGTAGTTTTGGTTATGGTTTTAAGCATTTCAAGTTGATAGGTTTGGTGAAATTTGATACTCGATAGTTGGTTATACCTTGGTAGTAGTTTCGCTATGTGTTTTTGATTTTGGGGCAATTAAAATGCAGGAATTGAAAAATTAAGAGCGACAAAATGGAGTTTTAGGGTGGAAAAACTTAAACTCGCAGAGTAGAACAGTTAACTTAAACTTCCACCCCACAACAACTGTTTGAACTTGGGGTTGAAGTTCCAAGTGGAAAGTGGGAGTTCCAATTGGGGTGGGTGTTGAAAAAGTTCCAAGTGGGTAGGTATAAGTTCCAAGTTGGGGTGGGTGGAAAAACGTGGAAATGCGTTTTAATTAGGGTGGAAACCGCCACAAAACCCATAGAAATAAGGCATGTGTTAGGGTGGAAAAGTTGAGAGGAAAGTTCCAATGCAAAACGGCTTTTTTCAACTTAGGGTGGAAATTTCCACCCTAGTAGTTTTGGTTACAGTTTTCAGCCTTTCAAGTTGATAGGTTTGGTCAGATTTGATACTCGATAGTTGGTTATACCTTGGTAGTAGTTTCGCAATGTGTTTTTGATTTTGGGGCAATTAAGGTGCAGGAATTGAGAAGTTAGGATCGACAAACTGGAGTTTTAGGGTGGAAAAGCTTAAACTCGCAGAGTAAAACAGTTAACTGGAACTTCCACCCCACAACAGCTGTTTGAACTTGGGGTGGATGTTCCAAGTGAAAAGTGGGAGTTCCAAATGAGGTGGGTGTTGAAAAAGTTCTTAGTTACAAGTGGGTAGGTATAAGTTCCAAGTTGGGGTGGGTGGAAAAACGTGGAAATGCGTCTTAATTAGGGTGGAAACCGCCACAAAACCCATAGAAATAAAGCATGTGTTAGGGTGGAAAAGTTGAGAGGAAAGTTCCAATGCAAAACGGCCTTTTTCAACTTAGGGTGGAAATTTCCACCCTAGTAGTTTTGGTTATGGTTTTAAGCATTTCAAGTTGATAGGTTTGGTGAAATTTGATACTCGATAGTTGGTTATACCTTGGTAGTAGTTTCGCAATGTGTTTTTGATTTTGGGGCAATTAAGGTGCAGGAATTGAGAAGTTAGGATCGACAAACTGGAGTTTTAGGGTGGAAAAGCTTAAACTCGCAGAGTAAACTAGTTAACTGGAACTTCCACCCCACAACAGCTGTTTGAACTTGGGGTGGATGTTCCAAGTGAAAAGTGGGAGTTCCAAATGAGGTGGGTGTTGAAAAAGTTCTTAGTTACAAGTGGGTAGGTATAAGTTCCAAGTTGGGGTGGGTGGAAAAACGTGGAAATGCGTCTTAATTAGGGTGGAAACCGCCACAAAACCCATAGAAATAAAGCATGTGTTAGGGTGGAAAAGTTGAGAGGAAAGTTCCAATGCAAAACGGCCTTTTTCAACTTAGGGTGGAAATTTCCACCCTAGTAGTTTTGGTTACAGTTTTCAGCATTTCAAGTTGATAGGTTTGGTCAAATTTGATACTCGATAGTTGGTTATACCTTGGTAGTAGTTTTGCTATGTGTTTTTGATTTTGGGGCAAATAAGGTGCAGGAATTGAGAAGTTAGGATCGACAAACTGGAGTTTTAGGGTGGAAAAACTTAAACTCGCAGAGTAGAACAGTTAACTTAAACTTCCACCCCACAACAGCTGTTTGAACTTGGGGTGGATGTTCCAAGTGAAAAGTGGGAGTTCCAAATGAGGTGGATGTTGAAAAAGTTCTCAGTTACAAGTGGGTAGGTATAAGTTCCAAGTTGGGGTGGGTGGAAAAACGTGGAAATGCGTCTTAATTAGGGTGGAAACCGCCACAAAACCCATAGAACCAAGGCATCGGTTAAGGTGGAAAAGTTGAGAGGAAAGTTCCAATGCAAAACGGCCTTTTTCAACTTAGGGTGGAAATTTCCACCCTAGTAGTTTTGGTTACAGTTTTCAGCATTTCAAGTTGATAGGTTTGGTGAAATTTGATACTCGATAGTTGGTTATACCTTGGTAGTAGTTTCGCAATTTGTTTTTGATTTTGGGGCAATTAAGGTGCAGGAATTGAGAAGTTGGGATCGACAAACTGGAGTTTTAGGGTGGAAAAACTTAAACTCGCAGAGTAGAACAGTTAACTGGAACTTCCACCCCACAACAACTGTTTGAACTTGGGGTGGATGTTCCAAGTGGAAAGTGGGAGTTCCAATTGGGGTGGGTGTTGAAATACTTCCAAGTGGGTAGGTATAAGTTCCAAGTTGGGGTGGGTGGAAAAACGTGGAAATGCGTCTTAATTGAGGTGGAAACCGCAAAAAACCCATAGAAGTAAGGCATGTGTTAGGGTGGAAAAGTTGAGAGGAATGTTCCAATGCAAAACGGCCTTTTTCAACTTAGGGTGGAAATTTCCACCCTAGTAGTTTTGGTTACAGTTTTCAGCATTTCAAGTTGATAGGTTTGGTCAGATTTGATACTCGATAGTTGGTTATACCTTGGTAGTAGTTTCGCTATGTGTTTTTGATTTTGGGGCAATTAAGGTGCAGGAATTGAGAAGTTAGGATCGACAAACTGGAGTTTTAGGGTGGAAAAACTTAAACTTGCTGAGTAGAACAATTAACTTAAAGTTCCACCCCACAACAGCTGTTTGAACTTGGGGTGGATGCTCCAAGTGAAAAGTGGGAGTTCCAATTGAGGTGGGTGTTGAAAAAGTTCCAAGTGGGTAGGTATAAGTTCCAAGTTGGGGTGGGTGGAAAAACGTGGAAATGCGTCTTAGTTAAAGTGGAAACTGGCACAAAACCCATAGAATATAGGCATGTGTTAGGGTGGAAAAGTTGAGAGGAATGTTCCAATGCAAAACGGCCTTTTTCAACTTAGGGTGGAAATTTCCACCCTAGTAGTTTTGGTTACAGTTTTCAGCATTTCAAGTTGATAGGTTTGGTGAAATTTGATACTCGATAGTTGGTTATACCTTGGTAGTAGTTTCGCTTTGTGTTTTTGATTTTGGGGCAATTAAGGTGCAGGAATTGAGAAGTTAGGATCGACAAAATGGAGTTTTAGGGTGGAAAAACTTAAACTCGCAGAGTAGAACAGTTAACTGGAACTTCCACCCCACAACAGCTGTTTGAACTTGGGGTGGATGTTCCAAGTGGAAAGCGGGAGTTCCAATTGGGGTGGGTGTTGAAAAAGTTCCAAGTGGGTAGGTATAAGTTCCAAGTTGGGGTGGGTGGAAAAACGTGGAAATGCGTCTTAATTAGGGTGGAAACCGCCACAAAACCCATAGAAATGAGGCATCGGTTAAGGTGGAAAAGTTGAGAGGAAAGTTCCAATGCAAAACGGCCTTTTTCAACTTAGGGTGGAAATTTCCACCCTAGTAGTTTTGGTTACAGTTTTCAGCATTTCAAGTTGATAGGTTTGGTCAGATTTGATACTCGATAGTTGGTTATACCTTGGTAGTAGTTTCGCTATGTGTTTTTGATTTTGGGGCAATTAAGGTGCAGGAATTGAGAAGTTAGGATCGACAAACTGGAGTTTTAGGGTGGAAAAACTTAAACTCGCAGAGTAGAACAGTTAACTTAAAGTTCCACCCCACAACAGCTGTTTGAACTTGGGGTGGATGCTCCAAGTGAAAAGTGGGTGTTCCAATTGGGGTTGGTGTTGAAAAAGTTCCAAGTGGGTAGGTATGAGTTCCAAGTTGGGGTGGGTGAAAAAACGTGGAAATACGTCTTATTTGTGGTGGAAACCGCCACAAAACCCATAAAAGTATGGCTTGTGTTAAAATGGAAAAGTTGAGACAAATATTCCAATGCAAAACGGCCTTTTTCAACTTAGGGTGGAAATTTCCACCCTAGTAGTTTTGGTTACAGTTTTCAGCATTTCAAGTTGATAGGTTTGGTCAGATTTGATACTCGATAGTTGGTTATACCTTGGTAGTAGTTTTGCTATGTGTTTTTGATTTTGGGGCAATTAAGGTGCAGGAATTGAGAAGTTAGGATCGACAAACTGGAGTTTTAGGGTGGAAAAACTTAAACTCGCAGAGTAGAACAGTTAACTTAAACTTCCACCCCACAACAGCTGTTTGAACTTGGGGTGGATGTTCCAAGTGAAAAGTGGGAGTTCCAAATGAGGTGGGTGTTGAAAAAGTTCCAAGTGGGTAGGTATAAGTTCCAAGTTGGGGTGGGTGGAAAAACGTGGAAATGCGTTTTAATTAGGGTGGAAACCGCCACAAAACCCATAGAAATGAGGCATCGGTTAAGGTGGAAAAGTTGAGAGGAATGTTCCAATGCAAAACGGCCTTTTTCAACTTAGGGTGGAAATTTCCACCCTAGTAGTTTTGGTTATGGTTTTAAGCATTTCAAGTTGATAGGTTTGGTGAAATTTGATACTCGATAGTTGGTTATACCTTGGTAGTAGTTTCGCTATGTGTTTTTGATTTTGGGGCAATTAAAATGCAGGAATTGAAAAATTAAGAGCGACAAAATGGAGTTTTAGGGTGGAAAAACTTAAACTCGCAGAGTAGAACAGTTAACTTAAACTTCCACCCCACAACAACTGTTTGAACTTGGGGTTGAAGTTCCAAGTGGAAAGTGGGAGTTCCAATTGGGGTGGGTGTTGAAAAAGTTCCAAGTGGGTAGGTATAAGTTCCAAGTTGGGGTGGGTGGAAAAACGTGGAAATGCGTTTTAATTAGGGTGGAAACCGCCACAAAACCCATAGAAATAAGGCATGTGTTAGGGTGGAAAAGTTGAGAGGAAAGTTCCAATGCAAAACGGCTTTTTTCAACTTAGGGTGGAAATTTCCACCCTAGTAGTTTTGGTTACAGTTTTCAGCCTTTCAAGTTGATAGGTTTGGTCAGATTTGATACTCGATAGTTGGTTATACCTTGGTAGTAGTTTCGCAATGTGTTTTTGATTTTGGGGCAATTAAGGTGCAGGAATTGAGAAGTTAGGATCGACAAACTGGAGTTTTAGGGTGGAAAAGCTTAAACTCGCAGAGTAAAACAGTTAACTGGAACTTCCACCCCACAACAGCTGTTTGAACTTGGGGTGGATGTTCCAAGTGAAAAGTGGGAGTTCCAAATGAGGTGGGTGTTGAAAAAGTTCTTAGTTACAAGTGGGTAGGTATAAGTTCCAAGTTGGGGTGGGTGGAAAAACGTGGAAATGCGTCTTAATTAGGGTGGAAACCGCCACAAAACCCATAGAAATAAAGCATGTGTTAGGGTGGAAAAGTTGAGAGGAAAGTTCCAATGCAAAACGGCCTTTTTCAACTTAGGGTGGAAATTTCCACCCTAGTAGTTTTGGTTACAGTTTTCAGCATTTCAAGTTGATAGGTTTGGTGAAATTTGATACTCGATAGTTGGTTATACCTTGGTAGTAGTTTCGCAATGTGTTTTTGATTTTGGGGCAATTAAGGTGCAGGAATTGAGAAGTTAGGATCGACAAACTGGAGTTTTAGGGTGGAAAAACTTAAACTTGCAGAGTAGAACAGTTAACTTAAACTTCCACCCCACAACAGCTGTTTGAACTTGGGGTGGATGCTCCAAGTGAAAAGTGGGTGTTCCATTTGAGGTGGTAGTTGAAAAAGATCCAAGTGGGTAGGTATAAGTTCCAAGTTGAGGTTGGTGGAAAGACGTGGAAATGCGTCTTCTTTGAAATGAAAACCGCCACAAAACCCAAAGAAGTAAGGCATGTGTTAGGGTGGAAAAGTTGAGAGGAATGTTCCAATGCAAAACGGCCTTTTTCAACTTAGGGTGGAAATTTCCACCCTAGTAGTTTTGGTTACAGTTTTCAGCATTTCAAGTTGATAGGTTTGGTGAAATTTGATACTCGATAGTTGGTTATACCTTGGTAGTAGTTTCGCTATGTGTTTTTGATTTTGGGGCATTTAAGGTGCAGGAATTGAGAAGTTAGGATCGACAAACTGGAGTTTTAGGGTGGAAAAACTTAAACTCGCCGAGTAGAACAGTTAACTTAAACTTCCACCCCACAACAGCTGTTTGAACTTGGGGTGGATGCTCCAAGTGGAAAGCGGGAGTTCCAATTGGGGTGGGTGTTGAAAAAGTTCCAAGTGGGTAAGTATAAGTTCCAAGTTGGGGTGGGTGGAAAAACGTGGAAATGCGTTTTAATTAGGGTGGAAACCGCCACAAAACCCATAGAAATGAGGCATCGGTTAAGGTGGAAAAGTTGAGAGGAAAGTTCCAATGCAAAACGGCCTTTTTCAACTTAGGGTGGAAATTTCCACCATAGTAGTTTTGGTTACAGTTTTCAGCATTTCAAGTTGATAGGTTTGGTCAAATTTGATACTCGATAGTTGGTTATACCTTGGTAGTAGTTTTGCTATGTGTTTTTGATTTTGGGGCAATTAAGGTGCAGGAATTGAGAAGTTAGGATCGACAAACTGGAGTTTTAGGGTGGAAAAACTTAAACTCGCCGAGTAGAACAGTTAACTTAAACTTCCACCCCACAACAGCTGTTTGAACTTGGGGTGGATGTTCCAAGTGGAAAGTGGGAGTTCCAAATGAGGTGGGTGTTGAAAAAGTTCCAAGTGGGTAGGTATAAGTTCCAAGTTGGGGTGGGTGGAAAAACGTGGAAATGCGTCTTAATTAGGGTGGAAACCGCCACAAAACCCATAGAAATAAGGCATGTGTTAGGGTGGAAAAGTTGAGAGGAATGTTGCAATGCAAAACGGCCTTTTTCAACTTAGGGTGGAAATTTCCACCCTAGTAGTTTTGGTTACAGTTTTCAGCATTTCAAGTTGATAGGTTTGGTGAAATTTGATACTCGATAGTTGGTTATACCTTGGTAGTAGTTTCGCAATGTGTTTTTGATTTTGGGGCAATTAAGGTGCAGGAATTGAGAAGTTAGGATCGACAAACTGGAGTTTTAGGGTGGAAAAACTTAAACTCGCAGAGTAGAACAGTTAACTTAAACTTCCACCCCACAACAGCTGTTTGAACTTGGGGTGGATGCTCCAAGTGGAAAGCGGGAGTTCCAATTGGGGTGGGTGTTGAAAAAGTTCCAAGTGGGTAAGTATAAGTTCCAAGTTGGGGTGGGTGGAAAAACGTGGAAATGCGTCTTAATTAGGGTGGAAACCGCCACAAAACCCATAGAAATGAGGCATCGGTTAAGGTGGAAAAGTTGAGAGGAAAGTTCCAATGCAAAACGGCCTTTTTCAACTTAGGGTGGAAATTTCCACCATAGTAGTTTTGGTTACAGTTTTCAGCATTTCAAGTTGATAGGTTTGGTCAAATTTGATACTCGATAGTTGGTTATACCTTGGTAGTAATTTTGCTATGTGTTTTTGATTTTGGGGCAATTAAGGTGCAGGAATTGAGAAGTTAGGATCGACAAACTGGAGTTTTAGGGTGGAAAAACTTAAACTCGCCGAGTAGAACAGTTAACTTAAACTTCCACCCCACAACAGCTGTTTGAACCTGGGGTGGATGTTCCAAGTGAAAAGTGGGAGTTCCAAATGAGGTGGGTGTTGAAAAAGTTCCAAGTGGGTAGGTATAAGTTCCAAGTTGGGGTGGGTGGAAAAACGTGGAAATGCGTCTTAATTAGGGTGGAAACCGCCACAAAACCCATAGAAATAAGGCATGTGTTAGGGTGGAAAAGTTGAGAGGAATGTTCCAATGCAAAACGGCCTTTTTCAACTTAGGGTGGAAATTTCCACCCTAGTAGTTTTGGTTACAGTTTTCAGCATTTCAAGTTGATAGGTTTGGTCAGATTTGATACTCGATAGTTGGTTATACCTTGGTAGTAGTTTCGCTATGTGTTTTTGATTTTGGGGCAATTAAGGTGCAGGAATTGAGAAGTTAGGATCGACAAAATGAAGTTTTAGGGTGGAAAAACTTAAACTCGCAGAGTAGAACAGTTAACTTAAACTTCCACCCCACAACAGCTGTTTGAACTTGGGGTGGATGCTCCAAGTGGAAAGTGGGAGTTCCAATTGGGGTGGGTGTTGAAAAAGTTCCAAGTGGGTAGGTATAAGTTCCAAGTTGGGGTGGGTGGAAAAACCTGGAAATGCGTCTTAATTAGGGTGGAAACCGCCACAAAACCCATAGAAATGAGGCATCGGTTAAGGTGGAAAAGTTGAGAGGAAAGTTCCAATGCAAAACGGCCTTTTTCAACTTAGGGTGGAAATTTCCACCCTAGTAGTTTTGGTTACAGTTTTCAGCATTTCAAGTTGATAGGTTTGGTCAGATTTGATACTCGATAGTTGGTTATACCTTGGTAGTAGTTTCGCAATGTGTTTTTGATTTTGGGGCAATTAAGGTGCAGGAATTGAGAAGTTAGGATCGACAAACTGGAGTTTTAGGGTGGAAAAACTTAAACTCGCAGAGTAGAACAGTTAACTTAAACTTCCACTTCACAACAGCTGTTTGAACTTGGGGTGGATGCTCCAAGTGGAAAGCGGGAGTTCCAATTGGGGTGGGTGTTGAAAAAGTTCCAAGTGGGTAAGTATAAGTTCCAAGTTGGGGTGGGTGGAAAAACGTGGAAATGCGTCTTAATTAGGGTGGAAACCGCCACAAAACCCATAGAAATGAGGCATCGGTTAAGGTGGAAAAGTTGAGAGGAAAGTTCCAATGCAAAACGGCCTTTTTCAACTTAGGGTGGAAATTTCCACCATAGTAGTTTTGGTTACAGTTTTCAGCATTTCAAGTTGATAGGTTTGGTCAAATTTGATACTCGATAGTTGGTTATACCTTGGTAGTAGTTTCGCAATGTGTTTTTGAATTTGGGGCAATTAAGGTGCAGGAATTGAGAAGTTAGGATCGACAAACTGGAGTTTTAGGGTGGAAAAACTTAAACTCGCCGAGTAGAACAGTTAACTTAAACTTCCACCCCACAACAGCTGTTTGAACTTGGGGTGGATGTTCCAAGTGAAAAGTGGGAGTTCCAAATGAGGTGGGTGTTGAAAAAGTTCCAAGTGGGTAGGTATAAGTTCCAAGTTGGGGTGGGTGGAAAAACGTGGAAATGCGTCTTAATTAGGGTGGAAACCGCCACAAAACCCATAGAAATAAGGCATGTGTTAGGGTGGAAAAGTTGAGAGGAATGTTCCAATGCAAAACGGCCTTTTTCAACTTAGGGTGGAAATTTCCACCCTAGTAGTTTTGGTTACAGTTTTCAGCATTTCAAGTTGATAGGTTTGGTCAGATTTGATACTCGATAGTTGGTTATACCTTGGTAGTAGTTTCGCTATGTGTTTTTGATTTTGGGGCAATTAAGGTGCAGGATTTGAGAAGTTAGGATCGACAAACTGGAGTTTTAGGGTGGAAAAACTTAATTTTGCCGAGTAGAACAGTTAACTGGAACTTCCACCCCACAACAGCTGTTTGAACTTGGGCTGGATGTTCCAAGTGAAAAGTGGGAGTTCCAAATGAGGTGGGTGTTGAAAAAGTTCTTAGTTACAAGTGGGTAGGTATAAGTTCCAAGTTGGGGTGGGTGGAAAGACGTGGAAATGCGTCTTAATTGAGGTGGAAACCGCAAAAAACCCATAGAACTAAGGCATGTGTTAGGGTGGAAAAGTTGAGAGGAATGTTCCAATGCAAAACGGCCTTTTTCAACTTAGGGTGGAAATTTCCACCCTAGTAGTTTTGGTTACAGTTTTCAGCATTTCAAGTTGATAGGTTTGGTCAGATTTGATACTCGATAGTTGGTTATACCTTGGTAGTAGTTTTGCTATGTGTTTTTGATTTTAAGGCAATTAAGGTGCAGGAATTGAGAAGTTAGGATCGACAAACTGGAGTTTTAGGGTGGAAAAACTTAAACTCGCAGAGTAGAACAGTTAACTTAAACTTCCACCCCACAACAGCTGTTTGAACTTGGGGTGGATGCTCCAAGTGGAAAGCGGGAGTTCCAATTGGGGTGGGTGTTGAAAAAGTTCCAAGTGGGTAAGTATAAGTTCCAAGTTGGGGTGGGTGGAAAAACGTGGAAATGCGTCTTAATTAGGGTGGAAACCGCCACAAAACCCATAGAAATGAGGCATCGGTTAAGGTGGAAAAGTTGAGAGGAAAGTTCCAATGCAAAACGGCCTTTTTCAACTTAGGGTGGAAATTTCCACCATAGTAGTTTTGGTTACAGTTTTCAGCATTTCAAGTTGATAGGTTTGGTCAAGTTTGATACTCGATAGTTGGTTATACCTTGGTAGTAGTTTTGTTATGTGTTTTTGATTTTGGGGCAATTAAGGTGCAGGAATTGAGAAGTTAGGATCGACAAACTGGAGTTTTAGGGTGGAAAAACTTAAACTTGCCGAGTAAAACAGTTAACTTAAACTTCCACCCCACAACAGCTGTTTGAACTTGGGGTGGATGCTCCAAGTGAAAAGTGGGTGTTCCATTTGAGGTGGTAGTTGAAAAAGATCCAAGTGGGTAGGTATAAGTTCCAAGTTGGGGTGGGTGGAAAAACGTGGAAATGCGTCTTCTTTGAAATGAAAACCGCCACAAAACCCATAGAAATAAGGCATGTGTTAGGGTGGAAAAGTTGAGAGGAAAGTTCCAATGCAAAACGGCCTTTTTCAATTTCAGGTGGAAATTTCCACCCTAGTAGTTTTGGTTACAGTTTTCAGCATTTCAAGTTGATAGGTTTGGTCAAATTTGATACTCGATAGTTGGTTATACCTTGGTAGTAGTTTCGCAATGTGTTTTTGATTTTGGGGCAATTAAGGTGCAGGAATTGAGAAGTTAGGATCGACAAACTGGAGTTTTAGGGTGGAAAAACTTAAACTTGCCGAGTAGAACAGTTAACTTAAACTTCCACCCCACAACAGCTGTTTGAACTTGGGGTGGATGCTCCAAGTGAAAAGTGGGTGTTCCATTTGAGGTGGTAGTTGAAAAAGATCCAAGTGGGTAGGTATAAGTTCCAAGTTGGGGTGGGTGGAAAAACGTGGAAATGCGTCTTCATTGAAATGAAAACCGCCACAAAACCCATAAAAATAAGGCATGTGTTAGGGTGGAAAAGTTGAGAGGAAAGTTCCAATGCAAAACGGCTTTTTTCAACTTAGGGTGGAAATTTCCACCCTAGTAGTTTTGGTTACAGTTTTCAGCATTTCAAGTTGATAGGTTTGGTCAAATTTGATACTCGATAGTTGGTTATACCTTGGTAGTAGTTTCGCTATGTGTTTTTGATTTTGGGGCAATTAAGGTGCAGGAATTGAGAAGTTAGGATCGACAAACTGGAGTTTTAGGGTGGAAAAACTTAAACTCGCAGAGTAGAACAGTTAACTTAAACTTCCACCCCACAACAGCTGTTTGAACTTGGGGTGGATGCTCCAAGTGGAAAGCGGGAGTTCCAATTGGGGTGGGTGTTGAAAAAGTTCCAAGTGGGTAAGTATAAGTTCCAAGTTGGGGTGGGTGGAAAAACGTGGAAATGCGTCTTAATTAGGGTGGAAACCGCCACAAAACCCATAGAAATGAGGCATCGGTTAAGGTGGAAAAGTTGAGAGGAAAGTTCCAATGCAAAACGGCCTTTTTCAACTTAGGGTGGAAATTTCCACCCTAGTAGTTTTGGTTACAGTTTTCAGCATTTCAAGTTGATAGGTTTGGTCAAATTTGATACTCGATAGTTGGTTATACCTTGGTAGTAGTTTTGCTATGTGTTTTTGATTTTGGGGCAATTAAGGTGCAGGAATTGAGAAGTTAGGATCGACAAACTGGAGTTTTAGGGTGGAAAAACTTAAACTCGCCGAGTAGAACAGTTAACTTAAACTTCCACCCCACAACAGCTGTTTGAACTTGGGGTGGATGTTCCAAGTGAAAAGTGGGAGTTCCAAATGAAGTGGGTGTTGAAAAAGTTCCAAGTGGGTAGGTATAAGTTCCAAGTTGGGGTGGGTGGAAAAACGTGGAAATGCGTCTTAAATAGGGTGGAAACCGCCACAAAACCCATAGAAATAAGGCATGGTTAGGGTGGAAAAGTTGAGAGGAATGTTCCAATGCAAAACGGCCTTTTTCAACTTAGGGTGGAAATTTCCACCCTAGTAGTTTTGGTTACAGTTTTCAGCATTTCAAGTTGATAGGTTTGGTCAGATTTGATACTCGATAGTTGGTTATACCTTGGTAGTAGTTTCGCTATGTGTTTTTGATTTTGGGGCAATTAAGGTGCAGGAATTGAGAAGTTAGGATCGACAAACTGGAGTTTTAGGGTGGAAAAACTTAAACTTGCCGAGTAGAACAGTTAACTGGAACTTCCACCCCACAACAGCTGTTTGAACTTGGGGTGGATGCTCCAAGTGAAAAGTGGGAGTTCCAAATGAGGTGGGTGTTGAAAAAGTTCTTAGTTACAAGTGGGTAGGTATAAGTTCCAAGTTGGGGTGGGTGGAAAAACGTGGAAATGCGTCTTAATTAGGGTGGAAACCGCCACAAAACCCATAGAAATAAGGCATGTGTTAGGGTGGAAAAGTTGAGAGGAATGTTCCAATGCAAAACGGCCTTTTTCAACTTAGGGTGGAAATTTCCACCCTAGTAGTTTTGGTTACAGTTTTCAGCATTTCAAGTTGATAGGTTTGGTGAAATTTGATACTCGATAGTTGGTTATACCTTGGTAGTAGTTTCGCTTTGTGTTTTTGATTTTAGGGCAATTAAGGTGCAGGAATTGAGAAGTTAGGATCGACAAACTGGAGTTTTAGGGTGGAAAAACTTAAACTTGCAGAGTAGAACAGTTAACTTAAACTTCCACCCCACAACAGCTGTTTGAACTTGGGGTGGATGCTCCAAGTGAAAAGTGGGTGTTCCATTTGAGGTGGTAGTTGAAAAAGATCCAAGTGGGTAGGTATAAGTTCCAAGTTGAGGTTGGTGGAAAGACGTGGAAATGCGTCTTCTTTGAAATGAAAACCGCCACAAAACCCATAGAAGTAAGGCATGTGTTAGGGTGGAAAAGTTGAGAGGAATGTTCCAATGCAAAACGGCCTTTTTCAACTTAGGGTGGAAATTTCCACCCTAGTAGTTTTGGTTACAGTTTTCAGCATTTCAAGTTGATAGGTTTGGTGAAATTTGATACTCGATAGTTGGTTATACCTTGGTAGTAGTTTCGCTATGTGTTTTTGATTTTGGGGCAATTAAGGTGCAGGAATTGAGAAGTTAGGATCGACAAACTGGAGTTTTAGGGTGGAAAAACTTAAACTCGCAGAGTAGAACAGTTAACTTAAACTTCCACCCCACAACAGCTGTTTGAACTTGGGGTGGATGCTCCAAGTGGAAAGCGGGAGTTCCAATTGGGGTGGGTGTTGAAAAAGTTCCAAGTGGGTAGGTAAAAGTTCCAAGTTGGGGTGGGTGGAAAAACGTGGAAATGCGTCTTAATTAGGGTGGAAACCGCCACAAAACCCATAGAAATGAGGCATCGGTTAAGGTGGAAAAGTTGAGAGGAAAGTTCCAATGCAAAACGGCCTTTTTCAACTTAGGGTGGAAATTTCCACCCTAGTAGTTTTGGTTACAGTTTTAAGCATTTCAAGTTGATAGGTTTGGTCAAATTTGATACTCGATAGTTGGTTATACCTTGGTAGTAGTTTTGCTATGTGTTTTTGATTTTGGGGCAATTAAGGTGCAGGAATTGAGAAGTTAGGATCGACAAACTGGAGTTTTAGGGTGGAAAAACTTAAACTCGCAGAGTAGAACAGTTAACTTAAACTTCCACCCCACAACAGCTGTTTGAACTTGAAGTGGATGTTCCAAGTGAAAAGTGGGAGTTCCAAAAGAGGTGGGTGTTGAAAAAGTTCTCAGTTACAAGTGGGTAGGTATAAGTTCCAAGTTGGGGTGGGTGGAAAAACGTGGAAATGCGTCTTCTTTGAAATGAAAACCGCCACAAAACCCATAAAAATAAGGCATGTGTTAGGGTGGAAAAGTTGAGAGGAATGTTCCAATGCAAAACGGCCTTTTTCAACTTAGGGTGGAAATTTCCACCCTAGTAGTTTTGGTTATGGTTTTAAGCATTTCAAGTTGATAGGTTTGGTGAAATTTGATACTCGATAGTTGGTTATACCTTGGTAGTAGTTTTGCTATGTGTTTTTGATTTTGGGGCAAATAAGGTGCAGGAATTGAGAAGTTAGGATCGACAAACTGGAGTTTTAGGGTGGAAAAACTTAAACTTGCCGAGTAGAACAGTTAACTTAAACTTCCACCCCACAACAGCTGTTTGAACTTGGGGTGGATGCTCCAAGTGAAAAGTAGGTGTTCCAATTGGGGTTGGTGTTGAAAAAGTTCCAAGTGGGTAGGTATAAGTTCCAAGTTGGGGTGGGTGGAAAAACGTGGAAATACGTCTTATTTGTGGTGGAAACCGCCACAAAACCCATAAAAGTATGGCTTGTGTTAAAATGGAAAAGTTGAGACAAATATTTCAATGCAAAACGGCCTTTTTTAACTTAGGGTGGAAATTTCCACCCTAGTAGTTTTGGTTACAGTTTTCAGCATTTCAAGTTGATAGGTTTGGTGAAATTTGATACTCGATAGTTGGTTATACCTTGGTAGTAGTTTCGCAATGTGTTTTTGATTTTGGGGCAATTAAGGTGCAGGAATTGAGAAGTTAGAATCGACAAACTGGAGTTTTAGGGTGGAAAAACTTAAACTCGCAGAGTAAAGCAGTTAACTTAAACTTCCATCCCACAACAGCTGTTTGAACTTGGGGTGGATGCTCCAAGTGGAAAGTGGGAGTTCCAAATGAGGTGGGTGTTGAAAAAGTTCCAAGTGGGTAGGTATAAATTCCAAGTTGGGGTGGGTGGAAAAACGTGGAAATGCGTCTTGATTGTGGTGGAAACCGCCACAAAACCCATAGAAAGAAGGCATGTGTTAGGGTGGAAAAGTTGAGAGGAATGTTCCAATGCAAAACGGCCTTTTTCAACTTAGGGTGGAAATTTCCACCCTAGTAGTTTTGGTTACAGTTTTCAGCATTTCAAGTTGATAGGTTTGGTGAAATTTGATACTCGATAGTTGGTTATACCTTGGTAGTAGTTTCGCTATGTGTTTTTGATTTTGGGGCAATTAAGGTGCAGGAATTAAGAAGTTAGGATCGACAAACTGGAGTTTTAGGGTGGAAAAACTTAAACTTGCCGAGTAGAACAGTTAACTTAAAGTTCCACCCCACAACAACTGTTTGAACTTGGGGTGGATGCTCCAAGTGAAAAGTGGGTGTTCCATTTGAGGTGGTAGTTGAAAAAGTTCCAAGTGGGTAGGTATAAGTTCCAAGTTGAGGTTGGTAAAAAGACGTGGAAATGCGTCTTCTTTGAAATGAAAACCGCCACAAAACCCATAGAAGTAAGGCATGTGTTAGGGTGGAAAAGTTGAGAGGAAAGTTCCAATGCAAAACGGCCTTTTTCAACTTAGGGTGGAAATTTCCACCCTAGTAGTTTTGGTTACAGTTTTCAGCATTTCAAGTTGATAGGTTTGGTGAAATTTGATACTCGATAGTTGGTTATACCTTGGTAGTAGTTTCGCTATGTGTTTTTGATTTTGGGGCAATTAAGGTGCAGGAATTGAGAAGTTAGGATCGACAAACTGGAGTTTTAGGGTGGAAAAACTTAAACTCGCAGAGTAGAACAGTTAACTTAAACTTCCACCCCACAACAGCTGTTTGAACTTGGGGTGGATGCTCCAAGTGGAAAGCGGGAGTTCCAATTGGGGTGGGTGTTGAAAAAGTTCCAAGTGGGTAGGTATAAGTTCCAAGTTGGGGTGGGTGGAAAAACGTGGAAATGCGTCTTAATTAGGGTGGAAACCGCCACAAAACCCATAGAACCGAGGCATCGGTTAAGGTGGAAAAGTTGAGAGGAAAGTTCCAATGCAAAACGGCCTTTTTCAACTTAGGGTGGAAATTTCCACCCTAGTAGTTTTGGTTACAGTTTTCAGCATTTCAAGTTGATAGGTTTGGTCAGATTTGATACTCGATAGTTGGTTATACCTTGGTAGTAGTTTTGCTATGTGTTTTTGATTTTGGGGCAATTAAGGTGCAGGAATTGAGAAGTTAGGATCGACAAACTGGAGTTTTAAGGTGGAAAAACTTAAACTCGCAGAGTAGAACAGTTAACTTAAAGTTCCACCCCACAACAGCTGTTTGAACTTGGGGTGGATGTTCCAAGTGAAAAGTGGGAGTTCCAAATGAGGTAAGTGTTGAAAAAGTTCCAAGTGGGTAGGTATAAGTTCCAAGTTGGGGTGGGTGGAAAAACGTGGAAATGCGTTTTAATTAGGGTGGAAACCGCCACAAAACCCATAGAAATGAGGCATCGGTTAAGGTGGAAAAGTTGAGAGGAATGTTCCAATGCAAAACGGCCTTTTTCAACTTAGGGTGGAAATTTCCACCCTAGTAGTTTTGGTTATGGTTTTAAGCATTTCAAGTTGATAGGTTTGGTGAAATTTGATACTCGATAGTTGGTTATACCTTGGTAGTAGTTTCGCTATGTGTTTTTGATTTTGGGGCAATTAAAATGCAGGAATTGAAAAATTAAGAGCGACAAAATGGAGTTTTAGGGTGGAAAAACTTAAACTCGCAGAGTAGAACAGTTAACTTAAACTTCCACCCCACAACAACTGTTTGAACTTGGGGTTGAAGTTCCAAGTGGAAAGTGGGAGTTCCAATTGGGGTGGGTGTTGAAAAAGTTCCAAGTGGGTAGGTATAAGTTCCAAGTTGGGGTGGGTGGAAAAACGTGGAAATGCGTTTTAATTAGGGTGGAAACCGCCACAAAACCCATAGAAATAAGGCATGTGTTAGGGTGGAAAAGTTGAGAGGAAAGTTCCAATGCAAAACGGCTTTTTTCAACTTAGGGTGGAAATTTCCACCCTAGTAGTTTTGGTTACAGTTTTCAGCCTTTCAAGTTGATAGGTTTGGTCAGATTTGATACTCGATAGTTGGTTATACCTTGGTAGTAGTTTCGCAATGTGTTTTTGATTTTGGGGCAATTAAGGTGCAGGAATTGAGAAGTTAGGATCGACAAACTGGAGTTTTAGGGTGGAAAAGCTTAAACTCGCAGAGTAAAACAGTTAACTGGAACTTCCACCCCACAACAGCTGTTTGAACTTGGGGTGGATGTTCCAAGTGAAAAGTGGGAGTTCCAAATGAGGTGGGTGTTGAAAAAGTTCTTAGTTACAAGTGGGTAGGTATAAGTTCCAAGTTGGGGTGGGTGGAAAAACGTGGAAATGCGTCTTAATTAGGGTGGAAACCGCCACAAAACCCATAGAAATAAAGCATGTGTTAGGGTGGAAAAGTTGAGAGGAAAGTTCCAATGCAAAACGGCCTTTTTCAACTTAGGGTGGAAATTTCCACCCTAGTAGTTTTGGTTATGGTTTTAAGCATTTCAAGTTGATAGGTTTGGTGAAATTTGATACTCGATAGTTGGTTATACCTTGGTAGTAGTTTCGCAATGTGTTTTTGATTTTGGGGCAATTAAGGTGCAGGAATTGAGAAGTTAGGATCGACAAACTGGAGTTTTAGGGTGGAAAAGCTTAAACTCGCAGAGTAAAACAGTTAACTGGAACTTCCACCCCACAACAGCTGTTTGAACTTGGGGTGGATGTTCCAAGTGAAAAGTGGGAGTTCCAAATGAGGTGGGTGTTGAAAAAGTTCTTAGTTACAAGTGGGTAGGTATAAGTTCCAAGTTGGGGTGGGTGGAAAAACGTGGAAATGCGTCTTAATTAGGGTGGAAACCGCCACAAAACCCATAGAAATAAAGCATGTGTTAGGGTGGAAAAGTTGAGAGGAAAGTTCCAATGCAAAACGGCCTTTTTCAACTTAGGGTGGAAATTTCCACCCTAGTAGTTTTGGTTACAGTTTTCAGCATTTCAAGTTGATAGGTTTGGTCAAATTTGATACTCGATAGTTGGTTATACCTTGGTAGTAGTTTTGCTATGTGTTTTTGATTTTGGGGCAAATAAGGTGCAGGAATTGAGAAGTTAGGATCGACAAACTGGAGTTTTAGGGTGGAAAAACTTAAACTCGCAGAGTAGAACAGTTAACTTAAACTTCCACCCCACAACAGCTGTTTGAACTTGGGGTGGATGTTCCAAGTGAAAAGTGGGAGTTCCAAATGAGGTGGATGTTGAAAAAGTTCTCAGTTACAAGTGGGTAGGTATAAGTTCCAAGTTGGGGTGGGTGGAAAAACGTGGAAATGCGTCTTAATTAGGGTGGAAACCGCCACAAAACCCATAGAACCAAGGCATCGGTTAAGGTGGAAAAGTTGAGAGGAAAGTTCCAATGCAAAACGGCCTTTTTCAACTTAGGGTGGAAATTTCCACCCTAGTAGTTTTGGTTACAGTTTTCAGCATTTCAAGTTGATAGGTTTGGTGAAATTTGATACTCGATAGTTGGTTATACCTTGGTAGTAGTTTCGCAATTTGTTTTTGATTTTGGGGCAATTAAGGTGCAGGAATTGAGAAGTTGGGATCGACAAACTGGAGTTTTAGGGTGGAAAAACTTAAACTCGCAGAGTAGAACAGTTAACTGGAACTTCCACCCCACAACAACTGTTTGAACTTGGGGTGGATGTTCCAAGTGGAAAGTGGGAGTTCCAATTGGGGTGGGTGTTGAAATACTTCCAAGTGGGTAGGTATAAGTTCCAAGTTGGGGTGGGTGGAAAAACGTGGAAATGCGTCTTAATTGAGGTGGAAACCGCAAAAAACCCATAGAAGTAAGGCATGTGTTAGGGTGGAAAAGTTGAGAGGAATGTTGCAATGCAAAACGGCCTTTTTCAACTTAGGGTGGAAATTTCCACCCTAGTAGTTTTGGTTACAGTTTTCAGCATTTCAAGTTGATAGGTTTGGTCAGATTTGATACTCGATAGTTGGTTATACCTTGGTAGTAGTTTCGCTATGTGTTTTTGATTTTGGGGCAATTAAGGTGCAGGAATTGAGAAGTTAGGATCGACAAACTGGAGTTTTAGGGTGGAAAAACTTAAACTTGCTGAGTAGAACAATTAACTTAAAGTTCCACCCCACAACAGCTGTTTGAACTTGGGGTGGATGCTCCAAGTGAAAAGTGGGAGTTCCAATTGAGGTGGGTGTTGAAAAAGTTCCAAGTGGGTAGGTATAAGTTCCAAGTTGGGGTGGGTGGAAAAACGTGGAAATGCGTCTTATTTAAAGTGGAAACTGGCACAAAACCCATAGAATATAGGCATGTGTTAGGGTGGAAAAGTTGAGAGGAATGTTCCAATGCAAAACGGCCTTTTTCAACTTAGGGTGGAAATTTCCACCCTAGTAGTTTTGGTTACAGTTTTCAGCATTTCAAGTTGATAGGTTTGGTGAAATTTGATACTCGATAGTTGGTTATACCTTGGTAGTAGTTTCGCTTTGTGTTTTTGATTTTGGGGCAATTAAGGTGCAGGAATTGAGAAGTTAGGATCGACAAAATGGAGTTTTAGGGTGGAAAAACTTAAACTCGCAGAGTAGAACAGTAAACTGGAACTTCCACCCCACAACAGCTGTTTGAACTTGGGGTGGATGTTCCAAGTGGAAAGCGGGAGTTCCAATTGGGGTGGGTGTTGAAAAAGTTCCAAGTGGGTAGGTATAAGTTCCAAGTTGGGGTGGGTGGAAAAACGTGGAAATGCGTCTTAATTAGGGTGGAAACCGCCACAAAACCCATAGAAATGAGGCATCGGTTAAGGTGGAAAAGTTGAGAGGAAAGTTCCAATGCAAAACGGCCTTTTTCAACTTAGGGTGGAAATTTCCACCCTAGTAGTTTTGGTTACAGTTTTCAGCATTTCAAGTTGATAGGTTTGGTCAGATTTGATACTCGATAGTTGGTTATACCTTGGTAGTAGTTTCGCTATGTGTTTTTGATTTTGGGGCAATTAAGGTGCAGGAATTGAGAAGTTAGGATCGACAAACTGGAGTTTTAGGGTGGAAAAACTTAAACTCGCAGAGTAGAACAGTTAACTTAAAGTTCCACCCCACAACAGCTGTTTGAACTTGGGGTGGATGCTCCAAGTGAAAAGTGGGTGTTCCAATTGGGGTTGGTGTTGAAAAAGTTCCAAGTGGGTAGGTATGAGTTCCAAGTTGGGGTGGGTGAAAAAACGTGGAAATACGTCTTATTTGTGGTGGAAACCGCCACAAAACCCATAAAAGTATGGCTTGTGTTAAAATGGAAAAGTTGAGACAAATATTCCAATGCAAAACGGCCTTTTTCAACTTAGGGTGGAAATTTCCACCCTAGTAGTTTTGGTTACAGTTTTCAGCATTTCAAGTTGATAGGTTTGGTCAGATTTGATACTCGATAGTTGGTTATACCTTGGTAGTAGTTTTGCTATGTGTTTTTGATTTTGGGGCAATTAAGGTGCAGGAATTGAGAAGTTAGGATCGACAAACTGGAGTTTTAGGGTGGAAAAACTTAAACTCGCAGAGTAGAACAGTTAACTTAAACTTCCACCCCACAACAGCTGTTTGAACTTGGGGTGGATGTTCCAAGTGAAAAGTGGGAGTTCCAAATGAGGTGGGTGTTGAAAAAGTTCCAAGTGGGTAGGTATAAGTTCCAAGTTGGGGTGGGTGGAAAAACGTGGAAATGCGTTTTAATTAGGGTGGAAACCGCCACAAAACCCATAGAAATGAGGCATCGGTTAAGGTGGAAAAGTTGAGAGGAATGTTCCAATGCAAAACGGCCTTTTTCAACTTAGGGTGGAAATTTCCACCCTAGTAGTTTTGGTTATGGTTTTAAGCATTTCAAGTTGATAGGTTTGGTGAAATTTGATACTCGATAGTTGGTTATACCTTGGTAGTAGTTTCGCTATGTGTTTTTGATTTTGGGGCAATTAAAATGCAGGAATTGAAAAATTAAGAGCGACAAAATGGAGTTTTAGGGTGGAAAAACTTAAACTCGCAGAGTAGAACAGTTAACTTAAACTTCCACCCCACAACAACTGTTTGAACTTGGGGTTGAAGTTCCAAGTGGAAAGTGGGAGTTCCAATTGGGGTGGGTGTTGAAAAAGTTCCAAGTGGGTAGGTATAAGTTCCAAGTTGGGGTGGGTGGAAAAACGTGGAAATGCGTTTTAATTAGGGTGGAAACCGCCACAAAACCCATAGAAATAAGGCATGTGTTAGGGTGGAAAAGTTGAGAGGAAAGTTCCAATGCAAAACGGCTTTTTTCAACTTAGGGTGGAAATTTCCACCCTAGTAGTTTTGGTTACAGTTTTCAGCCTTTCAAGTTGATAGGTTTGGTCAGATTTGATACTCGATAGTTGGTTATACCTTGGTAGTAGTTTCGCAATGTGTTTTTGATTTTGGGGCAATTAAGGTGCAGGAATTGAGAAGTTAGGATCGACAAACTGGAGTTTTAGGGTGGAAAAGCTTAAACTCGCAGAGTAAAACAGTTAACTGGAACTTCCACCCCACAACAGCTGTTTGAACTTGGGGTGGATGTTCCAAGTGAAAAGTGGGAGTTCCAAATGAGGTGGGTGTTGAAAAAGTTCTTAGTTACAAGTGGGTAGGTATAAGTTCCAAGTTGGGGTGGGTGGAAAAACGTGGAAATGCGTCTTAATTAGGGTGGAAACCGCCACAAAACCCATAGAAATAAAGCATGTGTTAGGGTGGAAAAGTTGAGAGGAAAGTTCCAATGCAAAACGGCCTTTTTCAACTTAGGGTGGAAATTTCCACCCTAGTAGTTTTGGTTACAGTTTTCAGCATTTCAAGTTGATAGGTTTGGTGAAATTTGATACTCGATAGTTGGTTATACCTTGGTAGTAGTTTCGCAATGTGTTTTTGATTTTGGGGCAATTAAGGTGCAGGAATTGAGAAGTTAGGATCGACAAACTGGAGTTTTAGGGTGGAAAAACTTAAACTTGCAGAGTAGAACAGTTAACTTAAACTTCCACCCCACAACAGCTGTTTGAACTTGGGGTGGATGCTCCAAGTGAAAAGTGGGTGTTCCATTTGAGGTGGTAGTTGAAAAAGATCCAAGTGGGTAGGTATAAGTTCCAAGTTGAGGTTGGTGGAAAGACGTGGAAATGCGTCTTTTTTGAAATGAAAACCGCCACAAAACCCATAGAAGTAAGGCATGTGTTAGGGTGGAAAAGTTGAGAGGAATGTTCCAATGCAAAACGGCCTTTTTCAACTTAGGGTGGAAATTTCCACCATAGTAGTTTTGGTTACAGTTTTCAGCATTTCAAGTTGATAGGTTTGGTGAAATTTGATACTCGATAGTTGGTTATACCTTGGTAGTAGTTTCGCTATGTGTTTTTGATTTTGGGGCAATTAAGGTGCAGGAATTGAGAAGTTAGGATCGACAAACTGGAGTTTTAGGGTGGAAAAACTTAAACTCGCAGAGTAGAACAGTTAACTTAAACTTCCACCCCACAACAGCTGTTTGAACTTGGGGTGGATGCTCCAAGTGGAAAGCGGGAGTTCCAATTGGGGTGGGTGTTGAAAAAGTTCCAAGTGGGTAAGTATAAGTTCCAAGTTGGGGTGGGTGGAAAAACGTGGAAATGCGTCTTAATTAGGGTGGAAACCGCCACAAAACCCATAGAAATGAGGCATCGGTTAAGGTGGAAAAGTTGAGAGGAAAGTTCCAATGCAAAACGGCCTTTTTCAACTTAGGGTGGAAATTTCCACCATAGTAGTTTTGGTTACAGTTTTCAGCATTTCAAGTTGATAGGTTTGGTCAAATTTGATACTCGATAGTTGGTTATACCTTGGTAGTAGTTTTGCTATGTGTTTTTGATTTTGGGGCAATTAAGGTGCAGGAATTGAGAAGTTAGGATCGACAAACTGGAGTTTTAGGGTGGAAAAACTTAAACTCGCCGAGTAGAACAGTTAACTTAAACTTCCACCCCACAACAGCTGTTTGAACTTGGGGTGGATGTTCCAAGTGGAAAGTGGGAGTTCCAAATGAGGTGGGTGTTGAAAAAGTTCCAAGTGGGTAGGTATAAGTTCCAAGTTGGGGTGGGTGGAAAAACGTGGAAATGCGTCTTAATTAGGGTGGAAACCGCCACAAAACCCATAGAAATAAGGCATGTGTTAGGGTGGAAAAGTTGAGAGGAATGTTCCAATGCAAAACGGCCTTTTTCAACTTAGGGTGGAAATTTCCACCCTAGTAGTTTTGGTTACAGTTTTCAGCATTTCAAGTTGATAGGTTTGGTGAAATTTGATACTCGATAGTTGGTTATACCTTGGTAGTAGTTTCGCAATGTGTTTTTGATTTTGGGGCAATTAAGGTGCAGGAATTGAGAAGTTAGGATCGACAAACTGGAGTTTTAGGGTGGAAAAACTTAAACTCGCAGAGTAGAACAGTTAACTTAAACTTCCACCCCACAACAGCTGTTTGAACTTGGGGTGGATGCTCCAAGTGGAAAGCGGGAGTTCCAATTGGGGTGGGTGTTGAAAAAGTTCCAAGTGGGTAGGTATAAGTTCCAAGTTGGGGTGGGTGGAAAAACGTGGAAATGCGTCTTAATTAGGGTGGAAACCGCCACAAAACCCATAGAAATGAGGCATCGGTTAAGGTGGAAAAGTTGAGAGGAAAGTTCCAATGCAAAACGGCCTTTTTCAACTTAGGGTGGAAATTTCCACCATAGTAGTTTTGGTTACAGTTTTCAGCATTTCAAGTTGATAGGTTTGGTCAAATTTGATACTCGATAGTTGGTTATACCTTGGTAGTAATTTTGCTATGTGTTTTTGATTTTGGGGCAATTAAGGTGCAGGAATTGAGAAGTTAGGATCGACAAACTGGAGTTTTAGGGTGGAAAAACTTAAACTCGCCGAGTAGAACAGTTAACTTAAAGTTCCACCCCACAACAGCTGTTTGAACCTGGGGTGGATGTTCCAAGTGAAAAGTGGGAGTTCCAAATGAGGTGGGTGTTGAAAAAGTTCCAAGTGGGTAGGTATAAGTTCCAAGTTGGGGTGGGTGGAAAAACGTGGAAATGCGTCTTAATTAGGGTGGAAACCGCCACAAAACCCATAGAAATAAGGCATGTGTTAGGGTGGAAAAGTTGAGAGGAATGTTCCAATGCAAAACGGCCTTTTTCAACTTAGGGTGGAAATTTCCACCCTAGTAGTTTTGGTTACAGTTTTCAGCATTTCAAGTTGATAGGTTTGGTCAGATTTGATACTCGATAGTTGGTTATACCTTGGTAGTAGTTTCGCTATGTGTTTTTGATTTTGGGGCAATTAAGGTGCAGGAATTGAGAAGTTAGGATCGACAAAATGAAGTTTTAGGGTGGAAAAACTTAAACTCGCAGAGTAGAACAGTTAACTTAAACTTCCACCCCACAACAGCTGTTTGAACTTGGGGTGGATGCTCCAAGTGGAAAGTGGGAGTTCCAATTGGGGTGGGTGTTGAAAAAGTTCCAAGTGGGTAGGTATAAGTTCCAAGTTGGGGTGGGTGGAAAAACGTGGAAATGCGTCTTAATTAGGGTGGAAACCGCCACAAAACCCATAGAAATGAGGCATCGGTTAAGGTGGAAAAGTTGAGAGGAAAGTTCCAATGCAAAACGGCCTTTTTCAACTTAGGGTGGAAATTTCCACCCTAGTAGTTTTGGTTACAGTTTTCAGCATTTCAAGTTGATAGGTTTGGTCAGATTTGATACTCGATAGTTGGTTATACCTTGGTAGTAGTTTCGCAATGTGTTTTTGATTTTGGGGCAATTAAGGTGCAGGAATTGAGAAGTTAGGATCGACAAACTGGAGTTTTAGGGTGGAAAAACTTAAACTCGCAGAGTAGAACAGTTAACTTAAACTTCCACTTCACAACAGCTGTTTGAACTTGGGGTGGATGCTCCAAGTGGAAAGCGGGAGTTCCAATTGGGGTGGGTGTTGAAAAAGTTCCAAGTGGGTAAGTATAAGTTCCAAGTTGGGGTGGGTGGAAAAACGTGGAAATGCGTCTTAATTAGGGTGGAAACCGCCACAAAACCCATAGAAATGAGGCATCGGTTAAGGTGGAAAAGTTGAGAGGAAAGTTCCAATGCAAAACGGCCTTTTTCAACTTAGGGTGGAAATTTCCACCATAGTAGTTTTGGTTACAGTTTTCAGCATTTCAAGTTGATAGGTTTGGTCAAATTTGATACTCGATAGTTGGTTATACCTTGGTAGTAGTTTCGCAATGTGTTTTTGAATTTGGGGCAATTAAGGTGCAGGAATTGAGAAGTTAGGATCGACAAACTGGAGTTTTAGGGTGGAAAAACTTAAACTCGCCGAGTAGAACAGTTAACTTAAACTTCCACCCCACAACAGCTGTTTGAACTTGGGGTGGATGTTCCAAGTGAAAAGTGGGAGTTCCAAATGAGGTGGGTGTTGAAAAAGTTCCAAGTGGGTAGGTATAAGTTCCAAGTTGGGGTGGGTGGAAAAACGTGGAAATGCGTCTTAATTAGGGTGGAAACCGCCACAAAACCCATAGAAATAAGGCATGTGTTAGGGTGGAAAAGTTGAGAGGAATGTTCCAATGCAAAACGGCCTTTTTCAACTTAGGGTGGAAATTTCCACCCTAGTAGTTTTGGTTACAGTTTTCAGCATTTCAAGTTGATAGGTTTGGTCAGATTTGATACTCGATAGTTGGTTATACCTTGGTAGTAGTTTCGCGATGTGTTTTTGATTTTGGGGCAATTAAGGTGCAGGATTTGAGAAGTTAGGATCGACAAACTGGAGTTTTAGGGTGGAAAAACTTAATTTTGCCGAGTAGAACAGTTAACTGGAACTTCCACCCCACAACAGCTGTTTGAACTTGGGCTGGATGTTCCAAGTGAAAAGTGGGAGTTCCAAATGAGGTGGGTGTTGAAAAAGTTCTTAGTTACAAGTGGGTAGGTATAAGTTCCAAGTTGGGGTGGGTGGAAAAACGTGGAAATGCGTCTTAATTGAGGTGGAAACCGCAAAAAACCCATAGAACTAAGGCATGTGTTAGGGTGGAAAAGTTGAGAGGAATGTTCCAATGCAAAACGGCCTTTTTCAACTTAGGGTGGAAATTTCCACCCTAGTAGTTTTGGTTACAGTTTTCAGCATTTCAAGTTGATAGGTTTGGTCAGATTTGATACTCGATAGTTGGTTATACCTTGGTAGTAGTTTTGCTATGTGTTTTTGATTTTAAGGCAATTAAGGTGCAGGAATTGAGAAGTTAGGATCGACAAACTGGAGTTTTAGGGTGGAAAAACTTAAACTCGCAGAGTAGAACAGTTAACTTAAACTTCCACCCCACAACAGCTGTTTGAACTTGGGGTGGATGCTCCAAGTGGAAAGCGGGAGTTCCAATTGGGGTGGGTGTTGAAAAAGTTCCAAGTGGGTAAGTATAAGTTCCAAGTTGGGGTGGGTGGAAAAACGTGGAATAGCGTCTTAATTAGGGTGGAAACCGCCACAAAACCCATAGAAATGAGGCATCGGTTAAGGTGGAAAAGTTGAGAGGAAAGTTCCAATGCAAAACGGCCTTTTTCAACTTAGGGTGGAAATTTCCACCATAGTAGTTTTGGTTACAGTTTTCAGCATTTCAAGTTGATAGGTTTGGTCAAGTTTGATACTCGATAGTTGGTTATACCTTGGTAGTAGTTTTGTTATGTGTTTTTGATTTTGGGGCAATTAAGGTGCAGGAATTGAGAAGTTAGGATCGACAAACTGGAGTTTTAGGGTGGAAAAACTTAAACTTGCCGAGTAAAACAGTTAACTTAAACTTCCACCCCACAACAGCTGTTTGAACTTGGGGTGGATGCTCCAAGTGAAAAGTGGGTGTTCCATTTGAGGTGGTAGTTGAAAAAGATCCAAGTGGGTAGGTATAAGTTCCAAGTTGGGGTGGGTGGAAAAACGTGGAAATGCGTCTTAATTAGGGTGGAAACCGCCACAAAACCCATAAAAATATGGCATGTGTTAAGATGGAAAAGTTGAGAGGAATGTTGCAATGCAAAACGGCCTTTTTCAACTTAAGGTGGAAATTTCCACCCTAGTAGTTTTGGTTACAGTTTTCAGCATTTCAAGTTGATAGGTTTGGTCAAATTTGATACTCGATAGTTGGTTATACCTTGGTAGTAGTTTCGCAATGTGTTTTTGATTTTGGGGCAATTAAGGTGCAGGAATTGAGAAGTTAGGATCGACAAACTGGAGTTTTAGGGTGGAAAAACTTAAACTTGCCGAGTAGAACAGTTAACTTAAACTTCCACCCCACAACAGCTGTTTGAACTTGGGGTGGATGCTCCAAGTGAAAAGTGGGTGTTCCATTTGAGGTGGTAGTTGAAAAAGATCCAAGTGGGTAGGTATAAGTTCCAAGTTGGGGTGGGTGGAAAAACGTGGAAATGCGTCTTCATTGAAATGAAAACCGCCACAAAACCCATAAAAATAAGGCATGTGTTAGGGTGGAAAAGTTGAGAGGAAAGTTCCAATGCAAAACGGCTTTTTTCAACTTAGGGTGGAAATTTCCACCCTAGTAGTTTTGGTTACAGTTTTCAGCATTTCAAGTTGATAGGTTTGGTCAAATTTGATACTCGATAGTTGGTTATACCTTGGTAGTAGTTTCGCTATGTGTTTTTGATTTTGGGGCAATTAAGGTGCAGGAATTGAGAAGTTAGGATCGACAAACTGGAGTTTTAGGGTGGAAAAACTTAAACTCGCAGAGTAGAACAGTTAACTTAAACTTCCACCCCACAACAGCTGTTTGAACTTGGGGTGGATGCTCCAAGTGGAAAGCGGGAGTTCCAATTGGGGTGGGTGTTGAAAAAGTTCCAAGTGGGTAAGTATAAGTTCCAAGTTGGGGTGGGTGGAAAAACGTGGAAATGCGTCTTAATTAGGGTGGAAACCGCCACAAAACCCATAGAAATGAGGCATCGGTTAAGGTGGAAAAGTTGAGAGGAAAGTTCCAATGCAAAACGGCCTTTTTCAACTTAGGGTGGAAATTTCCACCCTAGTAGTTTTGGTTACAGTTTTCAGCATTTCAAGTTGATAGGTTTGGTGAAATTTGATACTCGATAGTTGGTTATACCTTGGTAGTAGTTTTGCTATGTGTTTTTGATTTTGGGGCAATTAAGGTGCAGGAATTGAGAAGTTAGGATCGACAAACTGGAGTTTTAGGGTGGAAAAACTTAAACTCGCCGAGTAGAACAGTTAACTTAAACTTCCACCCCACAACAGCTGTTTGAACTTGGGGTGGATGTTCCAAGTGAAAAGTGGGAGTTCCAAATGAAGTGGGTGTTGAAAAAGTTCCAAGTGGGTAGGTATAAGTTCCAAGTTGGGGTGGGTGGAAAAACGTGGAAATGCGTCTTAAATAGGGTGGAAACCGCCACAAAACCCATAGAAATAAGGCATGGTTAGGGTGGAAAAGTTGAGAGGAATGTTCCAATGCAAAACGGCCTTTTTCAACTTAGGGTGGAAATTTCCACCCTAGTAGTTTTGGTTACAGTTTTCAGCATTTCAAGTTGATAGGTTTGGTCAGATTTGATACTCGATAGTTGGTTATACCTTGGTAGTAGTTTCGCTATGTGTTTTTGATTTTGGGGCAATTAAGGTGCAGGAATTGAGAAGTTAGGATCGACAAACTGGAGTTTTAGGGTGGAAAAACTTAAACTTGCCGAGTAGAACAGTTAACTGGAACTTCCACCCCACAACAGCTGTTTGAACTTGGGGTGGATGCTCCAAGTGAAAAGTGGGAGTTCCAAATGAGGTGGGTGTTGAAAAAGTTCTTAGTTACAAGTGGGTAGGTATAAGTTCCAAGTTGGGGTGGGTGGAAAAACGTGGAAATGCGTCTTAATTAGGGTGGAAACCGCCACAAAACCCATAGAAAAAAAGGCATGTGTTAGGGTGGAAAAGTTGAGAGGAATGTTCCAATGCAAAACGGCCTTTTTCAACTTAGGGTGGAAATTTCCACCCTAGTAGTTTTGGTTACAGTTTTCAGCATTTCAAGTTGATAGGTTTGGTGAAATTTGATACTCGATAGTTGGTTATACCTTGGTAGTAGTTTCGCTTTGTGTTTTTGATTTTAGGGCAATTAAGGTGCAGGAATTGAGAAGTTAGGATCGACAAACTGGAGTTTTAGGGTGGAAAAACTTAAACTTGCAGAGTAGAACAGTTAACTTAAACTTCCACCCCACAACAGCTGTTTGAACTTGGGGTGGATGCTCCAAGTGAAAAGTGGGTGTTCCATTTGAGGTGGTAGTTGAAAAAGATCCAAGTGGGTAGGTATAAGTTCCAAGTTGAGGTTGGTGGAAAGACGTGGAAATGCGTCTTCTTTGAAATGAAAACCGCCACAAAACCCATAGAAGTAAGGCATGTGTTAGGGTGGAAAAGTTGAGAGGAAAGTTCCAATGCAAAACGGCCTTTTTCAACTTAGGGTGGAAATTTCCACCCTGGTAGTTTTGGTTACAGTTTTCAGCATTTCAAGTTGATAGGTTTGGTGAAATTTGATACTCGATAGTTGGTTATACCTTGGTAGTAGTTTCGCTATGTGTTTTTGATTTTAGGGCAATTAAGGTGCAGGAATTGAGAAGTTAGGATCGACAAACTGGAGTTTTAGGGTGGAAAAACTTAAACTCGCAGAGTAGAACAGTTAACTTAAACTTCCACCCCACAACAGCTGTTTGAACTTGGGGTGGATGCTCCAAGTGGAAAGTGGGAGTTCCAATTGGGGTGGGTGTTGAAAAAGTTCCAAGTGGGTAGGTAAAAGTTCCAAGTTGGGGTGGGTGGAAAAACGTGGAAATGCGTCTTAATTAGGGTGGAAACCGCCACAAAACCCATAGAAATGAGGCATCGGTTAAGGTGGAAAAGTTGAGAGGAAAGTTCCAATGCAAAACGGCCTTTTTCAACTTAGGGTGGAAATTTCCACCCTAGTAGTTTTGGTTACAGTTTTAAGCATTTCAAGTTGATAGGTTTGGTCAAATTTGATACTCGATAGTTGGTTATACCTTGGTAGTAGTTTTGCTATGTGTTTTTGATTTTGGGGCAATTAAGGTGCAGGAATTGAGAAGTTAGGATCGACAAACTGGAGTTTTAGGGTGGAAAAACTTAAACTCGCAGAGTAGAACAGTTAACTTAAACTTCCACCCCACAACAGCTGTTTGAACTTGAAGTGGATGTTCCAAGTGAAAAGTGGGAGTTCCAAATGAGGTGGGTGTTGAAAAAGTTCTCAGTTACAAGTGGGTAGGTATAAGTTCCAAGTTGGGGTGGGTGGAAAAACGTGGAAATGCGTCTTCTTTGAAATGAAAACCGCCACAAAACCCATAAAAATAAGGCATGTGTTAGGGTGGAAAAGTTGAGAGGAATGTTCCAATGCAAAACGGCCTTTTTCAACTTAGGGTGGAAATTTCCACCCTAGTAGTTTTGGTTATGGTTTTAAGCATTTCAAGTTGATAGGTTTGGTGAAATTTGATACTCGATAGTTGGTTATACCTTGGTAGTAGTTTTGCTATGTGTTTTTGATTTTGGGGCAAATAAGGTGCAGGAATTGAGAAGTTAGGATCGACAAACTGGAGTTTTAGGGTGGAAAAACTTAAACTTGCCGAGTAGAACAGTTAACTTAAACTTCCACCCCACAACAGCTGTTTGAACTTGGGGTGGATGCTCCAAGTGAAAAGTGGGTGTTCCAATTGGGGTTGGTGTTGAAAAAGTTCCAAGTGGGTAGGTATAAGTTCCAAGTTGGGGTGGGTGGAAAAACGTGGAAATACGTCTTATTTGTGGTGGAAACCGCCACAAAACCCATAAAAGTATGGCTTGTGTTAAAATGGAAAAGTTGAGACAAATATTTCAATGCAAAACGGCCTTTTTTAACTTAGGGTGGAAATTTCCACCCTAGTAGTTTTGGTTACAGTTTTCAGCATTTCAAGTTGATAGGTTTGGTGAAATTTGATACTCGATAGTTGGTTATACCTTGGTAGTAGTTTCGCAATGTGTTTTTGATTTTGGGGCAATTAAGGTGCAGGAATTGAGAAGTTAGAATCGACAAACTGGAGTTTTAGGGTGGAAAAACTTAAACTCGCAGAGTAAAGCAGTTAACTTAAACTTCCATCCCACAACAGCTGTTTGAACTTGGGGTGGATGCTCCAAGTGGAAAGTGGGAGTTCCAAATGAGGTGGGTGTTGAAAAAGTTCCAAGTGGGTAGGTATAAATTCCAAGTTGGGGTGGGTGGAAAAACGTGGAAATGCGTCTTGATTGTGGTGGAAACCGCCACAAAACCCATACAAAGAAGGCATGTGTTAGGGTGGAAAAGTTGAGAGGAAAGTTCCAATGCAAAACGGCCTTTTTCAACTTAGGGTGGAAATTTCCACCCTAGTAGTTTTGGTTACAGTTTTCAGCATTTCAAGTTGATAGGTTTGGTGAAATTTGATACTCGATAGTTGGTTATACCTTGGTAGTAGTTTCGCTATGTGTTTTTGATTTTGGGGCAATTAAGGTGCAGGAATTAAGAAGTTAGGATCGACAAACTGGAGTTTTAGGGTGGAAAAACTTAAACTTGCCGAGTAGAACAGTTAACTTAAAGTTCCACCCCACAACAACTGTTTGAACTTGGGGTGGATGCTCCAAGTGAAAAGTGGGTGTTCCATTTGAGGTGGTAGTTGAAAAAGTTCCAAGTGGGTAGGTATAAGTTCCAAGTTGAGGTTGGTGGAAAGACGTGGAAATGCGTCTTCTTTGAAATGAAAACCGCCACAAAACCCATAGAAATAAGGCATGTGTTAGGGTGGAAAAGTTGAGAGGAATGTTCCAATGCAAAACGGCCTTTTTCAACTTAGGGTGGAAATTTCCACCCTAGTAGTTTTGGTTACAGTTTTCAGCATTTCAAGTTGATAAGTTTGGTCAGATTTGATACTCGATAGTTGGTTATACCTTGGTAGTAGTTTCGCAATGTGTTTTTGATTTTGGGGCAATTAAGGTGCAGGAATTGAGAAGTTAGGATCGACAAACTGGAGTTTTAGGGTGGAAAAACTTAAACTCGCAGAGTAGAACAGTTAACTTAAACTTCCACCCCACAACAGCTGTTTGAACTTGGGGTGGATGCTCCAATTGGAAAGCGGGAGTTCCATTTGGGGTGGGTGTTGAAAAAGTTCCAAGTGGGTAGGTATAAGTTCCAAGTTGGGGTGGGTGGAAAAACGTGGAAATGCGTCTTAATTAGGGTGGAAACCGCCACAAAACCCATAGAAATGAGGCATCGGTTAAGGTGGAAAAGTTGAGAGGAAAGTTCCAATGCAAAACGGCCTTTTTCAACTTAGGGTGGAAATTTCCACCCTAGTAGTTTTGGTTACAGTTTTCAGCATTTCAAGTTGATAGGTTTGGTGAAATTTGATACTCGATAGTTGGTTATACCTTGGTAGTAGTTTTGCTATGTGTTTTTGATTTTGGGGCAATTAAGGTGCAGGAATTGAGAAGTTAGGATCGACAAACTGGAGTTTTAGGGTGGAAAAACTTAAACTCGCCGAGTAGAACAGTTAACTTAAACTTCCACCCCACAACAGCTGTTTGAACTTGGGGTGGATGTTCCAAGTGAAAAGTGGGAGTTCCAAATGAAGTGGGTGTTGAAAAAGTTCCAAGTGGGTAGGTATAAGTTCCAAGTTGGGGTGGGTGGAAAAACGTGGAAATGCGTCTTAAATAGGGTGGAAACCGCCACAAAACCCATAGAAATAAGGCATGGTTAGGGTGGAAAAGTTGAGAGGAATGTTCCAATGCAAAACGGCCTTTTTCAACTTAGGGTGGAAATTTCCACCCTAGTAGTTTTGGTTACAGTTTTCAGCATTTCAAGTTGATAGGTTTGGTCAGATTTGATACTCGATAGTTGGTTATACCTTGGTAGTAGTTTCGCTATGTGTTTTTGATTTTGGGGCAATTAAGGTGCAGGAATTGAGAAGTTAGGATCGACAAACTGGAGTTTTAGGGTGGAAAAACTTAAACTTGCCGAGTAGAACAGTTAACTGGAACTTCCACCCCACAACAGCTGTTTGAACTTGGGGTGGATGCTCCAAGTGAAAAGTGGGAGTTCCAAATGAGGTGGGTGTTGAAAAAGTTCTTAGTTACAAGTGGGTAGGTATAAGTTCCAAGTTGGGGTGGGTGGAAAAACGTGGAAATGCGTCTTAATTAGGGTGGAAACCGCCACAAAACCCATAGAAATAAGGCATGTGTTAGGGTGGAAAAGTTGAGAGGAATGTTCCAATGCAAAACGGCCTTTTTCAACTTAGGGTGGAAATTTCCACCCTAGTAGTTTTGGTTACAGTTTTCAGCATTTCAAGTTGATAGGTTTGGTGAAATTTGATACTCGATAGTTGGTTATACCTTGGTAGTAGTTTCGCTTTGTGTTTTTGATTTTAGGGCAATTAAGGTGCAGGAATTGAGAAGTTAGGATCGACAAACTGGAGTTTTAGGGTGGAAAAACTTAAACTTGCAGAGTAGAACAGTTAACTTAAACTTCCACCCCACAACAGCTGTTTGAACTTGGGGTGGATGCTCCAAGTGAAAAGTGGGTGTTCCATTTGAGGTGGTAGTTGAAAAAGATCCAAGTGGGTAGGTATAAGTTCCAAGTTGAGGTTGGTGGAAAGACGTGGAAATGCGTCTTCTTTGAAATGAAAACCGCCACAAAACCCATAGAAGTAAGGCATGTGTTAGGGTGGAAAAGTTGAGAGGAAAGTTCCAATGCAAAACGGCCTTTTTCAACTTAGGGTGGAAATTTCCACCCTAGTAGTTTTGGTTACAGTTTTCAGCATTTCAAGTTGATAGGTTTGGTGAAATTTGATACTCGATAGTTGGTTATACCTTGGTAGTAGTTTCGCTATGTGTTTTTGATTTTGGGGCAATTAAGGTGCAGGAATTGAGAAGTTAGGATCGACAAACTGGAGTTTTAGGGTGGAAAAACTTAAACTCGCAGAGTAGAACAGTTAACTTAAACTTCCACCCCACAACAGCTGTTTGAACTTGGGGTGGATGCTCCAAGTGGAAAGTGGGAGTTCCAATTGGGGTGGGTGTTGAAAAAGTTCCAAGTGGGTAGGTAAAAGTTCCAAGTTGGGGTGGGTGGAAAAACGTGGAAATGCGTCTTAATTAGGGTGGAAACCGCCACAAAACCCATAGAAATGAGGCATCGGTTAAGGTGGAAAAGTTGAGAGGAAAGTTCCAATGCAAAACGGCCTTTTTCAACTTAGGGTGGAAATTTCCACCCTAGTAGTTTTGGTTACAGTTTTAAGCATTTCAAGTTGATAGGTTTGGTCAAATTTGATACTCGATAGTTGGTTATACCTTGGTAGTAGTTTTGCTATGTGTTTTTGATTTTGGGGCAATTAAGGTGCAGGAATTGAGAAGTTAGGATCGACAAACTGGAGTTTTAGGGTGGAAAAACTTAAACTCGCAGAGTAGAACAGTTAACTTAAACTTCCACCCCACAACAGCTGTTTGAACTTGAAGTGGATGTTCCAAGTGAAAAGTGGGAGTTCCAAATGAGGTGGGTGTTGAAAAAGTTCTCAGTTACAAGTGGGTAGGTATAAGTTCCAAGTTGGGGTGGGTGGAAAAACGTGGAAATGCGTCTTCTTTGAAATGAAAACCGCCACAAAACCCATAAAAATAAGGCATGTGTTAGGGTGGAAAAGTTGAGAGGAATGTTCCAATGCAAAACGGCCTTTTTCAACTTAGGGTGGAAATTTCCACCCTAGTAGTTTTGGTTATGGTTTTAAGCATTTCAAGTTGATAGGTTTGGTGAAATTTGATACTCGATAGTTGGTTATACCTTGGTAGTAGTTTTGCTATGTGTTTTTGATTTTGGGGCAAATAAGGTGCAGGAATTGAGAAGTTAGGATCGACAAACTGGAGTTTTAGGGTGGAAAAACTTAAACTTGCCGAGTAGAACAGTTAACTTAAACTTCCACCCCACAACAGCTGTTTGAACTTGGGGTGGATGCTCCAAGTGAAAAGTGGGTGTTCCAATTGGGGTTGGTGTTGAAAAAGTTCCAAGTGGGTAGGTATAAGTTCCAAGTTGGGGTGGGTGGAAAAACGTGGAAATACGTTTTATTTGTGGTGGAAACCGCCACAAAACCCATAAAAGTATGGCTTGTGTTAAAATGGAAAAGTTGAGACAAATATTTCAATGCAAAACGGCCTTTTTTAACTTAGGGTGGAAATTTCCACCCTAGTAGTTTTGGTTACAGTTTTCAGCATTTCAAGTTGATAGGTTTGGTGAAATTTGATACTCGATAGTTGGTTATACCTTGGTAGTAGTTTCGCAATGTGTTTTTGATTTTGGGGCAATTAAGGTGCAGGAATTGAGAAGTTAGAATCGACAAACTGGAGTTTTAGGGTGGAAAAACTTAAACTCGCAGAGTAAAGCAGTTAACTTAAACTTCCATCCCACAACAGCTGTTTGAACTTGGGGTGGATGCTCCAAGTGGAAAGTGGGAGTTCCAAATGAGGTGGGTGTTGAAAAAGTTCCAAGTGGGTAGGTATAAATTCCAAGTTGGGGTGGGTGGAAAAACGTGGAAATGCGTCTTGATTGTGGTGGAAACCGCCACAAAACCCATAGAAAGAAGGCATGTGTTAGGGTGGAAAAGTTGAGAGCAAAGTTCCAATGCAAAACGGCCTTTTTCAACTTAGGGTGGAAATTTCCACCCTAGTAGTTTTGGTTACAGTTTTCAGCATTTCAAGTTGATAGGTTTGGTGAAATTTGATACTCGATAGTTGGTTATACCTTGGTAGTAGTTTCGCTATGTGTTTTTGATTTTGGGGCAATTAAGGTGCAGGAATTAAGAAGTTAGGATCGACAAACTGGAGTTTTAGGGTGGAAAAACTTAAACTTGCCGAGTAGAACAGTTAACTTAAAGTTCCACCCCACAACAACTGTTTGAACTTGGGGTGGATGCTCCAAGTGAAAAGTGGGTGTTCCATTTGAGGTGGTAGTTGAAAAAGTTCCAAGTGGGTAGGTATAAGTTCCAAGTTGAGGTTGGTGGAAAGACGTGGAAATGCGTCTTCTTTGAAATGAAAACCGCCACAAAACCCATAGAAATAAGGCATGTGTTAGGGTGGAAAAGTTGAGAGGAATGTTCCAATGCAAAACGGCCTTTTTCAACTTAGGGTGGAAATTTCCACCCTAGTAGTTTTGGTTACAGTTTTCAGCATTTCAAGTTGATAAGTTTGGTCAGATTTGATACTCGATAGTTGGTTATACCTTGGTAGTAGTTTCGCAATGTGTTTTTGATTTTGGGGCAATTAAGGTGCAGGAATTGAGAAGTTAGGATCGACAAACTGGAGTTTTAGGGTGGAAAAACTTAAACTCGCAGAGTAGAACAGTTAACTTAAACTTCCACCCCACAACAGCTGTTTGAACTTGGGGTGGATGCTCCAATTGGAAAGCGGGAGTTCCATTTGGGGTGGGTGTTGAAAAAGTTCCAAGTGGGTAGGTATAAGTTCCAAGTTGGGGTGGGTGGAAAAACGTGGAAATGCGTCTTAATTAGGGTGGAAACCGCCACAAAACCCATAGAAAAGAGGCATCGGTTAAGATGGAAAAGTTGAGAGGAAAGTTCCAATGCAAAACGGCTTTTTTCAACTTAGGGTGGAAATTACCACCCTAGTAGTTTTGGTTACAGTTTTCAGCATTTCAAGTTGATAGGTTTGGTGAAATTTGATACTCGATAGTTGGTTATACCTTGGTAGTAGTTTTGCTATGTGTTTTTGATTTTGGGGCAATTAAGGTGCAGGAATTGAGAAGTTAGGATCGACAAACTGGAGTTTTAGGATGGAAAAACTTAAACTCGCAGAGTAGAACAGTTAACTTAAACTTCCACCCCACAACAGCTGTTTGAACTTGGGGTGGATGCTCCAAGTGAAAAGTGGGAATTCCAAATGAGGTGGGTGTTGAAAAAGTTCTCAGTTACAAGTGGGTAGGTATAAGTTCCAAGTTGGGGTGGGTGGAAAAACGTGGAAATGCGTCTTAATTAGGGTGGAAACCGCCACAAAACCCATAGAATAAAAGCATGTGTTAGGGTGAAAAAGTTGAGAGGAAAGTTCCAATGCAAAACGGCCTTTTTCAATTCAGGGTGGAAATTTCCACCCTAGTAGTTTTGGTTACAGTTTTCAGCATTTCAAGTTGATAGGTGGTCAAATTTGATACTCGATAGTTGGTTATACCTTGGTAGTAGTTTCGCTATGTGTTTTTGATTTTGGGGCAATTAAGGTGCAGGAATTGAGAAGTTAGGATCGACAAACTGGAGTTTTAGGGTGGAAAAACTTAAACTCGCAGAGTAGAACAGTTAACTCAAACTTCCACCCCACAACAGCTGTTTGAACTTGGGGTGGATGCTCCAAGTGGAAAGTGGGTGTTCCATTTGGGGTGGGTGTTGAAAAAGTTCCAAGTGGGTAGGTATAAGTTCCAAGTTGGGGTGGGTGGAAAAACGTGGAAATGCGTCTTAATTAGGGTGGAAACCGCCACAAAACCCTTAGAAATAAGGCATGTGTTAGGGTGGAAGGGTTGAAAGGAAAGTTCCAATGCAAAACGGCCTTTTTCAACTTAGGGTGGAAATTTCCACCCTAGTAGTTTTGGTTACAGTTTTCAGCATTTCAAGTTGATAGGTTTGGTGAAATTTGATACTCGATAGTTGGTTATACCTTGGTAGTAGTTTCGCTATGTGTTTTGATTTTGGGGCAATTAAGGTGCAGGAATTGAGAAGTTAGGATCGACAAACTGGAGTTTTAGGGTGGAAAAACTTAAACTCGCAGAGTAGAACAGTTAACTTAAACTTCCACCCCACAACAGCTGTTTGAACTTGGGGTGGATGTTCCAAGTCAAAAGTGGGTGTTCCAATTGGGGTTGGTGTTGAAAAAGTTCCAAGTGGGTAGGTATGAGTTCCAAGATGGGGTGGGTGGAAAAACGTGGAAATACGTCTTATTTCTGATGGAAACCGCCACAAAACCCATAAAAGTATGGCTTGTGTTAAAATGGAAAAGTTGAGACAAATATTCCAATGCAAAACAGCCTTTTTCAACTTAGGGTGGAAATTTCCACCCTAGTAGTTTTGGTTACAGTTTTCAGCATTTCAAGTTGATAGGTTTGGTGAAATTTGATACTCGATAGTTGGTTATACTATGGTAGTAGTTTCGCTTTGTGTTTTTGATTTTGGGGCAATTAAGGTGCAGGAATTGAGAAGTTAGGATCGACAAACTGGAGTTTTAGGGTGGAAAAACAAACTCGCAGAGTAGAACAGTTAACTTAAACTTCCACCCCACAACAGCTGTTTGAACTTGGGGTGGATGCTCCAAGTGGAAAGTGGGAGTTCCAAATGAGGTGGGTGTTGAAAAAGTTCCAAGTGGGTAGGTATAAGTTCCAAGTTGGGGTGGGTGGAAAAACGTGGAAATGCGTCTTAATTGTGGTGGAAACCGCCACAAAACCCATAGAAATAAAGCATGTATTAGGGTGGAAAAGTTCAGAGGAATGTTCCAATGCAAAACGGCCTTTTTCAACTTAGGGTGGAAATTTCCACCCTAGTAGTTTTGGTTATGGTTTTCAGCATTTCAAGTTGATAGGTTTGGTGAAATTTGATACTCGATAGTTGGTTATACCTTGGTAGTAGTTTCGCTATGTGTTTTTGATTTTGGGGCAATTAAGGTGCAGGAATTGAGAAGTTAGGATCGACAAACTGGAGTTTTAGGGTGGAAAAACTTAAACTCGCCGAGTAGAACAGTTAACTTAAACTTCCACCCCACAACAACTGTGTGAACTTGGGGTGGATGTTCCAAGTGAAAAGTGGGTGTTCCATTTGAGGTGGTAGTTGAAAAAGTTCCAAGTGGGTAGGTATAAGTTCCAAGTTGGGGTGGGTGGAAAGACGTGGAAATGCGTCTTCTTTGAAATGAAAACCGCCACAAAACCCATAGAAATGAGGCATGTGTTACGGTGGAAAAGTTGAGAGGAAAGTTCCAATGCAAAACGGCCTTTTTCAACTTCAGGTGGAAATTTCCACCCTAGTAGTTTTGGTTACAGTTTTCAGCATTTCAAGTTGATAGGTTTGGTGAAATTTGATACTCGATAGTTGGTTATACCTTGGTAGTAGTTTCGCTATGTGTTTTTGAATTTGGGGCAATTAAGGTGCAGGAATTGAGAAGTTAGGATCGACAAACTGGAGTTTTAGGGTGGAAAAATTTAAACTCGCAGAGTAGAACAGTTAACTTAAACTTCCACCCCACAACAGCTGTTTGAACTTGGGGTGGATGCTCCAAGTGGAAAGCGGGAGTTCCAATTGGGGTGGGTGTTGAAAAAGTTCCAAGTGGGTAGGTAAAAGTTCCAAGTTGGGGTGGGTGGAAAAACGTGGAAATGCGTCTTAATTAGGGTGGAAACCGCCACAAAACCCATAGAAATGAGGCATCGGTTAAGGTGGAAAAGTTGAGAGGAAAGTTCCAATGCAAAACGGCCTTTTTCAACTTAGGGTGGAAATTTCCACCCTAGTAGTTTTGGTTACAGTTTTCAGCATTTCAAGTTGATAGGTTTGGTCAAATTTGATACTCGATAGTTGGTTATACCTTGGTAGTAGTTTTGCTATGTGTTTTTGATTTTGGGGCAAATAAGGTGCAGGAATTGAGAAGTTAGGATCGACAAACTGGAGTTTTAGGGTGGAAAAACTTAAACTTGCAGAGTAGAACAGTTAACTTAAACTTCCACCCCACAACAGCTGTTTGAACTTGGGGTGGATGTTCCAAGTGAAAAGTGGGAGTTCCAAATGAGGTGGATGTTGAAAAAGTTCTCAGTTACAAGTGGGTAAGTATAAGTTCCAAGTTGGGGTGGGTGGAAAAACGTGGAAATGCGTCTTAATTAGGGTGGAAACCGCCACAAAACCCATAGAAATAAGGCATGTGTTAGGGTGGAAAAGTTGAGAGGAATGTTCCAATGCAAAACGGCCTTTTTCAACTTAGGGTGGAAATTTCCACCCTAGTAGTTTTGGTTACAGTTTTCAGCATTTCAAGTTGATAGGTTTGGTCAGATTTGATACTCGATAGTTGGTTATACCTTGGTAGTAGTTTCGCAATGTGTTTTTGATTTTGGGGCAATTAAGGTGCAGGAATTGAGAAGTTAGGATCGACAAACTGGAGTTTTAGGGTGGAAAAACTTAAACTTGCCGAGTAGAACAGTTAACTTAAACTTCCACCCCACAACAGCTGTTTGAACTTGGGGTGGATGCTCCAAGTGAAAAGTGGGTGTTCCATTTGAGGTGGTAGTTGAAAAAGATCCAAGTGGGTAGGTATAAGTTCCAAGTTGGGGTGGGTGGAAAGACGTGGAAATGCGTCTTCTTTGAAATGAAAACCGCCACAAAACCCATAAAAATAAAGCATGTGTTAGGGTGGAAAAGTTGAGAGGAAAGTTCCAATGCAAAACGGCCTTTTTCAACTTAGGGTGGAAATTTCCACCCTAGTAGTTTTGGTTACAGTTTTCAGCATTTCAAGTTGATAGGTTTGGTGAAATTTGATACTCGATAGTTGGTTATACCTTGGTAGTAGTTTCGCTATGTGTTTTTAATTTTGGGGCAATTAAGGTGCAGGAATTGAGAAGTTAGGATCGACAAACTGGAGTTTTAGGGTGAAAAAACTTAAACTCGCAGAATAGAACAGTTAACTTAAACTTCCACCCCACAACAGCTGTTTGAACTTGGGGTGGATGCTCCAAGTGGAAAGTGGGAGTTCCAATTGGGGTGGGTGTTGAAGAAGTTCCAAGTGGGTAGGTATAAGTTCCAAGTTGGGGTGGGTGGAAAAACGTGGAAATGCGTCTTAATTAGGGTGGAAACCGCCACAAAACCCATAAAAATATGGCATGTGTTAAGATGGAAAAGTTGAGAGGAATGTTGCAATGCAAAACGGCCTTTTTCAACTTAGGGTGGAAATTTTCACTCTGGTAGTTTTGGTTACAGTTTTCAGCATTTGAAGTTGATAGGTTTGGTCAGATTTGATACTCGATAATTGGTTATACCTTGGTAGTAGTTTCGGTATGTGTTTTTGATTTTGGGGCAATTAAAATGCAGGAATTGAAAAATTAAGAGCGACAAAATTGAGTTTTAGGGTGGAAAAACTCAAACTCGCAGAGTAGAGCAGTTAACTTAAACTTCCACCCCACAACAACTGTTTGAACTTGGGGTTGAAGTTCCAAGTGGAAAGTGGGAGTTCCAATTGGGGTGGGTGTTGAAAAAGTTCCAAGTGGGTAGGTATAAGTTCCAAGTTGGGGTGGGTGGAAAAACGTGGAAATGCGTCTTAATTAGGGTGGAAACCGCCACAAAACCCATAGAAATGAGGCATCGGTTAAGGTGGAAAAGTTGAGAGGAAAGTTCCAATGCAAAACGGCCTTTTTCAACTTAGGGTGGAAATTTCCACCCTAGTAGTTTTGGTTACAGTTTTCAGCATTTCAAGTTGATAGGTTTGGTCAGATTTGATACTCGATAGTTGGTTATACCTTGGTAGTAGTTTCGCTATGTGTTTTTGATTTTGGGGCAATTAAGGTGCAGGAATTGAGAAGTTAGGATCGACAAACTGGAGTTTTAGGGTGGAAAAACTTAAACTTGCTGAGTAGAACAGTTAACTTAAAGTTCCATTCCACAACAGCTGTTTGAACTTGGGGTGGATGCTGCAAGTGAAAAGTGGGAGTTCCAATTGAGGTTGGTGTTGAAAAAGTTCCAAGTGGGTAGGTATAAGTTCCAAGTTGGGGTGGGTGGAAAAACGTGGAAATGCGTCTTAATTAGAGTGGAAACTGGCACAAAACCCATAGAATATAGGCATGTGTTAGGGTGGAAAAGTTGAGAGGAATGTTCCAATGCAAAACGGCCTTTTTCAACTTAGGGTGGAAATTTCCACCCTAGTAGTTTTGGTTACAGTTTTCAGCATTTCAAGTTGATAGGTTTGGTGAAATTTGATACTCGATAGTTGGTTATACCTTGGTAGTAGTTTCGCTTTGTGTTTTTGATTTTGGGGCAATTAAGGTGCAGGAATTGAGAAGTTAGGATCGACAAACTGGCGTTTTAAGGTGGAAAAACTTAAACTCGCAGAGTAGAACAGTTAACTTAAAGTTCCACCCCACAACAGCTGTTTGAACTTGGGGTGGATGTTCCAAGTGGAAAGTGGGAGTTCCAATTGGGGTGGGTGTTGAAAAAGTTCCAAGTGGGTAGGTATAAGTTCCAAGTTGGGGTGGGTGGAAAAACGTGGAAATGCGTCTTAATTAGGGTGGAAACCGCCACAAAACCCATAGAAATGAGGCATCGGTTAAGGTGGAAAAGTTGAGAGGAAAGTTCCAATGCAAAACGGCCTTTTTCAACTTAGGGTGGAAATTTCCACCCTAGTAGTTTTGGTTACAGTTTTCAGCCTTTCAAGTTGATAGGTTTGGTCAGATTTGATACTCGATAGTTGGTTATACCTTGGTAGTAGTTTCGCAATGTGTTTTTGATTTTGGGGCAATTAAGGTGCAGGAATTGAGAAGTTAGGATCGACAAACTGGAGTTTTAGGGTGGAAAAACTTAAACTCGCAGAGTAGAACAGTTAACTTAAACTTCCACCCCACAACAGCTGTTTGAACTTGGGGTGGATGCTCCAAGTGAAAAGTGGGTGTTCCAATTGGGGTTGGTGTTGAAAAAGTTCCAAGTGGGTAGGTATGAGTTCCAAGTTGGGGTGGGTGAAAAAACGTGGAAATACGTCTTATTTGTGGTGGAAACCGCCACAAAACCCATAAAAGTATGGCTTGTGTTAAAATGGAAAAGTTGAGACAAATATTCCAATGCAAAACGGCCTTTTTCAACTTAGGGTGGAAATTTCCACCCAAGTAGTTTTGGTTACAGTTTTCAGCCTTTCAAGTTGATAGGTTTGGTCAGATTTGATACTCGATAGTTGGTTATACCTTGGTAGTAGTTTCGCAATGTGTTTTTGATTTTGGGGCAATTAAGGTGCAGGAATTGAGAAGTTAGGATCGACAAACTGGAGTTTTAGGGTGGAAAAGCTTAAACTCGCAGAGTAAAACAGTTAACTGGAACTTCCACCCCACAACAGCTGTTTGAACTTGGGGTGGATGTTCCAAGTGAAAAGTGGGAGTTCCAAATGAGGTGGGTGTTGAAAAAGTTCTTAGTTACAAGTGGGTAGGTATAAGTTCCAAGTTGGGGTGGGTGGAAAAACGTGGAAATGCGTCTTAATTAGGGTGGAAACCGCCACAAAACCCATAGAAATAAGGCATGTGTTAGGGTGGAAAAGTTGAGAGGAAAGTTCCAATGCAAAACGGCCTTTTTCAACTTAGGGTGGAAATTTCTACCCTAGTAGTTTTGGTTACAGTTTTCAGCATTTCAAGTTGATAGGTTTGGTGAAATTTGATACTCGATAGTTGGTTATACCTTGGTAGTAGTTTCGCAATGTGTTTTTGATTTTGGGGCAATTAAGGTGCAGGAATTGAGAAGTTAGGATCGACAAACTGGAGTTTTAGGGTGGAAAAACTTAAACTTGCAGAGTAGAACAGTTAACTTAAACTTCCACCCCACAAAAGCTGTTTGAACTTGGGGTGGATGCTCCAAGTGAAAAGTGGGTGTTCCATTTGAGGTGGTAGTTGAAAAAGATCCAAGTGGGTAGGTATAAGTTCCAAGTTGAGGTTGGTGGAAAAACGTAGAAATGCGTCTTCTTTGAAATGAAAACCGCCACAAAACCCATAGAAGTAAGGCTTGTGTTAGGGTGGAAAAGTTGAGAGGAATGTTCCAATGCAAAACGGCCTTTTTCAACTTAGGGTGGAAATTTCCACCCTAGTAGTTTTGGTTACAGTTTTCAGCATTTCAAGTTGATAGGTTTGGTCAAATTTGATACTCGATAGTTGGTTATACCTTGGTAGTAGTTTCGGTATGTGTTTTTGATTTTGGGGCAATTAAGGTGCAGGAATTGAGAAGTTAGGATCGACAAACTGGAGTTTTAGGGTGGAAAAACTTAAACTCGCAGAGTAGAACAGTTAACTTAAACTTCCACCCCACAACAGCTGTTTGAACTTGGGGTGGATGCTCCAAGTGGAAAGCGGGAGTTCCAATTGGGGTGGGTGTTGAAAAAGTTCCAAGTGGGTAGGTATAAGTTCCAAGTTGGGGTGGGTGGAAAGACGTGGAAATGCGTCTTAATTAGGGTGGAAACCGCCACAAAACCCATAGAAATGAGGCATCGGTTAAGGTGGAAAAGTTGAGAGGAAAGTTCCAATGCAAAACGGCCTTTTTCAACTTAGGGTGGAAATTTCCACCATAGTAGTTTTGGTTACAGTTTTCAGCATTTCAAGTTGATAGGTTTGGTCAAATTTGATACTCGATAGTTGGTTATACCTTGGTAGTAGTTTTGCTATGTGTTTTTGATTTTGGGGCAATTAAGGTGCAGGAATTGAGAAGTTAGGATCGACAAACTGGAGTTTTAGGGTGGAAAAACTTAAACTCGCAGAGTAGAACAGTTAACTTAAACTTCCACCCCACAACAGCTGTTTGAACTTGGGGTGGATGTTCCAAGTGAAAAGTGGGAGTTCCAAATGAGGTGGGTGTTGAAAAAGTTCCAAGTGGGTAGGTATAAGTTCCAAGTTGGGGTGGGTGGAAAAACGTGGAAATGCGTCTTAATTAGGGTGGAAACCGCCACAAAACCCATAGAACCGAGGCATCGGTTAAGGTGGAAAGTTGAGAGGAAAGTTCCAATGCAAAACGGCCTTTTTCAACTTAGGGTGGAAATTTCCACCCTAGTAGTTTTGGTTATGGTTTTAAGCATTTCAAGTTGATAGGTTTGGTCAAATTTGATACTCGATAGTTGGTTATACCTTGGTAGTAGTTTTGCTATGTGTTTTTGATTTTGGGGCAAATAAGGTGCAGGAATTGAGAAGTCAGGATCGACAAACTGGAGTTTTAGGGTGGAAAAACTTAAACTTGCAGAGTAGAACAGTTAACTTAAACTTCCACCCCACAACAGCTGTTTGAACTTGGGGTGGATGCTCCAAGTGAAAAGTGGGAGTTCCAAATGAGGTGGATGTTGAAAAAGTTCTCAGTTACAAGTGGGTAGGTATAAGTTCCAAGTTGGGGTGGGTGGAAAAACGTGGAAATGCGTCTTCTTTGAAATGAAAACCGCCACAAAACCCATAGAAGTAAGGCATGTGTTAGGGTGGAAAAGTTGAGAGGAAAGTTCCAATGCAAAACGGCCTTTTTCAACTTAGGGTGGAAATTTCCACCCTAGTAGTTTTGGTTACAGTTTTCAGCATTTCAAGTTGATAGGTTTGGTCAGATTTGATACTCGATAGTTGGTTATACCTTGGTAGTAGTTTCGCAATGTGTTTTTGATTTTGGGGCAATTAAGGTGCGGGAATTGAGAAGTTAGGATCGACAAACTGGAGTTTTAGGGTGGAAAAACTTAAACTTGCCGAGTAGAACAGTTAACTTAAACTTCCACCCCACAACAGCTGTTTGAACTTGGGGTGGATGCTCCAAGTGAAAAGTGGGTGTTCCATTTGAGGTGGTAGTTGAAAAAGATCCAAGAGAGTAGGTATAAGTTCCAAGTTGGGGTGGGTGGAAAGACGTGGAAATGCGTCTTAATTAGGGTGGAAACCGCCACAAAACCCATAGAAATGAGGCATCGGTTAAGGTGGAAAAGTTGAGAGGAAAGTTCCAATGCAAAACGGCCTTTTTCAACTTAGGGTGGAAATTTCCACCATAGTAGTTTTGGTTACAGTTTTCAGCATTTCAAGTTGATAGGTTTGGTCAAATTTGATACTCGATAGTTGGTTATACCTTGGTAGTAGTTTTGCTATGTGTTTTTGATTTTGGGGCAATTAAGGTGCAGGAATTGAGAAGTTAGGATCGACAAACTGGAGTTTTAGGGTGGAAAAACTTAAACTCGCAGAGTAGAACAGTTAACTTAAACTTCCACCCCACAACAGCTGTTTGAACTTGGGGTGGATGTTCCAAGTGAAAAGTGGGAGTTCCAAATGAGGTGGGTGTTGAAAAAGTTCCAAGTGGGTAGGTATAAGTTCCAAGTTGGGGTGGGTGGAAAAACGTGGAAATGCGTCTTAATTAGGGTGGAAACCGCCACAAAACCCATAGAACCGAGGCATCGGTTAAGGTGGAAAGTTGAGAGGAAAGTTCCAATGCAAAACGGCCTTTTTCAACTTAGGGTGGAAATTTCCACCCTAGTAGTTTTGGTTATGGTTTTAAGCATTTCAAGTTGATAGGTTTGGTGAAATTTGATACTCGATAGTTGGTTATACCTTGGTAGTAGTTTTGCTATGTGTTTTTGATTTTGGGGCAAATAAGGTGCAGGAATTGAGAAGTCAGGATCGACAAACTGGAGTTTTAGGGTGGAAAAACTTAAACTTGCAGAGTAGAACAGTTAACTTAAACTTCCACCCCACAACAGCTGTTTGAACTTGGGGTGGATGCTCCAAGTGAAAAGTGGGAGTTCCAAATGAGGTGGATGTTGAAAAAGTTCTCAGTTACAAGTGGGTAGGTATAAGTTCCAAGTTGGGGTGGGTGGAAAAACGTGGAAATGCGTCTTCTTTGAAATGAAAACCGCCACAAAACCCATAGAAGTAAGGCATGTGTTAGGGTGGAAAAGTTGAGAGGAAAGTTCCAATGCAAAACGGCCTTTTTCAACTTAGGGTGGAAATTTCCACCCTAGTAGTTTTGGTTACAGTTTTCAGCATTTCAAGTTGATAGGTTTGGTCAGATTTGATACTCGATAGTTGGTTATACCTTGGTAGTAGTTTCGCAATGTGTTTTTGATTTTGGGGCAATTAAGGTGCGGGAATTGAGAAGTTAGGATCGACAAACTGGAGTTTTAGGGTGGAAAAACTTAAACTTGCCGAGTAGAACAGTTAACTTAAACTTCCACCCCACAACAGCTGTTTGAACTTGGGGTGGATGCTCCAAGTGAAAAGTGGGTGTTCCATTTGAGGTGGTAGTTGAAAAAGATCCAAGAGAGTAGGTATAAGTTCCAAGTTGGGGTGGGTGGAAAGACGTGGAAATGCGTCTTCTTTGAAATGAAAACCGCCACAAAACCCATAAAAATAAGGCATGTGTTAGGGTGGAAAAGTTGACAGGAAAGTTCCAATGCAAAACGGCCTTTTTCAACTTAGGGTGGAAATTTCCACCCTAGTAGTTTTGGTTACAGTTTTCAGCATTTCAAGTTGATAGGTTTGGTGAAATTTGATACTCGATAGTTGGTTATACCTTGGTAGTAGTTTCGCTATGTGTTTTTGATTTTGGGGCAATTAAGGTGCAGGAATTGAGAAGTTAGGATCGACAAACTGGAGTTTTAGGATGGAAAAACTTAAACTCGCAGAGTAGAACAGTTAACTTAAACTTCCACCCCACAACAGCTGTTTGAACTTGGGGTGGATGCTCCAAGTGAAAAGTGGGAGTTCCAATTGGGGTGGGTGTTGAAAAAGTTCCAAGTGGGTAGGTATAAGTTCCAAGTTGGGGTGGGTGGAAAAACGTGGAAATGCGTCTTAATTAGGGTGGAAACCGCCACAAAACCCATAAAAATATGGCATGTGTTAAGATGGAAAAGTTGAGAGGAATGTTGCAATGCAAAACGGCCTTTTTCAACTTAGGGTGGAAATTTTCACTCTGGTAATTTTGGTTACAGTTTTCAGCATTTCAAGTTGATAGGTTTGGTGAAATTTGATACTCGATAGTTGGTTATACCTTGGTAGTAGTTTCGGTATGTGTTTTTGATTTTGGGGCAATTAAAATGCAGGAATTGAAAAATTAAGAGCGACAAAATGGAGTTTTAGGGTGGAAAAACTTAAACTCGCAGAGTAGAGCAGTTAACTTAAACTTCCACCCCACAACAACTGTTTGAACTTGGGGTTGAAGTTCCAAGTGGAAAGTGGGAGTTCCAATTGAAGTGGGTGTTGAAAAAGTTCCAAGTGGGTAGGTATAAGTTCCAAGTTGGGGTGGGTGGAAAAACGTGGAAATGCGTCTTAATTAGGGTGGAAACCGCCACAAAACCCATAGAAATGAGGCATCGGTTAAGGTGGAAAAGTTGAGAGGAAAGTTCCAATGCAAAACGGCCTTTTTCAACTTAGGGTGGAAATTTCCACCCTAGTAGTTTTGGTTACAGTTTTCAGCATTTCAAGTTGATAGGTTTGGTCAAATTTGATACTCGATAGTTGGTTATACCTTGGTAGTAGTTTCGGTATGTGTTTTTGATTTTGGGGCAATTAAGGTGCAGGAATTGAGAAGTTAGGATCGACAAACTGGAGTTTTAGGGTGGAAAAACTTAAACTTGCTGAGTAGAACAATTAATTTAAAGTTCCACCCCACAACAGCTGTTTGAACTTGGGGTGGATGCTCCAAGTGAAAAGTGGGAGTTCCAATTGAGGTGGGTGTTGAAAAAGTTCCAAGTGGGTAGGTATAAGTTCCAAGTTGGGGTGGGTGGAAAAACGTGGAAATGCGTCTTATTTAGAGTGGAAACTGGCACAAAACCCATAGAATATAGGCATGTGTTAGGGTGGAAAAGTTGAGAAGAATGTTCCAATGCAAAACGGCCTTTTTCAACTTAGGGTGGAAATTTCCACCCTAGTAGTTTTGGTTACAGTTTTCAGCATTTCAAGTTGATAGGTTTGGTCAAATTTGATACTCGATAGTTGGTTATACCTTGGTAGTAGTTTCGCTTTGTGTTTTTGATTTTGGGGCAATTAAGGTGCAGGAATTGAGAAGTTAGGATCGACAAAATGGAGTTTTAGGGTGGAAAAACTTAAACTCGCAGAGTAGAACAGTTAACTTAAAGTTCCACCCCACAACAGCTGTTTGAACTTGGGGTGGATGCTCCAAGTGAAAAGTGGGTGTTCCAATTGGGGTTGGTGTTGAAAAAGTTCCAAGTGGGTAGGTATGAGTTCCAAGTTGGGGTGGGTGAAAAAACGTGGAAATACGTCTTATTTGTGGTGGAAACCGCCACAAAACCCATAAAAGTATGGCTTGTGTTAAAATGGAAAAGTTGAGACAAATATTCCAATACAAAACGGCCTTTTTCAACTTAGGGTGGAAATTTCCACCCTAGTAGTTTTGGTTACAGTTTTCAGCATTTCAAGTTGATAGGTTTGGTGAAATTTGATACTCGATAGTTGGTTATACCTTGGTAAGAGTTTTGCTATGTGTTTTTGATTTTGGGGCAATTAAGGTGCAGGAATTGAGAAGTTAGGATCGACAAACTGGAGTTTTAGGGTGGAAAAACTTAAACTCGCAGAGTAGAACAGTTAACTTAAACTTCCACCCCACAACAGCTGTTTGAACTTGGGGTGGATGTTCCAAGTGAAAAGTGGGAGTTCCAAATGAGGTGGGTGTTGAAAAAGTTCCAAGTGGGTAGGTATAAGTTCCAAGTTGGGGTGGGTGGAAAAACGTGGAAATGCGTTTTAATTGTGGTGGAAACCGCCACAAAACCCATAGAAATGAGGCATCGGTTAAGGTGGAAAAGTTGAGAGGAATGTTCCAATGCAAAACGGCCTTTTTCAACTTAGGGTGGAAATTTCCACCCTAGTAGTTTTGGTTATGGTTTTAAGCATTTCAAGTTGATAGGTTTGGTGAAATTTGATACTCGATAGTTGGTTATACCTTGGTAGTAGTTTCGCTATGTGTTTTTGATTTTGGGGCATTTAAAATGCAGGAATTGAAAAATTAAGAGCGACAAAATGGAGTTTTAGGGTGGAAAAACTTAAACTCGCAAAGTAGAGCAGTTAACTTAAACTTCCACCCCACAACAACTGTTTGAACTTGGGGTTGAAGTTCCAAGTGGAAAGTGGGAGTTCCAATTGGGGTGGGTGTTGAAAAAGTTCCAAGTGGGTAGGTATAAGTTCCAAGTTGGGGTGGGTGGAAAAACGTGGAAATGCGTCTTAATTAGGGTGGAAACCGCCACAAAACCCATAGAAATAAGGCATGTGTTAGGGTGGAAAAGTTGAGAGGAAAGTTCCAATGCAAAACGGCCTTTTTCAACTTAGGGTGGAAATTTCCACCCTAGTAGTTTTGGTTACAGTTTTCAGCCTTTCAAGTTGATAGGTTTGGTCAGATTTGATACTCGATAGTTGGTTATACCTTGGTAGTAGTTTCGCAATGTGTTTTTGATTTTGGGGCAATTAAGGTGCAGGAATTGAGAAGTTAGGATCGACAAACTGGAGTTTTAGGGTGGAAAAGCTTAAACTCGCAGAGTAAAACAGTTAACTGGAACTTCCACCCCACAACAGCTGTTTGAACTTGGGGTGGATGTTCCAAGTGAAAAGTGGGAGTTCCAAATGAGGTGGGTGTTGAAAAAGTTCTTAGTTACAAGTGGGTAGGTATAAGTTCCAAGTTGGGGTGGGTGGAAAAACGTGGAAATGCGTCTTAATTAGGGTGGAAACCGCCACAAAACCCATAGAAAGAAGGCATGTGTTAGGGTGGAAAAGTTGAGAGGAATGTTCCAATGCAAAACGGCCTTTTTCAACTTAGGGTGGAAATTTCCACCCTAGTAGTTTTGGTTACAGTTTTCAGCATTTCAAGTTGATAGGTTTGGTCAAATTTGATACTCGATAGTTGGTTATACCTTGGTAGTAGTTTCGCAATGTGTTTTTGATTTTGGGGCAATTAAGGTGCAGGAATTGAGAAGTTAGGATCGACAAACTGGAGTTTTAGGGTGGAAAAACTTAAACTTGCAGAGTAGAACAGTTAACTTAAACTTCCACCCCACAACAGCTGTTTGAACTTGGGGTGGATGCTCCAAGTGAAAAGTGGGTGTTCCATTTGAGGTGGTAGTTGAAAAAGATCCAAGTGGGTAGGTATAAGTTCCAAGTTGAGGTTGGTGGAAAGACGTGGAAATGCGTCTTCTTTGAAATGAAAACCGCCACAAAACCCATAGAAGTAAGGCATGTGTTAGGGTGGAAAAGTTGAGAGGAATGTTCCAATGCAAAACGGCCTTTTTCAACTTAGGGTGGAAATTTCCACCCTAGTAGTTTTGGTTACAGTTTTCAGCATTTCAAGTTGATAGGTTTGGTGAAATTTGATACTCGATAGTTGGTTATACCTTGGTAGTAGTTTCGCTATGTGTTTTTGATTTTGGGGCAATTAAGGTGCAGGAATTGAGAAGTTAGGATCGACAAACTGGAGTTTTAGGGTGGAAAAACTTAAACTCGCAGAGTAGAACAGTTAACTTAAACTTCCACCCCACAACAGCTGTTTGAACTTGGGGTGGATGCTCCAAGTGGAAAGCGGGAGTTCCAATTGGGGTGGGTGTTGAAAAAGTTCCAAGTGGGTAAGTATAAGTTCCAAGTTGGGGTGGGTGGAAAAACGTGGAAATGCGTCTTAATTAGGGTGGAAACCGCCACAAAACCCATAGAAATGAGGCATCGGTTAAGGTGGAAAAGTTGAAAGGAAAGTTCCAATGCAAAACGGCCTTTTTCAACTTAGGGTGGAAATTTCCACCATAGTAGTTTTGGTTACAGTTTTCAGCATTTCAAGTTGATAGGTTTGGTGAAATTTGATACTCGATAGTTGGTTATACCTTGGTAGTAGTTTCGCTATGTGTTTTTGATTTTGGGACAATTAAGGTGCAGGAATTGAGAAGTTAGGATCGACAAACTGGAGTTTTAGGGTGGAAAAACTTAAACTCGCCGAGTAGAACAGTTAACTTAAACTTCCACCCCACAACAGCTGTTTGAACTTGGGGTGGATGTTCCAAGTGAAAAGTGGGAGTTCCAAATGGGGTGGGTGTTGAAAAAGTTCCAAGTGGGTAGGTATAAGTTCCAAGTTGGGGTGGGTGGAAAAACGTGGAAATGCGTCTTAATTAGGGTGGAAACCGCCACAAAACCCATAGAAATAAGGCATGTGTTAGGGTGGAAAAGTTGAGAGGAATGTTCCAATGCAAAACGGCCTTTTTCAACTTAGGGTGGAAATTTCCACCCTAGTAGTTTTGGTTACAGTTTTCAGCATTTCAAGTTGATAGGTTTGGTCAGATTTGATACTCGATAGTTGGTTATACCTTGGTAGTAGTTTCGCTTTGTGTTTTTGATTTTGGGGCAATTAAGGTGCAGGAATTGAGAAGTTAGGATCGACAAAATGGAGTTTTAGGGTGGAAAAACTTAAACTCGCAGAGTAGAACAGTTAACTTAAAGTTCCACCCCACAACAGCTGTTTGAACTTGGGGTGGATGTTCCAAGTGGAAAGTGGGAGTTCCAATTGGGGTGGGTGTTGAAAAAGTTCCAAGTGGGTAGGTATAAGTTCCAAGTTGGGGTGGGTGGAAAGACGTGGAAATGCGTCTTAATTAGGGTGGAAACCGCCACAAAACCCATAGAAATGAGGCATCGGTTAAGGTGGAAAAGTTGAGAGGAATGTTCCAATGCAAAACGGCCTTTTTCAACTTAGGGTGGAAATTTCCACCCTAGTAGTTTTGGTTACAGTTTTCAGCATTTCAAGTTGATAGGTTTGGTCAGATTTGATACTCGATAGTTGGTTATACCTTGGTAGTAGTTTCGCAATGTGTTTTTGATTTTGGGGCAATTAAGGTGCAGGAATTGAGAAGTTAGGATCGACAAACTGGAGTTTTAGGGTGGAAAAACTTAAACTCGCAGAGTAGAACAGTTAACTTAAAGTTCCACCCCACAACAGCTGTTTGAACTTGGGGTGGATGCTCCAAGTGAAAAGTGGGTGTTCCAATTGGGGTTGGTGTTGAAAAAGTTCCAAGTGGGTAGGTATGAGTTCCAAGTTGGGGTGGGTGAAAAAACGTGGAAATACGTCTTATTTGTGGTGGAAACCGCCACAAAACCCATAAAAGTATGGCTTGTGTTAAAATGGAAAAGTTGAGACAAATATTCCAATGCAAAACGGCCTTTTTCAACTTAGGGTGGAAATTTCCACCCTAGTAGTTTTGGTTACAGTTTTCAGCATTTCAAGTTGATAGGTTTGGTGAAATTTGATACTCGATAGTTGGTTATACCTTGGTAGTAGTTTTGCTATGTGTTTTTGATTTTGGGGCAATTAAGGTGCAGGAATTGAGAAGTTAGGATCGACAAACTGGAGTTTTAGGGTGGAAAAACTTAAACTCGCAGAGTAGAACAGTTAACTTAAAGTTCCACCCCACAACAGCTGTTTGAACTTGGGGTGGATGTTCCAAGTGAAAAGTGGGAGTTCCAAATGAGGTGGGTGTTGAAAAAGTTCCAAGTGGGTAGGTATAAGTTCCAAGTTGGGGTGGGTGGAAAAACGTGGAAATGCGTCTTAATTAGGGTGGAAACCGCCACAAAACCCATAGAAATGAGGCATCGGTTAAGGTGGAAAAGTTAAGAGGAATGTTCCAATGCAAAACGGCCTTTTTCAACTTAGGGTGGAAATTTCCACCCTAGTAGTTTTGGTTATGGTTTTAAGCATTTCAAGTTGATAGGTTTGGTCAAATTTGATACTCGATAGTTGGTTATACCTTGGTAGTAGTTTCGCTATGTGTTTTTGATTTTAGGGCAATTAAAATGCAGGAATTGAAAAATTAAGAGCGACAAAATGGAGTTTTAGGGTAGAAAAACTTAAACTCGCAGAGTAGAACAGTTAACTTAAACTTCCACCCCACAACAACTGTTTGAACTTGGAGTTGAAGTTCCAAGTGGAAAGTGGGAGTTCCAATTGGGGTGGGTGTTGAAAAAGTTCCAAGTGGGTAGGTATAAGTTCCAAGTTGGGGTGGGTGGAAAAACGTGGAAATGCGTCTTAATTAGGGTGGAAACCGCCACAAAACCCATAGAATTGAGGCATGTGTTAGGGTGGAAAAGTTGAGAGGAAAGTTCCAATGCAAAACGGCCTTTTTCAACTTAGGGTGGAAATTTCCACCCAAGTAGTTTTGGTTACAGTTTTCAGCCTTTCAAGTTGATAGGTTTGGTCAGATTTGATACTCGATAGTTGGTTATACCTTGGTAGTAGTTTCGCAATGTGTTTTTGATTTTGGGGCAATTAAGGTGCAGGAATTGAGAAGTTAGGATCGACAAACTGGAGTTTTAGGGTGGAAAAGCTTAAACTCGCAGAGTAAAACAGTTAACTGGAACTTCCACCCCACAACAGCTGTTTGAACTTGGGGTGGATGTTCCAAGTGAAAAGTGGGAGTTCCAAATGAGGTGGGTGTTGAAAAAGTTTTTAGTTACAAGTGGGTAGGTATAAGTTCCAAGTTGGGGTGGGTGGAAAAACGTGGAAATGCGTCTTAATTAGGGTGGAAACCGCAACAAAACCCATAGAAATAAGGCATGTGTTAGGGTGGAAAAGTTGAGAGGAAAGTTCCAATGCAAAACGGCCTTTTTCAACTTAGGGTGGAAATTTCCACCCTAGTAGTTTTGGTTACAGTTTTCAGCATTTCAAGTTGATAGGTTTGGTGAAATTTGATACTCAATAGTTGGTTATACCTTGGTAGTAGTTTCGCAATGTGTTTTTGATTTTGGGGCAATTAAGGTGCAGGAATTGAGAAGTTAGGATCGACAAACTGGAGTTTTAGGGTGGAAAAACTTAAACTTGCAGAGTAGAACAGTTAACTTAAACTTCCACCCCACAACAGCTGTTTGAACTTGGGGTGGATGCTCCAAGTGAAAAGTGGGTGTTCCATTTGAGGTGGTAGTTGAAAAAGTTCCAAGTGGGTAGGTATAAGTTCCAAGTTGAGGTTGGTGGAAAGACGTGGAAATGCGTCTTCTTTGAAATGAAAACCGCCACAAAACCCATAGAAGTAAGGCATGTGTTAGGGTGGAAAAGTTGAGAGGAAAGTTCCAATGCAAAACGGCCTTTTTCAACTTAGGGTGGAAATTTCCACCCTAGTAGTTTTGGTTACAGTTTTCAGCATTTCAAGTTGATAGGTTTGGTGAAATTTGATACTGGATAGTTGGTTATACCTTGGTAAGAGTTTCGCTATGTGTTTTTGATTTTGGGGCAATTAAGGTGCAGGAATTGAGAAGTTAGGATCGACAAACTGGAGTTTTAGGGTGGAAAAACTTAAACTCGCAGAGTAGAACAGTTAACTTAAAGTTCCACCCCACAACAGCTGTTTGAACTTGGGGTGGATGCTCCAAGTGGAAAGCGGGAGTTCCAATTGGGGTGGGTGTTGAAAAAGTTCCAAGTGGGTAGGTATAAGTTCCAAGTTGGGGTGGGTGGAAAAACGTGGAAATGCGTCTTAATTAGGGTGGAAACCGCCACAAAACCCATAGAAATGAGGCATCGGTTAAGGTGGAAAAGTTGAGAGGAATGTTCCAATGCAAAACGGCCTTTTTCAACTTAGGGTGGAAATTTCCACCATAGTAGTTTTGGTTACAGTTTTCAGCATTTCAAGTTGATAGGTTTGGTCAAATTTGATACTCGATAGTTGGTTATACCTTGGTAGTAGTTTCGGTATGTGTTTTTGATTTTGGGGCAATTAAAATGCAGGAATTGAAAAATTAAGAGCGACAAACTGGAGTTTTAGGGTGGAAAAACTTAAACTCGCAGAGTAGAGCAGTTAACTTAAAGTTCCACCCCACAACAACTGTTTGAACTTGGGGTTGAAGTTCCAAGTGGAAAGTGGGAGTTCCAATTGGGGTGGGTGTTGAAAAAGTTCCAAGTGGGTAGGTATAAGTTCCAAGTTGGGGTGGGTGGAAAAACGTGGAAATGCGTTTTAATTAGGGTGGAAACCGCCACAAAACCCATAGAAATGAGGCATCGGTTAAGGTGGAAAAGTTGAGAGGAAAGTTCCAATGCAAAACGGCCTTTTTCAACTTAGGGTGGAAATTTCCACCCTAGTAGTTTTGGTTACAGTTTTCAGCATTTCAAGTTGATAGGTTTGGTGAAATTTGATACTCGATAGTTGGTTATACCTTGGTAGTAGTTTCGCTTTGTGTTTTTGATTTTGGGGCAATTAAGGTGCAGGAATTGAGAAGTTGGGATCGACAAACTGGAGTTTTAGGGTAGAAAAACTTAAACTCGCAGAGTAGAACAGTTAACTGGAACTTCCACCCCACAACAACTGTTTGAACTTGGGGTGGATGTTCCAAGTGGAAAGTAAGAGTTCCAATTGGGGTGGGTGTTGAAATACTTCCAAGTGGGTAGGTATAAGTTCCAAGTTGGGGTGGGTGGAAAAACGTGGAAATGCGTCTTAATTGAGGTGGAAACCGCAAAAAACCCATAGAACTAAGGCATGTGTTAGGGTGGAAAAGTTGAGAGGAATGTTCCAATGCAAAACGGCCTTTTTCAACTTAGGGTGGAAATTTCCACCCTAGTAGTTTTGGTTACAGTTTTCAGCATTTCAAGTTGATAGGTTTGGTCAGATTTGATACTCGATAGTTGGTTATACCTTGGTAGTAATTTTGCTATGTGTTTTTGATTTTGGGGCAATTAAGGTGCAGGAATTGAGAAGTTAGGATCGACAAACTGGAGTTTTAGGGTGGAAAAACTTAAACTCGCAGAGTAGAACAGTTAACTTAAACTTCCACCCCACAACAGCTGTTTGAACTTGGGGTGGATGCTCCAAGTGGAAAGCGGGAGTTCCAATTGGGGTGGGTGTTGAAAAAGTTCCAAGTGGGTAAGTATAAGTTCCAAGTTGGGGTGGGTGGAAAAACGTGGAAATGCGTCTTAATTAGGGTGGAAACCGCCACAAAACCCATAGAAATGAGGCATCGGTTAAGGTGGAAAAGTTGAGAGAAAAGTTCCAATGCAAAACGGCCTTTTTCAACTTAGGGTGGAAATTTCCACCCTAGTAGTTTTGGTTACAGTTTTCAGCATTTCAAGTTGATAGGTTTGGTCAAGTTTGATACTCGATAGTTGGTTATACCTTGGTAGTAGTTTTGCTATGTGTTTTTGATTTTGGGGCAATTAAGGTGCAGGAATTGAGAAGTTAGGATCGACAAACTGGAGTTTTAGGGTGGAAAAACTTAAACTTGCCGAGTAGAACAGTTAACTTAAAGTTCCACCCCACAACAACTGTTTGAACTTGGGGTGGATGCTCCAAGTGAAAAGTGGGAGTTCCATTTGAGGTGGTAGTTGAAAAAGTTCCAAGTGGGTAGGTATAAGTTCCAAGTTGGGGTGGGTGGAAAGACGTGGAAATGCGTCTTCTTTGAAATGAAAACCGCCACAAAACCCATAGAAATAAGGCATGTGTTAGGGTGGAAAAGTTGAGAGGAAAGTTTCAATGCAAAACGGCCTTTTTCAATTTCAGGTGGAAATTTCCACCCTAGTAGTTTTGGTTACAGTTTTCAGCATTTCAAGTTGATAGGTTTGGTCAAATTTGATACTCGATAGTTGGTTATACCTTGGTAGTAGTTTCGCAATGTGTTTTTGATTTTGGGGCAATTAAGGTGCAGGAATTGAGAAGTTAGGATCGACAAACTGGAGTTTTAGGGTGGAAAAACTTAAACTTGCCGAGTAGAACAGTTAACTTAAACTTCCACCCCACAACAGCTGTTTGAACTTGGGGTGGATGCTCCAAGTGAAAAGTGGGTGTTCCATTTGAGGTGGTAATTGAAAAAGATCCAAGTGGGTAGGTATAAGTTCCAAGTTGGGGACGGTGGAAAAACGTGGAAATGCGTCTTCATTGAAATGAAAACCGCCACAAAACCCATAAAAATAAGGCATGTGTTAGGGTGGAAAAGTTGAGAGGAATGTTCCAATGCAAAACGGCCTTTTTCAACTTAGGGTGGAAATTTCCACCCTAGTAGTTTTGGTTGCAATTTTCAGCATTTCAAGTTGATAGGTTTGGTGAAATTTGATACTCGATAGTTGGTTATACCTTGGTAGTAGTTTCGGTATGTGTTTTTGATTTTGGGGCAATTAAGGTGCAGGAATTGAGAAGTTAGGATCGACAAACTGGAGTTTTAGGGTGGAAAAACTTAAACTCGCAGAGTAGAACAGTTAACTTAAACTTCCACCCCACAACAACTGTTTGAACTTGGGGTGGATGCTCCAAGTGGAAAGCGGGAGTTCCAATTGGGGTGGGTGTTGAAAAAGTTCCAAGTGGGTAGGTATAAGTTCCAAGTTGGGGTGGGTGGAAAAACGTGGAAATGCGTCTTAATTAGGGTGGAAACCGCCACAAAACCCATAAAAATGAGGCATCGGTTAAGGTGGAAAAGTTGAAAGGAAAGTTCCAATGCAAAACGGCCTTTTTCAACTTAGGGTGGAAGTTTCCACCATAGTAGTTTTGGTTACAGTTTTCAGCATTTCAAGTTGATAGGTTTGGTCAAATTTGATACTCGATAGTTGGTTATACCTTGGTAGTAGTTTTGCTATGTGTTTTTGATTTTGGGGCAATTAAGGTGCAGGAATTGAGAAGTTAGGATCGACAAACTGGAGTTTTAGGGTGGAAAAACTTAAACTCGCCGAGTAGAACAGTTAACTTAAACTTCCACCCCACAACAGCTGTTTGAACTTGGGGTGGATGTTCCAAGTGAAAAGTGGGAGTTCCAAATGAGGTGGGTGTTGAAAAAGTTCCAAGTGGGTAGGTATAAGTTCCAAGTTGGGGTGGGTGGAAAAACGTGGAAATGCGTCTTAATTAGGGTGGAAACCGCCACAAAACCCATAGAAATAAGGCATGTGTTAGGGTGGAAAAGTTGAGAGGAATGTTCCAATGCAAAACGGCCTTTTTCAACTTAGGGTGGAAATTTCCACCCTAGTAGTTTTGGTTACAGTTTTCAGCATTTCAAGTTGATAGGTTTGGTCAGATTTGATACTCGATAGTTGGTTATACCTTGGTAGTAGTTTTGCTATGTGTTTTTGATTTTGGGGCAATTAAGGTGCAGGAATTGAGAAGTTAGGATCGACAAACTGGAGTTTTAGGGTGGAAAAACTTAAACTTGCCGAGTAGAACAGTTAACTTAAACTTCCACCCCACAACAGCTGTTTGAACTTGGGGTGGATGCTCCAAGTGAAAAGTGGAGTTCCAATTGGGGTTGGTGTTGAAAAAGTTCCAAGTGGGTAGGTATAAGTTCCAAGTTGGGGTGTGTGGAAAAACGTGGAAATACGTTTTATTTGTGGTGGAAACCGCCACAAAACCCATAAAAGTATGGCTTGTGTTAAAATGGAAAAGTTGAGACAAATATTTCAATGCAAAACGGCCTTTTTCAACTTAGGGTGGAAATTTCCACCCTAGTAGTTTTGGTTACAGTTTTCAGCATTTCAAGTTGATAGGTTTGGTGAAATTTGATACTCGATAGTTGGTTATACCTTGGTAGTAGTTTTGCTATGTGTTTTTGATTTTGGGGCAATTAAGGTGCAGGAATTGAGAAGTTAGGATCGACAAACTGGAGTTTTGGGTGGAAAAACTTAAACTCGCAGAGTAGAACAGTTAACTTAAACTTCCACCCCACAACAGCTGTTTGAACTTGGGGTGGATGTTCCAAGTGAAAAGTGGGAATTCCAAATGAGGTGGGTGTTGAAAAAGTTCTCAGTTACAAGTGGGTAGGTATAAGTTCCAAGTTGGGGTGGGTGGAAAAACGTGGAAATGCGTCTTAATTAGGGTGGAAACCGCCACAAAACCCATAGAAATAAGGCATGTGTTAGGGTGGAAGGGTTGAGAGGAAAGTTCCAATGCAAAACGGCCTTTTTCAACTTAGGGTGGAAATTTCCACCCTAGTAGTTTTGGTTACAGTTTTCAGCATTTCAAGTTGATAGGTTTGGTGAAATTTGATACTCGATAGTTGGTTATACCTTGGTAGTAGTTTCGCTATGTGTTTTGATTTTGGGGCAATTAAGGTGCAGGAATTGAGAAGTTAGGATCGACAAACTGGAGTTTTAGGGTGGAAAAACTTAAACTCGCAGAGTAGAACAGTTAACTTAAACTTCCACCCCACAACAGCTGTTTGAACTTGGGGTGGATGTTCCAAGTCAAAAGTGGGTGTTCCAATTGGGGTTGGTGTTGAAAAAGTTCCAAGTGGGTAGGTATGAGTTCCAAGTTGGGGTGGGTGGAGAAACGTGGAAATACGTCTTATTTCTGATGGAAACCGCCACAAAACCCATAAAAGTATGGCTTGTGTTAAAATGGAAAAGTTGAAACAAATATTCCAATGCAAAACAGCCTTTTTCAACTTAGGGTGGAAATTTCCACCCTAGTAGTTTTGGTTACAGTTTTCAGCATTTCAAGTTGATAGGTTTGGTGAAATTTGATACTCGATAGTTGGTGATACTATGGTAGTAGTTTCGCTTTGTGTTTTTGATTTTGGGGCAATTAAGGTGCAGGAATTGAGAAGTTAGGATCGACAAACTGGAGTTTTAGGGTGGAAAAACTTAAACTCGCAGAGTAGAACAGTTAACTTAAACTTCCACCCCACAACAGCTGTTTGAACTTGGGGTGGATGCTCCAAGTGGAAAGTGGGAGTTCCAAATGAGGTGGGTGTTGAAAAAGTTCCAAGTGGGTAGGTATAAGTTCCAAGTTGGGGTGGGTGGAAAAACGTGGAAATGCGTCTTAATTGTGGTGGAAACCGCCACAAAACCCATAGAAATAAAGCATGTGTTAGGGTGGAAAAGTTGAGAGGAATGTTCCAATGCAAAACGGCCTTTTTCAACTTAGGGTGGAAATTTCCACCCTAGTAGTTTTGGTTATGGTTTTCAGCATTTCAAGTTGATAGGTTTGGTGAAATTTGATACTCGATAGTTGGTTATACCTTGGTAGTAGTTTCGCTATGTGTTTTTGATTTTGGGGCAATTAAGGTGCAGGAATTGAGAAGTTAGGATCGACAAACTGGAGTTTTAAGGTGGAAAAACTTAAACTCGCCGAGTAGAACAGTTAACTTAAACTTCCACCCCACAACAGCTGTTTGAACTTGGGGTGGATGTTCCAAGTGAAAAGTGGGAGTTCCAAATGAGGTGGGTGTTGAAAAAGTTCCAAGTGGGTAGGTATAAGTTCCAAGTTGGGGTGGGTGGAAAAACGTGGAAATGCGTCTTAATTAGGGTGGAAACCGCCACAAAACCCATAGAAATAAGGCATGTGTTAGGGTGGAAAAGTTGAGAGGAATGTTCCAATGCAAAACGGCCTTTTTCAACTTAGGGTGGAAATTTCCACCCTAGTAGTTTTGGTTACAGTTTTCAGCATTTCAAGTTGATAGGTTTGGTCAGATTTGATACTCGATAGTTGGTTATACCTTGGTAGTAGTTTCGCTATGTGTTTTTGATTTTGGGGCAAATAAGGTGCAGGAATTGAGAAGTTAGGATCGACAAACTGGAGTTTTAGGGTGGAAAAACTTAAACTTGCCGAGTAGAACAGTTAACTTAAACTTCCACCCCACAACAGCTGTTTGAACTTGGGGTGGATGCTCCAAGTGAAAAGTGGAGTTCCAATTGGGGTTGGTGTTGAAAAAGTTCCAAGTGGGTAGGTATAAGTTCCAAGTTGGGGTGTGTGGAAAAACGTGGAAATACGTCTTATTTGTGGTGGAAACCGCCACAAAACCCATAAAAGTATGGCTTGTGTTAAAATGGAAAAGTTGAGACAAATATTTCAATGCAAAACGGCCTTTTTCAACTTAGGGTGGAAATTTCCACCCTAGTAGTTTTGGTTACAGTTTTCAGCATTTCAAGTTGATAGGTTTGGTCAAATTTGATACTCGATAGTTGGTTATACCTTGGTAGTAGTTTCGCAATGTGTTTTTGATTTTGGGGCAATTAAGGTGCAGGAATTGACAAGTTAGGATCGACAAACTGGAGTTTTAGGGTGGAAAAACTTAAACTCGCCGAGTAGAACAGTTAACTTAAAGTTCCACCCCACAACAACTGTGTGAACTTGGGGTGGATGTTCCAAGTGAAAAGTGGGTGTTCCATTTGAGGTGGTAGTTGAAAAAGTTCCAAGTGGGTAGGTATAAGTTCCAAGTTGAGGTTGGTGGAAAGACGTGGAAATGCGTCTTTTTTGAAATGAAAACCGCCACAAAACCCATAGAAATGAGGCATGTGTTAGGGTGGAAAAGTTGAGAGGAAAGTTCCAATGCAAAACGGCCTTTTTCAACTTAGGGTGGAAATTTCCACCCTAGTAGTTTTGGTTACAGTTTTCAGCATTTCAAGTTGATAGGTTTGGTGAAATTTGATACTCGATAGTTGGTTATACCTTGGTAGTAGTTTCGCTATGTGTTTTTGATTTTGGGGCAATTAAGGTGCAGGAATTGAGAAGTTAGGATCGACAAACTGGAGTTTTAGGGTGGAAAAATTTAAACTCGCAGAGTAGAACAGTTAACTTAAACTTCCACCCCACAACAGCTGTTTGAACTTGGGGTGGATGCTCCAAGTGGAAAGCGGGAGTTCCAATTGGGGTGGGTGTTGAAAAAGATCCAAGTGGGTAGGTAAAAGTTCCAAGTTGGGGTGGGTGGAAAAACGTGGAAATGCGTCTTAATTAGGGTGGAAACCGCCACAAAACCCATAGAAATGAGGCATCGGTTAAGGTGGAAAAGTTGAGAGGAATGTTCCAATGCAAAACGGCCTTTTTCAACTTAGGGTGGAAATTTCCACCCTAGTAGTTTTGGTTACAGTTTTCAGCATTTCAAGTTGATAGGTTTGGTCAAATTTGATACTCGATAGTTGGTTATACCTTGGTAGTAGTTTTGCTATGTGTTTTTGATTTTGGGGCAAATAAGGTGCAGGAATTGAGAAGTTAGGATCGACAAACTGGAGTTTTAGGGTGGAAAAACTTAAACTTGCAGAGTAGAACAGTTAACTTAAACTTCCACCCCACAACAGCTGTTTGAACTTGGGGTGGATGTTCCAAGTGAAAAGTGGGAGTTCCAAATGAGGTGGATGTTGAAAAAGTTCTCAGTTACAAGTGGGTAAGTATAAGTTCCAAGTTGGGGTGGGTGGAAAGACGTGGAAATGCGTCTTAATTAGGGTGGAAACCGCCACAAAACCCATAGAAATAAGGCATGTGTTAGGGTGGAAAAGTTGAGAGGAATGTTCCAATGCAAAACGGCCTTTTTCAACTTAGGGTGGAAATTTCCACCCTAGTAGTTTTGGTTACAGTTTTCAGCATTTCAAGTTGATAGGTTTGGTCAGATTTGATACTCGATAGTTGGTTATACCTTGGTAGTAGTTTCGCAATGTGTTTTTGATTTTGGGGCAATTAAGGTGCAGGAATTGAGAAGTTAGGATCGACAAACTGGAGTTTTAGGGTGGAAAAACTTAAACTTGCAGAGTAGAACAGTTAACTTAAACTTCCACCCCACAACAGCTGTTTGAACTTGGGGTGGATGCTCCAAGTGAAAAGTGGGTGTTCCATTTGAGGTGGTAGTTGAAAAAGATCCAAGTGGGTAGGTATAAGTTCCAAGTTGGGGTGGGTGGAAAGACGTGGAAATGCGTTTTCTTTGAAATGAAAACCGCCACAAAACCCATAAAAATAAAGCATGTGTTAGGGTGGAAAAGTTGAGAGGAAAGTTCCAATGCAAAACGGCCTTTTTCAACTTAGGGTGGAAATTTCCACCCTAGTAGTTTTGGTTACAGTTTTCAGCATTTCAAGTTGATAGGTTTGGTGAAATTTGATACTCGATAGTTGGTTATACCTTGGTAGTAGTTTCGCTATGTGTTTTTGATTTTGGGGCAATTAAGGTGCAGGAATTGAGAAGTTAGGATCGACAAACTGGAGTTTTAGGGTGAAAAAACTTAAACTCGCAGAATAGAACAGTTAACTTAAACTTCCACCCCACAACAGCTGTTTGAACTTGGGGTGGATGCTCCAAGTGGAAAGTGGGAGTTCCAATTGGGGTGGGTGTTGAAGAAGTTCCAAGTGGGTAGGTATAAGTTCCAAGTTGGGGTGGGTGGAAAAACGTGGAAATGCGTCTTAATTAGGGTGGAAACCGCCACAAAACCCATAAAAATATGGCATGTGTTAAGATGGAAAAGTTGAGAGGAATGTTGCAATGCAAAACGGCCTTTTTCAACTTAAGGTGGAAATTTCCACCCTAGTAGTTTTGGTTACAGTTTTCAGCATTTCAAGTTGATAGGTTTGGTCAAATTTGATACTCGATAGTTGGTTATACCTTGGTAGTAGTTTCGCTTTGTGTTTTTGATTTTGGGGCAATTAAGGTGCAGGAATTGAGAAGTTAGGATCGACAAACTGGAGTTTTAGGGTGGAAAAACTTAAACTCGCAGAGTAGAACAGTTAACTGGAACTTCCACCCCACAACAACTGTTTGAACTTGGGGTGGATGTTCCAAGTGGAAAGTGGGAGTTCCAATTGGGGTGGGTGTTGAAATACTTCCAAGTGGGTAGGTATAAGTTCCAAGTTGGGGTGGGTGGAAAAACGTGGAAATGCGTCTCAATTGAGGTGGAAACCGCAAAAAACCCATAGAACTAAGGCATGTGTTAGGGTGGAAAAGTTGAGAGGAAAGTTCCAATGCAAAACGGCCTTTTTCAACTTAGGGTGGAAATTTCCACCCTAGTAGTTTTGGTTACAGTTTTCAGCATTTCAAGTTGATAGGTTTGGTCAGATTTGATACTCGATAGTTGGTTATACCTTGGTAGTAGTTTCGGTATGTGTTTTTGATTTTGGGGCAATTAAGGTGCAGGAATTGAGAAGTTAGGATCGACAAACTGGAGTTTTAGGGTGGAAAAACTTAAACTTGCTGAGTAGAACAATTAACTTAAAGTTCCATTCCACAACAGCTGTTTGAACTTGGGGTGGATGCTGCAAGTGAAAAGTGGGAGTTCCAATTGAGGTTGGTGTTGAAAAAGTTCCAAGTGGGTAGGTATAAGTTCCAAGTTGGGGTGGGTGGAAAAACGTGGAAATGCGTCTTATTTAGAGTGGAAACTGGCACAAAACCCATAGAATATAGGCATGTGTTAGGGTGGAAAAGTTGAGAGGAATGTTCCAATGCAAAACGGCCTTTTTCAACTTAGGGTGGAAATTTCCACCCTAGTAGTTTTGGTTACAGTTTTCAGCATTTCAAGTTGATAGGTTTGGTCAAATTTGATACTCGATAGTTGGTTATACCTTGGTAGTAGTTTCGCTTTGTGTTTTTGATTTTGGGGCAATTAAGGTGCAGGAATTGAGAAGTTAGGATCGACAAACTGGCGTTTTAAGGTGGAAAAACTTAAACTCGCAGAGTAGAACAGTTAACTTAAAGTTCCACCCCACAACAGCTGTTTGAACTTGGGGTGGATGTTCCAAGTGGAAAGTGGGAGTTCCAATTGGGGTGGGTGTTGAAAAAGTTACAAGTGGGTAGGTATAAGTTCCAAGTTGGGGTGGGTGGAAAGACGTGGAAATGCGTCTTAATTAGGGTGGAAACCGCCACAAAACCCATAGAAATGAGGCATCGGTTAAGGTGGAAAAGTTGAGAGGAAAGTTCCAATGCAAAACGGCCTTTTTCAACTTAGGGTGGAAATTTCCACCCTAGTAGTTTTGGTTACAGTTTTCAGCATTTCAAGTTGATAGGTTTGGTCAGATTTGATACTCGATAGTTGGTTATACCTTGGTAGTAGTTTCGCAATGTGTTTTTGATTTTGGGGCAATTAAGGTGCAGGAATTGAGAAGTTAGGATCGACAAACTGGAGTTTTAGGGTGGAAAAACTTAAACTCGCAGAGTAGAACAGTTAACTTAAACTTCCACCCCACAACAGCTGTTTGAACTTGGGGTGGATGCTCCAAGTGAAAAGTGGGTGTTCCAATTGGGGTTGGTGTTGAAAAAGTTCCAAGTGGGTAGGTATGAGTTCCAAGTTGGGGTGGGTGAAAAAACGTGGAAATACGTCTTATTTGTGGTGGAAACCGCCACAAAACCCATAAAAGTATGGCTTGTGTTAAAATGGAAAAGTTGAGACAAATATTCCAATGCAAAACGGCCTTTTTCAACTTAGGGTGGAAATTTCCACCCAAGTAGTTTTGGTTACAGTTTTCAGCCTTTCAAGTTGATAGGTTTGGTCAGATTTGATACTCGATAGTTGGTTATACCTTGGTAGTAGTTTCGCAATGTGTTTTTGATTTTGGGGCAATTAAGGTGCAGGAATTGAGAAGTTAGGATCGACAAACTGGAGTTTTAGGGTGGAAAAGCTTAAACTCGCAGAGTAAAACAGTTAACTGGAACTTCCACCCCACAACAGCTGTTTGAACTTGGGGTGGATGTTCCAAGTGAAAAGTGGGAGTTCCAAATGAGGTGGGTGTTGAAAAAGTTCTTAGTTACAAGTGGGTAGGTATAAGTTCCAAGTTGGGGTGGGTGGAAAAACGTGGAAATGCGTCTTAATTAGGGTGGAAACCGCCACAAAACCCATAGAAATAAGGCATGTGTTAGGGTGGAAAAGTTGAGAGGAAAGTTCCAATGCAAAACGGCCTTTTTCAACTTAGGGTGGAAATTTCCACCCTAGTAGTTTTGGTTACAGTTTTCAGCATTTCAAGTTGATAGGTTTGGTGAAATTTGATACTCGATAGTTGGTTATACCTTGGTAGTAGTTTCGCAATGTGTTTTTGATTTTGGGGCAATTAAGGTGCAGGAATTGAGAAGTTAGGATCGACAAACTGGAGTTTTAGGGTGGAAAAACTTAAACTTGCAGAGTAGAACAGTTAACTTAAACTTCCACCCCACAACAGCTGTTTGAACTTGGGGTGGATGCTCCAAGTGAAAAGTGGGTGTTCCATTTGAGGTGGTAGTTGAAAAAGATCCAAGTGGGTAGGTATAAGTTCCAAGTTGAGGTTGGTGGAAAGACGTGGAAATGCGTCTTCTTTGAAATGAAAACCGCCACAAAACCCATAGAAGTAAGGCATGTGTTAGGGTGGAAAAGTTGAGAGGAAAGTTCCAATGCAAAACGGCCTTTTTCAACTTAGGGTGGAAATTTCCACCCTAGTAGTTTTGGTTACAGTTTTCAGCATTTCAAGTTGATAGGTTTGGTCAAATTTGATACTCGATAGTTGGTTATACCTTGGTAGTAGTTTCGGTATGTGTTTTTGATTTTGGGGCAATTAAGGTGCAAGAATTGAGAAGTTAGGATCGACAAACTGGAGTTTTAGGGTGGAAAAACTTAAACTCGCAGAGTAGAACAGTTAACTTAAACTTCCACCCCACAACAGCTGTTTGAACTTGGGGTGGATGCTCCAAGTGGAAAGCGGGAGTTCCAATTGGGGTGGGTGTTGAAAAAGTTCCAAGTGGGTAGGTATAAGTTCCAAGTTGGGGTGGGTGGAAAAACGTGGAAATGCGTCTTAATTAGGGTGGAAACCGCCACAAAACCCATAGAAATGAGGCATCGGTTAAGGTGGAAAAGTTGAGAGGAAAGTTCCAATGCAAAACGGCTTTTTTCAACTTAGGGTGGAAATTTCCACCATAGTAGTTTTGGTTACAGTTTTCAGCATTTCAAGTTGATAGGTTTGGTCAAATTTGATACTCGATAGTTGGTTATACCTTGGTAGTAGTTTCGGTATGTGTTTTTGATTTTGGGGCAATTAAGGTGCAGGAATTGAGAAGTTAGGATCGACAAACTGGAGTTTTAGGGTGGAAAAACTTAAACTCGCCGAGTAGAACAGTTAACTTAAACTTCCACCCCACAACAGCTGTTTGAACTTGGGGTGGATGCTCCAAGTGAAAAGTGGGAGTTCCAAATGAGGTGGGTGTTGAAAAAGTTCCAAGTGGGTAGGTATAAGTTCCAAGTTGGGGTGGGTGGAAAAACGTGGAAATGCGTCTTATTTAGGGTAGAAACCGCCACAAAACCCATAGAAATAAGGCATGTTTTAGGGTGGAAAAGTTGAGAGGAAAGTTCCAATGCAAAACGGCTTTTTTCAACTTAGGGTGGAAATTTCCACCCTAGTAGTTTTGGTTACAGTTTTCAGCATTTCAAGTTGATAGGTTTGGTCAAATTTGATACTCGATAGTTGGTTATACCTTGGTAGTAGTTTCGCTATGTGTTTTTGATTTTGGGGCAATTAAGGTGCAGGAATTGAGAAGTTAGGATCGACAAACTGGAGTTTTAGGGTGGAAAAACTTAAACTCGCAGAGTAGAACAGTTAACTTAAACTTCCACCCCACAACAGCTGTTTGAACTTGGGGTGGATGCTCCAAGTGGAAAGCGGGAGTTCCAATTGGGGTGGGTGTTGAAAAAGTTCCAAGTGGGTAAGTATAAGTTCCAAGTTGGGGTGGGTGGAAAAACGTGGAAATGCGTCTTAATTAGGGTGGAAACCGCCACAAAACCCATAGAAATGAGGCATCGGTTAAGGTGGAAAAGTTGAGAGGAAAGTTCCAATGCAAAACGGCCTTTTTCAACTTAGGGTGGAAATTTCCACCCTAGTAGTTTTGGTTACAGTTTTCAGCATTTCAAGTTGATAGGTTTGGTCAAATTTGATACTCGATAGTTGGTTATACCTTGGTAGTAGTTTTGCTATGTGTTTTTGATTTTGGGGCAATTAAGGTGCAGGAATTGAGAAGTTAGGATCGACAAACTGGAGTTTTAGGGTGGAAAAACTTAAACTCGCCGAGTAGAACAGTTAACTTAAACTTCCACCCCACAACAGCTGTTTGAACTTGGGGTGGATGTTCCAAGTGAAAAGTGGGAGTTCCAAATGAAGTGGGTGTTGAAAAAGTTCCAAGTGGGTAGGTATAAGTTCCAAGTTGGGGTGGGTGGAAAAACGTGGAAATGCGTCTTAAATAGGGTGGAAACCGCCACAAAACCCATAGAAATAAGGCATGGTTAGGGTGGAAAAGTTGAGAGGAATGTTCCAATGCAAAACGGCCTTTTTCAACTTAGGGTGGAAATTTCCACCCTAGTAGTTTTGGTTACAGTTTTCAGCATTTCAAGTTGATAGGTTTGGTCAGATTTGATACTCGATAGTTGGTTATACCTTGGTAGTAGTTTCGCTATGTGTTTTTGATTTTGGGGCAATTAAGGTGCAGGAATTGAGAAGTTAGGATCGACAAACTGGAGTTTTAGGGTGGAAAAACTTAAACTTGCCGAGTAGAACAGTTAACTGGAACTTCCACCCCACAACAGCTGTTTGAACTTGGGGTGGATGCTCCAAGTGAAAAGTGGGAGTTCCAAATGAGGTGGGTGTTGAAAAAGTTCTTAGTTACAAGTGGGTAGGTATAAGTTCCAAGTTGGGGTGGGTGGAAAAACGTGGAAATGCGTCTTAATTAGGGTGGAAACCGCCACAAAACCCATAGAAATAAGGCATGTGTTAGGGTGGAAAAGTTGAGAGGAATGTTCCAATGCAAAACGGCCTTTTTCAACTTAGGGTGGAAATTTCCACCCTAGTAGTTTTGGTTACAGTTTTCAGCATTTCAAGTTGATAGGTTTGGTGAAATTTGATACTCGATAGTTGGTTATACCTTGGTAGTAGTTTCGCTTTGTGTTTTTGATTTTAGGGCAATTAAGGTGCAGGAATTGAGAAGTTAGGATCGACAAACTGGAGTTTTAGGGTGGAAAAACTTAAACTTGCAGAGTAGAACAGTTAACTTAAACTTCCACCCCACAACAGCTGTTTGAACTTGGGGTGGATGCTCCAAGTGAAAAGTGGGTGTTCCATTTGAGGTGGTAGTTGAAAAAGATCCAAGTGGGTAGGTATAAGTTCCAAGTTGAGGTTGGTGGAAAGACGTGGAAATGCGTCTTCTTTGAAATGAAAACCGCCACAAAACCCATAGAAGTAAGGCATGTGTTAGGGTGGAAAAGTTGAGAGGAATGTTCCAATGCAAAACGGCCTTTTTCAACTTAGGGTGGAAATTTCCACCCTAGTAGTTTTGGTTACAGTTTTCAGCATTTCAAGTTGATAGGTTTGGTGAAATTTGATACTCGATAGTTGGTTATACCTTGGTAGTAGTTTCGCTATGTGTTTTTGATTTTGGGGCAATTAAGGTGCAGGAATTGAGAAGTTAGGATCGACAAACTGGAGTTTTAGGGTGGAAAAACTTAAACTCGCAGAGTAGAACAGTTAACTTAAACTTCCACCCCACAACAGCTGTTTGAACTTGGGGTGGATGCTCCAAGTGGAAAGCGGGAGTTCCAATTGGGGTGGGTGTTGAAAAAGTTCCAAGTGGGTAGGTAAAAGTTCCAAGTTGGGGTGGGTGGAAAAACGTGGAAATGCGTCTTAATTAGGGTGGAAACCGCCACAAAACCCATAGAAATGAGGCATCGGTTAAGGTGGAAAAGTTGAGAGGAAAGTTCCAATGCAAAACGGCCTTTTTCAACTTAGGGTGGAAATTTCCACCCTAGTAGTTTTGGTTACAGTTTTAAGCATTTCAAGTTGATAGGTTTGGTCAAATTTGATACTCGATAGTTGGTTATACCTTGGTAGTAGTTTTGCTATGTGTTTTTGATTTTGGGGCAATTAAGGTGCAGGAATTGAGAAGTTAGGATCGACAAACTGGAGTTTTAGGGTGGAAAAACTTAAACTCGCAGAGTAGAACAGTTAACTTAAACTTCCACCCCACAACAGCTGTTTGAACTTGAAGTGGATGTTCCAAGTGAAAAGTGGGAGTTCCAAAAGAGGTGGGTGTTGAAAAAGTTCTCAGTTACAAGTGGGTAGGTATAAGTTCCAAGTTGGGGTGGGTGGAAAAACGTGGAAATGCGTCTTCTTTGAAATGAAAACCGCCACAAAACCCATAAAAATAAGGCATGTGTTAGGGTGGAAAAGTTGAGAGGAATGTTCCAATGCAAAACGGCCTTTTTCAACTTAGGGTGGAAATTTCCACCCTAGTAGTTTTGGTTATGGTTTTAAGCATTTCAAGTTGATAGGTTTGGTGAAATTTGATACTCGATAGTTGGTTATACCTTGGTAGTAGTTTTGCTATGTGTTTTTGATTTTGGGGCAAATAAGGTGCAGGAATTGAGAAGTTAGGATCGACAAACTGGAGTTTTAGGGTGGAAAAACTTAAACTTGCCGAGTAGAACAGTTAACTTAAACTTCCACCCCACAACAGCTGTTTGAACTTGGGGTGGATGCTCCAAGTGAAAAGTGGGTGTTCCAATTGGGGTTGGTGTTGAAAAAGTTCCAAGTGGGTAGGTATAAGTTCCAAGTTGGGGTGGGTGGAAAAACGTGGAAATACGTCTTATTTGTGGTGGAAACCGCCACAAAACCCATAAAAGTATGGCTTGTGTTAAAATGGAAAAGTTGAGACAAATATTTCAATGCAAAACGGCCTTTTTTAACTTAGGGTGGAAATTTCCACCCTAGTAGTTTTGGTTACAGTTTTCAGCATTTCAAGTTGATAGGTTTGGTGAAATTTGATACTCGATAGTTGGTTATACCTTGGTAGTAGTTTCGCAATGTGTTTTTGATTTTGGGGCAATTAAGGTGCAGGAATTGAGAAGTTAGAATCGACAAACTGGAGTTTTAGGGTGGAAAAACTTAAACTCGCAGAATAAAGCAGTTAACTTAAACTTCCATCCCACAACAGCTGTTTGAACTTGGGGTGGATGCTCCAAGTGGAAAGTGGGAGTTCCAAATGAGGTGGGTGTTGAAAAAGTTCCAAGTGGGTAGGTATAAATTCCAAGTTGGGGTGGGTGGAAAAACGTGGAAATGCGTCTTGATTGTGGTGGAAACCGCCACAAAACCCATAGAAAGAAGGCATGTGTTAGGGTGGAAAAGTTGAGAGGAATGTTCCAATGCAAAACGGCCTTTTTCAACTTAGGGTGGAAATTTCCACCCTAGTAGTTTTGGTTACAGTTTTCAGCATTTCAAGTTGATAGGTTTGGTGAAATTTGATACTCGATAGTTGGTTATACCTTGGTAGTAGTTTCGCTATGTGTTTTTGATTTTGGGGCAATTAAGGTGCAGGAATTAAGAAGTTAGGATCGACAAACTGGAGTTTTAGGGTGGAAAAACTTAAACTTGCCGAGTAGAACAGTTAACTTAAAGTTCCACCCCACAACAACTGTTTGAACTTGGGGTGGATGCTCCAAGTGAAAAGTGGGTGTTCCATTTGAGGTGGTAGTTGAAAAAGTTCCAAGTGGGTAGGTATAAGTTCCAAGTTGAGGTTGGTAAAAAGACGTGGAAATGCGTCTTCTTTGAAATGAAAACCGCCACAAAACCCATAGAAGTAAGGCATGTGTTAGGGTGGAAAAGTTGAGAGGAAAGTTCCAATGCAAAACGGCCTTTTTCAACTTAGGGTGGAAATTTCCACCCTAGTAGTTTTGGTTACAGTTTTCAGCATTTCAAGTTGATAGGTTTGGTGAAATTTGATACTCGATAGTTGGTTATACCTTGGTAGTAGTTTCGCTATGTGTTTTTGATTTTGGGGCAATTAAGGTGCAGGAATTGAGAAGTTAGGATCGACAAACTGGAGTTTTAGGGTGGAAAAACTTAAACTCGCAGAGTAGAACAGTTAACTTAAACTTCCACCCCACAACAGCTGTTTGAACTTGGGGTGGATGTTCCAAGTGAAAAGTGGGAGTTCCAAATGAGGTGGATGTTGAAAAAGTTCTCAGTTACAAGTGGGTAGGTATAAGTTCCAAGTTGGGGTGGGTGGAAAAACGTGGAAATGCGTCTTAATTAGGGTGGAAACCGCCACAAAACCCATAGAACCGAGGCATCGGTTAAGGTGGAAAAGTTGAGAGGAAAGTTCCAATGCAAAACGGCCTTTTTCAACTTAGGGTGGAAATTTCCACCCTAGTAGTTTTGGTTACAGTTTTCAGCATTTCAAGTTGATAGGTTTGGTCAGATTTGATACTCGATAGTTGGTTATACCTTGGTAGTAGTTTTGCTATGTGTTTTTGATTTTGGGGCAATTAAGGTGCAGGAATTGAGAAGTTAGGATCGACAAACTGGAGTTTTAGGGTGGAAAAACTTAAACTCGCAGAGTAGAACAGTTAACTTAAAGTTCCACCCCACAACAGCTGTTTGAACTTGGGGTGGATGTTCCAAGTGAAAAGTGGGAGTTCCAAATGAGGTAAGTGTTGAAAAAGTTCCAAGTGGGTAGGTATAAGTTCCAAGTTGGGGTGGGTGGAAAAACGTGGAAATGCGTTTTAATTAGGGTGGAAACCGCCACAAAACCCATAGAAATGAGGCATCGGTTAAGGTGGAAAAGTTGAGAGGAATGTTCCAATGCAAAACGGCCTTTTTCAACTTAGGGTGGAAATTTCCACCCTAGTAGTTTTGGTTATGGTTTTAAGCATTTCAAGTTGATAGGTTTGGTGAAATTTGATACTCGATAGTTGGTTATACCTTGGTAGTAGTTTCGCTATGTGTTTTTGATTTTGGGGCAATTAAAATGCAGGAATTGAAAAATTAAGAGCGACAAAATGGAGTTTTAGGGTGGAAAAACTTAAACTCGCAGAGTAGAACAGTTAACTTAAACTTCCACCCCACAACAACTGTTTGAACTTGGGGTTGAAGTTCCAAGTGGAAAGTGGGAGTTCCAATTGGGGTGGGTGTTGAAAAAGTTCCAAGTGGGTAGGTATAAGTTCCAAGTTGGGGTGGGTGGAAAAACGTGGAAATGCGTTTTAATTAGGGTGGAAACCGCCACAAAACCCATAGAAATAAGGCATGTGTTAGGGTGGAAAAGTTGAGAGGAAAGTTCCAATGCAAAACGGCTTTTTTCAACTTAGGGTGGAAATTTCCACCCTAGTAGTTTTGGTTACAGTTTTCAGCCTTTCAAGTTGATAGGTTTGGTCAGATTTGATACTCGATAGTTGGTTATACCTTGGTAGTAGTTTCGCAATGTGTTTTTGATTTTGGGGCAATTAAGGTGCAGGAATTGAGAAGTTAGGATCGACAAACTGGAGTTTTAGGGTGGAAAAGCTTAAACTCGCAGAGTAAAACAGTTAACTGGAACTTCCACCCCACAACAGCTGTTTGAACTTGGGGTGGATGTTCCAAGTGAAAAGTGGGAGTTCCAAATGAGGTGGGTGTTGAAAAAGTTCTTAGTTACAAGTGGGTAGGTATAAGTTCCAAGTTGGGGACGGTGGAAAAACGTGGAAATGCGTCTTAATTAGGGTGGAAACCGCCACAAAACCCATAGAAATAAAGCATGTGTTAGGGTGGAAAAGTTGAGAGGAAAGTTCCAATGCAAAACGGCCTTTTTCAACTTAGGGTGGAAATTTCCACCCTAGTAGTTTTGGTTATGGTTTTAAGCATTTCAAGTTGATAGGTTTGGTGAAATTTGATACTCGATAGTTGGTTATACCTTGGTAGTAGTTTCGCTATGTGTTTTTGATTTTGGGGCAATTAAGGTGCAGGAATTGAGAAGTTAGGATCGACAAACTGGAGTTTTAGGGTGGAAAAGCTTAAACTCGCAGAGTAAAACAGTTAACTGGAACTTCCACCCCACAACAGCTGTTTGAACTTGGGGTGGATGTTCCAAGTGAAAAGTGGGAGTTCCAAATGAGGTGGGTGTTGAAAAAGTTCTTAGTTACAAGTGGGTAGGTATAAGTTCCAAGTTGGGGTGGGTGGAAAAACGTGGAAATGCGTCTTAATTAGGGTGGAAACCGCCACAAAACCCATAGAAATAAAGCATGTGTTAGGGTGGAAAAGTTGAGAGGAAAGTTCCAATGCAAAACGGCCTTTTTCAACTTAGGGTGGAAATTTCCACCCTAGTAGTTTTGGTTACAGTTTTCAGCATTTCAAGTTGATAGGTTTGGTCAAATTTGATACTCGATAGTTGGTTATACCTTGGTAGTAGTTTTGCTATGTGTTTTTGATTTTGGGGCAAATAAGGTGCAGGAATTGAGAAGTTAGGATCGACAAACTGGAGTTTTAGGGTGGAAAAACTTAAACTCGCAGAGTAGAACAGTTAACTTAAACTTCCACCCCACAACAGCTGTTTGAACTTGGGGTGGATGTTCCAAGTGAAAAGTGGGAGTTCCAAATGAGGTGGATGTTGAAAAAGTTCTCAGTTACAAGTGGGTAGGTATAAGTTCCAAGTTGGGGTGGGTGGAAAAACGTGGAAATGCGTCTTAATTAGGGTGGAAACCGCCACAAAACCCATAGAACCAAGGCATCGGTTAAGGTGGAAAAGTTGAGAGGAAAGTTCCAATGCAAAACGGCCTTTTTCAACTTAGGGTGGAAATTTCCACCCTAGTAGTTTTGGTTACAGTTTTCAGCATTTCAAGTTGATAGGTTTGGTGAAATTTGATACTCGATAGTTGGTTATACCTTGGTAGTAGTTTCGCAATTTGTTTTTGATTTTGGGGCAATTAAGGTGCAGGAATTGAGAAGTTGGGATCGACAAACTGGAGTTTTAGGGTGGAAAAACTTAAACTCGCAGAGTAGAACAGTTAACTGGAACTTCCACCCCACAACAACTGTTTGAACTTGGGGTGGATGTTCCAAGTGGAAAGTGGGAGTTCCAATTGGGGTGGGTGTTGAAATACTTCCAAGTGGGTAGGTATAAGTTCCAAGTTGGGGTGGGTGGAAAAACGTGGAAATGCGTCTTAATTGAGGTGGAAACCGCAAAAAACCCATAGAAGTAAGGCATGTGTTAGGGTGGAAAAGTTGAGAGGAATGTTGCAATGCAAAACGGCCTTTTTCAACTTAGGGTGGAAATTTCCACCCTAGTAGTTTTGGTTACAGTTTTCAGCATTTCAAGTTGATAGGTTTGGTCAGATTTGATACTCGATAGTTGGTTATACCTTGGTAGTAGTTTCGCTATGTGTTTTTGATTTTGGGGCAATTAAGGTGCAGGAATTGAGAAGTTAGGATCGACAAACTGGAGTTTTAGGGTGGAAAAACTTAAACTTGCTGAGTAGAACAATTAACTTAAAGTTCCACCCCACAACAGCTGTTTGAACTTGGGGTGGATGCTCCAAGTGAAAAGTGGGAGTTCCAATTGAGGTGGGTGTTGAAAAAGTTCCAAGTGGGTAGGTATAAGTTCCAAGTTGGGGTGGGTGGAAAAACGTGGAAATGCGTCTTATTTAAAGTGGAAACTGGCACAAAACCCATAGAATATAGGCATGTGTTAGGGTGGAAAAGTTGAGAGGAATGTTCCAATGCAAAACGGCCTTTTTCAACTTAGGGTGGAAATTTCCACCCTAGTAGTTTTGGTTACAGTTTTCAGCATTTCAAGTTGATAGGTTTGGTGAAATTTGATACTCGATAGTTGGTTATACCTTGGTAGTAGTTTCGCTTTGTGTTTTTGATTTTGGGGCAATTAAGGTGCAGGAATTGAGAAGTTAGGATCGACAAAATGGAGTTTTAGGGTGGAAAAACTTAAACTCGCAGAGTAGAACAGTAAACTGGAACTTCCACCCCACAACAGCTGTTTGAACTTGGGGTGGATGTTCCAAGTGGAAAGCGGGAGTTCCAATTGGGGTGGGTGTTGAAAAAGTTCCAAGTGGGTAGGTATAAGTTCCAAGTTGGGGTGGGTGGAAAAACGTGGAAATGCGTCTTAATTAGGGTGGAAACCGCCACAAAACCCATAGAAATGAGGCATCGGTTAAGGTGGAAAAGTTGAGAGGAAAGTTCCAATGCAAAACGGCCTTTTTCAACTTAGGGTGGAAATTTCCACCCTAGTAGTTTTGGTTACAGTTTTCAGCATTTCAAGTTGATAGGTTTGGTCAGATTTGATACTCGATAGTTGGTTATACCTTGGTAGTAGTTTCGCTATGTGTTTTTGATTTTGGGGCAATTAAGGTGCAGGAATTGAGAAGTTAGGATCGACAAACTGGAGTTTTAGGGTGGAAAAACTTAAACTCGCAGAGTAGAACAGTTAACTTAAAGTTCCACCCCACAACAGCTGTTTGAACTTGGGGTGGATGCTCCAAGTGAAAAGTGGGTGTTCCAATTGGGGTTGGTGTTGAAAAAGTTCCAAGTGGGTAGGTATGAGTTCCAAGTTGGGGTGGGTGAAAAAACGTGGAAATACGTCTTATTTGTGGTGGAAACCGCCACAAAACCCATAAAAGTATGGCTTGTGTTAAAATGGAAAAGTTGAGACAAATATTCCAATGCAAAACGGCCTTTTTCAACTTAGGGTGGAAATTTCCACCCTAGTAGTTTTGGTTACAGTTTTCAGCATTTCAAGTTGATAGGTTTGGTCAGATTTGATACTCGATAGTTGGTTATACCTTGGTAGTAGTTTTGCTATGTGTTTTTGATTTTGGGGCAATTAAGGTGCAGGAATTGAGAAGTTAGGATCGACAAACTGGAGTTTTAGGGTGGAAAAACTTAAACTCGCAGAGTAGAACAGTTAACTTAAACTTCCACCCCACAACAGCTGTTTGAACTTGGGGTGGATGTTCCAAGTGAAAAGTGGGAGTTCCAAATGAGGTGGGTGTTGAAAAAGTTCCAAGTGGGTAGGTATAAGTTCCAAGTTGGGGTGGGTGGAAAAACGTGGAAATGCGTTTTAATTAGGGTGGAAACCGCCACAAAACCCATAGAAATGAGGCATCGGTTAAGGTGGAAAAGTTGAGAGGAATGTTCCAATGCAAAACGGCCTTTTTCAACTTAGGGTGGAAATTTCCACCCTAGTAGTTTTGGTTATGGTTTTAAGCATTTCAAGTTGATAGGTTTGGTGAAATTTGATACTCGATAGTTGGTTATACCTTGGTAGTAGTTTCGCTATGTGTTTTTGATTTTGGGGCAATTAAAATGCAGGAATTGAAAAATTAAGAGCGACAAACTGGAGTTTTAGGGTGGAAAAACTTAAACTCGCAGAGTAGAACAGTTAACTTAAACTTCCACCCCACAACAACTGTTTGAACTTGGGGTTGAAGTTCCAAGTGGAAAGTGGGAGTTCCAATTGGGGTGGGTGTTGAAAAAGTTCCAAGTGGGTAGGTATAAGTTCCAAGTTGGGGTGGGTGGAAAAACGTGGAAATGCGTTTTAATTAGGGTGGAAACCGCCACAAAACCCATAGAAATAAGGCATGTGTTAGGGTGGAAAAGTTGAGAGGAAAGTTCCAATGCAAAACGGCTTTTTTCAACTTAGGGTGGAAATTTCCACCCTAGTAGTTTTGGTTACAGTTTTCAGCCTTTCAAGTTGATAGGTTTGGTCAGATTTGATACTCGATAGTTGGTTATACCTTGGTAGTAGTTTCGCAATGTGTTTTTGATTTTGGGGCAATTAAGGTGCAGGAATTGAGAAGTTAGGATCGACAAACTGGAGTTTTAGGGTGGAAAAGCTTAAACTCGCAGAGTAAAACAGTTAACTGGAACTTCCACCCCACAACAGCTGTTTGAACTTGGGGTGGATGTTCCAAGTGAAAAGTGGGAGTTCCAAATGAGGTGGGTGTTGAAAAAGTTCTTAGTTACAAGTGGGTAGGTATAAGTTCCAAGTTGGGGTGGGTGGAAAAACGTGGAAATGCGTCTTAATTAGGGTGGAAACCGCCACAAAACCCATAGAAATAAAGCATGTGTTAGGGTGGAAAAGTTGAGAGGAAAGTTCCAATGCAAAACGGCCTTTTTCAACTTAGGGTGGAAATTTCCACCCTAGTAGTTTTGGTTACAGTTTTCAGCATTTCAAGTTGATAGGTTTGGTGAAATTTGATACTCGATAGTTGGTTATACCTTGGTAGTAGTTTCGCAATGTGTTTTTGATTTTGGGGCAATTAAGGTGCAGGAATTGAGAAGTTAGGATCGACAAACTGGAGTTTTAGGGTGGAAAAACTTAAACTTGCAGAGTAGAACAGTTAACTTAAACTTCCACCCCACAACAGCTGTTTGAACTTGGGGTGGATGCTCCAAGTGAAAAGTGGGTGTTCCATTTGAGGTGGTAGTTGAAAAAGATCCAAGTGGGTAGGTATAAGTTCCAAGTTGAGGTTGGTGGAAAGACGTGGAAATGCGTCTTTTTTGAAATGAAAACCGCCACAAAACCCATAGAAGTAAGGCATGTGTTAGGGTGGAAAAGTTGAGAGGAATGTTCCAATGCAAAACGGCCTTTTTCAACTTAGGGTGGAAATTTCCACCATAGTAGTTTTGGTTACAGTTTTCAGCATTTCAAGTTGATAGGTTTGGTGAAATTTGATACTCGATAGTTGGTTATACCTTGGTAGTAGTTTCGCTATGTGTTTTTGATTTTGGGGCAATTAAGGTGCAGGAATTGAGAAGTTAGGATCGACAAACTGGAGTTTTAGGGTGGAAAAACTTAAACTCGCAGAGTAGAACAGTTAACTTAAACTTCCACCCCACAACAGCTGTTTGAACTTGGGGTGGATGCTCCAAGTGGAAAGCGGGAGTTCCAATTGGGGTGGGTGTTGAAAAAGTTCCAAGTGGGTAAGTATAAGTTCCAAGTTGGGGTGGGTGGAAAAACGTGGAAATGCGTCTTAATTAGGGTGGAAACCGCCACAAAACCCATAGAAATGAGGCATCGGTTAAGGTGGAAAAGTTGAGAGGAAAGTTCCAATGCAAAACGGCCTTTTTCAACTTAGGGTGGAAATTTCCACCATAGTAGTTTTGGTTACAGTTTTCAGCATTTCAAGTTGATAGGTTTGGTCAAATTTGATACTCGATAGTTGGTTATACCTTGGTAGTAGTTTTGCTATGTGTTTTTGATTTTGGGGCAATTAAGGTGCAGGAATTGAGAAGTTAGGATCGACAAACTGGAGTTTTAGGGTGGAAAAACTTAAACTCGCCGAGTAGAACAGTTAACTTAAACTTCCACCCCACAACAGCTGTTTGAACTTGGGGTGGATGTTCCAAGTGGAAAGTGGGAGTTCCAAATGAGGTGGGTGTTGAAAAAGTTCCAAGTGGGTAGGTATAAGTTCCAAGTTGGGGTGGGTGGAAAAACGTGGAAATGCGTCTTAATTAGGGTGGAAACCGCCACAAAACCCATAGAAATAAGGCATGTGTTAGGGTGGAAAAGTTGAGAGGAATGTTCCAATGCAAAACGGCCTTTTTCAACTTAGGGTGGAAATTTCCACCCTAGTAGTTTTGGTTACAGTTTTCAGCATTTCAAGTTGATAGGTTTGGTGAAATTTGATACTCGATAGTTGGTTATACCTTGGTAGTAGTTTCGCAATGTGTTTTTGATTTTGGGGCAATTAAGGTGCAGGAATTGAGAAGTTAGGATCGACAAACTGGAGTTTTAGGGTGGAAAAACTTAAACTCGCAGAGTAGAACAGTTAACTTAAACTTCCACCCCACAACAGCTGTTTGAACTTGGGGTGGATGCTCCAAGTGGAAAGCGGGAGTTCCAATTGGGGTGGGTGTTGAAAAAGTTCCAAGTGGGTAAGTATAAGTTCCAAGTTGGGGTGGGTGGAAAAACGTGGAAATGCGTCTTAATTAAGGTGGAAACCGCCACAAAACCCATAGAAATGAGGCATCGGTTAAGGTGGAAAAGTTGAGAGGAAAGTTCCAATGCAAAACGGCCTTTTTCAACTTAGGGTGGAAATTTCCACCATAGTAGTTTTGGTTACAGTTTTCAGCATTTCAAGTTGATAGGTTTGGTCAAATTTGATACTCGATAGTTGGTTATACCTTGGTAGTAATTTTGCTATGTGTTTTTGATTTTGGGGCAATTAAGGTGCAGGAATTGAGAAGTTAGAATCGACAAACTGGAGTTTTAGGGTGGAAAAACTTAAACTCGCCGAGTAGAACAGTTAACTTAAAGTTCCACCCCACAACAGCTGTTTGAACCTGGGGTGGATGTTCCAAGTGAAAAGTGGGAGTTCCAAATGAGGTGGGTGTTGAAAAAGTTCCAAGTGGGTAGGTATAAGTTCCAAGTTGGGGTGGGTGGAAAAACGTGGAAATGCGTCTTAATTAGGGTGGAAACCGCCACAAAACCCATAGAAATAAGGCATGTGTTAGGGTGGAAAAGTTGAGAGGAATGTTCCAATGCAAAACGGCCTTTTTCAACTTAGGGTGGAAATTTCCACCCTAGTAGTTTTGGTTACAGTTTTCAGCATTTCAAGTTGATAGGTTTGGTCAGATTTGATACTCGATAGTTGGTTATACCTTGGTAGTAGTTTCGCTATGTGTTTTTGATTTTGGGGCAATTAAGGTGCAGGAATTGAGAAGTTAGGATCGACAAAATGAAGTTTTAGGGTGGAAAAACTTAAACTCGCAGAGTAGAACAGTTAACTTAAACTTCCACCCCACAACAGCTGTTTGAACTTGGGGTGGATGCTCCAAGTGGAAAGTGGGAGTTCCAATTGGGGTGGGTGTTGAAAAAGTTCCAAGTGGGTAGGTATAAGTTCCAAGTTGGGGTGGGTGGAAAAACGTGGAAATGCGTCTTAATTAGGGTGGAAACCGCCACAAAACCCATAGAAATGAGGCATCGGTTAAGGTGGAAAAGTTGAGAGGAAAGTTCCAATGCAAAACGGCCTTTTTCAACTTAGGGTGGAAATTTCCACCCTAGTAGTTTTGGTTACAGTTTTCAGCATTTCAAGTTGATAGGTTTGGTCAGATTTGATACTCGATAGTTGGTTATACCTTGGTAGTAGTTTCGCAATGTGTTTTTGATTTTGGGGCAATTAAGGTGCAGGAATTGAGAAGTTAGGATCGACAAACTGGAGTTTTAGGGTGGAAAAACTTAAACTCGCAGAGTAGAACAGTTAACTTAAACTTCCACTTCACAACAGCTGTTTGAACTTGGGGTGGATGCTCCAAGTGGAAAGCGGGAGTTCCAATTGGGGTGGGTGTTGAAAAAGTTCCAAGTGGGTAAGTATAAGTTCCAAGTTGGGGTGGGTGGAAAAACGTGGAAATGCGTCTTAATTAGGGTGGAAACCGCCACAAAACCCATAGAAATGAGGCATCGGTTAAGGTGGAAAAGTTGAGAGGAAAGTTCCAATGCAAAACGGCCTTTTTCAACTTAGGGTGGAAATTTCCACCATAGTAGTTTTGGTTACAGTTTTCAGCATTTCAAGTTGATAGGTTTGGTCAAATTTGATACTCGATAGTTGGTTATACCTTGGTAGTAGTTTCGCAATGTGTTTTTGAATTTGGGGCAATTAAGGTGCAGGAATTGAGAAGTTAGGATCGACAAACTGGAGTTTTAGGGTGGAAAAACTTAAACTCGCCGAGTAGAACAGTTAACTTAAACTTCCACCCCACAACAGCTGTTTGAACTTGGGGTGGATGTTCCAAGTGAAAAGTGGGAGTTCCAAATGAGGTGGGTGTTGAAAAAGTTCCAAGTGGGTAGGTATAAGTTCCAAGTTGGGGTGGGTGGAAAAACGTGGAAATGCGTCTTAATTAGGGTGGAAACCGCCACAAAACCCATAGAAATAAGGCATGTGTTAGGGTGGAAAAGTTGAGAGGAATGTTCCAATGCAAAACGGCCTTTTTCAACTTAGGGTGGAAATTTCCACCCTAGTAGTTTTGGTTACAGTTTTCAGCATTTCAAGTTGATAGGTTTGGTCAGATTTGATACTCGATAGTTGGTTATACCTTGGTAGTAGTTTCGCTATGTGTTTTTGATTTTGGGGCAATTAAGGTGCAGGATTTGAGAAGTTAGGATCGACAAACTGGAGTTTTAGGGTGGAAAAACTTAATTTTGCCGAGTAGAACAGTTAACTGGAACTTCCACCCCACAACAGCTGTTTGAACTTGGGCTGGATGTTCCAAGTGAAAAGTGGGAGTTCCAAATGAGGTGGGTGTTGAAAAAGTTCTTAGTTACAAGTGGGTAGGTATAAGTTCCAAGTTGGGGTGGGTGGAAAAACGTGGAAATGCGTCTTAATTGAGGTGGAAACCGCAAAAAACCCATAGAACTAAGGCATGTGTTAGGGTGGAAAAGTTGAGAGGAATGTTCCAATGCAAAACGGCCTTTTTCAACTTAGGGTGGAAATTTCCACCCTAGTAGTTTTGGTTACAGTTTTCAGCATTTCAAGTTGATAGGTTTGGTCAGATTTGATACTCGATAGTTGGTTATACCTTGGTAGTAGTTTTGCTATGTGTTTTTGATTTTAAGGCAATTAAGGTGCAGGAATTGAGAAGTTAGGATCGACAAACTGGAGTTTTAGGGTGGAAAAACTTAAACTCGCAGAGTAGAACAGTTAACTTAAACTTCCACCCCACAACAGCTGTTTGAACTTGGGGTGGATGCTCCAAGTGGAAAGCGGGAGTTCCAATTGGGGTGGGTGTTGAAAAAGTTCCAAGTGGGTAAGTATAAGTTCCAAGTTGGGGTGGGTGGAAAAACGTGGAATAGCGTCTTAATTAGGGTGGAAACCGCCACAAAACCCATAGAAATGAGGCATCGGTTAAGGTGGAAAAGTTGAGAGGAAAGTTCCAATGCAAAACGGCCTTTTTCAACTTAGGGTGGAAATTTCCACCATAGTAGTTTTGGTTACAGTTTTCAGCATTTCAAGTTGATAGGTTTGGTCAAGTTTGATACTCGATAGTTGGTTATACCTTGGTAGTAGTTTTGTTATGTGTTTTTGATTTTGGGGCAATTAAGGTGCAGGAATTGAGAAGTTAGGATCGACAAACTGGAGTTTTAGGGTGGAAAAACTTAAACTTGCCGAGTAAAACAGTTAACTTAAACTTCCACCCCACAACAGCTGTTTGAACTTGGGGTGGATGCTCCAAGTGAAAAGTGGGTGTTCCATTTGAGGTGGTAGTTGAAAAAGATCCAAGTGGGTAGGTATAAGTTCCAAGTTGGGGTGGGTGGAAAAACGTGGAAATGCGTCTTCTTTGAAATGAAAACCGCCACAAAACCCATAGAAATAAGGCATGTGTTAGGGTGGAAAAGTTGAGAGGAAAGTTCCAATGCAAAACGGCCTTTTTCAATTTCAGGTGGAAATTTCCACCCTAGTAGTTTTGGTTACAGTTTTCAGCATTTCAAGTTGATAGGTTTGGTCAAATTTGATACTCGATAGTTGGTTATACCTTGGTAGTAGTTTCGCAATGTGTTTTTGATTTTGGGGCAATTAAGGTGCAGGAATTGAGAAGTTAGGATCGACAAACTGGAGTTTTAGGGTGGAAAAACTTAAACTTGCCGAGTAGAACAGTTAACTTAAACTTCCACCCCACAACAGCTGTTTGAACTTGGGGTGGATGCTCCAAGTGAAAAGTGGGTGTTCCATTTGAGGTGGTAGTTGAAAAAGATCCAAGTGGGTAGGTATAAGTTCCAAGTTGGGGTGGGTGGAAAAACGTGGAAATGCGTCTTCATTGAAATGAAAACCGCCACAAAACCCATAAAAATAAGGCATGTGTTAGGGTGGAAAAGTTGAGAGGAAAGTTCCAATGCAAAACGGCTTTTTTCAACTTAGGGTGGAAATTTCCACCCTAGTAGTTTTGGTTACAGTTTTCAGCATTTCAAGTTGATAGGTTTGGTCAAATTTGATACTCGATAGTTGGTTATACCTTGGTAGTAGTTTCGCTATGTGTTTTTGATTTTGGGGCAATTAAGGTGCAGGAATTGAGAAGTTAGGATCGACAAACTGGAGTTTTAGGGTGGAAAAACTTAAACTCGCAGAGTAGAACAGTTAACTTAAACTTCCACCCCACAACAGCTGTTTGAACTTGGGGTGGATGCTCCAAGTGGAAAGCGGGAGTTCCAATTGGGGTGGGTGTTGAAAAAGTTCCAAGTGGGTAAGTATAAGTTCCAAGTTGGGGTGGGTGGAAAAACGTGGAAATGCGTCTTAATTAGGGTGGAAACCGCCACAAAACCCATAGAAATGAGGCATCGGTTAAGGTGGAAAAGTTGAGAGGAAAGTTCCAATGCAAAACGGCCTTTTTCAACTTAGGGTGGAAATTTCCACCCTAGTAGTTTTGGTTACAGTTTTCAGCATTTCAAGTTGATAGGTTTGGTGAAATTTGATACTCGATAGTTGGTTATACCTTGGTAGTAGTTTTGCTATGTGTTTTTGATTTTGGGGCAATTAAGGTGCAGGAATTGAGAAGTTAGGATCGACAAACTGGAGTTTTAGGGTGGAAAAACTTAAACTCGCCGAGTAGAACAGTTAACTTAAACTTCCACCCCACAACAGCTGTTTGAACTTGGGGTGGATGTTCCAAGTGAAAAGTGGGAGTTCCAAATGAAGTGGGTGTTGAAAAAGTTCCAAGTGGGTAGGTATAAGTTCCAAGTTGGGGTGGGTGGAAAAACGTGGAAATGCGTCTTAAATAGGGTGGAAACCGCCACAAAACCCATAGAAATAAGGCATGGTTAGGGTGGAAAAGTTGAGAGGAATGTTCCAATGCAAAACGGCCTTTTTCAACTTAGGGTGGAAATTTCCACCCTAGTAGTTTTGGTTACAGTTTTCAGCATTTCAAGTTGATAGGTTTGGTCAGATTTGATACTCGATAGTTGGTTATACCTTGGTAGTAGTTTCGCTATGTGTTTTTGATTTTGGGGCAATTAAGGTGCAGGAATTGAGAAGTTAGGATCGACAAACTGGAGTTTTAGGGTGGAAAAACTTAAACTTGCCGAGTAGAACAGTTAACTGGAACTTCCACCCCACAACAGCTGTTTGAACTTGGGGTGGATGCTCCAAGTGAAAAGTGGGAGTTCCAAATGAGGTGGGTGTTGAAAAAGTTCTTAGTTACAAGTGGGTAGGTATAAGTTCCAAGTTGGGGTGGGTGGAAAAACGTGGAAATGCGTCTTAATTAGGGTGGAAACCGCCACAAAACCCATAGAAAAAAAGGCATGTGTTAGGGTGGAAAAGTTGAGAGGAATGTTCCAATGCAAAACGGCCTTTTTCAACTTAGGGTGGAAATTTCCACCCTAGTAGTTTTGGTTACAGTTTTCAGCATTTCAAGTTGATAGGTTTGGTGAAATTTGATACTCGATAGTTGGTTATACCTTGGTAGTAGTTTCGCTTTGTGTTTTTGATTTTAGGGCAATTAAGGTGCAGGAATTGAGAAGTTAGGATCGACAAACTGGAGTTTTAGGGTGGAAAAACTTAAACTTGCAGAGTAGAACAGTTAACTTAAACTTCCACCCCACAACAGCTGTTTGAACTTGGGGTGGATGCTCCAAGTGAAAAGTGGGTGTTCCATTTGAGGTGGTAGTTGAAAAAGATCCAAGTGGGTAGGTATAAGTTCCAAGTTGAGGTTGGTGGAAAGACGTGGAAATGCGTCTTCTTTGAAATGAAAACCGCCACAAAACCCATAGAAGTAAGGCATGTGTTAGGGTGGAAAAGTTGAGAGGAAAGTTCCAATGCAAAACGGCCTTTTTCAACTTAGGGTGGAAATTTCCACCCTAGTAGTTTTGGTTACAGTTTTCAGCATTTCAAGTTGATAGGTTTGGTGAAATTTGATACTCGATAGTTGGTTATACCTTGGTAGTAGTTTCGCTATGTGTTTTTGATTTTGGGGCAATTAAGGTGCAGGAATTGAGAAGTTAGGATCGACAAACTGGAGTTTTAGGGTGGAAAAACTTAAACTCGCAGAGTAGAACAGTTAACTTAAACTTCCACCCCACAACAGCTGTTTGAACTTGGGGTGGATGCTCCAAGTGGAAAGTGGGAGTTCCAATTGGGGTGGGTGTTGAAAAAGTTCCAAGTGGGTAGGTAAAAGTTCCAAGTTGGGGTGGGTGGAAAAACGTGGAAATGCGTCTTAATTAGGGTGGAAACCGCCACAAAACCCATAGAAATGAGGCATCGGTTAAGGTGGAAAAGTTGAGAGGAAAGTTCCAATGCAAAACGGCCTTTTTCAACTTAGGGTGGAAATTTCCACCCTAGTAGTTTTGGTTACAGTTTTAAGCATTTCAAGTTGATAGGTTTGGTCAAATTTGATACTCGATAGTTGGTTATACCTTGGTAGTAGTTTTGCTATGTGTTTTTGATTTTGGGGCAATTAAGGTGCAGGAATTGAGAAGTTAGGATCGACAAACTGGAGTTTTAGGGTGGAAAAACTTAAACTCGCAGAGTAGAACAGTTAACTTAAACTTCCACCCCACAACAGCTGTTTGAACTTGAAGTGGATGTTCCAAGTGAAAAGTGGGAGTTCCAAATGAGGTGGGTGTTGAAAAAGTTCTCAGTTACAAGTGGGTAGGTATAAGTTCCAAGTTGGGGTGGGTGGAAAAACGTGGAAATGCGTCTTCTTTGAAATGAAAACCGCCACAAAACCCATAAAAATAAGGCATGTGTTAGGGTGGAAAAGTTGAGAGGAATGTTCCAATGCAAAACGGCCTTTTTCAACTTAGGGTGGAAATTTCCACCCTAGTAGTTTTGGTTATGGTTTTAAGCATTTCAAGTTGATAGGTTTGGTGAAATTTGATACTCGATAGTTGGTTATACCTTGGTAGTAGTTTTGCTATGTGTTTTTGATTTTGGGGCAAATAAGGTGCAGGAATTGAGAAGTTAGGATCGACAAACTGGAGTTTTAGGGTGGAAAAACTTAAACTTGCCGAGTAGAACAGTTAACTTAAACTTCCACCCCACAACAGCTGTTTGAACTTGGGGTGGATGCTCCAAGTGAAAAGTGGGTGTTCCAATTGGGGTTGGTGTTGAAAAAGTTCCAAGTGGGTAGGTATAAGTTCCAAGTTGGGGTGGGTGGAAAAACGTGGAAATACGTCTTATTTGTGGTGGAAACCGCCACAAAACCCATAAAAGTATGGCTTGTGTTAAAATGGAAAAGTTGAGACAAATATTTCAATGCAAAACGGCCTTTTTTAACTTAGGGTGGAAATTTCCACCCTAGTAGTTTTGGTTACAGTTTTCAGCATTTCAAGTTGATAGGTTTGGTGAAATTTGATACTCGATAGTTGGTTATACCTTGGTAGTAGTTTCGCAATGTGTTTTTGATTTTGGGGCAATTAAGGTGCAGGAATTGAGAAGTTAGAATCGACAAACTGGAGTTTTAGGGTGGAAAAACTTAAACTCGCAGAGTAAAGCAGTTAACTTAAACTTCCATCCCACAACAGCTGTTTGAACTTGGGGTGGATGCTCCAAGTGGAAAGTGGGAGTTCCAAATGAGGTGGGTGTTGAAAAAGTTCCAAGTGGGTAGGTATAAATTCCAAGTTGGGGTGGGTGGAAAAACGTGGAAATGCGTCTTGATTGTGGTGGAAACCGCCACAAAACCCATAGAAAGAAGGCATGTGTTAGGGTGGAAAAGTTGAGAGGAAAGTTCCAATGCAAAACGGCCTTTTTCAACTTAGGGTGGAAATTTCCACCCTAGTAGTTTTGGTTACAGTTTTCAGCATTTCAAGTTGATAGGTTTGGTGAAATTTGATACTCGATAGTTGGTTATACCTTGGTAGTAGTTTCGCTATGTGTTTTTGATTTTGGGGCAATTAAGGTGCAGGAATTAAGAAGTTAGGATCGACAAACTGGAGTTTTAGGGTGGAAAAACTTAAACTTGCCGAGTAGAACAGTTAACTTAAAGTTCCACCCCACAACAACTGTTTGAACTTGGGGTGGATGCTCCAAGTGAAAAGTGGGTGTTCCATTTGAGGTGGTAGTTGAAAAAGTTCCAAGTGGGTAGGTATAAGTTCCAAGTTGAGGTTGGTGGAAAGACGTGGAAATGCGTCTTCTTTGAAATGAAAACCGCCACAAAACCCATAGAAATAAGGCATGTGTTAGGGTGGAAAAGTTGAGAGGAATGTTCCAATGCAAAACGGCCTTTTTCAACTTAGGGTGGAAATTTCCACCCTAGTAGTTTTGGTTACAGTTTTCAGCATTTCAAGTTGATAAGTTTGGTCAGATTTGATACTCGATAGTTGGTTATACCTTGGTAGTAGTTTCGCAATGTGTTTTTGATTTTGGGGCAATTAAGGTGCAGGAATTGAGAAGTTAGGATCGACAAACTGGAGTTTTAGGGTGGAAAAACTTAAACTCGCAGAGTAGAACAGTTAACTTAAACTTCCACCCCACAACAGCTGTTTGAACTTGGGGTGGATGCTCCAATTGGAAAGCGGGAGTTCCATTTGGGGTGGGTGTTGAAAAAGTTCCAAGTGGGTAGGTATAAGTTCCAAGTTGGGGTGGGTGGAAAAACGTGGAAATGCGTCTTAATTAGGGTGGAAACCGCCACAAAACCCATAGAAATGAGGCATCGGTTAAGGTGGAAAAGTTGAGAGGAAAGTTCCAATGCAAAACGGCCTTTTTCAACTTAGGGTGGAAATTTCCACCCTAGTAGTTTTGGTTACAGTTTTCAGCATTTCAAGTTGATAGGTTTGGTGAAATTTGATACTCGATAGTTGGTTATACCTTGGTAGTAGTTTTGCTATGTGTTTTTGATTTTGGGGCAATTAAGGTGCAGGAATTGAGAAGTTAGGATCGACAAACTGGAGTTTTAGGGTGGAAAAACTTAAACTCGCCGAGTAGAACAGTTAACTTAAACTTCCACCCCACAACAGCTGTTTGAACTTGGGGTGGATGTTCCAAGTGAAAAGTGGGAGTTCCAAATGAAGTGGGTGTTGAAAAAGTTCCAAGTGGGTAGGTATAAGTTCCAAGTTGGGGTGGGTGGAAAAACGTGGAAATGCGTCTTAAATAGGGTGGAAACCGCCACAAAACCCATAGAAATAAGGCATGGTTAGGGTGGAAAAGTTGAGAGGAATGTTCCAATGCAAAACGGCCTTTTTCAACTTAGGGTGGAAATTTCCACCCTAGTAGTTTTGGTTACAGTTTTCAGCATTTCAAGTTGATAGGTTTGGTCAGATTTGATACTCGATAGTTGGTTATACCTTGGTAGTAGTTTCGCTATGTGTTTTTGATTTTGGGGCAATTAAGGTGCAGGAATTGAGAAGTTAGGATCGACAAACTGGAGTTTTAGGGTGGAAAAACTTAAACTTGCCGAGTAGAACAGTTAACTGGAACTTCCACCCCACAACAGCTGTTTGAACTTGGGGTGGATGCTCCAAGTGAAAAGTGGGAGTTCCAAATGAGGTGGGTGTTGAAAAAGTTCTTAGTTACAAGTGGGTAGGTATAAGTTCCAAGTTGGGGTGGGTGGAAAAACGTGGAAATGCGTCTTAATTAGGGTGGAAACCGCCACAAAACCCATAGAAATAAGGCATGTGTTAGGGTGGAAAAGTTGAGAGGAATGTTCCAATGCAAAACGGCCTTTTTCAACTTAGGGTGGAAATTTCCACCCTAGTAGTTTTGGTTACAGTTTTCAGCATTTCAAGTTGATAGGTTTGGTGAAATTTGATACTCGATAGTTGGTTATACCTTGGTAGTAGTTTCGCTTTGTGTTTTTGATTTTAGGGCAATTAAGGTGCAGGAATTGAGAAGTTAGGATCGACAAACTGGAGTTTTAGGGTGGAAAAACTTAAACTTGCAGAGTAGAACAGTTAACTTAAACTTCCACCCCACAACAGCTGTTTGAACTTGGGGTGGATGCTCCAAGTGAAAAATGGGTGTTCCATTTGAGGTGGTAGTTGAAAAAGATCCAAGTGGGTAGGTATAAGTTCCAAGTTGAGGTTGGTGGAAAGACGTGGAAATGCGTCTTCTTTGAAATGAAAACCGCCACAAAACCCATAGAAGTAAGGCATGTGTTAGGGTGGAAAAGTTGAGAGGAAAGTTCCAATGCAAAACGGCCTTTTTCAACTTAGGGTGGAAATTTCCACCCTAGTAGTTTTGGTTACAGTTTTCAGCATTTCAAGTTGATAGGTTTGGTGAAATTTGATACTCGATAGTTGGTTATACCTTGGTAGTAGTTTCGCTATGTGTTTTTGATTTTGGGGCAATTAAGGTGCAGGAATTGAGAAGTTAGGATCGACAAACTGGAGTTTTAGGGTGGAAAAACTTAAACTCGCAGAGTAGAACAGTTAACTTAAACTTCCACCCCACAACAGCTGTTTGAACTTGGGGTGGATGCTCCAAGTGGAAAGTGGGAGTTCCAATTGGGGTGGGTGTTGAAAAAGTTCCAAGTGGGTAGGTAAAAGTTCCAAGTTGGGGTGGGTGGAAAAACGTGGAAATGCGTCTTAATTAGGGTGGAAACCGCCACAAAACCCATAGAAATGAGGCATCGGTTAAGGTGGAAAAGTTGAGAGGAAAGTTCCAATGCAAAACGGCCTTTTTCAACTTAGGGTGGAAATTTCCACCCTAGTAGTTTTGGTTACAGTTTTAAGCATTTCAAGTTGATAGGTTTGGTCAAATTTGATACTCGATAGTTGGTTATACCTTGGTAGTAGTTTTGCTATGTGTTTTTGATTTTGGGGCAATTAAGGTGCAGGAATTGAGAAGTTAGGATCGACAAACTGGAGTTTTAGGGTGGAAAAACTTAAACTCGCAGAGTAGAACAGTTAACTTAAACTTCCACCCCACAACAGCTGTTTGAACTTGAAGTGGATGTTCCAAGTGAAAAGTGGGAGTTCCAAATGAGGTGGGTGTTGAAAAAGTTCTCAGTTACAAGTGGGTAGGTATAAGTTCCAAGTTGGGGTGGGTGGAAAAACGTGGAAATGCGTCTTCTTTGAAATGAAAACCGCCACAAAACCCATAAAAATAAGGCATGTGTTAGGGTGGAAAAGTTGAGAGGAATGTTCCAATGCAAAACGGCCTTTTTCAACTTAGGGTGGAAATTTCCACCCTAGTAGTTTTGGTTATGGTTTTAAGCATTTCAAGTTGATAGGTTTGGTGAAATTTGATACTCGATAGTTGGTTATACCTTGGTAGTAGTTTTGCTATGTGTTTTTGATTTTGGGGCAAATAAGGTGCAGGAATTGAGAAGTTAGGATCGACAAACTGGAGTTTTAGGGTGGAAAAACTTAAACTTGCCGAGTAGAACAGTTAACTTAAACTTCCACCCCACAACAGCTGTTTGAACTTGGGGTGGATGCTCCAAGTGAAAAGTGGGTGTTCCAATTGGGGTTGGTGTTGAAAAAGTTCCAAGTGGGTAGGTATAAGTTCCAAGTTGGGGTGGGTGGAAAAACGTGGAAATACGTCTTATTTGTGGTGGAAACCGCCACAAAACCCATAAAAGTATGGCTTGTGTTAAAATGGAAAAGTTGAGACAAATATTTCAATGCAAAACGGCCTTTTTTAACTTAGGGTGGAAATTTCCACCCTAGTAGTTTTGGTTACAGTTTTCAGCATTTCAAGTTGATAGGTTTGGTGAAATTTGATACTCGATAGTTGGTTATACCTTGGTAGTAGTTTCGCAATGTGTTTTTGATTTTGGGGCAATTAAGGTGCAGGAATTGAGAAGTTAGAATCGACAAACTGGAGTTTTAGGGTGGAAAAACTTAAACTCGCAGAGTAAAGCAGTTAACTTAAACTTCCATCCCACAACAGCTGTTTGAACTTGGGGTGGATGCTCCAAGTGGAAAGTGGGAGTTCCAAATGAGGTGGGTGTTGAAAAAGTTCCAAGTGGGTAGGTATAAATTCCAAGTTGGGGTGGGTGGAAAAACGTGGAAATGCGTCTTGATTGTGGTGGAAACCGCCACAAAACCCATAGAAAGAAGGCATGTGTTAGGGTGGAAAAGTTGAGAGCAAAGTTCCAATGCAAAACGGCCTTTTTCAACTTAGGGTGGAAATTTCCACCCTAGTAGTTTTGGTTACAGTTTTCAGCATTTCAAGTTGATAGGTTTGGTGAAATTTGATACTCGATAGTTGGTTATACCTTGGTAGTAGTTTCGCTATGTGTTTTTGATTTTGGGGCAATTAAGGTGCAGGAATTAAGAAGTTAGGATCGACAAACTGGAGTTTTAGGGTGGAAAAACTTAAACTTGCCGAGTAGAACAGTTAACTTAAAGTTCCACCCCACAACAACTGTTTGAACTTGGGGTGGATGCTCCAAGTGAAAAGTGGGTGTTCCATTTGAGGTTGTAGTTGAAAAAGTTCCAAGTGGGTAGGTATAAGTTCCAAGTTGAGGTTGGTGGAAAGACGTGGAAATGCGTCTTCTTTGAAATGAAAACCGCCACAAAACCCATAGAAATAAGGCATGTGTTAGGGTGGAAAAGTTGAGAGGAATGTTCCAATGCAAAACGGCCTTTTTCAACTTAGGGTGGAAATTTCCACCCTAGTAGTTTTGGTTACAGTTTTCAGCATTTCAAGTTGATAAGTTTGGTCAGATTTGATACTCGATAGTTGGTTATACCTTGGTAGTAGTTTCGCAATGTGTTTTTGATTTTGGGGCAATTAAGGTGCAGGAATTGAGAAGTTAGGATCGACAAACTGGAGTTTTAGGGTGGAAAAACTTAAACTCGCAGAGTAGAACAGTTAACTTAAACTTCCACCCCACAACAGCTGTTTGAACTTGGGGTGGATGCTCCAATTGGAAAGCGGGAGTTCCATTTGGGGTGGGGGTTGAAAAAGTTCCAAGTGGGTAGGTATAAGTTCCAAGTTGGGGTGGGTGGAAAAACGTGGAAATGCGTCTTAATTAGGGTGGAAACCGCCACAAAACCCATAGAAAAGAGGCATCGGTTAAGATGGAAAAGTTGAGAGGAAAGTTCCAATGCAAAACGGCTTTTTTCAACTTAGGGTGGAAATTACCACCCTAGTAGTTTTGGTTACAGTTTTCAGCATTTCAAGTTGATAGGTTTGGTGAAATTTGATACTCGATAGTTGGTTATACCTTGGTAGTAGTTTTGCTATGTGTTTTTGATTTTGGGGCAATTAAGGTGCAGGAATTGAGAAGTTAGGATCGACAAACTGGAGTTTTAGGATGGAAAAACTTAAACTCGCAGAGTAGAACAGTTAACTTAAACTTCCACCCCACAACAGCTGTTTGAACTTGGGGTGGATGCTCCAAGTGAAAAGTGGGAATTCCAAATGAGGTGGGTGTTGAAAAAGTTCTCAGTTACAAGTGGGTAGGTATAAGTTCCAAGTTGGGGTGGGTGGAAAAACGTGGAAATGCGTCTTAATTAGGGTGGAAACCGCCACAAAACCCATAGAATAAAAGCATGTGTTAGGGTGAAAAAGTTGAGAGGAAAGTTCCAATGCAAAACGGCCTTTTTCAATTCAGGGTGGAAATTTCCACCCTAGTAGTTTTGGTTACAGTTTTCAGCATTTCAAGTTGATAGGTGGTCAAATTTGATACTCGATAGTTGGTTATACCTTGGTAGTAGTTTCGCTATGTGTTTTTGATTTTGGGGCAATTAAGGTGCAGGAATTGAGAAGTTAGGATCGACAAACTGGAGTTTTAGGGTGGAAAAACTTAAACTCGCAGAGTAGAACAGTTAACTCAAACTTCCACCCCACAACAGCTGTTTGAACTTGGGGTGGATGCTCCAAGTGGAAAGTGGGTGTTCCATTTGGGGTGGGTGTTGAAAAAGTTCCAAGTGGGTAGGTATAAGTTCCAAGTTGGGGTGGGTGGAAAAACGTGGAAATGCGTCTTAATTAGGGTGGAAACCGCCACAAAACCCTTAGAAATAAGGCATGTGTTAGGGTGGAAAAGTTGAGAGGAAAGTTCCAATGCAAAACGGCCTTTTTCAACTTAGGGTGGAAATTTCCACCCTAGTAGTTTTGGTTACAGTTTTCAGCATTTCAAGTTGATAGGTTTGGTGAAATTTGATACTCGATAGTTGGTTATACCTTGGTAGTAGTTTCGCTATGTGTTTTGATTTTGGGGCAATTAAGGTGCAGGAATTGAGAAGTTAGGATCGACAAACTGGAGTTTTAGGGTGGAAAAACTTAAACTCGCAGAGTAGAACAGTTAACTTAAACTTCCACCCCACAACAGCTGTTTGAACTTGGGGTGGATGTTCCAAGTCAAAAGTGGGTGTTCCAATTGGGGTTGGTGTTGAAAAAGTTCCAAGTGGGTAGGTATGAGTTCCAAGATGGGGTGGGTGGAAAAACGTGGAAATACGTCTTATTTCTGATGGAAACCGCCACAAAACCCATAAAAGTATGGCTTGTGTTAAAATGGAAAAGTTGAGACAAATATTCCAATGCAAAACAGCCTTTTTCAACTTAGGGTGGAAATTTCCACCCTAGTAGTTTTGGTTACAGTTTTCAGCATTTCAAGTTGATAGGTTTGGTGAATTTTGATACTCGATAGTTGGTTATACTATGGTAGTAGTTTCGCTTTGTGTTTTTGATTTTGGGGCAATTAAGGTGCAGGAATTGAGAAGTTAGGATCGACAAACTGGAGTTTTAGGGTGGAAAAACAAACTCGCAGAGTAGAACAGTTAACTTAAACTTCCACCCCACAACAGCTGTTTGAACTTGGGGTGGATGCTCCAAGTGGAAAGTGGGAGTTCCAAATGAGGTGGGTGTTGAAAAAGTTCCAAGTGGGTAGGTATAAGTTCCAAGTTGGGGTGGGTGGAAAAACGTGGAAATGCGTCTTAATTGTGGTGGAAACCGCCACAAAACCCATAGAAATAAAGCATGTGTTAGGGTGGAAAAGTTGAGAGGAATGTTCCAATGCAAAACGGCCTTTTTCAACTTAGGGTGGAAATTTCCACCCTAGTAGTTTTGGTTATGGTTTTCAGCATTTCAAGTTGATAGGTTTGGTGAAATTTGATACTCGATAGTTGGTTATACCTTGGTAGTAGTTTCGCTATGTGTTTTTGATTTTGGGGCAATTAAGGTGCAGGAATTGAGAAGTTAGGATCGACAAACTGGAGTTTTAGGGTGGAAAAACTTAAACTCGCCGAGTAGAACAGTTAACTTAAACTTCCACCCCACAACAACTGTGTGAACTTGGGGTGGATGTTCCAAGTGAAAAGTGGGTGTTCCATTTGAGGTGGTAGTTGAAAAAGTTCCAAGTGGGTAGGTATAAGTTCCAAGTTGGGGTGGGTGGAAAGACGTGGAAATGCGTCTTCTTTGAAATGAAAACCGCCACAAAACCCATAGAAATGAGGCATGTGTTAGGGTGGAAAAGTTGAGAGGAAAGTTCCAATGCAAAACGGCCTTTTTCAACTTCAGGTGGAAATTTCCACCCTAGTAGTTTTGGTTACAGTTTTCAGCATTTCAAGTTGATAGGTTTGGTGAAATTTGATACTCGATAGTTGGTTATACCTTGGTAGTAGTTTCGCTATGTGTTTTTGAATTTGGGGCAATTAAGGTGCAGGAATTGAGAAGTTAGGATCGACAAACTGGAGTTTTAGGGTGGAAAAATTTAAACTCGCAGAGTAGAACAGTTAACTTAAACTTCCACCCCACAACAGCTGTTTGAACTTGGGGTGGATGCTCCAAGTGGAAAGCGGGAGTTCCAATTGGGGTGGGTGTTGAAAAAGTTCCAAGTGGGTAGGTAAAAGTTCCAAGTTGGGGTGGGTGGAAAAACGTGGAAATGCGTCTTAATTAGGGTGGAAACCGCCACAAAACCCATAGAAATGAGGCATCGGTTAAGGTGGAAAAGTTGAGAGGAAAGTTCCAATGCAAAACGGCCTTTTTCAATTTAGGGTGGAAATTTCCACCCTAGTAGTTTTGGTTACAGTTTTCAGCATTTCAAGTTGATAGGTTTGGTCAAATTTGATACTCGATAGTTGGTTATACCTTGGTAGTAGTTTTGCTATGTGTTTTTGATTTTGGGGCAAATAAGGTGCAGGAATTGAGAAGTTAGGATCGACAAACTGGAGTTTTAGGGTGGAAAAACTTAAACTTGCAGAGTAGAACAGTTAACTTAAACTTCCACCCCACAACAGCTGTTTGAACTTGGGGTGGATGTTCCAAGTGAAAAGTGGGAGTTCCAAATGAGGTGGATGTTGAAAAAGTTCTCAGTTACAAGTGGGTAAGTATAAGTTCCAAGTTGGGGTGGGTGGAAAAACGTGGAAATGCGTCTTAATTAGGGTGGAAACCGCCACAAAACCCATAGAAATAAGGCATGTGTTAGGGTGGAAAAGTTGAGAGGAATGTTCCAATGCAAAACGGCCTTTTTCAACTTAGGGTGGAAATTTCCACCCTAGTAGTTTTGGTTACAGTTTTCAGCATTTCAAGTTGATAGGTTTGGTCAGATTTGATACTCGATAGTTGGTTATACCTTGGTAGTAGTTTCGCAATGTGTTTTTGATTTTGGGGCAATTAAGGTGCAGGAATTGAGAAGTTAGGATCGACAAACTGGAGTTTTAGGGTGGAAAAACTTAAACTTGCCGAGTAGAACAGTTAACTTAAACTTCCACCCCACAACAGCTGTTTGAACTTGGGGTGGATGCTCCAAGTGAAAAGTGGGTGTTCCATTTGAGGTGGTAGTTGAAAAAGATCCAAGTGGGTAGGTATAAGTTCCAAGTTGGGGTGGGTGGAAAGACGTGGAAATGCGTCTTCTTTGAAATGAAAACCGCCACAAAACCCATAAAAATAAAGCATGTGTTAGGGTGGAAAAGTTGAGAGGAAAGTTCCAATGCAAAACGGCCTTTTTCAACTTAGGGTGGAAATTTCCACCCTAGTAGTTTTGGTTACAGTTTTCAGCATTTCAAGTTGATAGGTTTGGTGAAATTTGATACTCGATAGTTGGTTATACCTTGGTAGTAGTTTCGCTATGTGTTTTTAATTTTGGGGCAATTAAGGTGCAGGAATTGAGAAGTTAGGATCGACAAACTGGAGTTTTAGGGTGAAAAAACTTAAACTCGCAGAATAGAACAGTTAACTTAAACTTCCACCCCACAACAGCTGTTTGAACTTGGGGTGGATGCTCCAAGTGGAAAGTGGGAGTTCCAATTGGGGTGGGTGTTGAAGAAGTTCCAAGTGGGTAGGTATAAGTTCCAAGTTGGGGTGGGTGGAAAAACGTGGAAATGCGTCTTAATTAGGGTGGAAACCGCCACAAAACCCATAAAAATATGGCATGTGTTAAGATGGAAAAGTTGAGAGGAATGTTGCAATGCAAAACGGCCTTTTTCAACTTAGGGTGGAAATTTTCACTCTGGTAGTTTTGGTTACAGTTTTCAGCATTTGAAGTTGATAGGTTTGGTCAGATTTGATACTCGATAATTGGTTATACCTTGGTAGTAGTTTCGGTATGTGTTTTTGATTTTGGGGCAATTAAAATGCAGGAATTGAAAAATTAAGAGCGACAAAATTGAGTTTTAGGGTGGAAAAACTCAAACTCGCAGAGTAGAGCAGTTAACTTAAACTTCCACCCCACAACAACTGTTTGAACTTGGGGTTGAAGTTCCAAGTGGAAAGTGGGAGTTCCAATTGGGGTGGGTGTTGAAAAAGTTCCAAGTGGGTAGGTATAAGTTCCAAGTTGGGGTGGGTGGAAAAACGTGGAAATGCGTCTTAATTAGGGTGGAAACCGCCACAAAACCCATAGAAATGAGGCATCGGTTAAGGTGGAAAAGTTGAGAGGAAAGTTCCAATGCAAAACGGCCTTTTTCAACTTAGGGTGGAAATTTCCACCCTAGTAGTTTTGGTTACAGTTTTCAGCATTTCAAGTTGATAGGTTTGGTCAGATTTGATACTCGATAGTTGGTTATACCTTGGTAGTAGTTTCGCTATGTGTTTTTGATTTTGGGGCAATTAAGGTGCAGGAATTGAGAAGTTAGGATCGACAAACTGGAGTTTTAGGGTGGAAAAACTTAAACTTGCTGAGTAGAACAGTTAACTTAAAGTTCCATTCCACAACAGCTGTTTGAACTTGGGGTGGATGCTGCAAGTGAAAAGTGGGAGTTCCAATTGAGGTTGGTGTTGAAAAAGTTCCAAGTGGGTAGGTATAAGTTCCAAGTTGGGGTGGGTGGAAAAACGTGGAAATGCGTCTTAATTAGAGTGGAAACTGGCACAAAACCCATAGAATATAGGCATGTGTTAGGGTGGAAAAGTTGAGAGGAATGTTCCAATGCAAAACGGCCTTTTTCAACTTAGGGTGGAAATTTCCACCCTAGTAGTTTTGGTTACAGTTTTCAGCATTTCAAGTTGATAGGTTTGGTGAAATTTGATACTCGATAGTTGGTTATACCTTGGTAGTAGTTTCGCTTTGTGTTTTTGATTTTGGGGCAATTAAGGTGCAGGAATTGAGAAGTTAGGATCGACAAACTGGCGTTTTAAGGTGGAAAAACTTAAACTCGCAGAGTAGAACAGTTAACTTAAAGTTCCACCCCACAACAGCTGTTTGAACTTGGGGTGGATGTTCCAAGTGGAAAGTGGGAGTTCCAATTGGGGTGGGTGTTGAAAAAGTTCCAAGTGGGTAGGTATAAGTTCCAAGTTGGGGTGGGTGGAAAAACGTGGAAATGCGTCTTAATTAGGGTGGAAACCGCCACAAAACCCATAGAAATGAGGCATCGGTTAAGGTGGAAAAGTTGAGAGGAAAGTTCCAATGCAAAACGGCCTTTTTCAACTTAGGGTGGAAATTTCCACCCTAGTAGTTTTGGTTACAGTTTTCAGCCTTTCAAGTTGATAGGTTTGGTCAGATTTGATACTCGATAGTTGGTTATACCTTGGTAGTAGTTTCGCAATGTGTTTTTGATTTTGGGGCAATTAAGGTGCAGGAATTGAGAAGTTAGGATCGACAAACTGGAGTTTTAGGGTGGAAAAACTTAAACTCGCAGAGTAGAACAGTTAACTTAAACTTCCACCCCACAACAGCTGTTTGAACTTGGGGTGGATGCTCCAAGTGAAAAGTGGGTGTTCCAATTGGGGTTGGTGTTGAAAAAGTTCCAAGTGGGTAGGTATGAGTTCCAAGTTGGGGTGGGTGAAAAAACGTGGAAATACGTCTTATTTGTGGTGGAAACCGCCACAAAACCCATAAAAGTATGGCTTGTGTTAAAATGGAAAAGTTGAGACAAATATTCCAATGCAAAACGGCCTTTTTCAACTTAGGGTGGAAATTTCCACCCAAGTAGTTTTGGTTACAGTTTTCAGCCTTTCAAGTTGATAGGTTTGGTCAGATTTGATACTCGATAGTTGGTTATACCTTGGTAGTAGTTTCGCAATGTGTTTTTGATTTTGGGGCAATTAAGGTGCAGGAATTGAGAAGTTAGGATCGACAAACTGGAGTTTTAGGGTGGAAAAGCTTAAACTCGCAGAGTAAAACAGTTAACTGGAACTTCCACCCCACAACAGCTGTTTGAACTTGGGGTGGATGTTCCAAGTGAAAAGTGGGAGTTCCAAATGAGGTGGGTGTTGAAAAAGTTCTTAGTTACAAGTGGGTAGGTATAAGTTCCAAGTTGGGGTGGGTGGAAAAACGTGGAAATGCGTCTTAATTAGGGTGGAAACCGCCACAAAACCCATAGAAATAAGGCATGTGTTAGGGTGGAAAAGTTGAGAGGAAAGTTCCAATGCAAAACGGCCTTTTTCAACTTAGGGTGGAAATTTCTACCCTAGTAGTTTTGGTTACAGTTTTCAGCATTTCAAGTTGATAGGTTTGGTGAAATTTGATACTCGATAGTTGGTTATACCTTGGTAGTAGTTTCGCAATGTGTTTTTGATTTTGGGGCAATTAAGGTGCAGGAATTGAGAAGTTAGGATCGACAAACTGGAGTTTTAGGGTGGAAAAACTTAAACTTGCAGAGTAGAACAGTTAACTTAAACTTCCACCCCACAAAAGCTGTTTGAACTTGGGGTGGATGCTCCAAGTGAAAAGTGGGTGTTCCATTTGAGGTGGTAGTTGAAAAAGATCCAAGTGGGTAGGTATAAGTTCCAAGTTGAGGTTGGTGGAAAAACGTAGAAATGCGTCTTCTTTGAAATGAAAACCGCCACAAAACCCATAGAAGTAAGGCTTGTGTTAGGGTGGAAAAGTTGAGAGGAATGTTCCAATGCAAAACGGCCTTTTTCAACTTAGGGTGGAAATTTCCACCCTAGTAGTTTTGGTTACAGTTTTCAGCATTTCAAGTTGATAGGTTTGGTCAAATTTGATACTCGATAGTTGGTTATACCTTGGTAGTAGTTTCGGTATGTGTTTTTGATTTTGGGGCAATTAAGGTGCAGGAATTGAGAAGTTAGGATCGACAAACTGGAGTTTTAGGGTGGAAAAACTTAAACTCGCAGAGTAGAACAGTTAACTTAAACTTCCACCCCACAACAGCTGTTTGAACTTGGGGTGGATGCTCCAAGTGGAAAGCGGGAGTTCCAATTGGGGTGGGTGTTGAAAAAGTTCCAAGTGGGTAGGTATAAGTTCCAAGTTGGGGTGGGTGGAAAGACGTGGAAATGCGTCTTAATTAGGGTGGAAACCGCCACAAAACCCATAGAAATGAGGCATCGGTTAAGGTGGAAAAGTTGAGAGGAAAGTTCCAATGCAAAACGGCCTTTTTCAACTTAGGGTGGAAATTTCCACCATAGTAGTTTTGGTTACAGTTTTCAGCATTTCAAGTTGATAGGTTTGGTCAAATTTGATACTCGATAGTTGGTTATACCTTGGTAGTAGTTTTGCTATGTGTTTTTGATTTTGGGGCAATTAAGGTGCAGGAATTGAGAAGTTAGGATCGACAAACTGGAGTTTTAGGGTGGAAAAACTTAAACTCGCAGAGTAGAACAGTTAACTTAAACTTCCACCCCACAACAGCTGTTTGAACTTGGGGTGGATGTTCCAAGTGAAAAGTGGGAGTTCCAAATGAGGTGGGTGTTGAAAAAGTTCCAAGTGGGTAGGTATAAGTTCCAAGTTGGGGTGGGTGGAAAAACGTGGAAATGCGTTTTAATTGTGGTGGAAACCGCCACAAAACCCATAGAAATGAGGCATCGGTTAAGGTGGAAAAGTTGAGAGGAATGTTCCAATGCAAAACGGCCTTTTTCAACTTAGGGTGGAAATTTCCACCCTAGTAGTTTTGGTTATGGTTTTAAGCATTTCAAGTTGATAGGTTTGGTGAAATTTGATACTCGATAGTTGGTTATACCTTGGTAGTAGTTTCGCTATGTGTTTTTGATTTTGGGGCATTTAAAATGCAGGAATTGAAAAATTAAGAGCGACAAAATGGAGTTTTAGGGTGGAAAAACTTAAACTCGCAAAGTAGAGCAGTTAACTTAAACTTCCACCCCACAACAACTGTTTGAACTTGGGGTTGAAGTTCCAAGTGGAAAGTGGGAGTTCCAATTGGGGTGGGTGTTGAAAAAGTTCCAAGTGGGTAGGTATAAGTTCCAAGTTGGGGTGGGTGGAAAAACGTGGAAATGCGTCTTAATTAGGGTGGAAACCGCCACAAAACCCATAGAAATAAGGCATGTGTTAGGGTGGAAAAGTTGAGAGGAAAGTTCCAATGCAAAACGGCCTTTTTCAACTTAGGGTGGAAATTTCCACCCTAGTAGTTTTGGTTACAGTTTTCAGCCTTTCAAGTTGATAGGTTTGGTCAGATTTGATACTCGATAGTTGGTTATACCTTGGTAGTAGTTTCGCAATGTGTTTTTGATTTTGGGGCAATTAAGGTGCAGGAATTGAGAAGTTAGGATCGACAAACTGGAGTTTTAGGGTGGAAAAGCTTAAACTCGCAGAGTAAAACAGTTATATGGAACTTCCACCCCACAACAGCTGTTTGAACTTGGGGTGGATGTTCCAAGTGAAAAGTGGGAGTTCCAAATGAGGTGGGTGTTGAAAAAGTTCTTAGTTACAAGTGGGTAGGTATAAGTTCCAAGTTGGGGTGGGTGGAAAAACGTGGAAATGCGTCTTAATTAGGGTGGAAACCGCCACAAAACCCATAGAAAGAAGGCATGTGTTAGGGTGGAAAAGTTGAGAGGAATGTTCCAATGCAAAACGGCCTTTTTCAACTTAGGGTGGAAATTTCCACCCTAGTAGTTTTGGTTACAGTTTTCAGCATTTCAAGTTGATAGGTTTGGTCAAATTTGATACTCGATAGTTGGTTATACCTTGGTAGTAGTTTCGCAATGTGTTTTTGATTTTGGGGCAATTAAGGTGCAGGAATTGAGAAGTTAGGATCGACAAACTGGAGTTTTAGGGTGGAAAAACTTAAACTTGCAGAGTAGAACAGTTAACTTAAACTTCCACCCCACAACAGCTGTTTGAACTTGGGGTGGATGCTCCAAGTGAAAAGTGGGTGTTCCATTTGAGGTGGTAGTTGAAAAAGATCCAAGTGGGTAGGTATAAGTTCCAAGTTGAGGTTGGTGGAAAGACGTGGAAATGCGTCTTCTTTGAAATGAAAACCGCCACAAAACCCATAGAAGTAAGGCATGTGTTAGGGTGGAAAAGTTGAGAGGAATGTTCCAATGCAAAACGGCCTTTTTCAACTTAGGGTGGAAATTTCCACCCTAGTAGTTTTGGTTACAGTTTTCAGCATTTCAAGTTGATAGGTTTGGTGAAATTTGATACTCGATAGTTGGTTATACCTTGGTAGTAGTTTCGCTATGTGTTTTTGATTTTGGGGCAATTAAGGTGCAGGAATTGAGAAGTTAGGATCGACAAACTGGAGTTTTAGGGTGGAAAAACTTAAACTCGCAGAGTAGAACAGTTAACTTAAACTTCCACCCCACAACAGCTGTTTGAACTTGGGGTGGATGCTCCAAGTGGAAAGCGGGAGTTCCAATTGGGGTGGGTGTTGAAAAAGTTCCAAGTGGGTAAGTATAAGTTCCAAGTTGGGGTGGGTGGAAAAACGTGGAAATGCGTCTTAATTAGGGTGGAAACCGCCACAAAACCCATAGAAATGAGGCATCGGTTAAGGTGGAAAAGTTGAAAGGAAAGTTCCAATGCAAAACGGCCTTTTTCAACTTAGGGTGGAAATTTCCACCATAGTAGTTTTGGTTACAGTTTTCAGCATTTCAAGTTGATAGGTTTGGTGAAATTTGATACTCGATAGTTGGTTATACCTTGGTAGTAGTTTCGCTATGTGTTTTTGATTTTGGGGCAATTAAGGTGCAGGAATTGAGAAGTTAGGATCGACAAACTGGAGTTTTAGGGTGGAAAAACTTAAACTCGCCGAGTAGAACAGTTAACTTAAACTTCCACCCCACAACAGCTGTTTGAACTTGGGGTGGATGTTCCAAGTGAAAAGTGGGAGTTCCAAATGAGGTGGGTGTTGAAAAAGTTCCAAGTGGGTAGGTATAAGTTCCAAGTTGGGGTGGGTGGAAAAACGTGGAAATGCGTCTTAATTAGGGTGGAAACCGCCACAAAACCCATAGAAATAAGGCATGTGTTAGGGTGGAAAAGTTGAGAGGAATGTTCCAATGCAAAACGGCCTTTTTCAACTTAGGGTGGAAATTTCCACCCTAGTAGTTTTGGTTACAGTTTTCAGCATTTCAAGTTGATAGGTTTGGTCAGATTTGATACTCGATAGTTGGTTATACCTTGGTAGTAGTTTCGCTTTGTGTTTTTGATTTTGGGGCAATTAAGGTGCAGGAATTGAGAAGTTAGGATCGACAAAATGGAGTTTTAGGGTGGAAAAACTTAAACTCGCAGAGTAGAACAGTTAACTTAAAGTTCCACCCCACAACAGCTGTTTGAACTTGGGGTGGATGTTCCAAGTGGAAAGTGGGAGTTCCAATTGGGGTGGGTGTTGAAAAAGTTCCAAGTGGGTAGGTATAAGTTCCAAGTTGGGGTGGGTGGAAAGACGTGGAAATGCGTCTTAATTAGGGTGGAAACCGCCACAAAACCCATAGAAATGAGGCATCGGTTAAGGTGGAAAAGTTGAGAGGAATGTTCCAATGCAAAACGGCCTTTTTCAACTTAGGGTGGAAATTTCCACCCTAGTAGTTTTGGTTACAGTTTTCAGCATTTCAAGTTGATAGGTTTGGTCAGATTTGATACTCGATAGTTGGTTATACCTTGGTAGTAGTTTCGCAATGTGTTTTTGATTTTGGGGCAATTAAGGTGCAGGAATTGAGAAGTTAGGATCGACAAACTGGAGTTTTAGGGTGGAAAAACTTAAACTCGCAGAGTAGAACAGTTAACTTAAAGTTCCACCCCACAACAGCTGTTTGAACTTGGGGTGGATGCTCCAAGTGAAAAGTGGGTGTTCCAATTGGGGTTGGTGTTGAAAAAGTTCCAAGTGGGTAGGTATGAGTTCCAAGTTGGGGTGGGTGAAAAAACGTGGAAATACGTCTTATTTGTGGTGGAAACCGCCACAAAACCCATAAAAGTATGGCTTGTGTTAAAATGGAAAAGTTGAGACAAATATTCCAATGCAAAACGGCCTTTTTCAACTTAGGGTGGAAATTTCCACCCTAGTAGTTTTGGTTACAGTTTTCAGCATTTCAAGTTGATAGGTTTGGTGAAATTTGATACTCGATAGTTGGTTATACCTTGGTAGTAGTTTTGCTATGTGTTTTTGATTTTGGGGCAATTAAGGTGCAGGAATTGAGAAGTTAGGATCGACAAACTGGAGTTTTAGGGTGGAAAAACTTAAACTCGCAGAGTAGAACAGTTAACTTAAAGTTCCACCCCACAACAGCTGTTTGAACTTGGGGTGGATGTTCCAAGTGAAAAGTGGGAGTTCCAAATGAGGTGGGTGTTGAAAAAGTTCCAAGTGGGTAGGTATAAGTTCCAAGTTGGGGTGGGTGGAAAAACGTGGAAATGCGTCTTAATTAGGGTGGAAACCGCCACAAAACCCATAGAAATGAGGCATCGGTTAAGGTGGAAAAGTTGAGAGGAATGTTCCAATGCAAAACGGCCTTTTTCAACTTAGGGTGGAAATTTCCACCCTAGTAGTTTTGGTTATGGTTTTAAGCATTTCAAGTTGATAGGTTTGGTGAAATTTGATACTCGATAGTTGGTTATACCTTGGTAGTAGTTTCGCTATGTGTTTTTGATTTTGGGGCAATTAAAATGCAGGAATTGAAAAATTAAGAGCGACAAAATGGAGTTTTAGGGTAGAAAAACTTAAACTCGCAGAGTAGAACAGTTAACTTAAACTTCCACCCCACAACAACTGTTTGAACTTGGAGTTGAAGTTCCAAGTGGAAAGTGGGAGTTCCAATTGGGGTGGGTGTTGAAAAAGTTCCAAGTGGGTAGGTATAAGTTCCAAGTTGGGGTGGGTGGAAAAACGTGGAAATGCGTCTTAATTAGGGTGGAAACCGCCACAAAACCCATAGAAATGAGGCATGTGTTAGGGTGGAAAAGTTGAGAGGAAAGTTCCAATGCAAAACGGCCTTTTTCAACTTAGGGTGGAAATTTCCACCCAAGTAGTTTTGGTTACAGTTTTCAGCCTTTCAAGTTGATAGGTTTGGTCAGATTTGATACTCGATAGTTGGTTATACCTTGGTAGTAGTTTCGCAATGTGTTTTTGATTTTGGGGCAATTAAGGTGCAGGAATTGAGAAGTTAGGATCGACAAACTGGAGTTTTAGGGTGGAAAAGCTTAAACTCGCAGAGTAAAACAGTTAACTGGAACTTCCACCCCACAACAGCTGTTTGAACTTGGGGTGGATGTTCCAAGTGAAAAGTGGGAGTTCCAAATGAGGTGGGTGTTGAAAAAGTTTTTAGTTACAAGTGGGTAGGTATAAGTTCCAAGTTGGGGTGGGTGGAAAAACGTGGAAATGCGTCTTAATTAGGGTGGAAACCGCAACAAAACCCATAGAAATAAGGCATGTGTTAGGGTGGAAAAGTTGAGAGGAAAGTTCCAATGCAAAACGGCCTTTTTCAACTTAGGGTGGAAATTTCCACCCTAGTAGTTTTGGTTACAGTTTTCAGCATTTCAAGTTGATAGGTTTGGTGAAATTTGATACTCAATAGTTGGTTATACCTTGGTAGTAGTTTCGCAATGTGTTTTTGATTTTGGGGCAATTAAGGTGCAGGAATTGAGAAGTTAGGATCGACAAACTGGAGTTTTAGGGTGGAAAAACTTAAACTTGCAGAGTAGAACAGTTAACTTAAACTTCCACCCCACAACAGCTGTTTGAACTTGGGGTGGATGCTCCAAGTGAAAAGTGGGTGTTCCATTTGAGGTGGTAGTTGAAAAAGTTCCAAGTGGGTAGGTATAAGTTCCAAGTTGAGGTTGGTGGAGAGACGTGGAAATGCGTCTTCTTTGAAATGAAAACCGCCACAAAACCCATAGAAGTAAGGCATGTGTTAGGGTGGAAAAGTTGAGAGGAAAGTTCCAATGCAAAACGGCCTTTTTCAACTTAGGGTGGAAATTTCCACCCTAGTAGTTTTGGTTACAGTTTTCAGCATTTCAAGTTGATAGGTTTGGTGAAATTTGATACTCGATAGTTGGTTATACCTTGGTAGTAGTTTCGCTATGTGTTTTTGATTTTGGGGCAATTAAGGTGCAGGAATTGAGAAGTTAGGATCGACAAACTGGAGTTTTAGGGTGGAAAAACTTAAACTCGCAGAGTAGAACAGTTAACTTAAAGTTCCACCCCACAACAGCTGTTTGAACTTGGGGTGGATGCTCCAATGGAAAGCGGGAGTTCCAATTGGGGTGGGTGTTGAAAAAGTTCCAAGTGGGTAGGTATAAGTTCCAAGTTGGGGTGGGTGGAAAAACGTGGAAATGCGTCTTAATTAGGGTGGAAACCGCCACAAAACCCATAGAAATGAGGCATCGGTTAAGGTGGAAAAGTTGAGAGGAATGTTCCAATGCAAAACGGCCTTTTTCAACTTAGGGTGGAAATTTCCACCATAGTAGTTTTGGTTACAGTTTTCAGCATTTCAAGTTGATAGGTTTGGTCAAATTTGATACTCGATAGTTGGTTATACCTTGGTAGTAGTTTCGGTATGTGTTTTTGATTTTGGGGCAATTAAAATGCAGGAATTGAAAAATTAAGAGCGACAAACTGGAGTTTTAGGGTGGAAAAACTTAAACTCGCAGAGTAGAGCAGTTAACTTAAAGTTCCACCCCACAACAACTGTTTGAACTTGGGGTTGAAGTTCCAAGTAAAAAGTGGGAGTTCCAATTGGGGTGGGTGTTGAAAAAGTTCCAAGTGGGTAGGTATAAGTTCCAAGTTGGGGTGGGTGGAAAAACGTGGAAATGCGTTTTAATTAGGGTGGAAACCGCCACAAAACCCATAGAAATGAGGCATCGGTTAAGGTGGAAAAGTTGAGAGGAAAGTTCCAATGCAAAACGGCCTTTTTCAACTTAGGGTGGAAATTTCCACCCTAGTAGTTTTGGTTACAGTTTTCAGCATTTCAAGTTGATAGGTTTGGTGAAATTTGATACTCGATAGTTGGTTATACCTTGGTAGTAGTTTCGCTTTGTGTTTTTGATTTTGGGGCAATTAAGGTGCAGGAATTGAGAAGTTGGGATCGACAAACTGGAGTTTTAGGGTAGAAAAACTTAAACTCGCAGAGTAGAACAGTTAACTGGAACTTCCACCCCACAACAACTGTTTGAACTTGGGGTGGATGTTCCAAGTGGAAAGTAAGAGTTCCAATTGGGGTGGGTGTTGAAATACTTCCAAGTGGGTAGGTATAAGTTCCAAGTTGGGGTGGGTGGAAAAACGTGGAAATGCGTCTTAATTGAGGTGGAAACCGCAAAAAACCCATAGAACTAAGGCATGTGTTAGGGTGGAAAAGTTGAGAGGAATGTTCCAATGCAAAACGGCCTTTTTCAACTTAGGGTGGAAATTTCCACCCTAGTAGTTTTGGTTACAGTTTTCAGCATTTCAAGTTGATAGGTTTGGTCAGATTTGATACTCGATAGTTGGTTATACCTTGGTAGTAATTTTGCTATGTGTTTTTGATTTTGGGGCAATTAAGGTGCAGGAATTGAGAAGTTAGGATCGACAAACTGGAGTTTTAGGGTGGAAAAACTTAAACTCGCAGAGTAGAACAGTTAACTTAAACTTCCACCCCACAACAGCTGTTTGAACTTGGGGTGGATGCTCCAAGTGGAAAGCGGGAGTTCCAATTGGGGTGGGTGTTGAAAAAGTTCCAAGTGGGTAAGTATAAGTTCCAAGTTGGGGTGGGTGGAAAAACGTGGAAATGCGTCTTAATTAGGGTGGAAACCGCCACAAAACCCATAGAAATGAGGCATCGGTTAAGGTGGAAAAGTTGAGAGAAAAGTTCCAATGCAAAACGGCCTTTTTCAACTTAGGGTGGAAATTTCCACCCTAGTAGTTTTGGTTACAGTTTTCAGCATTTCAAGTTGATAGGTTTGGTCAAGTTTGATACTCGATAGTTGGTTATACCTTGGTAGTAGTTTTGCTATGTGTTTTTGATTTTGGGGCAATTAAGGTGCAGGAATTGAGAAGTTAGGATCGACAAACTGGAGTTTTAGGGTGGAAAAACTTAAACTTGCCGAGTAGAACAGTTAACTTAAAGTTCCACCCCACAACAACTGTTTGAACTTGGGGTGGATGCTCCAAGTGAAAAGTGGGTGTTCCATTTGAGGTGGTAGTTGAAAAAGTTCCAAGTGGGTAGGTATAAGTTCCAAGTTGGGGTGGGTGGAAAGACGTGGAAATGCGTCTTCTTTGAAATGAAAACCGCCACAAAACCCATAGAAATAAGGCATGTGTTAGGGTGGAAAAGTTGAGAGGAAAGTTTCAATGCAAAACGGCCTTTTTCAATTTCAGGTGGAAATTTCCACCCTAGTAGTTTTGGTTACAGTTTTCAGCATTTCAAGTTGATAGGTTTGGTCAAATTTGATACTCGATAGTTGGTTATACCTTGGTAGTAGTTTCGCAATGTGTTTTTGATTTTGGGGCAATTAAGGTGCAGGAATTGAGAAGTTAGGATCGACAAACTGGAGTTTTAGGGTGGAAAAACTTAAACTTGCCGAGTAGAACAGTTAACTTAAACTTCCACCCCACAACAGCTGTTTGAACTTGGGGTGGATGCTCCAAGTGAAAAGTGGGTGTTCCATTTGAGGTGGTAATTGAAAAAGATCCAAGTGGGTAGGTATAAGTTCCAAGTTGGGGACGGTGGAAAAACGTGGAAATGCGTCTTCATTGAAATGAAAACCGCCACAAAACCCATAAAAATAAGGCATGTGTTAGGGTGGAAAAGTTGAGAGGAATGTTCCAATGCAAAACGGCCTTTTTCAACTTAGGGTGGAAATTTCCACCCTAGTAGTTTTGGTTGCAATTTTCAGCATTTCAAGTTGATAGGTTTGGTGAAATTTGATACTCGATAGTTGGTTATACCTTGGTAGTAGTTTCGGTATGTGTTTTTGATTTTGGGGCAATTAAGGTGCAGGAATTGAGAAGTTAGGATCGACAAACTGGAGTTTTAGGGTGGAAAAACTTAAACTCGCAGAGTAGAACAGTTAACTTAAACTTCCACCCCACAACAACTGTTTGAACTTGGGGTGGATGCTCCAAGTGGAAAGCGGGAGTTCCAATTGGGGTGGGTGTTGAAAAAGTACCAAGTGGGTAGGTATAAGTTCCAAGTTGGGGTGGGTGGAAAAACGTGGAAATGCGTCTTAATTAGGGTGGAAACCGCCACAAAACCCATAAAAATGAGGCATCGGTTAAGGTGGAAAAGTTGAAAGGAAAGTTCCAATGCAAAACGGCCTTTTTCAACTTAGGGTGGAAGTTTCCACCATAGTAGTTTTGGTTACAGTTTTCAGCATTTCAAGTTGATAGGTTTGGTCAAATTTGATACTCGATAGTTGGTTATACCTTGGTAGTAGTTTTGCTATGTGTTTTTGATTTTGGGGCAATTAAGGTGCAGGAATTGAGAAGTTAGGATCGACAAACTGGAGTTTTAGGGTGGAAAAACTTAAACTCGCCGAGTAGAACAGTTAACTTAAACTTCCACCCCACAACAGCTGTTTGAACTTGGGGTGGATGTTCCAAGTGAAAAGTGGGAGTTCCAAATGAGGTGGGTGTTGAAAAAGTTCCAAGTGGGTAGGTATAAGTTCCAAGTTGGGGTGGGTGGAAAAACGTGGAAATGCGTCTTAATTAGGGTGGAAACCGCCACAAAACCCATAGAAATAAGGCATGTGTTAGGGTGGAAAAGTTGAGAGGAATGTTCCAATGCAAAACGGCCTTTTTCAACTTAGGGTGGAAATTTCCACCCTAGTAGTTTTGGTTACAGTTTTCAGCATTTCAAGTTGATAGGTTTGGTCAGATTTGATACTCGATAGTTGGTTATACCTTGGTAGTAGTTTTGCTATGTGTTTTTGATTTTGGGGCAATTAAGGTGCAGGAATTGAGAAGTTAGGATCGACAAACTGGAGTTTTAGGGTGGAAAAACTTAAACTTGCCGAGTAGAACAGTTAACTTAAACTTCCACCCCACAACAGCTGTTTGAACTTGGGGTGGATGCTCCAAGTGAAAAGTGGAGTTCCAATTGGGGTTGGTGTTGAAAAAGTTCCAAGTGGGTAGGTATAAGTTCCAAGTTGGGGTGTGTGGAAAAACGTGGAAATACGTTTTATTTGTGGTGGAAACCGCCACAAAACCCATAAAAGTATGGCTTGTGTTAAAATGGAAAAGTTGAGACAAATATTTCAATGCAAAACGGCCTTTTTCAACTTAGGGTGGAAATTTCCACCCTAGTAGTTTTGGTTACAGTTTTCAGCATTTCAAGTTGATAGGTTTGGTGAAATTTGATACTCGATAGTTGGTTATACCTTGGTAGTAGTTTTGCTATGTGTTTTTGATTTTGGGGCAATTAAGGTGCAGGAATTGAGAAGTTAGGATCGACAAACTGGAGTTTTGGGTGGAAAAACTTAAACTCGCAGAGTAGAACAGTTAACTTAAACTTCCACCCCACAACAGCTGTTTGAACTTGGGGTGGATGTTCCAAGTGAAAAGTGGGAATTCCAAATGAGGTGGGTGTTGAAAAAGTTCTCAGTTACAAGTGGGTAGGTATAAGTTCCAAGTTGGGGTGGGTGGAAAAACGTGGAAATGCGTCTTAATTAGGGTGGAAACCGCCACAAAACCCATAGAAATAAGGCATGTGTTAGGGTGGAAGGGTTGAGAGGAAAGTTCCAATGCAAAACGGCCTTTTTCAACTTAGGGTGGAAATTTCCACCCTAGTAGTTTTGGTTACAGTTTTCAGCATTTCAAGTTGATAGGTTTGGTCAAATTTGATACTCGATAGTTGGTTATACCTTGGTAGTAGTTTCGCTATGTGTTTTGATTTTGGGGCAATTAAGGTGCAGGAATTGAGAAGTTAGGATCGACAAACTGGAGTTTTAGGGTGGAAAAACTTAAACTCGCAGAGTAGAACAGTTAACTTAAACTTCCACCCCACAACAGCTGTTTGAACTTGGGGTGGATGTTCCAAGTCAAAAGTGGGTGTTCCAATTGGGGTTGGTGTTGAAAAAGTTCCAAGTGGGTAGGTATGAGTTCCAAGTTGGGGTGGGTGGAGAAACGTGGAAATACGTCTTATTTCTGATGGAAACCGCCACAAAACCCATAAAAGTATGGCTTGTGTTAAAATGGAAAAGTTGAAACAAATATTCCAATGCAAAACAGCCTTTTTCAACTTAGGGTGGAAATTTCCACCCTAGTAGTTTTGGTTACAGTTTTCAGCATTTCAAGTTGATAGGTTTGGTGAAATTTGATACTCGATAGTTGGTGATACTATGGTAGTAGTTTCGCTTTGTGTTTTTGATTTTGGGGCAATTAAGGTGCAGGAATTGAGAAGTTAGGATCGACAAACTGGAGTTTTAGGGTGGAAAAACTTAAACTCGCAGAGTAGAACAGTTAACTTAAACTTCCACCCCACAACAGCTGTTTGAACTTGGGGTGGATGCTCCAAGTGGAAAGTGGGAGTTCCAAATGAGGTGGGTGTTGAAAAAGTTCCAAGTGGGTAGGTATAAGTTCCAAGTTGGGGTGGGTGGAAAAACGTGGAAATGCGTCTTAATTGTGGTGGAAACCGCCACAAAACCCATAGAAATAAAGCATGTGTTAGGGTGGAAAAGTTGAGAGGAATGTTCCAATGCAAAACGGCCTTTTTCAACTTAGGGTGGAAATTTCCACCCTAGTAGTTTTGGTTATGGTTTTCAGCATTTCAAGTTGATAGGTTTGGTGAAATTTGATACTCGATAGTTGGTTATACCTTGGTAGTAGTTTCGCTATGTGTTTTTGATTTTGGGGCAATTAAGGTGCAGGAATTGAGAAGTTAGGATCGACAAACTGGAGTTTTAAGGTGGAAAAACTTAAACTCGCCGAGTAGAACAGTTAACTTAAACTTCCACCCCACAACAGCTGTTTGAACTTGGGGTGGATGCTCCAAGTGAAAAGTGGAGTTCCAATTGGGGTTGGTGTTGAAAAAGTTCCAAGTGGGTAGGTATAAGTTCCAAGTTGGGGTGTGTGGAAAAACGTGGAAATACGTCTTATTTGTGGTGGAAACCGCCACAAAACCCATAAAAGTATGGCTTGTGTTAAAATGGAAAAGTTGAGACAAATATTTCAATGCAAAACGGCCTTTTTCAACTTAGGGTGGAAATTTCCACCCTAGTAGTTTTGGTTACAGTTTTCAGCATTTCAAGTTGATAGGTTTGGTCAAATTTGATACTCGATAGTTGGTTATACCTTGGTAGTAGTTTCGCAATGTGTTTTTGATTTTGGGGCAATTAAGGTGCAGGAATTGACAAGTTAGGATCGACAAACTGGAGTTTTAGGGTGGAAAAACTTAAACTCGCCGAGTAGAACAGTTAACTTAAAGTTCCACCCCACAACAACTGTGTGAACTTGGGGTGGATGTTCCAAGTGAAAAGTGGGTGTTCCATTTGAGGTGGTAGTTGAAAAAGTTCCAAGTGGGTAGGTATAAGTTCCAAGTTGAGGTTGGTGGAAAGACGTGGAAATGCGTCTTTTTTGAAATGAAAACCGCCACAAAACCCATAGAAATGAGGCATGTGTTAGGGTGGAAAAGTTGAGAGGAAAGTTCCAATGCAAAACGGCCTTTTTCAACTTAGGGTGGAAATTTCCACCCTAGTAGTTTTGGTTACAGTTTTCAGCATTTCAAGTTGATAGGTTTGGTGAAATTTGATACTCGATAGTTGGTTATACCTTGGTAGTAGTTTCGCTATGTGTTTTTGATTTTGGGGCAATTAAGGTGCAGGAATTGAGAAGTTAGGATCGACAAACTGGAGTTTTAGGGTGGAAAAATTTAAACTCGCAGAGTAGAACAGTTAACTTAAACTTCCACCCCACAACAGCTGTTTGAACTTGGGGTGGATGCTCCAAGTGGAAAGCGGGAGTTCCAATTGGGGTGGGTGTTGAAAAAGATCCAAGTGGGTAGGTAAAAGTTCCAAGTTGGGGTGGGTGGAAAAACGTGGAAATGCGTCTTAATTAGGGTGGAAACCGCCACAAAACCCATAGAAATGAGGCATCGGTTAAGGTGGAAAAGTTGAGAGGAATGTTCCAATGCAAAACGGCCTTTTTCAACTTAGGGTGGAAATTTCCACCCTAGTAGTTTTGGTTACAGTTTTCAGCATTTCAAGTTGATAGGTTTGGTCAAATTTGATACTCGATAGTTGGTTATACCTTGGTAGTAGTTTTGCTATGTGTTTTTGATTTTGGGGCAAATAAGGTGCAGGAATTGAGAAGTTAGGATCGACAAACTGGAGTTTTAGGGTGGAAAAACTTAAACTTGCAGAGTAGAACAGTTAACTTAAACTTCCACCCCACAACAGCTGTTTGAACTTGGGGTGGATGTTCCAAGTGAAAAGTGGGAGTTCCAAATGAGGTGGATGTTGAAAAAGTTCTCAGTTACAAGTGGGTAAGTATAAGTTCCAAGTTGGGGTGGGTGGAAAGACGTGGAAATGCGTCTTAATTAGGGTGGAAACCGCCACAAAACCCATAGAAATAAGGCATGTGTTAGGGTGGAAAAGTTGAGAGGAATGTTCCAATGCAAAACGGCCTTTTTCAACTTAGGGTGGAAATTTCCACCCTAGTAGTTTTGGTTACAGTTTTCAGCATTTCAAGTTGATAGGTTTGGTCAGATTTGATACTCGATAGTTGGTTATACCTTGGTAGTAGTTTCGCAATGTGTTTTTGATTTTGGGGCAATTAAGGTGCAGGAATTGAGAAGTTAGGATTGACAAACTGGAGTTTTAGGGTGGAAAAACTTAAACTTGCAGAGTAGAACAGTTAACTTAAACTTCCACCCCACAACAGCTGTTTGAACTTGGGGTGGATGCTCCAAGTGAAAAGTGGGTGTTCCATTTGAGGTGGTAGTTGAAAAAGATCCAAGTGGGTAGGTATAAGTTCCAAGTTGGGGTGGGTGGAAAGACGTGGAAATGCGTTTTCTTTGAAATGAAAACCGCCACAAAACCCATAAAAATAAAGCATGTGTTAGGGTGGAAAAGTTGAGAGGAAAGTTCCAATGCAAAACGGCCTTTTTCAACTTAGGGTGGAAATTTCCACCCTAGTAGTTTTGGTTACAGTTTTCAGCATTTCAAGTTGATAGGTTTGGTGAAATTTGATACTCGATAGTTGGTTATACCTTGGTAGTAGTTTCGCTATGTGTTTTTGATTTTGGGGCAATTAAGGTGCAGGAATTGAGAAGTTAGGATCGACAAACTGGAGTTTTAGGGTGAAAAAACTTAAACTCGCAGAATAGAACAGTTAACTTAAACTTCCACCCCACAACAGCTGTTTGAACTTGGGGTGGATGCTCCAAGTGGAAAGTGGGAGTTCCAATTGGGGTGGGTGTTGAAGAAGTTCCAAGTGGGTAGGTATAAGTTCCAAGTTGGGGTGGGTGGAAAAACGTGGAAATGCGTCTTAATTAGGGTGGAAACCGCCACAAAACCCATAAAAATATGGCATGTGTTAAGATGGAAAAGTTGAGAGGAATGTTGCAATGCAAAACGGCCTTTTTCAACTTAAGGTGGAAATTTCCACCCTAGTAGTTTTGGTTACAGTTTTCAGCATTTCAAGTTGATAGGTTTGGTGAAATTTGATACTCGATAGTTGGTTATACCTTGGTAGTAGTTTCGCTTTGTGTTTTTGATTTTGGGGCAATTAAGGTGCAGGAATTGAGAAGTTGGGATCGACAAACTGGAGTTTTAGGGTGGAAAAACTTAAACTCGCAGAGTAGAACAGTTAACTGGAACTTCCACCCCACAACAACTGTTTGAACTTGGGGTGGATGTTCCAAGTGGAAAGTGGGAGTTCCAAATGGGGTGGGTGTTGAAATACTTCCAAGTGGGTAGGTATAAGTTCCAAGTTGGGGTGGGTGGAAAAACGTGGAAATGCGTCTCAATTGAGGTGGAAACCGCAAAAAACCCATAGAACTAAGGCATGTGTTAGGGTGGAAAAGTTGAGAGGAAAGTTCCAATGCAAAACGGCCTTTTTCAACTTAGGGTGGAAATTTCCACCCTAGTAGTTTTGGTTACAGTTTTCAGCATTTCAAGTTGATAGGTTTGGTCAGATTTGATACTCGATAGTTGGTTATACCTTGGTAGTAGTTTCGGTATGTGTTTTTGATTTTGGGGCAATTAAGGTGCAGGAATTGAGAAGTTAGGATCGACAAACTGGAGTTTTAGGGTGGAAAAACTTAAACTTGCTGAGTAGAACAATTAACTTAAAGTTCCATTCCACAACAGCTGTTTGAACTTGGGGTGGATGCTGCAAGTGAAAAGTGGGAGTTCCAATTGAGGTTGGTGTTGAAAAAGTTCCAAGTGGGTAGGTATAAGTTCCAAGTTGGGGTGGGTGGAAAAACGTGGAAATGCGTCTTATTTAGAGTGGAAACTGGCACAAAACCCATAGAATATAGGCATGTGTTAGGGTGGAAAAGTTGAGAGGAATGTTCCAATGCAAAACGGCCTTTTTCAACTTAGGGTGGAAATTTCCACCCTAGTAGTTTTGGTTACAGTTTTCAGCATTTCAAGTTGATAGGTTTGGTGAAATTTGATACTCGATAGTTGGTTATACCTTGGTAGTAGTTTCGCTTTGTGTTTTTGATTTTGGGGCAATTAAGGTGCAGGAATTGAGAAGTTAGGATCGACAAACTGGCGTTTTAAGGTGGAAAAACTTAAACTCGCAGAGTAGAACAGTTAACTTAAAGTTCCACCCCACAACAGCTGTTTGAACTTGGGGTGGATGTTCCAAGTGGAAAGTGGGAGTTCCAATTGGGGTGGGTGTTGAAAAAGTTCCAAGTGGGTAGGTATGAGTTCCAAGTTGGGGTGGGTGAAAAAACGTGGAAATACGTCTTATTTGTGGTGGAAACCGCCACAAAACCCATAAAAGTATGGCTTGTGTTAAAATGGAAAAGTTGAGACAAATATTCCAATGCAAAACGGCCTTTTTCAACTTAGGGTGGAAATTTCCACCCAAGTAGTTTTGGTTACAGTTTTCAGCCTTTCAAGTTGATAGGTTTGGTCAGATTTGATACTCGATAGTTGGTTATACCTTGGTAGTAGTTTCGCAATGTGTTTTTGATTTTGGGGCAATTAAGGTGCAGGAATTGAGAAGTTAGGATCGACAAACTGGAGTTTTAGGGTGGAAAAGCTTAAACTCGCAGAGTAAAACAGTTAACTGGAACTTCCACCCCACAACAGCTGTTTGAACTTGGGGTGGATGTTCCAAGTGAAAAGTGGGAGTTCCAAATGAGGTGGGTGTTGAAAAAGTTCTTAGTTACAAGTGGGTAGGTATAAGTTCCAAGTTGGGGTGGGTGGAAAAACGTGGAAATGCGTCTTAATTAGGGTGGAAACCGCCACAAAACCCATAGAAATAAGGCATGTGTTAGGGTGGAAAAGTTGAGAGGAAAGTTCCAATGCAAAACGGCCTTTTTCAACTTAGGGTGGAAATTTCCACCCTAGTAGTTTTGGTTACAGTTTTCAGCATTTCAAGTTGATAGGTTTGGTGAAATTTGATACTCGATAGTTGGTTATACCTTGGTAGTAGTTTCGCAATGTGTTTTTGATTTTGGGGCAATTAAGGTGCAGGAATTGAGAAGTTAGGATCGACAAACTGGAGTTTTAGGGTGGAAAAACTTAAACTTGCAGAGTAGAACAGTTAACTTAAACTTCCACCCCACAACAGCTGTTTGAACTTGGGGTGGATGCTCCAAGTGAAAAGTGGGTGTTCCATTTGAGGTGGTAGTTGAAAAAGATCCAAGTGGGTAGGTATAAGTTCCAAGTTGAGGTTGGTGGAAAGACGTGGAAATGCGTCTTCTTTGAAATGAAAACCGCCACAAAACCCATAGAAGTAAGGCATGTGTTAGGGTGGAAAAGTTGAGAGGAAAGTTCCAATGCAAAACGGCCTTTTTCAACTTAGGGTGGAAATTTCCACCCTAGTAGTTTTGGTTACAGTTTTCAGCATTTCAAGTTGATAGGTTTGGTCAAATTTGATACTCGATAGTTGGTTATACCTTGGTAGTAGTTTCGGTATGTGTTTTTGATTTTGGGGCAATTAAGGTGCAAGAATTGAGAAGTTAGGATCGACAAACTGGAGTTTTAGGGTGGAAAAACTTAAACTCGCAGAGTAGAACAGTTAACTTAAACTTCCACCCCACAACAGCTGTTTGAACTTGGGGTGGATGCTCCAAGTGGAAAGCGGGAGTTCCAATTGGGGTGGGTGTTGAAAAAGTTCCAAGTGGGTAGGTATAAGTTCCAAGTTGGGGTGGGTGGAAAAACGTGGAAATGCGTCTTAATTAGGGTGGAAACCGCCACAAAACCCATAGAAATGAGGCATCGGTTAAGGTGGAAAAGTTGAGAGGAAAGTTCCAATGCAAAACGGCTTTTTTCAACTTAGGGTGGAAATTTCCACCATAGTAGTTTTGGTTACAGTTTTCAGCATTTCAAGTTGATAGGTTTGGTCAAATTTGATACTCGATAGTTGGTTATACCTTGGTAGTAGTTTCGGTATGTGTTTTTGATTTTGGGGCAATTAAGGTGCAGGAATTGAGAAGTTAGGATCGACAAACTGGAGTTTTAGGGTGGAAAAACTTAAACTCGCCGAGTAGAACAGTTAACTTAAACTTCCACCCCACAACAGCTGTTTGAACTTGGGGTGGATGCTCCAAGTGAAAAGTGGGAGTTCCAAATGAGGTGGGTGTTGAAAAAGTTCCAAGTGGGTAGGTATAAGTTCCAAGTTGGGGTGGGTGGAAAAACGTGGAAATGCGTCTTATTTAGGGTAGAAACCGCCACAAAACCCATAGAAATAAGGCATGTTTTAGGGTGGAAAAGTTGAGAGGAATGTTCCAATGCAAAACGGCCTTTTTCAACTTAGGGTGGAAATTTCCACCCTAGTAGTTTTGGTTACAGTTTTCAGCATTTCAAGTTGATAGGTTTGGTCAGATTTGATACTCGATAGTTGGTTATACCTTGGTAGTAGTTTCGCTATGTGTTTTTGATTTTGGGGCAATTAAGGTGCAGGAATTGAGAAGTTAGGATCGACAAACTGGAGTTTTAGGGTGGAAAAACTTAAACTCGCAGAGTAAAACAGTTAACTGGAACTTCCACCCCACAACAGCTGTTTGAACTTGGGGTGGATGTTCCAAGTGAAAAGTGGGAGTTCCAAATGAGGTGGGTGTTGAAAAAGTTCTAAGTTACAAGTGGGTAGGTATAAGTTCCAAGTTGGGGTGGGTGGAAAAACGTGGAAATGCGTCTTAATTAGGGTGGAAACCGCCACAAAACCCATAGAAATAAGGCATGTGTTAGGGTGGAAAAGTTGAGAGGAATGTTCCAATGCAAAACGGCCTTTTTCAACTTAGGGTGGAAATTTCCACCCTAGTAGTTTTGGATACAGTTTTCAGCATTTCAAGTTGATAGGTTTGGTGAAATTTGATACTCGATAGTTGGTTATACCTTGGTAGTAGTTTCGCAATGTGTTTTTGATTTTGGGGCAATTAAGGTGCAGGAATTGAGAAGTTAGGATCGACAAACTGGAGTTTTAGGGTGGAAAAACTTAAACTCGCAGAGTAGAACAGTTAACTTAAACTTCCACCCCACAACAGCTGTTTGAACTTGGGGTGGATGCTCCAAGTGAAAAGTGGGTGTTCCATTTGAGGTGGTAGTTGAAAAAGTTCCAAGTGGGTAGGTATAAGTTCCAAGTTGAGGTTGGTAAAAAGACGTGGAAATGCGTCTTCTTTGAAATGAAAACCGCCACAAAACCCATAGAAGTAAGGCATGTGTTAGGGTGGAAAAGTTGAGAGGAAAGTTCCAATGCAAAACGGCTTTTTTCAACTTAGGGTGGAAATTTCCACCCTAGTAGTTTTGGTTACAGTTTTCAGCATTTCAAGTTGATAGGTTTGGTGAAATTTGATACTCGATAGTTGGTTATACCTTGGTAGTAGTTTCGCTATCTGTTTTTGATTTTGGGGCAATTAAGGTGCAGGAATTGAGAAGTTAGGATCGACAAACTGGAGTTTTAGGGTGGAAAAACTTAAACTCGCAGAGTAGAACAGTTAACTTAAACTTCCACCCCACAACAGCTGTTTGAACTTGGGGTGGATGCTCCAAGTGGAAAGCGGGAGTTCCAGTTGGGGTGGGTGTTGAAAAAGTTCCAAGTCGGTAGGTAAAAGTTCCAAGTTGGGGTGGGTGGAAAAACGTGGAAATGCGTCTTAATTAGGGTGGAAACCGCCACAAAACCCATAGAACCGAGGCATCGGTTAAGGTGGAAAAGTTGAGAGGAATGTTCCAATGCAAAACGGCTTTTTTCAACTTAGGGTGGAAATTTCCACCCTAGTAGTTTTGGTTACAGTTTTCAGCATTTCAAGTTGATAGGTTTGGTCAAATTTGATACTCGATAGTTGGTTATACCTTGGTAGTAGTTTTGCTATGTGTTTTTGATTTTGGGGCAAATAAGGTGCAGGAATTGAGAAGTCAGGATCGACAAACTGGAGTTTTAGGGTGGAAAAACTTAAACTTGCAGAGTAGAACAGTTAACTTAAACTTCCACCCCACAACAGCTGTTTGAACTTGGGGTGGATGCTCCAAGTGAAAAGTGGGAGTTCCAAATGAGGTGGATGTTGAAAAAGTTCTCAGTTCCAAGTGGGTAGGTATAAGTTCCAAGTTGGGGTGGGTGGAAAAACGTGGAAATGCGTCTTAATTAGGGTGGAAACCGCCACAAAACCCATAGAAGTAAGGCATGTGTTAGGGTGGAAAAGTTGAGAGGAATGTTCCAATGCAAAACGGCCTTTTTCAACTTAGGGTGGAAATTTCTACCCTAGTAGTTTTGGTTACAGTTTTCAGCATTTCAAGTTGATAGGTTTGGTCAGATTTGATACTCGATAGTTGGTTATACCTTGGTAGTAGTTTCGCAATGTGTTTTTGATTTTGGGGCAATTAAGGTGCGGGAATTGAGAAGTTAGGATCGACAAACTGGAGTTTTAGGGTGGAAAAACTTAAACTTGCCGAGTAGAACAGTTAACTTAAACTTCCACCCCACAATAGCTGTTTGAACTTGGGGTGGATGCTCCAAGTGAAAAGTGGGTGTTCCATTTGAGGTGGTAGTTGAAAAAGATCCAAGAGGATAGGTATAAGTTCCAAGTTGGGGTGGGTGGAAAGACGTGGAAATGCGTTTTCTTTGAAATGAAAACCGCCACAAAACCCATAAAAATAAGGCATGTGTTAGGGTGGAAAAGTTGAGAGGAAAGTTCCAATGCAAAACGGCCTTTTTCAACTTAGGGTGGAAATTTCCACCCTAGTAGTTTTGGTTACAGTTTTCAGCATTTCAAGTTGATAGGTTTGGTGAAATTTGATACTCGATAGTTGGTTATACCTTGGTAGTAGTTTCGCTATGTGTTTTTGATTTTGGGGCAATTAAGGTGCAGGAATTGAGAAGTTAGGATCGACAAACTGGAGTTTTAGGGTGAAAAAACTTAAACTCGCAGAGTAGAACAGTTAACTTAAACTTCCACCCCACAACAGCTGTTTGAACTTGGGGTGGATGCTCCAAGTGAAAAGTGGGAGTTCCAATTGGGGTGGGTGTTGAAAAAGTTCCAAGTGGGTAGGTATAAGTTCCAAGTTGGGGTGGGTGGAAAAACGTGGAAATGCGTCTTAATTAGGGTGGAAACCGCCACAAAACCCATAAAAATATGGCATGTGTTAAGATGGAAAAGTTGAGAGGAATGTTGCAATGCAAAACGGCCTTTTTCAACTTAGGGTGGAAATTTTCACTCTGGTAATTTTGGTTACAGTTTTCAGCATTTCAAGTTGATAGGTTTGGTCAAATTTGATACTCGATAGTTGGTTATACCTTGGTAGTAGTTTCGGTATGTGTTTTTGATTTTGGGGCAATTAAAATGCAGGAATTGAAAAATTAAGAGCGACAAAATGGAGTTTTAGGGTGGAAAAACTTAAACTCGCAGAGTAGAACAGTTAACTTAAACTTCCACCCCACAACAGCTGTTTGAACTTGGGGTTGAAGTTCCAAGTGGAAAGTGGGAGTTCCAATTGAAGTGGGTGTTGAAAAAGTTCCAAGTGGGTAGGTATAAGTTCCAAGTTGGGGTGGGTGGAAAAACGTGGAAATGCGTCTTAATTAGGGTGGAAACCGCCACAAAACCCATAGAAATGAGGCATCGGTTAAGGTGGAAAAGTTGAGAGGAAAGTTCCAATGCAAAACGGCCTTTTTCAACTTAGGGTGGAAATTTCCACCCTAGTAGTTTTGGTTACAGTTTTCAGCATTTCAAGTTGATAGGTTTGGTGAAATTTGATACTCGATAGTTGGTTATACCTTGGTAGTAGTTTCGCAATGTGTTTTTGATTTTGGGGCAATTAAGGTGCAGGAATTGAGAAGTTGGGATCGACAAACTGGAGTTTTAGGGTGGAAAAACTTAAACTCGCAGAGTAGAACAGTTAACTGGAACTTCCACCCCACAACAACTGTTTGAACTTGGGGTGGATGTTCCAAGTGGAAAGTGGGAGTTCCAATTGCGGTGGGTGTTGAAATACTTCCAAGTGGGTAGGTATAAGTTCCAAGTTGGGGTGGGTGGAAAAACGTGGAAATGCGTCTTAATTGAAGTGGAAACCGCAAAAAACCCATAGAAATAAGGCATGTGTTAGGGTGGAAAAGTTGAGAGGAATGTTCCAATGCAAAACGGCCTTTTTCAACTTAGGGTGGAAATTTCCACCCTAGTAGTTTTGGTTACAGTTTTCAGCATTTCAAGTTGATAGGTTTGGTCAAATTTGATACTCGATAGTTGGTTATACCTTGGTAGTAGTTTCGGTATGTGTTTTTGATTTTGGGGCAATTAAGGTGCAGGAATTGAGAAGTTAGGATCGACAAACTGGAGTTTTAGGGTGGAAAAACTTAAACTTGCTGAGTAGAACAATTAACTTAAAGTTCCACCCCACAACAGCTGTTTGAACTTGGGGTGGATGCTCCAAGTGAAAAGTGGGAGTTCCAATTGAGGTGGGTGTTGAAAAAGTTCCAAGTGGGTAGGTATAAGTTCCAAGTTGGGGTGGGTGGAAAAACGTGGAAATGCGTCTTATTTAGAGTGGAAACATGCACAAAACCCATAGAATATAGGCATGTGTTAGGGTGGAAAAGTTGAGAGGAATGTTCCAATGCAAAACGGCCTTTTTCAACTTAGGGTGGAAATTTCCACCCTAGTAGTTTTGGTTACAGTTTTCAGCATTTCAAGTTGATAGGTTTGGTCAAATTTGATACTCGATAGTTGGTTATACCTTGGTAGTAGTTTCGCTTTGTGTTTTTGATTTTGGGGCAATTAAGGTGCAGGAATTGAGAAGTTAGGATCGACAAAATGGAGTTTTAGGGTGGAAAAACTTAAACTCGCAGAGTAGAACAGTTAACTTAAAGTTCCACCCCACAACAGCTGTTTGAACTTGGGGTGGATGCTCCAAGTGAAAAGTGGGTGTTCCAATTGGGGTTGGTGTTGAAAAAGTTCCAAGTGGGTAGGTATGAGTTCCAAGTTGGGGTGGGTGAAAAAACGTGGAAATACGTCTTATTTGTGGTGGAAACCGCCACAAAACCCATAAAAGTATGGCTTGTGTTAAAATGGAAAAGTTGAGACAAATATTCCAATACAAAACGGCCTTTTTCAACTTAGGGTGGAAATTTCCACCCTAGTAGTTTTGGTTACAGTTTTCAGCATTTCAAGTTGATAGGTTTGGTGAAATTTGATACTCGATAGTTGGTTATACCTTGGTAGTAGTTTTGCTATGTGTTTTTGATTTTGGGGCAATTAAGGTGCAGGAATTGAGAAGTTAGGATCGACAAACTGGAGTTTTAGGGTGGAAAAACTTAAACTCGCCGAGTAGAACAGTTAACTTAAACTTCCACCCCACAACAGCTGTTTGAACTTGGGGTGGATGTTCCAAGTGAAAAGTGGGAGTTCCAAATGAGGTGGGTGTTGAAAAAGTTCCAAGTGGGTAGGTATAAGTTCCAAGTAGGGGTGGGTGGAAAAACGTGGAAATGCGTCTTAATTGTGGTGGAAACCGCCACAAAACCCATAGAAATGAGGCATCGGTTAAGGTGGAAAAGTTGAGAGGAATGTTCCAATGCAAAACGGCCTTTTTCAACTTAGGGTGGAAATTTCCACCCTAGTAGTTTTGGTTATGGTTTTAAGCATTTCAAGTTGATAGGTTTGGTGAAATTTGATACTCGATAGTTGGTTATACCTTGGTAGTAGTTTCGCTATGTGTTTTTGATTTTGGGGCATTTAAAATGCAGGAATTGAAAAATTAAGAGCGACAAAATGGAGTTTTAGGGTGGAAAAACTTAAACTCGCAGAGTAGAGCAGTTAACTTAAACTTCCACCCCACAACAACTGTTTGAACTTGGGGTTGAAGTTCCAAGTGGAAAGTGGGAGTTCCAATTGGGGTGGGTGTTGAAAAAGTTCCAAGTGGGTAGGTATAAGTTCCAAGTTGGGGTGGGTGGAAAAACGTGGAAATGCGTCTTAATTAGGGTGGAAACCGCCACAAAACCCATAGAAATAAGGCATGTGTTAGGGTGGAAAAGTTGAGAGGAAAGTTCCAATGCAAAACGGCCTTTTTCAACTTAGGGTGGAAATTTCCACCCTAGTAGTTTTGGTTACAGTTTTCAGCCTTTCAAGTTGATAGGTTTGGTCAGATTTGATACTCGATAGTTGGTTATACCTTGGTAGTAGTTTCGCTATGTGTTTTTGATTTTGGGGCAATTAAGGTGCAGGAATTGAGAAGTTAGGATCGACAAACTGGAGTTTTAGGGTGGAAAAGCTTAAACTCGCAGAGTAAAACAGTTAACTGGAACTTCCACCCCACAACAGCTGTTTGAACTTGGGGTGGATGTTCCAAGTGAAAAGTGGGAGTTCCAAATGAGGTGGGTGTTGAAAAAGTTCTTATGTACAAGTGGGTAGGTATAAGTTCCAAGTTGGGGTGGGTGGAAAAACGTGGAAATGCGTCTTAATTAGGGTGGAAACCGCCACAAAACCCATAGAAATAAGGCATGTGTTAGGGTGGAAAAGTTGAGAGGAATGTTCCAATGCAAAACGGCCTTTTTCAACTTAGGGTGGAAATTTCCACCCTAGTAGTTTTGGTTACAGTTTTCAGCATTTCAAGTTGATAGGTTTGGTCAAATTTGATACTCGATAGTTGGTTATACCTTGGTAGTAGTTTCGCAATGTGTTTTTGATTTTGGGGCAATTAAGGTGCAGGAATTGAGAAGTTAGGATCGACAAACTGGAGTTTTAAAGTGGAAAAACATAAACTTGCAGAGTAGAACAGTTAACTTAAACTTCCACCCCACAACAGCTGTTTGAACTTGGGGTGGATGCTCCAAGTGAAAAGTGGGTGTTCCATTTGAGGTGGTAGTTGAAAAAGATCCAAGTGGGTAGGTATAAGTTCCAAGTTGAGGTTGGTGGAAAGACGTGGAAATGCGTCTTCTTTGAAATGAAAACCGCCACAAAACCCATAGAAGTAAGGCATGTGTTAGGGTGGAAAAGTTGAGAGGAATGTTCCAATGCAAAACGGCCTTTTTCAACTTAGGGTGGAAATTTCCACCCTAGTAGTTTTGGTTACAGTTTTCAGCATTTCAAGTTGATAGGTTTGGTGAAATTTGATACTCGATAGTTGGTTATACCTTGGTAGTAGTTTCGCAATGTGTTTTTGATTTTGGGGCAATTAAGGTGCAGGAATTGAGAAGTTAGGATCGACAAACTGGAGTTTTAGGGTGGAAAAACTTAAACTCGCAGAGTAGAACAGTTAACTTAAACTTCCACCCCACAACAGCTGTTTGAACTTGGGGTGGATGCTCCAAGTGGAAAGCGGGAGTTCCAATTGGGGTGGGTGTTGAAAAAGTTCCAAGTGGGTAAGTATAAGTTCCAAGTTGGGGTGGGTGGAAAAACGTGGAAATGCGTCTTAATTAGGGTGGAAACCGCCACAAAACCCATAGAAATGAGGCATCGGTTAAGGTGGAAAAGTTGAAAAGAAAGTTCCAATGCAAAACGGCCTTTTTCAACTTAGGGTGGAAATTTCCACCATAGTAGTTTTGGTTACAGTTTTCAGCATTTCAAGTTGATAGGTTTGGTGAAATTTGATACTCGATAGTTGGTTATACCTTGGTAGTAGTTTCGTTATGTGTTTTTGATTTTGGGGCAATTAAGGTGCAGGAATTGAGAAGTTAGGATCGACAAACTGGAGTTTTAGGGTGGAAAAACTTAAACTCGCCGAGTAGAACAGTTAACTTAAACTTCCACCCCACAACAGCTGTTTGAACTTGGGGTGGATGTTCCAAGTGGAAAGTGGGAGTTCCAATTGGGGTGGGTGTTGAAAAAGTTCCAAGTGGGTAGGTATAAGTTCCAAGTTGGGGTGGGTGGAAAAACGTGGAAATGCGTCTTAATTAGGGTGGAAACCGCCACAAAACCCATAGAAATGAAGCATCGGTTAAGGTGAAAAAGTTGAGAGGAAAGTTCCAATGCAAAACGGCCTTTTTCAACTTAGGGTGGAAATTTCCACCCTAGTAGTTTTGGTTACAGTTTTCAGCATTTCAAGTTGATAGGTTTGGTCAGATTTGATACTCGATACTTGGTTATACCTTGGTAGTAGTTTCGCAATGTGTTTTTGATTTTGGGGCAATTAAGGTGCAAGAATTGAGAAGTTAGGATCGACAAACTGGAGTTTTAGGGTGGAAAAACTTAAACTCGCAGAGTAGAACAGTTAACTTAAACTTCCACCCCACAACAGCTGTTTGAACTTGGGGTGGATGCTCCAAGTGAAAAGTGGGTGTTCCAATTGGGGTTGGTGTTGAAAAAGTTCCAAGTGGGTAGGTATGAGTTCCAAGTTGGGGTGGGTGAAAAAACGTGGAAATACGTCTTATTTGTGGTGGAAACCGCCACAAAACCCATAAAAGTATGGCTTGTGTTAAAATGGAAAAGTTGAGACAAATATTCCAATGCAAAACGGCCTTTTTCAACTTAGGGTGGAAATTTCCACCCTAGTAGTTTTGGTTACAGTTTTCAGCATTTCAAGTTGATAGGTTTGGTGAAATTTGATACTCGATAGTTGGTTATACCTTGGTAGTAGTTTTGCTATGTGTTTTTGATTTTGGGGCAATTAAGGTGCAGGAATTGAGAAGTTAGGATCGACAAACTGGAGTTTTAGGGTGGAAAAACTTAAACTCGCAGAGTAGAACAGTTAACTTAAAGTTCCACCCCACAACAGCTGTTTGAACTTGGGGTGGATGTTCCAAGTGAAAAGTGGGAGTTCCAAATGAGGTGGGTGTTGAAAAAGTTCCAAGTGGGTAGGTATAAGTTCCAAGTTGGGGTGGGTGGAAAAACGTGGAAATGCGTCTTAATTAGGGTGGAAACCGCCACAAAACCCATAGAAATGAGGCATCGGTTAAGGTGGAAAAGTTGAGAGGAATGTTCCAATGCAAAACGGCCTTTTTCAACTTAGGGTGGAAATTTCCACCCTAGTAGTTTTGGTTATGGTTTTAAGCATTTCAAGTTGATAGGTTTGGTGAAATTTGATACTCGATAGTTGGTTATACCTTGGTAGTAGTTTCGGTATGTGTTTTTGATTTTGGGGCAATTAAAATGCAGGAATTGAAAAATTAAGAGCGACAAAATGGAGTTTTAGGGTGGAAAAACTTAAACTCGCAGAGTAGAGCAGTTAACTTAAACTTCCACCCCACAACAGCTGTTTGAACTTGGGGTTGAAGTTCCAAGTGAAAAGTGGGAGTTCCAATTGGGGTGGGTGTTGAAAAAGTTCCAAGTGGGTAAGTATAAGTTCCAAGTTGGGGTGGGTGGAAAAACGTGGAAATGCGTCTTAATTAGGGTGGAAACCGCCACAAAACCCATAGAAATAAGGCATGTGTTAGGGTGGAAAAGTTGAGAGGAAAGTTCCAATGCAAAACGGCCTTTTTCAACTTAGGGTGGAAATTTCCCCCCAAGTAGTTTTGGTTACAGTTTTCAGCCTTTCAAGTTGATAGGTTTGGTCAGATTTGATACTCGATAGTTGGTTATACCTTGGTAGTAGTTTCGCAATGTGTTTTTGATTTTGGGGCAATTAAGGTGCAGGAATTGAGAAGTTAGGATCGACAAACTGGAGTTTTAGGGTGGAAAAGCTTAAACTCGCAGAGTAAAACAGTTAACTGGAACTTCCACCCCACAACAGCTGTTTGAACTTGGGGTGGATGTTCCAAGTGAAAAGTGGGAGTTCGAAATGAGGTGGTAGTTGAAAAAGATCCAAGTGGGTAGGTATAAGTTCCAAGTTGAGGTTGGTGGAAAAACGTGGAAATGCGTCTTCTTTGAAATGAAAACCGCCACAAAACCCATAGAAGTAAGGCATGTGTTAGGGTGGAAAAGTTGAGAGGAAAGTTCCAATGCAAAACGGCCTTTTTCAACTTAGGGTGGAAATTTCCACCCTAGTAGTTTTGGTTACAGTTTTCAGCATTTCAAGTTGATAGGTTTGGTCAAATTTGATACTCGATAGTTGGTTATACCTTGGTAGTAGTTTCGCTATGTGTTTTTGATTTTGGGGCAATTAAGGTGCAGGAATTGAGAAGTTAGGATCGACAAACTGGAGTTTTAGGGTGGAAAAACTTAAACTCGCAGAGTAGAACAGTTAACTTAAACTTCCACCCCACAACAGCTGTTTGAACTTGGGGTGGATGCTCCAAGTGGAAAGCGGGAGTTCCAATTGGGGTGGGTGTTGAAAAAGTTCCAAGTGGGTAAGTATAAGTTCCAAGTTGGGGTGGGTGGAAAAACGTGGAAATGCGTCTTAATTAGGGTGGAAACCGCCACAAAACCCATAGAAATGAGGCATCGGTTAAGGTGGAAAATTTGAGAGGAAAGTTCCAATGCAAAACGGCCTTTTTCAACTTAGGGTGGAAATTTCCACCATAGTAGTTTTGGTTACAGTTTTCAGCATTTCAAGTTGATAGGTTTGGTGAAATTTGATACTCGATAGTTGGTTATACCTTGGTAGTAGTTTTGCTATGTGTTTTTGATTTTGGGGCAATTAAGGTGCAGGAATTGAGAAGTTAGGATCGACAAACTGGAGTTTTAGGGTGAAAAAACTTAAACTTGCAGAGTAGAACAGTTAACTTAAACTTCCACCCCACAACAGCTGTTTGAACTTGGGGTGGATGCTCCAAGTGAAAAGTGGGTGTTCCATTTGAGGTGGTAGTTGAAAAAGATCCAAGTGGGTAAGTATAAGTTCCAAGTTGAGGTTGGTGGAAAGACGTGGAAATGCGTCTTCTTTGAAATGAAAACCGCCACAAAACCCATAAAAGTAAGGCATGTGTTAGGGTGGAAAAGTTGAGAGGAAAGTTCCAATGCAAAACGGCCTTTTTCAACTTAGGGTGGAAATTTCCACCCTAGTAGTTTTGGTTACAGTTTTCAGCATTTCAAGTTGATAGGTTTGGTCAAATTTGATACTCGATAGTTGGTTATACCTTGGTAGTAGTTTCGCTATGTGTTTTTGATTTTGGGGCAATTGAGGTGCAGGAATTGAGAAGTTAGGATCGACAAACTGGAGTTTTAGGGTGGAAAAACTTAAACTCGCAGAGTAGAACAGTTAACTTAAACTTCCACCCCACAACAGCTGTTTGAACTTGGGGTGGATGCTCCAAGTGGAAAGCGGGAGTTCCAATTGGGGTGGGTGTTGAAAAAGTTCCAAGTGGGTAAGTATAAGTTCCAAGTTGGGGTGGGTGGAAAAACGTGGAAATGCGTTTTAATTAGGGTGGAAACCGCCACAAAACCCATAGAAATGAGGCATCGGTTAAGGTGGAAAAGTTGAGAGGAAAGTTCCAATGCAAAACGGCCTTTTTCAACTTAGGGTGGAAATTTCCACCATAGTAGTTTTGGTTACAGTTTTTAGCATTTCAAGTTGATAGGTTTGGTCAAATTTGATACTCGATAGTTGGTTATACCTTGGTAGTAGTTTTGCTATGTGTTTTTGATTTTGGGGCAATTAAGGTGCAGGAATTGAGAAGTTAGGATCGACAAACTGGAGTTTTAGGGTGGAAAAACTTAAACTCGCCGAGTAGAACAGTTAACTTAAACTTCCACCCCACAACAGCTGTTTGAACTTGGGGTGGATGTTCCAAGTGAAAAGTGGGAGTTCCAAATGAGGTGGGTGTTGAAAAAGTTCCAAGTGGGTAGGTATAAGTTCCAAGTTGGGGTGGGTGGAAAAACGTGGAAATGCGTCTTAATTAGGGTGGAAACCGCCACAAAACCCATAGAAATAAGGCATGTGTTAGGGTGGAAAAGTTGAGAGGAATGTTCCAATGCAAAACGGCCTTTTTCAACTTAGGGTGGAAATTTCCACCCTAGTAGTTTTGGTTACAGTTTTCAGCATTTCAAGTTGATAGGTTTGGTCAGATTTGATACTCGATAGTTGGTTATACCTTGGTAGTAGTTTCGCTATGTGTTTTTGATTTTGGGGCAATTAAGGTGCAGGAATTGAGAAGTTAGGATCGACAAAATGGAGTTTTAGGGTGGAAAAACTTAAACTCGCAGAGTAGAACAGTTAACTTAAAGTTCCACCCCACAACAGCTGTTTGAACTTGGGGTGGATGTTCCAAGTGGAAAGTGGGAGTTCCAATTGGGGTGGGTGTTGAAAAAGTTACAAGTGGGTAGGTATAAGTTCCAAGTTGGGGTGGGTGGAAAAACGTGGAAATGCGTCTTAATTAGGGTGGAAACCGCCACAAAACCCATAGAAATGAGGCATCGGTTAAGGTGGAAAAGTTGAGAGGAAAGTTCCAATGCAAAACGGCCTTTTTCAACTTAGGGTGGAAATTTCCACCCTAGTAGTTTTGGTTACAGTTTTCAGCATTTCAAGTTGATAGGTTTGGTCAGAATTGATACTCGATAGTTGGTTATACCTTGGTAGTAGTTTCGCAATGTGTTTTTGATTTTGGGGCAATTAAGGTGCAGGAATTGAGAAGTTAGGATCGACAAACTGGAGTTTTAGGGTGGAAAAACTTAAACTCGCAGAGTAGAACAGTTAACTTAAAGTTTCACCCCACAACAGCTGTTTGAACTTGGGGTGGATGCTCCAAGTGAAAAGTGGGTGTTCCAATTGGGGTTGGTGTTGAAAAAGTTCCAAGTGGGTAGGTATGAGTTCCAAGTTGGGGTGGGTGAAAAAACGTGGAAATTCGTCTTATTTGTGGTGGAAACCGCCACAAAACCCATAAAAGTATGGCTTGTGTTAAAATGGAAAAGTTGAAACAAATATTCCAATGCAAAACGGCTTTTTTCAACTTAGGGTGGAAATTTCCACCATAGTAGTTTTGGTTACAGTTTTCAGCATTTCAAGTTGATAGGTTTGGTGAAATTTGATACTCGATAGTTGGTTATACCTTGGTAGTAGTTTTGCTATGTGTTTTTGATTTTGGGGCAATTAAGGTGCAGGAATTGAGAAGTTAGGATCGACAAACTGGAGTTTTAGGGTGGAAAAGCTTAAACTCGCAGAGTAGAACAGTTAACTGGAACTTCCACCCCACAACAGCTGTTTGAACTTGGGGTGGATGTTCCAAGTGAAAAGTGGGAGTTCCAAATGAGGTGGGTGTTGAAAAAGTTCCAAGTGGGTAGGTATAAGTTCCAAGTTGGGGTGGGTGGAAAAACGTGGAAATGCGTCTTAATTAGGGTGGAAACCGCCACAAAACCCATAGAAATGAGGCATCGGTTAAGGTGGAAAAGTTGAGAGGAATGTTCCAATGCAAAACGGCCTTTTTCAACTTAGGGTGGAAATTTCCACCCTAGTAGTTTTGGTTATGGTTTTAAGCATTTCAAGTTGATAGGTTTGGTGAAATTTGATACTCGATAGTTGGTTATACCTTGGTAGTAGTTTCGCTATGTGTTTTTGATTTTGGGGCAATTAAAATGCAAGAATTGAAAAATTAAGAGCGACAAAATGGAGTTTTAGGGTGGAAAAACTTAAACTCGCAGAGTAGAACAGTTAACTTAAAGTTCCACCCCACAACAACTGTTTGAACTTGGGGTTGAAGTTCCAAGTGGAAAGTGGGAGTTCCAATTGGGGTGGGTGTTGAAAAAGTTCCAAGTGGGTAGGTATAAGTTCCAAGTTTGGGTGGGTGGAAAAACGTGGAAATGCGTTTTAATTAGGGTGGAAACCGCCACAAAACCCATAGAAATAAGGCATGTGTTAGGGTGGAAAAGTTGAGAGGAAAGTTCCAATGCAAAACGGCCTTTTTCAACTTAGGGTGGAAATTTCCACCCAAGTAGTTTTGGTTACAGTTTTCAGTCTTTCAAGTTGATAGGTTTGGTCAGAATTGATACTCGATAGTTGGTTATACCTTGGTAGTAGTTTCGCAATGTGTTTTTGATTTTGGGGCAATTAAGGTGCAGGAATTGAGAAGTTAGGATCGACAAACTGGAGTTTTAGGGTGGAAAAGCTTAAACTCGCAGAGTAAAACAGTTAACTGGAACTTCCACCCCACAACAGCTGTTTGAACTTGGGGTGGATGTTCCAAGTGAAAAGTGGGAGTTCCAAATGAGGTGGGTGTTGAAAAAGTTCTTAGGTACAAGTGGGTAGGTATAAGTTCCAAGTTGGGGTGGGTGGAAAAACGTGGAAATGCGTCTTAATTAGGGTGGAAACCGCCACAAAACCCATAGAAATAAGGCATGTGTTAGGGTGGAAAAGTTGAGAGGAAAGTTCCAATGCAAAACGGCCTTTTTCAACTTAGGGTGGAAATTTCCACCCTAGTAGTTTTGGTTACAGTTTTCAGCATTTCAAGTTGATAGGTTTGGTCAAATTTGATACTCGATAGTTGGTTATACCTTGGTAGTAGTTTCGCAATGTGTTTTTGATTTTGGGGCAATTAAGGTGCAGGAATTGAGAAGTTAGGATCGACAAACTGGAGTTTTAGGGTGGAAAAACTTAAACTTGCAGAGTAGAACAGTTAACTTAAACTTCCACCCCACAACAGCTGTTTGAACTTGGGGTGGATGTTCCAAGTGAAAAGTGGGTGTTCCATTTGAGGTGGTAGTTGAAAAAGTTCCAAGTGGGTAGGTATAAGTTCCAAGTTGAGGTTGGTGGAAAGACGTGGAAATGCGTCTTCTTTGAAATGAAAACCGCCACAAAACCCATAGAAGTAAGGCATGTGTTAGGGTGGAAAAGTTGAGAGGAAAGTTCCAATGCAAAACGGCCTTTTTCAACTTAGGGTGGAAATTTCCACCCTAGTAGTTTTGGTTACAGTTTTCAGCATTTCAAGTTGATAGGTTTGGTGAAATTTGATACTCGATAGTTGGTTATACCTTGGTAGTAGTTTCGCTATGTGTTTTTGATTTTGGGGCAATTAAGGTGCAGGAATTGAGAAGTTAGGATCGACAAACTGGAGTTTTAGGGTGGAAAAACTTAAACTCGCAGAGTAGAACAGTTAACTTAAACTTCCACCCCACAACAGCTGTTTGAACTTGGGGTGGATGCTCCAAGTGGAAAGCGGGAGTTCCAATTGGGGTGGGTGTTGAAAAAGTTCCAAGTGGGTAAGTATAAGTTCCAAGTTGGGGTGGGTGGAAAAACGTGGAAATGCGTCTTAATTAGGGTGGAAACCGCCACAAAACCCATAGAAATGAGGCATCGGTTAAGGTGGAAAAGTTGAGAGGAAAGTTCCAATGCAAAACGGCTTTTTTCAACTTAGGGTGGAAATTTCCACCATAGTAGTTTTGGTTACAGTTTTCAGCATTTCAAGTTGATAGGTTTGGTGAAATTTGATACTCGATAGTTGGTTATACCTTGGTAGTAGTTTTGCTATGTGTTTTTGATTTTGGGGCAATTAAGGTGCAGGAATTGAGAAGTTAGGATCGACAAACTGGAGTTTTAGGGTGGAAAAACTTAAACTCGCCGAGTAGAACAGTTAACTTAAACTTCCACCCCACAACAGCTGTTTGAACTTGGGGTGGATGTTCCAAGTGAAAAGTGGGAGTTCCAAATGAGGTGGGTGTTGAAAAAGTTCCAAGTGGGTAGGTATAACTTCCAAGTTGGGGTGGGTGGAAAAACGTGGAAATGCGTCTTAATTAGGGTGGAAACCGCCACAAAACCCATAGAAATAAGGCATGTGTTAGGGTGGAAAAGTTGAGAGGAATGTTCCAATGCAAAACGGCCTTTTTCAACTTAGGGTGGAAATTTCCACCCTAGTAGTTTTGGTTACAGTTTTCAGCATTTCAAGTTGATAGGTTTGGTGAAATTTGATACTCGATAGTTGGTTATACCTTGGTAGTAGTTTTGCTATGTGTTTTTGATTTTGGGGCAATTAAGGTGCAGGAATTGAGAAGTTAGGATCGACAAACTGGAGTTTTAGGGTGGAAAAACTTAAACTTGCAGAGTAGAACAGTTAACTTAAACTTCCACCCCACAACAGCTGTTTGAACTTGGGGTGGATGCTCCAAGTGAAAAGTGGGTGTTCCATTTGAGGTGGTAGTTGAAAAAGATCCAAGTGGGTAGGTATAAGTTCCAAGTTGGGGTGGGTGGAAAAACGTGGAAATGCGTCTTCTTTGAAATGAAAACCGCCACAAAACCCATAGAAATAAGGCATGTGTTAGGGTGGAAAAGTTGAGAGGAAAGTTCCAATGCAAAACGGCCTTTTTCAATTTCAGGTGGAAATTTCCACCCTAGTAGTTTTGGTTACAGTTTTCAGCATTTCAAGTTGATAGGTTTGGTCAAATTTGATACTCGATAGTTGGTTATACCTTGGTAGTAGTTTCGCAATGTGTTTTTGATTTTGGGGCAATTAAGGTGCAGGAATTGAGAAGTTAGGATCGACAAACTGGAGTTTTAGGGTGGAAAAACTTAAACTTGCCGAGTAAAACAGTTAACTTAAACTTCCACCCCACAACAGCTGTTTGAACTTGGGGTGGATGCTCCAAGTGAAAAGTGGGTGATCCATTTGAGGTGGTAGTTGAAAAAGATCCAAGTGGGTAGGTATAAGTTCCAAGTTGGGGTGGGTGGAAAGACGTGGAAATGCGTCTTCTTTGAAATGAAAACCGCCACAAAACCCATAAAAATAAGGCATGTGTTAGGGTGGAAAAGTTGAGAGGAAAGTTCCAATGCAAAACGGCCTTTTTCAACTTAGGGTGGAAATTTCCACCCTAGTAGTTTTGGTTACAGTTTTCAGCATTTCAAGTTGATAGGTTTGGTGAAATTTGATACTCGATAGTTGGTTATACCTTGGTAGTAGTTTCGCTATGTGTTTTTGATTTTGGGGCAATTAAGGTGCAGGAATTGAGAAGTTAGGATCGACAAACTGGAGTTTTAGGGTGAAAAAACTTAAACTCGCAGAGTAGAACAGTTAACTTAAACTTCCACCCCACAACAGCTGTTTGAACTTGGGGTGGATGCTCCAAGTGAAAAGTGGGAGTTCCAATTGGGGTGGGTGTTGAAAAAGTTCCAAGTGGGTAGGTATAAGTTCCAAGTTGGGGTGGGTGGAAAAACGTGGAAATGCGTCTTAATTAGGGTGGAAACCGCCACAAAACCCATAAAAATATGGCATATGTTAAGATGGAAAAGTTGAGAAGAATGTTGCAATGCAAAACGGCCTTTTTCAACTTAGGGTGGAAATTTTCACTGTGGCAGTTTTAGTTACAGTTTTCAGCATTTCAAGTTGATAGGTTTGGTGAAATTTGATACTCGATAGTTGGTTATACCTTCGTAGTAGTTTCGGTATGTGTTTTTGATTTTGGGGCAATTAAGGTGCAGGAATTGAAAAATTAAGAGCGACAAACTGGAGTTTTAGGGTGGAAAAACTTAAACTCGCCGAGTAGAACAGTTAACTTAAACTTCCACCCCACAACAACTGTTTGAACTTGGGGTTGAAATTCCAAGTGGAAAGTGGGAGTTCCAATTGGGGTGGGTGTTGAAAAAGTTCCAAGTGGGTAGGTATAAGTTCCAAGTTGGGGTGGGTGGAAAAACGTGGAAATGCGTTTTAATTAGGGTGGAAACCGCCACAAAACCCATAGAAATAAGGCATGTGTTAGGGTGGAAAAGTTGAGAGGAAAGTTCCAATGCAAAACGGCCTTTTTCAACTTAGGGTGGAAATTTCCACCCTAGTAGTTTTGGTTACAGTTTTCAGCATTTCAAGTTGATAGGTTTGGTCAGATTTGATACTCGATAGTTGGTTATACCTTGGTAGTAGTTTCGCTATGTGTTTTTGATTTTGGGGCAATTAAGGTGCAGGAATTGAGAAGTTAGGATCGACAAACTGGAGTTTTAGGGTGGAAAAACTTAAACTTGCCGAGTAGAACAGTTAACTGGAACTTCCACCCCACAACAGCTGTTTGAACTTGGGGTGGATGCTCCAAGTGAAAAGTGGGAGTTCGAAATGAGGTGGGTGTTGAAAAAGTTCTTAGTTACAAGTGGGTAGGTATAAGTTCCAAGTTGGGGTGGGTGGAAAAACGTGGAAATGCGTTTTAATTAGGGTGGAAACCGCCACAAAACTTATAGAAATAAGGCATGTGTTAGGGTGGAAAAGTTGAGAGGAATGTTCCAATGCAAAACGGCCTTTTTCAACTTAGGGTGGAAATTTCCACCCTAGTAGTTTTGGTTACAGTTTTCAGCATTTCAAGTTGATAGGTTTGGTGAAATTTGATACTCGATAGTTGGTTATACCTTGGTAGTAGTTTCGCTTTGTGTTTTTGATTTTGGGGCAATTAAGGTGCAGGAATTGAGAAGTTAGGATCGACAAACTGGAGTTTTAGGGTGGAAAAACTTAAACTCGCAGAGTAGAACAGTTAACTTAAACTTCCACCCCACAACAGCTGTTTGAACTTGGGGTGGATGCTCCAAGTGAAAAGTGGGTGTTCCATTTGAGGTGGTAGTTGAAAAAGATCCAAGTGGGTAGGTATAAGTTCCAAGTTGAGGTTGGTGGAAAGACGTGGAAATGCGTCTTCTTTGAAATGAAAACCGCCACAAAACCCATAGAAGTAAGGCATGTGTTAGGGTGGAAAAGTTGAGAGGAATGTTCCAATGCAAAACGGCCTTTTTCAACTTAGGGTGGAAATTTCCACCCTAGTAGTTTTGGTTACAGTTTTCAGCATTTCAAGTTGATAGGTTTGGTGAAATTTGATACTCGATAGTTGGTTATACCTTGGTAGTAGTTTCGCTATGTGTTTTTGATTTTGGGGCAATTAAGGTGCAGGAATTGAGAAGTTAGGATCGACAAACTGGAGTTTTAGGGTGGAAAAACTTAAACTCGCAGAGTAGAACAGTTAACTTAAACTTCCACCCCACAACAGCTGTTTGAACTTGGGGTGGATGCTCCAAGTGGAAAGCGGGAGTTCCAATTGGGGTGGGTGTTGAAAAAGTTCCAAGTGGGTAGGTAAAAGTTCCAAGTTGGGGTGGGTGGAAAAACGTGGAAATGCGTCTTAATTAGGGTGGAAACCGCCACAAAACCCATAGAAATGAGGCATCGGTTAAGGTGGAAAAGTTGAGAGGAAAGTTCCAATGCAAAACGGCCTTTTTCAACTTAGGGTGGAAATTTCCACCCTAGTAGTTTTGGTTACAGTTTTCAGCATTTCAAGTTGATAGGTTTGGTCAGATTTGATACTCGATAGTTGGTTATACCTTGGTAGTAGTTTCGCAATGTGTTTTTGATTTTGGGGCAATTAAGGTGCAGGAATTGAGAAGTTAGGATCGACAAACTGGAGTTTTAGGGTGGAAAAACTTAAACTTGCCGAGTAGAGCAGTTAACTTAAACTTCCACCCCACAACAGCTGTTTGAACTTGGGGTGGATGCTCCAAGCGAAAAGTGGGTGTTCCATTTGAGGTGGTAGTTGAAAAAGATCCAAGTGGGTAGGTATAAGTTCCAAGTTGGGGTGGGTGGAAAGACGTGGAAATGCGTCTTCATTGAAATGAAAACCGCCACAAAACCCATAAAAATAAGGCATGTGTTAGGGTGGAAAAGTTGAGAGGAAAGTTCCAATGCAAAACGGCCTTTTTCAACTTAGGGTGGAAATTTCCACCCTAGTAGTTTTGGTTACAGTTTTCAGCATTTCAAGTTGATAGGTTTGGTCAAATTTGATACTCGATAGTTGGTTATACCTTGGTAGTAGTTTCGCTATGTGTTTTTGATTTTGGGGCAATTAAGGTGCAGGAATTGAGAAGTTAGGATCGACAAACTGGAGTTTTAGGGTGAAAAAACTTAAACTCGCAGAGTAGAACAGTTAACTCAAACTTCCACCCCACAACAGCTGTTTGAACTTGGGGTGGATGCTCCAAGTGGAAAGTGGGAGTTCCAATTGGGGTGGGTGTTGAAAAAGTTTCAAGTGGGTAGGTATAAGTTCCAAGTTGGGGTGGGTGGAAAAACGTGGAAATGCGTCTTAATTAGGGTGGAAACCGCCACAAAACCCATAAAAATATGGCATGTGTTAAGATGGAAAAGTTGAGAGGAATGTTGCAATGCAAAACGGCCTTTTTCAACTTAGGGTGGAAATTTTCACTCTGGTAGTTTTGGTTACAGTTTTCAGCATTTCAAGTTGATAGGTTTGGTGAAATTTGATACTCGATAGTTGGTTATACCTTGGTAGTAGTTTCGGTATGTGTTTTTGATTTTGGGGCAATTAAAATGCAGGAATTGAAAAATTAAGAGCGACAAAATTGAGTTTTAGGGTGGAAAAACTTAAACTCGCAGAGTAGAGCAGTTAACTTAAACTTCCACCCCACAACAACTGTTTGAACTTGGGGTTGAAATTCCAAGTGGAAAGTGGGAGTTCCAATTGGGGTGGGTGTTGAAAAAGTTCCAAGTGGGTAGGTATAAGTTCCAAGTTGGGGTGGGTGGAAAAACGTGGAAATGCGTCTTAATTAGGGTGGAAACCGCCACAAAACCCATAGAAATGAGGCATGGGTTAAGGTGGAAAAGTTGAGAGGAAAGTTCCAATGCAAAACGGCCTTTTTCAACTTAGGGTGGAAATTTCCACCCTAGTAGTTTTGGTTACAGTTTTCAGCATTTCATGTTGATAGGTTTGGTGAAATTTGATACTCGATAGTTGGTTATACCTTGGTAGTAGTTTCGCTTTGTGTTTTTGATTTTGGGGCAATTAAGGTGCAGGAATTGAGAAGTTGGGATCGACAAACTGGAGTTTTAGGGTGGAAAAACTTAAATTCGCAGAGTAGAACAGTTAACTGGAACATCCACCCCACAACAACTGTTTGAACTTGGGGTGGATGTTCCAAGTGGAAAGTGGGAGTTCCAATTGGGGTGGGTGTTGAATAACTTCCAAGTGGGTAGGTATAAGTTCCAAGTTGGGGTGGGTGGAAAAACGTGGAAATGCGTCTTAATTGAGGTGGAAACCGCAAAAAACCCATAGAACTAAGGCATGTGTTAGGGTGGAAAAGTTGAGAGGAATGTTCCAATGCAAAACGGCCTTTTTCAACTTAGGGTGGAAATTTCCACCCAAGTAGTTTTGTTTACAGTTTTCAGCATTTCAAGTTGATAGGTTTGGTCAGATTTGATACTCGATAGTTGGTTATACCTTGGTAGTAGTTTCGGTATGTGTTTTTGATTTTGGGGCAATTAAGGTGCAGGAAGTGAGAAGTTAGGATCGACAAACTGGAGTTTTAGGGTGGAAAAACTGAAACTTGCTGAGTAGAACAATTAACTTAAAGTTCCACCCCACAACAGCTGTTTGAACTTGGGGTGGATGCTCCAAGTGAAAAGTGGGAGTTCCAATTGAGGTGGGTGTTGAAAAAGTTCTTAGTTACAAGTGGGTAGGTATAAGTTCCAAGTTGGGGTGGGTGGAAAAACGTGGAAATGCGTCTTATTTAGAGTGGAAACTGGCACAAAACCCATAGAATATAGGCATGTGTTAGGGTGGAAAAGTTGAGAGGAATGTTCCAATGCAAAACGGCCTTTTTCAACTTAGGGTGGAAATTTCCACCCTAGTAGTTTTGGTTACAGTTTTCAGCATTTCAAGTTGATAGGTTTGGTGAAATTTGATACTCGATAGTTGGTTATACCTTGGTAGTAGTTTCGTTTTGTGTTTTTGATTTTGGGGCAATTAAGGTGCAGGAATTGAGAAGTTAGGATCGACAAAATGGAGTTTTACGGTGGAAAAACTTAAACTCGCAGAGTAGAACAGTTAACTTAAAGTTCCACCCCACAACAGCTGTTTGAACTTGGGGTGGATGTTCCAAGTGGAAAGTTGGAGTTCCAATTGGGGTGGGTGTTGAAAAAGTTCCAAGTGGGTAGGTATAAGTTCCAAGTTGGGGTGGGTGGAAAAACGTGGAAATGCGTCTTAATTAGGGTGGAAACCGCCACAAAACCCATAGAAATGAGGCATCGGTTAAGGTGGAAAAGTTGAGAGGAAAGTTCCAATGCAAAACGGCCTTTTTCAACTTAGGGTGGAAATTTTCACCCTAGTAGTTTTGGTTACAGTTTTCAGCATTTCAAGTTGATAGGTTTGGTCAGATTTGATACTCGATAGTTGGTTATACCTTGGTAGTAGTTTCGCAATGTGTTTTTGATTTTGGGGCAATTAAGGTGCAGGAATTGAGAAGTTAGGATCGACAAACTGGAGTTTTAGGGTGGAAAAACTTAAACTCGCAGAGTAGAACAGTTAACTTAAAGTTCCACCCCACAACAGCTGTTTGAACTTGGGGTGGATGCTCCAAGTGAAAAGTGGGAGTTCCAATTGGGGTTGGTGTTGAAAAAGTTCCAAGTGGGTAGGTATGAGTTCCAAGTTGGGGTGGGTGAAAAAACGTAGAAATACGTCTTATTTGTGGTGGAAACCGCCACAAAACCCATAAAAGTATGGCTTGTGTTAAAGTGGAAAAGTTGAGACAAATATTCCAATGCAAAACGGCCTTTTTCAACTTAGGGTGGAAATTTCCACCCTAGTAGTTTTGGTTACAGTTTTCAGCATTTCAAGTTGATAGGTTTGGTGAAATTTGATACTCGATAGTTGGTTATACCTTGGTAGTAGTTTCGCAATGTGTTTTTGATTTTGGGGCAATTAGGGTGCAGGAATTGAGAAGTTAGGATCGACAAACTGGAGTTTTAGGGTGGAAAAACTTAAACTTGCAGAGTAGAACAGTTAACTTAAACTTCCACCCCACAACAGCTGTTTGAACTTGGGGTGGATGCTCCAAGTGAAAAGTGGGTGTTCCATTTGAGGTGGTAGTTGAAAAAGATCCAAGTGGGTAGGTATAAGTTCCAAGTTGAGGTTGGTGGAAAGACGTGGAAATGCGTCTTCTTTGAAATGAAAACCGCCACAAAACCCATAGAACTAAGGCATGTGTTAGGGTGGAAAAGTTGAGAGGAAAGTTCCAATGCAAAACGGCCTTTTTCAACTTAGGGTGGAAATTTCCACCCTAGTAGTTTTGGTTACAGTTTTCAGCATTTCAAGTTGATAGGTTTGGTCAAATTTGATACTCGATAGTTGGTTATACCTTGGTAGTAGTTTCGCTATGTGTTTTTGATTTTGGGGCAATTAAGGTGCAGGAATTGAGAAGTTAGGATCGACAAACTGGAGTTTTAGGGTGGAAAAACTTAAACTCGCAGAGTAGAACAGTTAACTTAAACTTCCACCCCACAACAGCTGTTTGAACTTGGGGTGGATGCTCCAAGTGGAAAGCGGGAGTTCCAATTGGGGTGGGTGTTGAAAAAGTTCCAAGTGGGTAAGTATAAGTTCCAAGTTGGGGTGGGTGGAAAAACGTGGAAATGCGTCTTAATTAGCGTGGAAACCGCCACAAAACCCATAAAAATATGGCATGTGTTAAGATGGAAAAGTTGAGAGGAATGTTGCAATGCAAAACGGCCTTTTTCATATTAGGGTGGAAATTTTCACTGTGGTAGTTTTGATTACAGTTTTCAGCATTTCAAGTTGATAGGTTTGGTCAAATTTGATACTCGATAGTTGGTTATACCTTGGTAGTAGTTTCGGTATGTGTTTTTGATTTTGGGGCAATTAAAATGCAGGAATTGAAAAATTAAGAGCGACAAACTGGAGTTTTAGGGTGGAAAAACTTAAACTCGCAAAGTAGAGCAGTTAACTTAAACTTCCACCCCACAACAACTGTTTGAACTTGGGGTTGAAGTTCCAAGTGGAAAGTGGGAGTTCCAATTGGGGTGGGTGTTGAAAAAGTTCCAAGTGGGTAGGTATAAGTTCCAAGTTGGGGTGGGTGGAAAAACGTGGAAATGCGTTTTAATTAGGGTGGAAACCGCCACAAAACCCATAGAAATGAGGCATCGGTTAAGGTGGAAAAGTTGAGAGGAAAGTTCCAATGCAAAACGGCCTTTTTCAACTTAGGGTGGAACCCTAGTAGTTTTGGTTACAGTTTTCAGCATTTCAAGTTGATAGGTTTGGTGAAATTTGATACTCGATAGTTGGTTATACCTTGGTAGTAGTTTCGCTTTGTGTTTTTGATTTTGGGGCAATTAAGGTGCAGGAATTGAGAAGTTGGGATCGACAAACTGGAGTTTTAGGGTGGAAAAACTTAAACTCGCAGAGTAGAACAGTTAACTGGAACTTCCACCCCACAACAACTGTTTGAACTTGGGGTGGATGTTCCAAGTGGAAAGTGGGAGTTCCAATTGGGGTGGGTGTTGAAATACTTCCAAGTGGGTAGGTATAAGTTCCAAGTTGGGGTGGGTGGAAAAAAGTGGAAATGCGTCTTAATTGAGGTGGAAACCGCAAAAAACCCATAGAACTAAGGCATGTGTTAGGGTGGAAAAGTTGAGAGGAATGTTCCAATGCAAAACGGCCTTTTTCAACTTAGGGTGGAAATTTCCACCCTAGTAGTTTTGGTTACAGTTTTCAGCATTTCAAGTTGATAGGTTTGGTCAGATTTGATACTCGATAGTTGGTTATACCTTGGTAGTAGTTTCGCAATGTGTTTTTGATTTTGGGGCAATTAAGGTGCAGGAATTGAGAAGTTAGGATCGACAAACTGGAGTTTTAGGGTGGAAAAACTTAAACTTGCTGAGTAGAACAATTAACTTAAAGTTCCACCCCACAACAGCTGTTTGAACTTGGGGTGGATGCTCCAAGTGAAAAGTGGGAGTTCCAAATGAGGTGGGTGTTGAAAAAGTTCTTAGTTACAAGTGGGTAGGTATAAGTTCCAAGTTGGGGTGGGTGGAAAAACGTGGAAATGCGTCTTAATTAGGGTGGAAACCGGCACAAAACCCATAGAATAAAAGCATGTGTTAGAGTGAAAAAGTTGAGAGGAATGTTCCAATGCAAAACGGCCTTTTTCAATTCAGGGTGGAAATTTCCACCCTAGTAGTTTTGGTTACAGTTTTCAGCATTTCAAGTTGATAGGTGGTCAAATTTGATACTCGATAGTTGGTTATATTTTGGTAGTAGTTTCGCTATGTGTTTTTGATTTTGGGGCAATTAAGGTGCAGGAATTGAGAAGTTAGGATCGACAAACTGGAGTTTTAGGGTGGAAAAACTTAAACTCGCAGAGTAGAACAGTTAACTCAAACTTCCACCCCACAACAGCTGTTTGAACTTGGGGTGGATGCTCCAAGTGGAAAGCGGGAGTTCCAATTGAGGTGGGTGTTGAAAAAGTTCCAAGTGGGTAGGTATAAGTTCCAAGTTGGGGTGGGTGGAAAAACGTGGAAATGCGTCTTAATTAGGGTGGAAACCGCCACAAAACCCATAAAAACATGGCATTTGTTAAGATGGAAAAGTTGAGAGGAATGTTCCAATGCAAAACGGCCTTTTTCAATTTAGGGTGGAAATTTTCACTCTGGTAGTTTTGGTGACAGTTTTCAGCATTTCAAGTTGATAGGTTTGGTCAATTTTGATACTCGATAGTTGGTTATACCTTGGTAGTAGTTTCGGTATGTGTTTTTGTTTTTGGGGCAATTAAGGTGCAGGAATTGAAAAATTAAGAGCGACAAAATGGAGTTTTAGGGTGGAAAAACTTAAACTCGCAGAGTAGAGCAGTTAACTGGAACTTCCACCCCACAACAACTGTTTAAACTTGGGGTTGAAGTTCCAAGTGGAAAGTGGGAGTTCCAATTGGGGTGGGTGTTGAAAAAGTTCCAAGTGGGTAGGTATAAGTTCCAAGTTGGGGTGGGTGGAAAAACGTGGAAATGCGTCTTAATTAGGGTGGAAACCGCCACAAAACCCATAGAAATAAGGCATGTGTTAGGGTGGAAAAGTTGAGAGGAAAGTTCCAATGCAAAACGGCCTTTTTCAACTTAGGGTGGAAATTTCCACCCTAGTAGTTTTGGTTACAGGTTTCAGCATTTCAAGTTGATAGGTGGTCAAATTTGATACTCGATAGTTGGTTATACCTTGGTAGTAGTTTCGCTATGTGTTTTTGATTTTGGGGCAATTAAGGTGCAGGAATTGAGAAGTTAGGATCGACAAACTGGAGTTTTAGGGTGGAAAAACTTAAACTCGCAGAGTAAAACAGTTAACTGGAACTTCCACCCCACAACAGCTGTTTGAACTTGGGGTGGATGTTCCAAGTGAAAAGTGGGAGTTCCAAATGAGGTGGGTGTTGAAAAAGTTCTTAGTTACAAGTGGGTAGGTATAAGTTCCAAGTTGGGGTGGGTGGAAAAACGTGGAAATGCGTCTTAATTAGGGTGGAAACCGCCACAAAACCCATAGAAATGAGGCATCGGTTAAGGTGGAAAAGTTGAGAGGAAAGTTCCAATGCAAAACGGCCTTTTTCAACTTAGGGTGGAAATTTCCACCCTAGTAGTTTTGGTTACAGTTTTCAGCATTTCAAGTTGATAGGTTTGGTCAAAATTGATACTCGATAGTTGGTTATACCTTGGTAGTAGTTTTGCTATGTGTTTTTGATTTTGGGGCAATTAAGGTGCAGGAATTGAGAAGTTAGGATCGACAAACTGGAGTTTTGGGTGGAAAAACTTAAACTTGCAGAGTAGAACAGTTAACTTAAACTTCCACCCCACAACAGCTGTTTGAACTTGGGGTGGATGTTCCAAGTGAAAAGTGGGAGTTCCAAATGAGGTGGGTGTTGAAAAAGTTCCAAGTGGGTAGGTATAAGTTCCAAGTTGGGGTGGGTGGAAAAACGTGGAAATGCGTCTTAATTAGGGTGGAAACCGCCACAAAACCCATAGAAATAAGGCATGTGTTAGGGTGGAAAAGTTGAGAGGAATGTTCCAATGCAAAACGGCCTTTTTCAACTTAGGGTGGAAATTTCCACCCTAGTAGTTTTGGTTACAGTTTTCAGCATTTCAAGTTGATAGGTTTGGTCAGATTTGATACTCGATAGTTGGTCATACCTTGGTAGTAGTTTCGCTATGTGTTTTTGATTTTGGGGCAATTAAGGTGCAGGAATTGAGAAGTTAGGATCGACAAACTGGAGTTTTAGGGTGGAAAAACTTAAACTCGCCGAGTAGAACAGTTAACTTAAAGTTCCACCCCACAACAGCTGTTTGAACTTGGGGTGGATGCTCCAAGTGAAAAGTGGGTGTTCCATTTGAGGTGGTAGTTGAAAAAGATCCAAGTGGGTAGGTATAAGTTCCAAGTTGGGGTGGGTGGAAAGACGTGGAAATGCGTCTTCTTTGAAATGAAAACCGCCACAAAACCCATAGAAATAAAGCATGTGTTAGGGTGGAAAAGTTGAGAGGAAAGTTCCAATGCAAAACGGCTTTTTTCAACTTAGGGTGGAAATTTCCACCCTAGTAGTTTTGGTTACAGTTTTCAGCATTTCAAGTTGATAGGTTTGGTGAAATTTGATACTCGATAGTTGGTTATACCTTGGTAGTAGTTTCGCTATGTGTTTTTGATTTTGGGGCAATTAAGGTGCAGGAATTGAGAAGTTAGGATCGACAAACTGGAGTTTTAGGGTGGAAAAACTTAAACTCGCAGAGTAGAACAGTTAACTTAAACTTCCACCCCACAACAGCTGTTTGAACTTGGGGTGGATGTTCCAAGTGGAAAGTGGGAGTTCCAATTGGGGTGGGTGTTGAAAAAGTTCCAAGTGGGTAGGTATAAGTTCCAAGTTGGGGTGGGTGGAAAAACGTGGAAATGCGTCTTAATTAGGGTGGAAACCGCCACAAAACCCATAGAAATGAGGCATCGGTTAAGGTGGAAAAGTTGAGAGGAAAGTTCCAATGCAAAACGGCCGTTTTCAACTTAGGGTGGAAATTTCCACCCTAGTAGTTTTGGTTACAGTTTTCAGCATTTCAAGTTGATAGGTTTGGTGAAATTTGATACTCGATAGTTGGTTATACCTTGGTAGTAGTTTCGTTTTGTGTTTTTGATTTTGGGGCAATTAAGGTGCAGGAATTGAGAAGTTAGGATCGACAAACTGGAGTTTTAGGGTGGAAAAACTTAAACTCGCAGAGTAGAACAGTTAACTTAAACTTCCACCCCACAACAGCTGTTTGAACTTGGGGTGGATGTTCCAAGTGAAAAGTGGGAGTTCCAAATGAGGTGGGTGTTGAAAAAGTTCCAAGTGGGTAGGTATAAGTTCCAAGTTGGGGTGGGTGGAAAAACGTGGAAATGCGTCTTAATTAGGGTGGAAACCGCCACAAAACCCATAGAATAAAAGCATATGTTAGGGTGAAAAAGTTGAGAGGAAAGTTCCAATGCAAAACGGCCATTTTCAATTCAGGGTGGAAATTTCCACCCTAGTAGTTTTGGTTACAGGTTTCAGCATTTCAAGTTGATAGGTGGTCAAATTTGATACTCGATAGTTGGTTATACCTTGGTAGTAGTTTCGCAATGTGTTTTTGATTTTGGGGCAATTAAGGTGCAGGAATTGAGAAGTTAGGATCGACAAACTGGAGTTTTAGGGTGGAAAAACTTAAACTCGCAGAGTAGAACAGTTAACTCAAACTTCCACCCCACAACAGCTGTTTGAACTTGGGGTGGATGCTCCAAGTGGAAAGTGGGTGTTCCATTTGGGGTGGGTGTTGAAAAAGTTCCAAGTGGGTAGGTATAAGTTCCAAGTTGGGGTGGGTGGAAAAACGTGGAAATGCGTCTTAATTAAGGTGGAAACCGCCACAAAACCCATAAAAGTATGGCTTGTGTTAAAATGGAAAAGTTGAGACAAATATTCCAATGCAAAACGGCCTTTTTCAACTTAGGGTGGAAATTTCCACCCTAGTAGTTTTGGTTACAGTTTTCAGCATTTCAAGTTGATAGGTTTGGTGAAATTTCATACTCGATAGTTGGTTATACCTTGGTAGTAGTTTCGCTTTGTGTTTTTGATTTTGGGGCAATTAAGGTGCAGGAATTGAGAAGTTAGGATCGACAAACTGGAGTTTTAGGGTGGAAAAACTTAAACTCGCAGAGTAGAACAGTTAACTTAAACTTCCACCCCACAACAGCTGTTTGAACTTGGGGTGGATGCTCCAAGTGGAAAGTGGGAGTTCCAAATGAGGTGGGTGTTGAAAAAGTTCCAAGTGGGTAGGTATAAGTTCCAAGTTGGGGTGGGTGGAAAAACGTGGAAATGCGTCTTAAATGTGGTGGAAACCGCCACAAAACCCAAAGAAAGAAAGCATGTGTTAGGGTGGAAAAGTTGAGAGGAAAGTTCCAATCCAAAACGGCCTTTTTCAACTTAGGGTGGAAATTTCCACCCTAGTAGTTTTGGTTATGGTTTTAAGCATTTCAAGTTGATAGGTTTGGTGAAATTTGATACTCGATAGTTGGTTATACCTTGGTAGTAGTTTCGCTATGTGTTTTTGATTTTGGGGCAATTAAGGTGCAGGAATTGAGAAGTTAGGATCGACAAACTGGAGTTTTAGGGTGGAAAAACTTAAACTCGCCGAGTAGAACAGTTAACTTAAAGTTCCACCCCACAACAGCTGTTTGAACTTGGGGTGGATGTTCCAAGTGAAAAGTGGGTGTTGCATTTGAGGTGGTAATTGAAAAAGTTCCAAGTGGGTAGGTATAAGTTCCAAGTTGAGGTTGGTGGAAAGACGTGGAAATGCGTCTTCTTTGAAATGAAAACCGCCACAAAACCCATAGAAATAAAGCATGTGTTAGGGTGGAAAAGTTGAGAGGAAAGTTCCAATGCAAAACGGCCTTTTTCAACTTAGGGTGGAAATTTCCACCCTAGTAGTTTTGGTTACAGTTTTCAGCATTTCAAGTTGATAGGTTTGGTGAAATTTGATACTCGATAGTTGGTTATACCTTGGTAGTAGTTTCGCTATGTGTTTTTGATTTTGGGGCAATTAAGGTGCAGGAATTGAGAAGTTAGGATCGACAAACTGGAGTTTTAGGGTGGAAAAACTTAAACTCGCAGAGTAGAACAGTTAACTTAAAGTTCCACCCCACAACAGCTGTTTGAACTTGGGGTGGATGTTCCAAGTGAAAAGTGGGAATTCCAAATGAGGTGGGTGTTGAAAAAGTTCTTAGTTACAAGTGGGTAGGTATAAGTTCCAAGTTGGGGTGGGTGGAAAAACGTGGAAATGCGTCTTAATTAGGGTGGAAACCGCCACAAAACCCATAAAAATATGGCATGTGTTAAGATGGAAAAGTTGAGAGGAATGTTCCAATGCAAAACGGCCTTTTTCAACTTAGGGTGGAAATTTTCACTCTGGTAGTTTTGGTTACAGTTTTCAGCATTTCAAGTTGATAGGTTTGGTCAAATTTGATACTCGATAGTTGGTTATACCTTGGTAGTAGTTTCGGTATGTGTTTTTGATTTTGGGGCAATTAAAATGCAGGAATTGAAAAATTAAGAGCGACAAAATGGAGTTTTAGGGTGGAAAAACTTAAACTCGCAGAGTAGAACAGTTAACTTAAACTTCCACCCCACAAAAACTGTTTGAACTTGGGGTTGAAGTTTCAAATGAAAAGTGGGAGTTCCAATTGGGGTGGGTGTTGAAAAAGTTCCAAGTGGGTAGGTATAAGTTCCAAGTTGGGGTGGGTGGAAAAACGTGGAAATGCGTCTTAATTAGGGTGGAAACCGCCACAAAACCCATAGAAATGAGGCATCGGTTAAGGTGGAAAAGTTGAGAGGAAAGTTCCAATGCAAAACGGCCTTTTTCAATTCAGAGTGGAAATTTCCACCCTAGTAGTTTTGGTTACAGTTTTCAGCATTTCAAGTTGATAGGTTTGGTGAAATTTGATACTCGATAGTTGGTTATACCTTGGTGGTAGTTTCGCTTTGTGTTTTTGATTTTGGGGCAATTAAGGTGCAGGAATTGAGAAGTTAGGATCGACAAACTGGAGTTTTAGGGTGGAAAAGCTTAAACTCGCAGAGTAAAACAATTAACTGCAACTTCCACCCCACAACAGCTGTTTGAACTTGGGGTGGATGCTCCAAGTGAAAAGTGGGAGTTCCAAATGAGGTGGGTGTTGAAAAAGTTCTTAGTTACAAGTGGGTAGGTATAAGTTCCAAGTTGGGGTGGGTGGAAAAACGTGGAAATGCGTCTTAATTAGGGTGGAAACCGCCACAAAACCCATAGAAATAAAGCATGTGTTAGGGTGGAAAAGTTGAGAGGAATGTTCCAATGCAAAACGGCCTTTTTCAACTTAGGGTGGAAATTTCCACCCTAGTAGTTTTGGTTACAGTTTTCAGCATTTCAAGTTGATAGGTTTGGTCAGATTTGATACTCGATAGTTGGTTATACCTTGGTAGTAGTTTCGCAATGTGTTTTTGATTTTGGGGCAATTAAGGTGCAGGAATTGAGAAGTTAGGATCGACAAACTGGAGTTTTAGGGTGGAAAAACTTAAACTTGCCGAGTAGAACAGTTAACTTAAACTTCCACCCCACAACAGCTGTTTGAACTTGGGGTGGATGCTCCAAGTGAAAAGTGGGTGTTCCATTTGAGGTGGTAGTTGAAAAAGATCCAAGTGGGTAGGTATAAGTTCCAAGTTGAGGTTGGTGGAAAGACGTGGAAATGCGTCTTCTTTGAAATGAAAACCGCCACAAAACCCATAGAAATAAAGCATGTGTTAGGGTGGAAAAGTTGAGAGGAAAGTTCCAATGCAAAACGGCCTTTTTCAACTTAGGGTGGAAATTTCCACCCTAGTAGTTTTGGTTACAGTTTTCAGCATTTCAAGTTGTTAGGTTTGGTGAAATTTGATACTCGATAGTTGGTTATACCTTGGTAGTAGTTTCGCAATGTGTTTTTGATTTTGGGGCAATTAAGGTGCAGGAATTGAGAAGTTAGGATCGACAAACTGGAGTTTTAGATTGGAAAAACTTAAACTCGCAGAGTAGAACAGTTAACTTAAACTTCCACCCCACAACAGCTGTTTGAACTTGGGGTGGATGCTCCAAGTGGAAAGTGGGAGTTCCAAATGAGGTGGGTGTTGAAATACTTCCAAGTGGGTAGGTATAAGTTCCAAGTTGGGGTGGGTGGAAAAACGTGGAAATGCGTCTTAATTAGGGTGGAAACCGCCACAAAACCCATAAAAAGAAAGCATGTGTTAGGGTGGAAAAGTTGAGAGGAATGTTCCAATGCAAAACGGCTTTTTTCAACTTAGGGTGGAAATTTCCACCCTAGTAGTTTTGGTTATGGTTTTAAACATTTCAAGTTGATAGGTTTGGTGAAATTTGATACTCGATAGTTGGTTATACCTTGGTAGTAGTTTCGCTATGTGTTTTTGATTTTGGGGCAATTAAGGTGCAGGAATTGAGAAGTTAGGATCGACAAACTGGAGTTTTAGGGTGGAAAAACTTAAACTCGCCGAGTAGAACAGTTAACTTAAAGTTCCACCCCACAACAACTGTTTGAACTTGGGGTGAATGTTCCAAGTGAAAAGTGGGTGTTCCATTTGAGGTGGTAGTTGAAAAAGTTCCAAGTGGGTAGGTATAAGTTCCAAGTTGAGGTTGGTGGAAAGACGTGGAAATGCGTCTTCTTTGAAATGAAAACCGCCACAAAACCCATAGAAATAAAGCATGTGTTAAGGTGGAAAAGTTGAGAGGAAAGTTCCAATGCAAAACGGCCTTTTTCAACTTAGGGTGGAAATTTCCACCCTAGTAGTTTTGGTTACAGTTTTCAGCATTTCAAGTTGATAGGTTTGGTGAAATTTGATACTCGATAGTTGGTTATACCTTGGTAGTAGTTTCGCAATGTGTTTTTGATTTTGGGGCAATTAAGGTGCAGGAATTGAGAAGTTAGGATCGACAAACTGGAGTTTTAGGGTGGAAAAACTTAAACTCGCAGAGTAGAACAGTTAACTTAAAGTTCCACCCCACAACAGCTGTTTGAACTTGGGGTGGATGTTCCAAGTGAAAAGTGGGAATTCCAAATGAGGTGGGTGTTGAAAAAGTTCTTAGTTACAAGTGGGTAGGTATAAGTTCCAAGTTGGGGTGGGTGGAAAAACGTGGAAATGCGTCTTAATTAGGGTGGAAACCGCCACAAAACCCATAAAAATATGGCATGTGTTAAGATGGAAAAGTTGAGAGGAATGTTCCAATGCAAAACGGCCTTTTTCAACTTAGGGTGGAAATTTTCACTCTGGTAGTTTTGGTTACAGTTTTCAGCATTTCAAGTTGATAGGTTTGGTCAAATTTGATACTCGATAGTTGGTTATACCTTGGTAGTAGTTTCGGTATGTGTTTTTGATTTTGGGGCAATTAAAATGCAGGAATTGAAAAATTAAGAGCGACAAAATGGAGTTTTAGGGTGGAAAAACTTAAACTCGCAGAGTAGAACAGTTAACTTAAACTTCCACCCCACAAAAACTGTTTGAACTTGGGGTTGAAGTTTCAAATGAAAAGTGGGAGTTCCAATTGGGGTGGGTGTTGAAAAAGTTCCAAGTGGGTAGGTATAAGTTCCAAGTTGGGGTGGGTGGAAAAACGTGGAAATGCGTCTTAATTAGGGTGGAAACCGCCACAAAACCCATAGAAATGAGGCATCGGTTAAGGTGGAAAAGTTGAGAGGAAAGTTCCAATGCAAAACGGCCTTTTTCAATTCAGAGTGGAAATTTCCACCCTAGTAGTTTTGGTTACAGTTTTCAGCATTTCAAGTTGATAGGTTTGGTGAAATTTGATACTCGATAGTTGGTTATACCTTGGTGGTAGTTTCGCTTTGTGTTTTTGATTTTGGGGCAATTAAGGTGCAGGAATTGAGAAGTTAGGATCGACAAACTGGAGTTTTAGGGTGGAAAAGCTTAAACTCGCAGAGTAAAACAATTAACTGCAACTTCCACCCCACAACAGCTGTTTGAACTTGGGGTGGATGCTCCAAGTGAAAAGTGGGAGTTCCAAATGAGGTGGGTGTTGAAAAAGTTCTTAGTTACAAGTGGGTAGGTATAAGTTCCAAGTTGGGGTGGGTGGAAAAACGTGGAAATGCGTCTTAATTAGGGTGGAAACCGCCACAAAACCCATAGAAATAAGGCATGTGTTAGGGTGGAAAAGTTGAGAGGAATGTTCCAATGCAAAACGGCCTTTTTCAACTTAGGGTGGAAATTTCCACCCTAGTAGTTTTGGTTACAGTTTTCAGCATTTCAAGTTGATAGGTTTGGTCAGATTTGATACTCGATAGTTGGTTATACCTTGGTAGTAGTTTCGCAATGTGTTTTTGATTTTGGGGCAATTAAGGTGCAGGAATTGAGAAGTTAGGATCGACAAACTGGAGTTTTAGGGTGGAAAAACTTAAACTTGCCGAGTAGAACAGTTAACTTAAACTTCCACCCCACAACAGCTGTTTGAACTTGGGGTGGATGCTCCAAGTGAAAAGTGGGTGTTCCATTTGAGGTGGTAGTTGAAAAAGATCCAAGTGGGTAGGTATAAGTTCCAAGTTGAGGTTGGTGGAAAGACGTGGAAATGCGTCTTCTTTGAAATGAAAACCGCCACAAAACCCATAGAAATAAAGCATGTGTTAGGGTGGAAAAGTTGAGAGGAAAGTTCCAATGCAAAACGGCCTTTTTCAACTTAGGGTGGAAATTTCCACCCTAGTAGTTTTGGTTACAGTTTTCAGCATTTCAAGTTGTTAGGTTTGGTGAAATTTGATACTCGATAGTTGGTTATACCTTGGTAGTAGTTTCGCAATGTGTTTTTGATTTTGGGGCAATTAAGGTGCAGGAATTGAGAAGTTAGGATCGACAAACTGGAGTTTTAGATTGGAAAAACTTAAACTCGCAGAGTAGAACAGTTAACTTAAACTTCCACCCCACAACAGCTGTTTGAACTTGGGGTGGATGCTCCAAGTGGAAAGTGGGAGTTCCAAATGAGGTGGGTGTTGAAATACTTCCAAGTGGGTAGGTATAAGTTCCAAGTTGGGGTGGGTGGAAAAACGTGGAAATGCGTCTTAATTAGGGTGGAAACCGCCACAAAACCCATAAAAAGAAAGCATGTGTTAGGGTGGAAAAGTTGAGAGGAATGTTCCAATGCAAAACGGCTTTTTTCAACTTAGGGTGGAAATTTCCACCCTAGTAGTTTTGGTTATGGTTTTAAACATTTCAAGTTGATAGGTTTGGTGAAATTTGATACTCGATAGTTGGTTATACCTTGGTAGTAGTTTCGCTATGTGTTTTTGATTTTGGGGCAATTAAGGTGCAGGAATTGAGAAGTTAGGATCGACAAACTGGAGTTTTAGGGTGGAAAAACTTAAACTCGCCGAGTAGAACAGTTAACTTAAAGTTCCACCCCACAACAACTGTTTGAACTTGGGGTGAATGTTCCAAGTGAAAAGTGGGTGTTCCATTTGAGGTGGTAGTTGAAAAAGTTCCAAGTGGGTAGGTATAAGTTCCAAGTTGAGGTTGGTGGAAAGACGTGGAAATGCGTCTTCTTTGAAATGAAAACCGCCACAAAACCCATAGAAATAAAGCATGTGTTAGGGTGGAAAAGTTGAGAGGAAAGTTCCAATGCAAAACGGCCTTTTTCAACTTAGGGTGGAAATTTCCACCCTAGTAGTTTTGGTTACAGTTTTCAGCATTTCAAGTTGATAGGTTTGGTGAAATTTGATACTCGATAGTTGGTTATACCTTGGTAGTAGTTTCGCAATGTGTTTTTGATTTTGGGGCAATTAAGGTGCAGGAATTGAGAAGTTAGGATCGACAAACTGGAGTTTTAGGGTGGAAAAACTTAAACTCGCAGAGTAGAACAGTTAACTTAAACTTCCACCCCACAACAGCTGTTTGAACTTGGGGTGGATGCTCCAAGTGGAAAGTGGGAGTTCCAAATGAGGTGGGTGTTGAAAAAGTTCCAAGTGGGTAGGTATAAGTTCCAAGTTGGGGTGGGTGGAAAAACGTGGAAATGCGTTTTATTTGTGGTGGAAACCGCCACAAAACCCATAGAAATAAAGCATGTGTTAGGGTGGAAAAGTTGAGAGGAATGTTCCAATGCAAAACGGCCTTTTTCAACTTAGGGTGGAAATTTTCACTCTGGTAGTTTTGGTTACAGTTTTCAGCATTTCAAGTTGATAGGTTTGGTCAAATTTGATACTCGATAGTTGGTTATACCTTGGTAGTAGTTTCGGTATGTGTTTTTGATTTTGGGGCAATTAAAATGCAGGAATTGAAAAATTAAGAGCGACAAAATGGAGTTTTAGGGTGGAAAAACTTAAACTCGCAGAGTAGAACAGTTAACTTAAACTTCCACCCCACAAAAACTGTTTGAACTTGGGGTTGAAGTTTCAAATGAAAAGTGGGAGTTCCAATTGGGGTGGGTGTTGAAAAAGTTCCAAGTGGGTAGGTATAAGTTCCAAGTTGGGGTGGGTGGAAAAACGTGGAAATGCGTCTTAATTAGGGTGGAAACCGCCACAAAACCCATAGAAATGAGGCATCGGTTAAGGTGGAAAAGTTGAGAGGAAAGTTCCAATGCAAAACGGCCTTTTTCAATTCAGAGTGGAAATTTCCACCCTAGTAGTTTTGGTTACAGTTTTCAGCATTTCAAGTTGATAGGTTTGGTGAAATTTGATACTCGATAGTTGGTTATACCTTGGTAGTAGTTTCGCTTTGTGTTTTTGATTTTGGGGCAATTAAGGTGCAGGAATTGAGAAGTTAGGATCGACAAACTGGAGTTTTAGGGTGGAAAAGCTTAAACTCGCAGAGTAAAACAATTAACTGCAACTTCCACCCCACAACAGCTGTTTGAACTTGGGGTGGATGCTCCAAGTGAAAAGTGGGAGTTCCAAATGAGGTGGGTGTTGAAAAAGTTCTTAGTTACAAGTGGGTAGGTATAAGTTCCAAGTTGGGGTGGGTGGAAAAACGTGGAAATGCGTCTTAATTAGGGTGGAAACCGCCACAAAACCCATAGAAATAAGGCATGTGTTAGGGTGGAAAAGTTGAGAGGAATGTTCCAATGCAAAACGGCCTTTTTCAACTTAGGGTGGAAATTTCCACCCTAGTAGTTTTGGTTACAGTTTTCAGCATTTCAAGTTGATAGGTTTGGTCAGATTTGATACTCGATAGTTGGTTATACCTTGGTAGTAGTTTCGCAATGTGTTTTTGATTTTGGGGCAATTAAGGTGCAGGAATTGAGAAGTTAGGATCGACAAACTGGAGTTTTAGGGTGGAAAAACTTAAACTTGCCGAGTAGAACAGTTAACTTAAACTTCCACCCCACAACAGCTGTTTGAACTTGGGGTGGATGCTCCAAGTGAAAAGTGGGTGTTCCATTTGAGGTGGTAGTTGAAAAAGATCCAAGTGGGTAGGTATAAGTTCCAAGTTGAGGTTGGTGGAAAGACGTGGAAATGCGTCTTCTTTGAAATGAAAACCGCCACAAAACCCATAGAAATAAAGCATGTGTTAGGGTGGAAAAGTTGAGAGGAAAGTTCCAATGCAAAACGGCCTTTTTCAACTTAGGGTGGAAATTTCCACCCTAGTAGTTTTGGTTACAGTTTTCAGCATTTCAAGTTGTTAGGTTTGGTGAAATTTGATACTCGATAGTTGGTTATACCTTGGTAGTAGTTTCGCAATGTGTTTTTGATTTTGGGGCAATTAAGGTGCAGGAATTGAGAAGTTAGGATCGACAAACTGGAGTTTTAGATTGGAAAAACTTAAACTCGCAGAGTAGAACAGTTAACTTAAACTTCCACCCCACAACAGCTGTTTGAACTTGGGGTGGATGCTCCAAGTGGAAAGTGGGAGTTCCAAATGAGGTGGGTGTTGAAATACTTCCAAGTGGGTAGGTATAAGTTCCAAGTTGGGGTGGGTGGAAAAACGTGGAAATGCGTCTTAATTAGGGTGGAAACCGCCACAAAACCCATAAAAAGAAAGCATGTGTTAGGGTGGAAAAGTTGAGAGGAATGTTCCAATGCAAAACGGCTTTTTTCAACTTAGGGTGGAAATTTCCACCCTAGTAGTTTTGGTTACAGTTTTAAACATTTCAAGTTGATAGGTTTGGTGAAATTTGATACTCGATAGTTGGTTATACCTTGGTAGTAGTTTCGCTATGTGTTTTTGATTTTGGGGCAATTAAGGTGCAGGAATTGAGAAGTTAGGATCGACAAACTGGAGTTTTAGGGTGGAAAAACTTAAACTCGCCGAGTAGAACAGTTAACTTAAAGTTCCACCCCACAACAACTGTTTGAACTTGGGGTGAATGTTCCAAGTGAAAAGTGGGTGTTCCATTTGAGGTGGTAGTTGAAAAAGTTCCAAGTGGGTAGGTATAAGTTCCAAGTTGAGGTTGGTGGAAAGACGTGGAAATGCGTCTTCTTTGAAATGAAAACCGCCACAAAACCCATAGAAATAAAGCATGTGTTAGGGTGGAAAAGTTGAGAGGAAAGTTCCAATGCAAAACGGCCTTTTTCAACTTAGGGTGGAAATTTCCACCCTAGTAGTTTTGGTTACAGTTTTCAGCATTTCAAGTTGATAGGTTTGGTGAAATTTGATACTCGATAGTTGGTTATACCTTGGTAGTAGTTTCGCAATGTGTTTTTGATTTTGGGGCAATTAAGGTGCAGGAATTGAGAAGTTAGGATCGACAAACTGGAGTTTTAGGGTGGAAAAACTTAAACTCGCAGAGTAGAACAGTTAACTTAAACTTCCACCCCACAACAGCTGTTTGAACTTGGGGTGGATGCTCCAAGTGGAAAGTGGGAGTTCCAAATGAGGTGGGTGTTGAAAAAGTTCCAAGTGGGTAGGTATAAGTTCCAAGTTGGGGTGGGTGGAAAAACGTGGAAATGCGTTTTATTTGTGGTGGAAACCGCCACAAAACCCATAGAAATAAAGCATGTGTTAGGGTGGAAAAGTTGAGAGGAATGTTCCAATGCAAAACGGCCTTTTTCAACTTAGGGTGGAAATTTCCACCCTAGTAGTTTTGGTTATGGTTTTAAGCATTTCAAGTTGATAGGTTTGGTGAAATTTGATACTCGATAGTTGGTTATACCTTGGTAGTAGTTTCGCTATGTGTTTTTGATTTTGGGGCAATTAAGGTGCAGGAATTGAGAAGTTAGGATCGACAAACTGGAGTTTTAGGGTGGAAAAACTTAAACTCGCAGAGTAGAACAGTTAACTTAAACTTCCACCCCACAAAAACTGTTTGAACTTGGGGTTGAAGTTTCAAATGAAAAGTGGGAGTTCCAATTGGGGTGGGTGTTGAAAAAGTTCCAAGTGGGTAGGTATAAGTTCCAAGTTGGGGTGGGTGGAAAAACGTGGAAATGCGTCTTAATTAGGGTGGAAACCGCCACAAAACCCATAGAAATGAGGCATCGGTTAAGGTGGAAAAGTTGAGAGGAAAGTTCCAATGCAAAACGGCCTTTTTCAATTCAGAGTGGAAATTTCCACCCTAGTAGTTTTGGTTACAGTTTTCAGCATTTCAAGTTGATAGGTTTGGTGAAATTTGATACTCGATAGTTGGTTATACCTTGGTAGTAGTTTCGCTTTGTGTTTTTGATTTTGGGGCAATTAAGGTGCAGGAATTGAGAAGTTAGGATCGACAAACTGGAGTTTTAGGGTGGAAAAGCTTAAACTCGCAGAGTAAAACAATTAACTGCAACTTCCACCCCACAACAGCTGTTTGAACTTGGGGTGGATGCTCCAAGTGAAAAGTGGGAGTTCCAAATGAGGTGGGTGTTGAAAAAGTTCTTAGTTACAAGTGGGTAGGTATAAGTTCCAAGTTGGGGTGGGTGGAAAAACGTGGAAATGCGTCTTAATTAGGGTGGAAACCGCCACAAAACCCATAGAAATAAGGCATGTGTTAGGGTGGAAAAGTTGAGAGGAATGTTCCAATGCAAAACGGCCTTTTTCAACTTAGGGTGGAAATTTCCACCCTAGTAGTTTTGGTTACAGTTTTCAGCATTTCAAGTTGATAGGTTTGGTCAGATTTGATACTCGATAGTTGGTTATACCTTGGTAGTAGTTTCGCAATGTGTTTTTGATTTTGGGGCAATTAAGGTGCAGGAATTGAGAAGTTAGGATCGACAAACTGGAGTTTTAGGGTGGAAAAACTTAAACTTGCCGAGTAGAACAGTTAACTTAAACTTCCACCCCACAACAGCTGTTTGAACTTGGGGTGGATGCTCCAAGTGAAAAGTGGGTGTTCCATTTGAGGTGGTAGTTGAAAAAGATCCAAGTGGGTAGGTATAAGTTCCAAGTTGAGGTTGGTGGAAAGACGTGGAAATGCGTCTTCTTTGAAATGAAAACCGCCACAAAACCCATAGAAATAAAGCATGTGTTAGGGTGGAAAAGTTGAGAGGAAAGTTCCAATGCAAAACGGCCTTTTTCAACTTAGGGTGGAAATTTCCACCCTAGTAGTTTTGGTTACAGTTTTCAGCATTTCAAGTTGTTAGGTTTGGTGAAATTTGATACTCGATAGTTGGTTATACCTTGGTAGTAGTTTCGCAATGTGTTTTTGATTTTGGGGCAATTAAGGTGCAGGAATTGAGAAGTTAGGATCGACAAACTGGAGTTTTAGATTGGAAAAACTTAAACTCGCAGAGTAGAACAGTTAACTTAAACTTCCACCCCACAACAGCTGTTTGAACTTGGGGTGGATGCTCCAAGTGGAAAGTGGGAGTTCCAAATGAGGTGGGTGTTGAAATACTTCCAAGTGGGTAGGTATAAGTTCCAAGTTGGGGTGGGTGGAAAAACGTGGAAATGCGTCTTAATTAGGGTGGAAACCGCCACAAAACCCATAAAAAGAAAGCATGTGTTAGGGTGGAAAAGTTGAGAGGAATGTTCCAATGCAAAACGGCTTTTTTCAACTTAGGGTGGAAATTTCCACCCTAGTAGTTTTGGTTACAGTTTTAAACATTTCAAGTTGATAGGTTTGGTGAAATTTGATACTCGATAGTTGGTTATACCTTGGTAGTAGTTTCGCTATGTGTTTTTGATTTTGGGGCAATTAAGGTGCAGGAATTGAGAAGTTAGGATCGACAAACTGGAGTTTTAGGGTGGAAAAACTTAAACTCGCCGAGTAGAACAGTTAACTTAAAGTTCCACCCCACAACAACTGTTTGAACTTGGGGTGAATGTTCCAAGTGAAAAGTGGGTGTTCCATTTGAGGTGGTAGTTGAAAAAGTTCCAAGTGGGTAGGTATAAGTTCCAAGTTGAGGTTGGTGGAAAGACGTGGAAATGCGTCTTCTTTGAAATGAAAACCGCCACAAAACCCATAGAAATAAAGCATGTGTTAGGGTGGAAAAGTTGAGAGGAAAGTTCCAATGCAAAACGGCCTTTTTCAACTTAGGGTGGAAATTTCCACCCTAGTAGTTTTGGTTACAGTTTTCAGCATTTCAAGTTGATAGGTTTGGTGAAATTTGATACTCGATAGTTGGTTATACCTTGGTAGTAGTTTCGCAATGTGTTTTTGATTTTGGGGCAATTAAGGTGCAGGAATTGAGAAGTTAGGATCGACAAACTGGAGTTTTAGGGTGGAAAAACTTAAACTCGCAGAGTAGAACAGTTAACTTAAACTTCCACCCCACAACAGCTGTTTGAACTTGGGGTGGATGCTCCAAGTGGAAAGTGGGAGTTCCAAATGAGGTGGGTGTTGAAAAAGTTCCAAGTGGGTAGGTATAAGTTCCAAGTTGGGGTGGGTGGAAAAACGTGGAAATGCGTTTTATTTGTGGTGGAAACCGCCACAAAACCCATAGAAATAAAGCATGTGTTAGGGTGGAAAAGTTGAGAGGAATGTTCCAATGCAAAACGGCCTTTTTCAACTTAGGGTGGAAATTTCCACCCTAGTAGTTTTGGTTATGGTTTTAAGCATTTCAAGTTGATAGGTTTGGTGAAATTTGATACTCGATAGTTGGTTATACCTTGGTAGTAGTTTCGCTATGTGTTTTTGATTTTGGGGCAATTAAGGTGCAGGAATTGAGAAGTTAGGATCGACAAACTGGAGTTTTAGGGTGGAAAAACTTAAACTCGCCGAGTAGAACAGTTAACTTAAAGTTCCACCCCACAACAACTGTTTGAACTTGGGGTGGATGTTCCAAGTGAAAAGTGGGTGTTCCATTTGAGGTGGTAGTTGAAAAAGTTCCAAGTGGGTAGGTATAAGTTCCAAGTTGAGGTTGGTGGAAAAACGTGGAAATGCGTTTTTTTTGAAATGAAAACCGCCACAAAACCCATAGAAATAAAGCATGTGTTAGGGTGGAAAAGTTGAAAGGAAAGTTCCAATGCAAAACGGCCTTTTTCAACTTAGGGTGGAAATTTCCACCCTAGTAGTTTTGGTTACAGTTTTCAGCATTTCAAGTTGATAGGTTTGGTGAAATTTGATACTCGATAGTTGGTTATACCTTGGTAGTAGTTTCGCTATGTGTTTTTGATTTTGGGGCAATTAAGGTGCAGGAATTGAGAAGTTAGGATCGACAAACTGGAGTTTTAGGGTGAAAAAACTTAAACTCGCAGAATAGAACAGTTAACTTAAACTTCCACCCCACAACAGCTGTTTGAACTTGGGGTGGATGTTCCAAGTGAAAAGTGGGAGTTCCAAATGAGGTGGGTGTTGAAAAAGTTCTTAGTTACAAGTGGGTAGGTATAAGTTCCAAGTTGGGGTGGGTGGAAAAACGTGGAAATGCGTCTTAATTGTGGTGGAAACCGCCACAAAACCCATAAAAATATGGCATGTGTTAAGATGGAAAAGTTGAGAGGAATGTTCCAATGCAAAACGGCCTTTTTCAACTTAGGGTGGAAATTTTCACTCTGGTAGTTTTGGTTACAGTTTTCAGCATTTCAAGTTGATAGGTTTGGTCAAATTTGATACTCGATAGTTGGTTATACCTTGGTAGTAGTTTCGGTATGTGTTTTTGATTTTGGGGCAATTAAAATGCAGGAATTGAAAAATTAAGAGCGACAAAATGGAGTTTTAGGGTGGAAAAACTTAAACTCGCAGAGTAGAACAGTTAACTTAAACTTCCACCCCACAACAACTGTTTGAAATTGGGGTTGAAGTTCCAAGTGGAAAGTGGGAGTTCCAATTGGGGTGGGTGTTGAAAAAGATCCAAGTGGGTAGGTATAAGTTCCAAGTTGGGGTGGGTGGAAAAACGTGGAAATGCGTCCTAATTAGGGTGGAAACCGCCACAAAACCCATAGAAATGAGGCATCGGTTAAGGTGGAAAAGTTGAGAGGAAAGTTCCAATGCAAAACGGCCTTTTTCAACTTAGGGTGGAAATTTCCACCCTAGTAGTTTTGGTTACAGTTTTCAGCATTTCAAGTTGATAGGTTTGGTGAAATTTGATACTCGATAGTTGGTTATACCTTGGTAGTAGTTTCGCTATGTGTTTTTGATTTTGGGGCAATTAAGGTGCAGGAATTGAAAAGTTGGGATCGACAAACTGGAGTTTTAGGGTGGAAAAACTTAAACTCGCAGAGTAGAACAGTTAACTGGAACTTCCACCCCACAACAACTGTTTGAACTTGGGGTGGATGTTCCAAGTGGAAAGTGGGAGTTTTAATTGGGGTGGGTGTTGAAAAAGTTCCAAGTGGGTAGGTATAAGTTCCAAATTGGGGTGGGTGGAAAAACGTGGAAATGCGTCTTAATTGAGGTGGAAACCGGCAAAAAACCCATAGAACTAAGGCATGTGTTAGGGTGGAAAAGTTGAGAGGAATGTTCCAATGCAAAACGGCCTTTTTCAACTTAGGGTGGAAATTTCCACCCTAGTAGTTTTGGTTACAGTTTTCAGCATTTCAAGTTGATAGGTTTGGTCAGATTTGATACTCGATAGTTGGTTATACCTTGGTAGTAGTTTCGCTTTGTGTTTTTGATTTTGGGGCAATTAAGGTGCAGGAATTGAGAAGTTAGGATCGACAAACTGGAGTTTTAGGGTGGAAAAACTTAAACTCGCAGAGTAGAACAGTTAACTTAAACTTCCACCCCACAACAGCTGTTTGAACTTGGGGTGGATGCTCCAAGTGGAAAGTGGGAGTTCCAAATGAGGTGGGTGTTGAAAAAGTTCCAAGTGGGTAGGTATAAGTTCCAAGTTGGGGTGGGTGGAAAAACGTGGAAATGCGTCTTAAATGTGGTGGAAACCGCCACAAAACCCAAAGAAAGAAAGCATGTGTTAGGGTGGAAAAGTTGAGAGGAAAGTTCCAATCCAAAACGGCCTTTTTCAACTTAGGGTGGAAATTTCCACCCTAGTAGTTTTGGTTATGGTTTTAAGCATTTCAAGTTGATAGGTTTGGTGAAATTTGATACTCGATAGTTGGTTATACCTTGGTAGTAGTTTCGCTATGTGTTTTTGATTTTGGGGCAATTAAGGTGCAGGAATTGAGAAGTTAGGATCGACAAACTGGAGTTTTAGGGTGGAAAAACTTAAACTCGCCGAGTAGAACAGTTAACTTAAAGTTCCACCCCACAACAACTGTTTGAACTTGGGGTGGATGTTCCAAGTGAAAAGTGGGTGTTCCATTTGAGGTGGTAGTTGAAAAAGGTCCAAGTGGGTAGGTATAAGTTCCAAGTTGAGGTTGGTGGAAAGACGTGGAAATGCGTCTTCTTTGAAATGAAAACCGCCACAAAACCCATAGAAATAAAGCATGTGTTAGGGTGGAAAAGTTGAGAGGAAAGTTCCAATGCAAAACGGCCTTTTTCAACTTAGGGTGGAAATTTCCACCCTAGTAGTTTTGGTTACAGTTTTCAGCATTTCAAGTTGATAGGTTTGGTGAAATTTGATACTCGATAGTTGGTTATACCTTGGTAGTAGTTTCGCTATGTGTTTTTGATTTTGGGGCAATTAAGGTGCAGGAATTGAGAAGTTAGGATCGACAAACTGGAGTTTTAGGGTGGAAAAACTTAAACTCGCAGAGTAGAACAGTTAACTTAAAGTTCCACCCCACAACAGCTGTTTGAACTTGGGGTGGATGTTCCAAGTGAAAAGTGGGAATTCCAAATGAGGTGGGTGTTGAAAAAGTTCTTAGTTACAAGTGGGTAGGTATAAGTTCCAAGTTGGGGTGGGTGGAAAAACGTGGAAATGCGTCTTAATTAGGGTGGAAACCGCCACAAAACCCAAAAAAATATGGCATGTGTTAAGATGGAAAAGTTGAGAGGAATGTTCCAATGCAAAACGGCCTTTTTCAACTTAGGGTGGAAATTTTCACTCTGGTAGTTTTGGTTACAGTTTTCAGCATTTCAAGTTGATAGGTTTGGTCAAATTTGATACTCGATAGTTGGTTATACCTTGGTAGTAGTTTCGGTATGTGTTTTTGATTTTGGGGCAATTAAAATGCAGGAATTGAAAAATTAAGAGCGACAAAATGGAGTTTTAGGGTGGAAAAACTTAAACTCGCAGAGTAGAACAGTTAACTTAAACTTCCACCCCACAAAAACTGTTTGAACTTGGGGTTGAAGTTTCAAATGGAAAGTGGGAGTTCCAATTGGGGTGGGTGTTGAAAAAGTTCCAAGTGGGTAGGTATAAGTTCCAAGTTGGGGTGGGTGGAAAAACGTGGAAATGCGTCTTAATTAGGATGGAAACCGCCACAAAACCCATAGAAATGAGGCATCGGTTAAGGTGGAAAAGTTGAGAGGAAAGTTCCAATGCAAAACGGCCTTTTTCAATTCAGAGTGGAAATTTCCACCCTAGTAGTTTTGGTTACAGTTTTCAGCATTTCAAGTTGATAGGTTTGGTGAAATTTGATACTCGATAGTTGGTTATACCTTGGTAGTAGTTTCGCTTTGTGTTTTTGATTTTGGGGCAATTAAGGTGCAGGAATTGAGAAGTTAGGATCGACAAACTGGAGTTTTAGGGTGGAAAAGCTTAAACTCGCAGAGTAAAACAATTAACTGCAACTTCCACCCCACAACAGCTGTTTGAACTTGGGGTGGATGCTCCAAGTGAAAAGTGGGAGTTCCGAATGAGGTGGGTGTTGAAAAAGTTCTTAGTTACAAGTGGGTAGGTATAAGTTCCAAGTTGGGGTGGGTGGAAAAACGTGGAAATGCGTCTTAATTAGGGTGGAAACCGCCACAAAACCCATAGAATATAGGCATGTGTTAGGGTGGAAAAGTTGAGAGGAATGTTCCAATGCAAAACGGCCTTTTTCAACTTAGGGTGGAAATTTCCACCCTAGTAGTTTTGGTTACAGTTTTCAGCATTTCAAGTTGATAGGTTTGGTCAGATTTGATACTCGATAGTTGGTTATACCTTGGTAGTAGTTTCGCAATGTGTTTTTGATTTTGGGGCAATTAAGGTGCAGGAATTGAGAAGTTAGGATCGACAAACTGGAGTTTTAGGGTGGAAAAACTTAAACTTGCCGAGTAGAACAGTTAACTTAAACTTCCACCCCACAACAGCTGTTTGAACTTGGGGTGGATGCTCCAAGTGAAAAGTGGGTGTTCCATTTGAGGTGGTAGTTGAAAAAGATCCAAGTGGGTAGGTATAAGTTCCAAGTTGAGGTTGGTGGAAAGACGTGGAAATGCGTCTTCTTTGAAATGAAAACCGCCACAAAACCCATAGAAATAAAGCATGTGTTAGGGTGGAAAAGTTGAGAGGAATGTTCCAATGCAAAACGGCCTTTTTCAACTTAGGGTGGAAATTTCCACCCTAGTAGTTTTGGTTACAGTTTTCAGCTTTTCAAGTTGTTAGGTTTGGTGAAATTTGATACTCGATAGTTGGTTATACCTTGGTAGTAGTTTCGCTTTGTGTTTTTGATTTTGGGGCAATTAAGGTGCAGGAATTGAGAAGTTAGGATCGACAAACTGGAGTTTTAGATTGGAAAAACTTAAACTCGCAGAGTAGAACAGTTAACTTAAACTTCCACCCCACAACAGCTGTTTGAACTTGGGGTGGATGCTCCAAGTGGAAAGTGGGAGTTCCAAATGAGGTGGGTGTTGAAAAAGTTCTAAGTGGGTAGGTATAAGTTCCAAGTTGGGGTGGGTGGAAAAACGTGGAAATGCGTCTTAATTAGGGTGGAAACCGCCACAAAACCCATAAAAAGAAAGCATGTGTTAGGGTGGAAAAGTTGAGAGGAATGTTCCAATGCAAAACGGCTTTTTTCAACTTAGGGTGGAAATTTCCACCCTAGTGGTTTTGGTTATGGTTTTAAACATTTCAAGTTGATAGGTTTGGTGAAATTTGATACTCGATAGTTGGTTATACCTTGGTAGTAGTTTCGCTATGTGTTTTTGATTTTGGGGCAATTAAGGTGCAGGAATTGAGAAGTTAGGATCGACAAACTGGAGTTTTAGGGTGGAAAAACTTAAACTCGCCGAGTAGAACAGTTAACTTAAAGTTCCACCCCACAACAACTGTTTGAACTTGGGGTGAATGTTCCAAGTGAAAAGTGGGTGTTCCATTTGAGGTGGTAGTTGAAAAAGTTCCAAGTGGGTAGGTATAAGTTCCAAGTTGAGGTTGGTGGAAAGACGTGGAAATGCGTCTTTATTGAAATGAAAACCGCCACAAAACCCATAGAAATAAAGCATGTGTTAGGGTGGAAAAGTTGAGAGGAATGTTCCAATGCAAAACGGCCTTTTTCAACTTAGGGTGGAAATTTCCACCCTAGTAGTTTTGGTTACAGTTTTCAGCATTTCAAGTTGATAGGTTTGGTGAAATTTGATACTCGATAGTTGGTTATACCTTGGTAGTAGTTTCGCAATGTGTTTTTGATTTTGGGGCAATTAAGGTGCAGGAATTGAGAAGTTAGGATCGACAAACTGGAGTTTTAGGGTGGAAAAACTTAAACTCGCAGAGTAGAACATTTAACTTAAACTTCCACCCCACAACAGCTGTTTGAACTTGGGGTGGATGCTCCAAGTGGAAAGTGGGAGTTCCAAATGAGGTGGGTGTTGAAAAAGTTCCAAGTGGGTAGGTATAAGTTCCAAGTTGGGGTGGGTGGAAAAACGTGGAAATGCGTTTTATTTGTGGTGGAAACCGCCACAAAACCCATAGAAAGAAAGCATGTGTTAGGGTGGAAAAGTTGAGAGGAATGTTCCAATGCAAAACGGCCTTTTTCAACTTAGGGTGGAAATTTCCACCCTAGTAGTTTTGGTTACAGTTTTCAGCATTTCAAGTTGATAGGTTTGGTGAAATTTGATACTCGATAGTTGGTTATACCTTGGTAGTAGTTTCGCTATGTGTTTTTGATTTTGGGGCAATTAAGGTGCAGGAATTGAGAAGTTAGGATCGACAAACTGGAGTTTTAGGGTGGAAAAACTTAAACTCGCAGAGTAGAACAGTTAACTTAAAGTTCCACCCCACAACAACTGTTTGAACTTGGGGTGGATGTTCCAAGTGAAAAGTGGGTGTTCCATTTGAGGTGGTAGTTGAAAAAGTTCCAAGTGGGTAGGTATAAGTTCCAAGTTGAGGTTGGTGGAAAGACGTGGAAATGCGTTTTCTTTGAAATGAAAACCGCCACAAAACCCATAGAAATAAAGCATGTGTTAGGGTGGAAAAGTTGAGAGGAAAGTTCCAATGCAAAACGGCCTTTTTCAACTTAGGGTGGAAATTTCCACCCTAGTAGTTTTGGTTACAGTTTTCAGCATTTCAAGTTGATAGGTTTGGTGAAATTTGATACTCGATAGTTGGTTATACCTTGGTAGTAGTTTCGCTATGTGTTTTTGATTTTGGGGCAATTAAGGTGCAGGAATTGAGAAGTTAGGATCGACAAACTGGAGTTTTAGGGTGAAAAAACTTAAACTCGCAGAATAGAACAGTTAACTTAAACTTCCACCCCACAACAGCTGTTTGAACTTGGGGTGGATGTTCCAAGTGAAAAGTGGGAGTTCCAAATGAGGTGGGTGTTGAAAAAGTTCTTAGTTACAAGTGGGTAGGTATAAGTTCCAAGTTGGGGTGGGTGGAAAAACGTGGAAATGCGTCTTAATTGTGGTGGAAACCGCCACAAAACCCATAAAAATATGGCATGTGTTAAGATGGAAAAGTTGAGAGGAATGTTCCAATGCAAAACGGCCTTTTTCAACTTAGGGTGGAAATTTTCACTCTGGTAGTTTTGGTTACAGTTTTCAGCATTTCAAGTTGATAGGTTTGGTCAAATTTGATACTCGATAGTTGGTTATACCTTGGTAGTAGTTTCGGTATGTGTTTTTGATTTTGGGGCAATTAAAATGCAGGAATTGAGAAGTTAGGATCGACAAACTGGAGTTTTAGGGTGGAAAAACTTAAACTTGCTGAGTAGAACAGTTAACTTAAAGTTCCACCCCACAACAGCTGTTTGAACTTGGGGTGGATGCTCCAAGTGAAAAGTGGGAGTTCCAATTGAGGTGGGTGTTGAAAAAGTTCCAAGTGGGTAGGTATAAGTTCCAAGTTGGGGTGGGTGGAAAAACGTGGAAATGCGTCGTATTTAGAGTGGAAACCGCCACAAAACCCATAGAATAAAGGCATGTGTTAGGGTGGAAAAGTTGAGAGGAAAGTTCCAATGCAAAACGGCCTTTTTCAACTTAGGGTGGAAATTTCCACCCTAGTAGTTTTGGTTACAGTTTTCAGCATTTCAAGTTGATAGGTTTGGTCAAATTTGATACTCGATAGTTGGTTATACCTTGGTAGTAGTTTCGCTTTGTGTTTTTGATTTTGGGGCAATTAAGGTGCAGGAATTGAGAAGTTAGGATCGACAAAATGGAGTTTTAGGGTGGAAAAACTTAAACTCGCAGAGTAGAACAGTTGACTTAAAATTCCACCCCACAACAGCTGTTTGAACTTGGGGTGGATGTTCCAAGTGGAAAGTGGGTGTTCCAATTGGGGTGGGTGTTGAAAAAGTTCCAAGTGGGTAGGTATAAGTTCCAAGTTGGGGTGGGTGGAAAAACGTGGAAATGCGTCTTAATTAGGGTGGAAACCGCCACAAAACCCATAGAAATGAGGCATCGGTTAAGGTGGAAAAGTTGAGAGGAAAGTTCCAATGCAAAACGGCCTTTTTCAACTTAGGGTGGAAATTTCCACCCTAGTAGTTTTGGTTACAGTTTTCAGCATTTCAAGTTGATAGGTTTGGTTAGATTTGATACTCGATAGTTGGTTATACCTTGGTAGTAGTTTCGCTTTGTGTTTTTGATTTTGGGGCAATTAAGGTGCAGGAATTGAGAAGTTAGGATCGACAAACTGGAGTTTTAGGGTGGAAAAACTTAAACTCGCAGAGTAGAACAGTTAACTTAAACTTCCACCCCACAACAGCTGTTTGAACTTGGGGTGGATGCTCCAAGTGAAAAGTGGGTGTTCCAATTGGGGTTGGTGTTGAAAAAGTTCCAAGTGGGTAGGTATGAGTTCCAAGTTGAGGTGGGTGGAAAAACGTGGAAATACGTCTTATTTGTGGTGGAAACCGCCACAAAACCCATAAGAGTATGGCTTGTGTTAAAATGGAAAAATTGAGACAAATATTCCAATGCAAAACGGCCTTTTTCAACTTAGGGTGGAAATTTCCACCCTAGTAGTTTTGGTTACAGTTTTCAGCATTTCAAGTTGATAGGTTTGGTCAGATTTGATACTCGATAGTTGGTTATACCTTGGTAGTAGTTTCGCTATGTGTTTTTGATTTTGGGGCAATTAAGGTGCAGGAATTGAGAAGTTAGGATCGACAAACTGGAGTTTTAGGGTGGAAAAACTTAAACTCGCAGAGTAGAACAGTTAACTTAAACTTCCACCCCACAACAGCTGTTTGAACTTGGGGTGGATGTTCCAAGTGAAAAGTGGGTGTTCCAAATGAGGTGGGTGTTGAATAACTTCCAAGTGGGTAGGTATAAGTTCCAAGTTGGGGTGGGTGGAAAAACGTGGAAATGCGTCTTAATTAGGGTGGAAACCGCCACAAAACCCATAGAAATAAGACATGTGTTAGGGTGGAAAAGTTGAGAGGAATGTTCCAATGCAAAACGGCCTTTTTCAACTTAGGGTGGAAATTTCCACCCAAGTAATTTTGGTTACAGTTTTCATCATTTCAAGTTGATAGGTTTGGTCAGATTTGATACTCGATAGTTGGTTATACCTTGGTAGTAGTTTCGCTTTGTGTTTTTGATTTTGGGGCAATTAAGGTGCAGGAATTGAGAAGTTAGGATCGACAAACTGGAGTTTTAGGGTGGAAAAGCTTAAACTCGCAGAGTAAAACAGTTAACTGGAACTTCCACCCCACAACAGCTGTTTGAACTTGGGGTGGATGCTCCAAGTGAAAAGTGGGTGTTCCATTTGAGGTGGTAGTTGAAAAAGATCCAAGTGGGTAGGTATAAGTTCCAAGTTGAGGTTGGTGGAAAGACGTGGAAATGCGTCTTCTTCGAAATGAAAACCGCAACAAAACCCATAGAAATAAGGCATGTGTTAGGGTGGAAAAGTTGAGAGGAATGTTCCAATGCAAAACGGCCTTTTTCAACTTAGGGTGGAAATTTCCACCCTAGTAGTTTTGGTTACAGTTTTCAGCATTTCAAGTTGATAGGTTTGGTCAGATTTGATGCTCGATAGTTGGTTATACCTTGGTAGTAGTTTCGCTTTGTGTTTTTGATTTTGGGGCAATTAAGGTGCAGGAATTGAGAAGTTAGGATCGACAAACTGGAGTTTTAGGGTGAAAAAACTTAAACTCGCAGAGTAGAACAGTTAACTTAGACTTCCACCCCACAACAGCTGTTTGAACTTGGGGTGGATGCTCCAAATGGAAAGTGGAAGTTCCAATTGGGGTGGGTGATGAAAAAGTTCCAAGTGGGTAGGTATAAGTTCCAAGTTGGGGTGGGTGGAAAAACGTGGAAATGCGTCTTAATTAGGGTGGAAACCGCCACAAAACCCATAAAAATATGGCATATGTTAAGATGGAAAAGTTGAGAGGAAAGTTCCAATGCAAAACGGCCTTTTTCAACTTAGGGTGGAAATTTTCACTCTGGTAGTTTTGGTTACAGTTTTCAGCATTTCAAGTTGATAGGTTTGGTCAAATTTGATACTCGATAGTTGGTTATACCTTGGTAGTAGTTTCGGTATGTGTTTTTGATTTTGGGGCAATTAAAATGCAGGAATTGAAATATTAAGAGCGACAAAATGGAGTTTTAGGGTGGAAAAACTTAAACTCGCAGAGTAGAGCAGTTACCTTAAACTTCCACCCCACAACAACTGTTTGAACTTGGGGTTGAAGTTCCAAGTGGAAAGTGGGAGTTCCAATTGGGGTGGGTGTTGAAATACTTGCAAGTGGGTAGGTATAAGTTCCAAGTTGGGGTGGGTGGAAAAACGTGGAAATGCGTCTTAATTAGGGTGGAAACCGCCACAAAACCCATAGAAATAAGACATGTGTTAGGGTGGAAAAGTTGAGAGGAATGTTCCAATGCAAAACGGCCTTTTTCAACTTAGGGTGGAAATTTCCACCCTAGTAGTTTTGGTTACAGTTTTCAGCATTTCAAGTTGATAGGTTTGGTCAGATTTGATACTCGATAGTTGGTTATACCTTGGTAGTAGTTTCGCTATGTGTTTTTTGATTTTGGGGCAATTAAGGTGCAGGAATTGAGAAGTTAGGATCGACAAACTGGAGTTTTAGGGTGGAAAAGCTTAAACTCGCAGAGTAAAACAGTTAACTGGAACTTCCACCCCACAACAGCTGTTTGAACTTGGGGTGGATGTTCCAAGTGAAAAGTGGGAGTTCCAAATGAGGTGGGTGTTGAAAAAGTTCTTAGTTACAAGTGGGTAGGTATAAGTTCCAAGTTGGGGTGGGTGGAAAAACGTGGAAATGCGTCTTAATTAGGGTGAAAACCGCCACAAAACCCATAGAAATAAGGCATGTGTTAAGGTGGAAAAGTTGAGAGAAAAGTTCCAATGCAAAACGGCCTTTTTCAACTTAGGGTGGAAATTTTCACCCTGAAGTTTTGGTTACAGTTTTCAGCATTTCAAGTT